>JAZGUH010000175.1:0-1200000 GCA_037893225.1 Hippasteria phrygiana | reverse complement strand
TGTAGCAACGAAACCATGATGTACAGTGTACGTACATTTCAATATTGCGTACACAACAAACACAATGTTAATTAGAAGAGAGATTTTTAACCCTTCCCGACGTAATGTATGACGCACTTTATACTCGGGGCTTTCCCAGAGCCTGTGTGAAAAAACTCACAGGCTTACTCGGGCTGGATTCGAACCCACGACCTCCTGCTTACTACAATTACTAGTGCAGCTCACTTGGTAGAGCACCAGTACAATATTCCGGAGGTCGCAGGTTCAAATCCCGCTCCTGTCAGTTTTATTTTTGCATTTTTAAAGTGAACAAAGAAACTGGCAGGAGCGGGATTCGAACCTGCGACCTCCGGGTTACCGTCCCGTGTGGTTTGTTTGACGTTAGCTTCGTACCTGCATAAGCAACTGAGTGATTTCCCTCTTGTTTTCGGCAAACTCCTCCCGGAGTCCTTCCAACTCTTTCTTCAGCTGTTCATTCTCCATCTCAAACTCCTGGGTTAGCACGTCGCGTTCCTCCGACAAATGCCGCACCTGTTTCATGTAACTCTCCACCTGAATGGAATGAGGTTCGACACACTGATCAATGATCAAATATATGTTGGTATAGCGTTGCCAGTCGTGTTAGTATAAGTAAAGCAAATAAACACTTATTTGACAGGCTTTGTATCTGAGCGTTGCTCTCCGACCCGATTGCAACTAGTGAATATTTGAACCGTTATATAAAAGGTGTTAGGTGTATACAGCATTGGCAGAGCTGACGACACGGTTGCAGGCAGTGTTCATACTTTGTGGGATTCAATGTGTATAAGAAATTACAAACTTGAGAAAGTTTAAAGACACAATTTCCCCGGAAATCCCCCAAATTTAATCTCTTTGGTTAGTGATGACCTAACATATTTCCAAGGTTTGAGTAAAAACAAAACTCTACTATGAAAAAAGGAAAAACACATTCGGAGAGTACGCAACCAAAGTGCTACAGACCAATTGCACCAGTCTGAATTCCAACGGTCCGACTTTCCTGAAGGAAACTGACGTCCCCAGAATTATTTCCGTCAATGATATTCATACAAACGGCGCATTTTCAAGGGATGGTCGTGTACATTATCATATTCTACTTTTGAATGATCTTTCCAACCATAGCCATTTTAGGACGGACGCTTTTTGTAGCCAATTGGGCACCTTTAAGGCAATGTTGGCCTTTAAGGTCAATCCTTCATCCAATCACGAAAATAATATTGAACTAGAGCCAATAGTGTTTGTGGACAAACACAGGGCTGTTTCGGCATTTTTGTGGTAGTTTGATTGTGAATTTAAAAAATTTTAAAATTAATAGAAAATCAACCAATGAAGTCACTCTGGCTTTTGCATGCTAGTAACAATACCTACGTATCCACCAATTTTCATGATGATGGTACCTACCCTTATACGTGTTTCAAAAAAGCACATTTTTTTATGACGTCATCATGACGTGTCGCATTTTTCACATTTACATGTATGTATCTATGACCTAACAAAGCTATTGTAAAAATAATTTCAAAATTAATTTGTTCCATTGATGAGATATGGCTGAAAGGTCCAAATACTTAAACATTATAGCAAACAATTTTCGCTTTTTAGGGCATATCTTTGAGACATACGAAAGCTATAACAAAAGGAAAATAACACATATAAAGTGCACAAAATCAATACAAAATGAATGGTTTCTCACTCTTTTCTCAAGACTCAGATGACACATTGAGCTCAAACTTTCACAGGTTTGTTATTTCATGTATACGTTGAATCACACAAAATATAGATATTGTCTAGAAATGTGTTGTCTACTCAACCAATGCTCCATCATACCTTTAGGTAAGTGCATGAACCTCCACAGTCATGTAACAGTACAGCATTAATCCACAATGCTCACATTCTGAGAAGGCCCTACTCATTACAACATTAATGCAAGTACTTTTTGCCCTTCGGAGATTTTCTCAGAGGGGGCCAGACTACCTGTGGCTTCGGTGCTTGGTTGTTAAGGCGATACTACAACAAGATGTAATTTACAATCACCTCCACTGAGAGGTCAGAGAGAGGTCACGCAGACGAACACCTCGGGAGGCAATACCATGACAACAGGTGGAATAGCATGTGGTATTTTGTAGGTTTTAAAGGGAAAATATTAAAGATGCTACGTCCGCGCACTGACTGAAAAATTTCAATTTAACGGATTTCCCTTAACCCTAACCTTCCCAAATCCTCCAAAATCCTCTTTGCAAAATGGAGGAATTTGGAGGATTGAGGGCACTTGGAAGTTGATGCATTGGAGGATTTTGCAGGATTGAGGTTACTAGGGGTTTTTGCCCCTGCAGGAATATGGAGGATCCAGGTTATCAGGCTCAATGTGATACATGAGGATTTTGGAGGATTGAGGTTACTAGGGGTATGCAAAAAAAACCTAGAGGATTTTGGAGGATTCATGCTATGGTCCCCATAAGAGGATTTTGGAGGATTCAGGTTATATGGAGTTTTAACACTTTGAAATCAGAGGATGTTGGAGGATTCAGGTTACATGCGGGGAAAATGATGTAGGGAGTTAGGGTTAACTAACAAATTATGAAGAAAACTATTTTTGAACAAAAGAGCACTAATTACAGACAGCACTCTATGTTTTCCTAATATCGCTTTATAATGTAGGCCTACTCTGTGCGAAAACTAATACAGGAACATCTCACCTTTTGATCTAAAGATATCCTTTCCCTCCTTTAACCCTAAACCCCTAGGCATTTTTACTAGGAAACTTCCTCAACCTGTCAAAATCCAACACTGTGCAGTATACCTATGGCACATTCTTTGGACTTAGACAAATTGGGGCATTATAGCTCCATCTAAAGTATAATGGTGCCAAGGCCCTGCAGTACTGATGAACCCATCAAAACTTGACAAAACCTGCTGTTGGAGTTTGCAAGGCTTGGGGTAGTTAGGGTTAAAGGTAGTGTACATGATTGGGTCATTGTTGCAATTTTCAGAAATGGGCAGATTTGGGGGTTAGTATTTTATAGGAAATATTGTTCCACTGACCTGTTTAAAGTTTTGCGTATGTTGGAGGGCGAAAAAAAACGAGAGAAAAACGGCGCTCGTTTTCAACCGTCGGGCGGATGATAGATAGCCTTTAGTCAAGGCGCGCGTGGCTACCTGGACGAGTGCCGCGCCCCGAATGCCAGCATGTCCAGGGCACGCCACTCGTCCGGGTAGCCACGCGCGCCTTGACTAAAGGCTACAGGGCAGTTTTCCAACGATTTCCAGCTGGAAATCGTTGGAAAACGATATACATTTACACTTTTCTTGACAACGACAGCACACCTAGTGCCATCATTTCACAGGATGATTGAGACTACTGTAAACTTACAGTCTAGTAAGGTATTTCGTAATAATTCAGTAAAAAATAATTGGAGGATTACCAATCGTGTACGCTACCTTTAATTAACCATTTTCAACTACAGCAAAATGAAAAACATTTTGTTAATCTTTTTTCTTTTTTTTGGCTTTTCTCCCCCAAACGTCATCAAACTACGAAGAAAAGAGAGGAAAAATGAGGAAATGCCTAAAATCATGCCTTCCAGTTGATCTCTTGCATGTTTTGAATTTAATTGACCTAACTATCGCCTTTTTGCAAGTTCTGCCTACCTGTGCATGTACCGGGCAGCAGAACCACATTTGGGATTGACAACACGCACATGTGGGTGCTTGCAAGTGTTAAGCCGTGTCCGCATTGGACTTTTTTTGGTAAAACCTACGGAGACTGTTGTCAACTTAACCAAATTAAGTCCAATGCGGACAGCCGGTAAACTTGCCAAATTGTCAAGTGTCGATCGTCGGTTGTCGGTTTTACCCTCCGGAGCAGTAAGTTTTACAGGCCCAAGCGAGTAGCGGAAGAGTTACGTGGTAGGTTTTACGTCGCTGAAAAATCCAGTGCGGACAGCCACGGTAAAGTAAAACCTACATTTTGAGCTTACGGGACGCGCGCTTAGCCCCATGCATGGTGTACTATAGCTGCAATTCTGACTGAATGCACGCACGATGACATGAAACTTTCGTTAACTTTAGCGAATGCTGAGCCGCATTTCTCCCCTTTTCTATTTTACTTTGATCTACACGATGGGGGGATATCCTAGAAATGATCAGGAACTTGATTGTCACTTCATGTTGATTCGGAATAAAACACAAATGGCGCTGGCATACACAATGAAATGCGTGTAAATTTAGCGCGTTCTACAAAACCACAGAGGACATGTCACTGCATAGTTTATCTGGCCAAGGACTTTCCGCGAGCCGTGTAATCCAAGTGCGGACGCACGGAAGAATAACCACAGTGGAATGTTAACAGTACGTACGGTAACTTTTGACAATAGTTAGTCCAATGCGAACGTGGCTTTAGACAGTTTTTTGTTTGTCCAAGATTTAGAATGTCATGTGATACTTAACAGATGCTATAATTGTCTAATGCTTATGAACGGCAATAGGTCAAATGGGGGGCGGAGTCCAACGTCATCAGAAAAGCCATCTTGAAAAAAACTGGGGGGAAAATTTCCTGGCACTATCATCTCAAAATAGAACTAAAATAAGACCTCCTTACATTTTTTAAAACAACACGATGCTAAGCATTATCTATTTTGCCTAATACTTATAACATTTATTTCACTTTTAACCACTTGCGTACGGATGACGCAAAAATGCGCATCAGTGCCACTAGGCCGGATGACGCAATTAGCCGCCGTTTGTGCAGTTTTAATCCATTGTTGGATTAAACAGTGCCACCAGGCCGGATGACGCCATTGGCCGCTGTTTGTGCAGTTTAAATCCATTGTTGGATTATTGTGTATAGGCTACGCTTGACTGCACAAACACATTTTAGCGGTTCGCTTGGCTGCCAGAGCTGCCGCGACACCCCGACATCTTACGTAAAATACCGTACTCAAGGGGTTAAGGGATATCTCACCTCCTGCATCTCGACAGCATGCTGCCTTTCAGCTTCTCCCAAACTCTGCTTAGAGCTCATGAGGTCGGTCTCGGTACGGGTAAACAGACGCCATAACTCCTGCAATTTGGCCTGATCCCCAATCTGTGGATCCACTCCGTTTTGCTTCAATCTTCGGGTAATCTCATCCAGCTCGTTCTTACTCTGGAAGATCACATGATGCAATTTATTAGAAATGCAGACTTTGATTTTCAATGATGTGAAATTGGAAAGATTTTACATTGATACCGCCCAACCAAAATGGGCCAGGAACAGAAAAATCTGACAAAATAACCGTCCATTCGGGTTCAGAATTGCGTCAACAGATGGTGCAACCTTTAAGTTTGAGACTTTTGTTGGGGAATTTTCGGGCAACATAGGGAAAGAAAGTTTGTGATTACTAATTTACTATTCGTCAAACAATCCACAAGGGAAACTGACTAGGTAAATTTGAATACTTTTCAAATTGAAAAAAAAAACTGGCAGGAGCGGGATTAGAACCTGCGACCTCTGGGTTACCGTACCGGCGCTCTACCAACTGAGCTAACTTGCCCTAAATGTTGGCGGTCTCCCAAATTGTCAGTATCTTTGTTCGGGCGGGCGCTAGTCAGAAGTCATAAACCCAGAATGCCGTATAGCCAGGGATCACACCCAATTTTACGATACAACTCGGAAAGCGACATTGTAAGGATCTCTCAATGAGGATACGACTTTTTAACTTATAATGCGTCAATTCGTCAATATGCGACCCGGAGGTCGCAGGTTCGAATCCCGCTCCTGCCAGTTTCTTTGTTCACTTTGAAAACTAATTTACTATGTTATATGTTCTTGGTACAGTGAACAGTCACTTAAAGTGTTCACATACACGTACGTTCATTTCTGCCTAATTCTTTTTTAAATAACTACTAAATGTATACAAATGTTGAATTACCCGTGGCCCAACACTGATTTAGGCCCCGTGTGCTTTCGACTTGATTCACAAAAGCAACCAAGAATACAAGCTGTGTTTTGTTTCGGTTTTTGGGGGTTTTTTTTTGGGGGGGGGGGGGTTAGGGGGGGATAGGGGGGGGTACAGACACCCAATGGCCTAAAAATCGCTTTTCCTGAGAGGATTTCAGTTTTGCAAGGCTTAACCCTAACAGTCGTGAATCCTCCAATTTCAATACGATTTTTCACACCACCCAGGGAGTAACTTTATGGATTTATGGATTTGTCTCCAATGAAAATACAAGGCGAGGCGAAATTTATGTTTGGTGGTGAATATGACAGAACTCTTGCCTAATGTAAAAAACTAAAAGAACACAGGCATTTACAGGCGCAGGCATGTACATGTAAGACCATACTCATACTAATGATAAGTCGAAATGCTGAGGTGACAAAGTCAAATTGCTGACATAGACCTTTCGCAAATATTGCCTAATTGAGACTTCACAATGGTCACAAAGGATTGTGGGAGGGAGATACTTAGTAAAAGGGAGTGATGTTTTCTCCTGTTTCCTTCCCACAATCCCTTTTGTTGACCATTGTGACGTCGCAACCAGGCGGTATTTGCGTTAAGGTCTATGGCTAAACCGCTAAAGTTACGACCTGCATTTAACCTAACCTCATAGGGTATATGCAAAATCAATTTTAAAATTAGAGGATTTGGGATTGTTAGGTTGAATATTATTATTTCACCTGTGAAAAACAAATATTATTCCCCCACTGCATGCATGCACCTGCTTTTATTAATAACCCTCATAGTGTTCTCAAGGCCAAAAAATGGAGCCAGCTACCCTATATACATATCAAAACCTATCAAGAGACAGATTGAAACACACACAAACTGTGAGAGTTGGTGTTTAGTTAGAGTTTTTGATAGGCTGTGATAGGAGCGTGTCAATGACAATGTCATGTCCTGTCAACAACAACAAATCATCTAACTGCTAACGTTAGGCAAACGGGGCCTAAAATTTAAGTAAATGTAGGTCCTAACGTTTAGCCCCTACCATCTGACCATGCTAACCTCTAACCAAAAATTCACATTATAATTTATAGGCCTATAGGCTATACTTATAGTTATACTATAAAAACTTACTGTCAAAATTCCATTGACAGGTCTTGGTGGTCGCGACATGATGTCTCACACAGCCTGACACTAGTGACAGCTGATTCACCTGTTGCTAGTTAAATGCTGTCAGTCACTCAGTGTCATCGTGGTATAGAATTCTAAAGCTCACGTAGTAAAAAAGGATCAATGAAACTCATTGTCAAATCTGTGAATGAATCACTTTGCAGCCCACACAACGACAACACCAATTTCAACACCTTGGGAATCAGAGAGCAACACTTTGTGCGGACTCGAAGCAATGTTCCCAATCGTGCTCATGGACTGGAAAAGCAAAATTCATGTCCGTGGCTGATGTCATGATTGTCAACAACTTTCAAATTTTGAGAAATATCTGACCACGATCTGCGGTGTTGACGCGTCGACACGACGAAAGGGTACTGACTACTGTTGTTCTGTCACTTTGATATAGCGCCACCACATGACAATAAAGAGAAAGTTGTAGTGTACCCATAGTGTCCCCCCCCCCCCCCCCCCCCCCCCCCCCCCCCCCCCCCCCTCCCCCACAGTTCATACAGGGCGGAGTAAGCAATTGTGGAATAATAATTGTCAGAGTGCTTCAACTGAAGTTGTCAAGTATATCTGAAATTTAATTTAACATTTAATTTGTGGACCGGGCTCGGGGATTGGGTGGGCGTGGAGTGCGGCCGGAGGGAGGGGGGTGTATACCAGAGATGTATATCAAGGTTTTAGAACCGCGCGGAGCAAAATTATTACATGTATTTAAACATAATTTTTAAAAGGTGATCCCGGCCCAGAACATTAATTCGCCAGGAAAAAGTGTAACATCCAGCCGTAGCCAAGTATTCGGACACGCCTTATTCGGGCTTTATGCATGACAGAGGCGCCCTCTATCATAGAGGGAAACATAAAAATACGTCAACAATAGCAATCATTGAAAATCGAAATCATTGAAAAATATGCCCACTGTGGCGGTGCTCTTCAACAAATCTATTTTAATATCATGACACAAGCCATAAGGGAAACTGACAAGGTAATTTTGAATGAATTTTCAAAGCGAACAAAGAACCTGCCATCTCCAGAGATCACAGGTTCAAATCCCGCTCCTGCCAGTTTTCTTTGTTCACTTTGAAAATTTAAATTATCTATTTGGTATTTTTAATGTTCTCTCCTTTTTTGTATATTGTGGAGAACTGTATGAATAATTGTGAGCGCTATATTTGTGTAAAGTAATTACTTGGTAACTAAACGTGGGCTGGTTATTTCGTTCGATCATGGAGGTAGTAATCCTACCTCCATGGTTCGATCATGTCTTACTCAAAAGCGAATAATAATTATTTGCATTACAAAACAACAAAATTCGGGACGAAATCACGAAAAGGCAGGACAAAAGAAAATGTTCTTGTATTCTTCAGATATAAATAAAACATAACTTACAGAAGTAACAAGTTTTCAAAATATCATCCAACACAGCACAAAGTTAAAATTTACAAAAATGTTTACCCGACAACGATTTCAACTTTTATACCGTCGTCGCGACCGATCTAAAAATAGGTTTTCAGAAACAGCGGGAAAAAGAAATTACATCAGCCTAAAATTTAAATGCGTAATTAGCATGCGCACATCGCTAAACTTGAACCCTGACTCAATAGGCGGAAACCCGGCAGAAAGTGGTAAGTTTACCAACGCCCAAAATAGACGTATAAAAACTTGAAAGAAGTGATTTAGATCGGGTTTATTCCAATGTTGTGTTCCGTCAGCTGTATCTTCGATACTTGAGGAAGGTGGATGTTTATTTATAGCGATATTTAAGGAGGATTGGTAGCGAATATTGTTATTTTGTACGTTGGAAGGTAAGTGAACGGTCGATTTCTTTACGGGCCGAGATGCATTGTATTTACCAACTGACACTTACGGGCTGTCTATTTCCGACACAAGGGATTATAATTCATTTCCGGGATTTTTAATAAACGTCTTTCTTTGTTGACGGGAATATTTGTTCGTAGTGATAGAAAAATATTTAAAATTATAAGTTCTAAGCATAATGTCTTATGCTAAAGTATTGATTACTCCTTTTTCCTTCCCACATCAGTCCGGGAAAAGTACGAATTCGACAACGTTGTCGTTTTTAACAACCATTGTCGTATTTGACAACTTCCGGTGTACCTTAGAGTGGATTCCCCATAGCGTTGCGTTCTTCGGCGTTTCGGCCGTTTCCGTCAATTTTGCTCATGCAATGTTGCCAAAACCTCTTTGTTGCCAAACATCACATTCATTCAGTCAAATACTGGTACTTTTACTTTAATCATGTTAATGCTTACTGTTGAATTCTAATTGTGAACACTAATTAGCTGCATCCAGAAATTGAATAGGCCTATAGCTGCGTATAGACTTGACAAAATCTAAGTAAATTCTTGACAATTTCTTTATCACTTCTGATAAACCATTATTTTGTATCTACACTCACAAACCCAACTACAAAAAAAAGTACAAGTTTGTCTGAAAATTATTTTGTAACAAACAAACAGACGGGAAATTATTTTCCTATTTTTTGACACATTTTAAAAGGCATTGAATCATTGTGCACTCATACAAAAAAAATCTGAAAATTACGGCAAAATTAATTTCTGGTAACTTGGTAGCGGGTATAGGTAAACTCAAAACTTATGAACGAACATTTTCAGTATATAGATCGAGCTTGATGACATTTCATTTTTTGTGAAATTTCAGGGGAGAAGTTTGCTCAAGAAAGGCACTGGAGAAAATAAAGGACCACGCCCGGTAGAGGCTACGCTACGGGACATTAACAATACATTCAGAGAAGAGGGGCGGGGTTGAAATAATGTGATACACAGTTGCAAAAACGTTTTTTATTGAAAAGTAACAAGGTCATTTTAATACAGATTTATGTGTTGCATTATCAAGTGGTTTCTTGTCGGTAAAAGTCTTTGCATATAATGTTCACAGTTAGAGGCATTGGAAAACAATCTAACTGATATGTTGCAAAAGGATAAACAGTTATTCCACTTGTATATAATTATTATATTGCAGTTTTTTTATGAATAGTGTCTGCAAACTGAAACCTGTCCGATTTTGGAACATTAAAATGGGTGTTTTGTTGAAACTTTGCGTGTTGTATAGTACCCTGCTTTCTTAATGTAGTATTTTCTATTTCTAAAGGAATCAAGGATATGCTACCGGTACCATAGGTCTATTTTGTCTTGGTTAGAGGAAAACAGTAATGGAGACGAGAGAACTTTGCTTTTTAAGAAAAAGGTTTTATTAAAAAAATAAAAAGAATTAAAAAAAACCAATGTTAGAACTTTACAGAACTTTGCTTTAAATAAAAAAGCATTTGGTTTTCCGAAAATGCAGACAATTATTATGGGACGCTTTTCGGACCTTTGCTTCATAAAAAAAGTCTAGTTTCTATTGAATTGTTAATCAAATTATTGACACTTGTTGTCAAGTCCTTTCATGTAGGCCTACATGGCTGAAAACGCCATTAACACTATCAGGTGCGTGGAGTAGGGCCTATCATTCCTTTTAAAGCAGGGAGAGGCTGTTTCCTGTACTCTTACTCTGTGTAACTTGATGTCTGCAAATTCAGATGAATAGCTGAAATAGAAATCAAAGTCTCTACCAATTTGAGCTTTATATGAATTATTTATCAATTTGGGGAAATTATATAGCATAAATGAATAATTCTGAACTGATTTATTTATAACTTCCAAAACAAGGAAAGCAACAAAAAAACATTCTGGCTTGGGATCAGTTCTCTTCTCCCAGCTTGCCATAACAGGTTGTCCCTAGACGATTTGGACTACCTCCTTGGAGGCATGCACATGGGGCCAGCAAGGCCAATTGCCGATGACCTTGCCAGCATATGTTGGGTTTGGCGATTAGGCCTGATGGGCAGATCTGGTCTCGAGACCCACGGCCAGATCCTCCTGGATATCTTCCAGTTGTGATCACACAATTCCCATCGAATACAACAGTAGTCCATCTAAATTTCAATTTGATGATGTGATACACAGAAAAATAGAAAATAGCAAGATAAACAAAAAAAGGAAAGCTGTTTTACAAAGAGCAGGTAAGTTCAGGATCACGGCGAACATCTTTTTTTGTCAGCAAGCTATAAGGTAAGAAATTCGTTTGTCTGGGATGTTAAAAAAAACAAACGGGCATATCCTCAATGATACTGACAAGAGGATAAATCATTTGGAAGCAACATATGGTACATTACTAGACGTATAGGCTACCCCAATTGTTGCTATCGTCTGACTACAATAGTTCTGGAAAATGACGCCTTACAAAAACCCATGCGCCCATCAAAAGAGGTTGCCAAATGTTGATGAGAAAAGCCTGTGTTGAAAGGAATGTAGACCTAGTACTAGGCCCCTGGCTTCGAAATCATCTTGACAAAATGAGGGGGAAAAACGATCTTTATTACCGTACCACCACCGCAAGCACAGGCCGATTAGTAAAGGTCCGCACATGTTGCGGCCCGTACGTACGACTGATTTTTGTATGGGTTGAACGTTTTGTTTCAGAGTTATGTATGTATTTTTTTACTCTCGTCTTGCTGTTTTCCTCTTCTTACTGTGATTCTTCTTCCAAAACCTTGTGTCTATCATCGTCAAAGTCCGTCTGGGATGCAATTTTCAGCGGTCAAAAAGTGCATTTGTTACAGGCCGCCCGGCCGGGTGGGTAGGCCGTAGGTATTCCTCTGTTTTCATATTTCCCGCGCAATGTATGAAGCTATTCGTCACGCAGTCGCTGCAGTCTCACACCTGAAATGACGCTCTATTTCTGTAACACAAATAAAGTCTTCTTTAAAATTAATAATTTATGTCAGAAATTTGTAGTTCTAAGTTAAAAAAAATTATTTTTGAATTCCAGGTGTTATTTTGTAATACCAGTAACTGAAATCATCGGAAAAGGATGGAGCCTCATGATCACGCTTTTTAACAAAATGGCGTCATACCGCTGAGACTTCGGATTTGCGAAAAGTAAACGAAAATTTCTTCAAAACGCATGGGCGAGTTTTGAATTTACGCGGATAGAAATGTAGGTAAAGGATTGTAAATTAATACTATGCAATCAAAAAGTACACTTTTTGCGTAAATTTTTCACTTTTTGCGTTTGAAGTTAACATTGTCGAATACGACAACGATAATCGTTAAAATTCGACAATGGTTGTTATAAACGACAACGTTGTCGAATTCGTACTTTTCCCGGACTGACATTGTGTCCCACAATCCCTGCCTTGTGACGTTCATAAGCATGATATAAGGTCAAATCATGACATGGGCGATTGTGTACTATTGGGAGTAAGGGCCCTGTTCCCTAGTAATATAAGGGAACAAAAATCCACTTTTAGGGTATTGGAATTGCCAAACTGGTTAGCGACATTACAAATTATACAACACCTGAATATATCCCAGCCATCCGATTGGTGGATCGTCGATCACGTGCATTGAATTATTCGACCCATCACACGACGCGAACCCGCACCACCCAAAACGTTCTATCACATGGTTCTATCAAACGGTGCGCGCGCATTGATAGAACCAAAAGAACTTCCCTAATTTCACGGTCACTATATGGTGGCGCTACAACATGGCGGCCGAGTTTCCCGAACTGCCGCGGTTTGTTCTCCTAACGGACGACGAAATATTGGAACTCGTAGGCCGATGCTGACGCTCCAAATGCAAAGAGACAAATCAAATATGCAGTGAAACGATTAGATGAATTTGCAAGACACGCAGGAACAACAACTGATTCGGAACTCGAAAAAAGTTTGTCGCAGTTTTATGCGGGACTGAGAAGGTAAACGGCACGTTGTAACGTTACACCAAGAAATCCATGCATGCAATCTGTCGGATTTATTCAGGCGTTGTATAAAACAAATAATGAATCTTTCACATTCGTGCAATGGTAAGAATAATTTCATTCGGTGACAGATGGAATGTCCCATTCCACTCTTCGCCTCGTGGAATGGAACATTCAATCTGTCACCTCATGAAATTATTCTTACCATCGCACTCATAAACATTCATTATTTGTATACTAACATGTATGCCAAGGGCAGGGTTTTAGTTTTGAGGGAAATTTTGGGGTAAAGCGGCGATGACAGAGCTCAACAAATTTTATTTCAACTGGTACCTAGGCCTAGTCCACCGGACTACCACACTGAGAAAAATGGTAGCCCAATGTTTGAAATTTGTAGTCCTGTGCGGCCAAACTCAAACCTGAAAATAACAAATGCAAACTTTATAAAATTGTATTATTTATGGACTGTGGAAATAAAACTGAAGTTCCTTTTTGGATTCTTGTCGGACCCAGCACCACCATATTTAGATGAAATCAGAAAACGTTTCATTTTCACTTCTGTTGTGGCATAGCCAAGCAGAATACAGCGTTTTTACTAAATTTACAAAATTATAGCATTTGCTTGTTTCACACAATATCCAAATCCAGCGCCCAGCCAAACAAAAAATCAAAACTTTTCACCCTAGGTACAGCTCGTCATAGCACACGAATAATTACATGCCCGCTGAATGTTTATAATACCCAATGGCACATTCTTTGTACTTAGACAAAATCAGGGCATCAAGTCCCATGCAAAGTGATGGTGCCAAGGCTCTACAGTACCCAATCACACAAAATTCAACACAATGGGGTGTTTGATTTTGGCAGGTTAGGGATGGTTAGGGTTAATGTGTGTAAAAAAATGCATGCAAAAAACTTGAGTTCTCAACAGACAACTTCCCTCAAGGCTGGCAATGACTTTCCAAAGAAATTCCAAATTGCTATTAGAGTTCCAACAGTCGGACTATTATTTTATGTATATGATTTGGTTTATCAGATGACGACATGATGAATATATACGTGTACTGTAGACTACATTGTACCATGGACCTCCACGATTGTACCAACACTCAACAGACATGTTAAGTTATCAGAGATCTTACAGATGATCTGTATATGTGGGAAAAACTGGAGTCTGAATTAAAAGAAAACAAATCATGGTTTTAATACAAAATTATATTGTATTTGACCTGATGATAATGTACGCCTTCTAAAGAAGATACCTTTTTCTTTTTCAGGTTGAAGTTCATGCTGTAGTACCAGCATAACAACCAGCGCCATGCAGACGATTAAATGTGTTGTGGTCGGTGATGGGGCGGTCGGTAAAACATGCCTGTTGATATCCTACACGACGAACAAATTTCCATCCGAATATGTACCCACGGTGAGGTTTTAAGACTTCTGCCTTTGTCCACACCAATGGTTACAGCCAATAACTTTGGGGGAGATTTCAAAACGGGTTTTTTTGCAAATTTGTGTTACCTCTGTAATTTCTTGAAGACTAAGAAGTTTATCAAACTTTTTGGTAGGCAGTGTTAAGGTTATGGGATGTAGAGAAAGACAAAACACAGCAAATTACTTGATGTATCGACTCCCGTCCTTGGTTCCCTCCAAATGTCACTTTTTGTAACCATTAGTGTGGAAAGACCTTTTGTACTATAACTGTAGTTGAAAGTAATGCACTTTGTGTTTTCATAATTATGCTCAATGTGAAGCAGGGAATTTTAGTTCGTCCAAAGTTCTTTCTTCGATGCTGGTTAGATGTGAAACCCATCCCTGAGAAATAAGGCAAAATAGAAAAACAAGTTTTAGCATCACAACCTTTTCAAAAAACCAGGAAGGAGGGCCTCTTATTTTCCTTCTATTTTTAGATCATACCAAGCAATAATTTCCAAGATGCTCGCCCCATTTTTTTCTTTATTTTTTACTGTTCTTTATTCGTCAAAAATCCAGCCTCTAGAAAGAGGGGACGCTTTTGCCTCAACAAACCTTTATTTTTTTCAATCATATTTATTTTAATGAAGTAGATGGACAAAAATATCCATCAACTAACAACTAACTTCTTGCTCTGGCAATAGAAATGTAAAGTCGTCACTGACATTTGAAGTTGAGTTTCAGCAGTAATTTTGAAAAGTGCATGTCCTGTTTTGAAAGGGTGTTTAAGCAGGACTGAAAAATAAGTACATGTGGAAAGAAAATTATGGATTTTCAGACAATTTCACATTTTTGTTTAATGCAAGTCGCCCATCACAAGGCCAAGGGCCACTCGAGGTGTGGGCTACAGAGGAAAGTGTAGAAGAACCAGCCCCTCACAGTGAAACAAGACGAGATAATCTGATCTCTTCACAGTATGATTAGGGTCGGGATGGGTAAAACCCATATTAAGCGTAGAAGTGCTATAGCCCAGGACTGGGCTCGAACCCACAACTTGCAGAATTACCCACAGACCACGAATTCAATGCTCCAAACCACTAGGCCACGGCACTTCCACAAAAATTGGACTAGCTTCAAAAGGACAGTGGGTTCATTAGCCTTATCAGTAAGAGATTGTGGGCTTGGCAAGTTCATCAAAGCACTTCCTTTCAGAGGATATGCCCGGAGGGTGATCAGTTCCTTTACCCCATCACACCTCGCCGCAGATTATTTGTGTTTCGCGAAATGACCTTGGTAACACGCGTGTCACCTCACAATTGTGTAGATTGCATGATGCATATCACAGATGAACAGACTTTTAATCATTTCCCTTCCAACTTGCACATGTGACTGCCGTTGGAGAACTATATTTGTATAGTATTTTAATTTCGCTTTTAATCCCAAAATCCCGCTAATACAGTCGAGCACTATTATTACGAGCACGGTTGGGACGAGAACACGGTTATCACGAGCATATTTCGTCAGTCCCGACCAAAACGTGCACATTTCTATGGGAGAAAATTGGCTTAATACGAGAAGCATTAATACGAGAAGCGGTTACGACGAGTATTTTTGGCGGCCCGGTTGAATAAAAATACATTATTTTCAACATCTTTAAGACGAGTACGTTTTGAAAACCCCTTACTTAATGCCAACCCAGAAGAAAGGTGCCAGTAATTATCACGCTAATGCCAATCTGCTCGTTCATCCACGCTGTGGGTTTAACAAAAACCACTGGGTAGCTGCGTGCTTCGCGCCGCTGGAGGGGGTTTTAGATCTGTTGCAGCCGGCTGAAGCCGCTAGAGGTTTTTTTTTTTTCAAGCAAAGAATAGGAAACATGGCTTTTCTTACTTCACTTGTGACCACGTTCTTTTTTTACATCACAGACGAGTTGCAATGAAGGAATAAAAGTTGGCGTTTTTTTCACAAGTGACCATACGTCTATTAACAAAAACACACACGTGCATGGCGCCCAGTAGGTGCGTCATTGAATTGAATTGAATTGAAATGGTTTATTGCAATAAAAATTTTCATCGCGGCATATGCCGAATTAAGACAAATTTACAATGAAAAATATTATCCTAAAAACACTTATTAAAATTTCTTACATAAAAAAAACCTCTTATTAGTACATGCAACAAGAATGACATTAATAAACATAAAATTTAATAATTAAGTCAATATGAATAGATGGATGAATAGGCATGACATGGCGATGCATAATACGAGACACTAATAATACAAGGTTTTTGTTTACAGTCCGCTGGAGCTCGTATTAACAGTGCTCGACTGTAATAGGATCTGATAATCAACACCATTTTGCAATTTTTGTAGTACCTTAGTAGTTCAGGGAACAAATTTGTTGCCTTAAACACAATCCCCCTGACATTAGGTCACGAAATCTACACTAAATAGCCATCGGTCTATCGGACTCCAAGAAAATAATTAAGCTGGTGCGCTGGTGATTTTTGGGAACCACAACTGACTAAGTAATTTGAATGAATTTTTTAAGTGAACAAAGAGCGGGAGCGGGATTCGAACCTGCAACCTCCAGAATACCGTACTGTGCTCGAGCAACTGAGCTATCTTGCTGTATGTTGGCAGTCCCCCAAATTGTCAATGTTTTTGTTTGGGGGGGGGGAGGGGCTAGTCATAAACCCATAATGCCATATAGCCAGGGATCACGCCCCAACTTTACGATACAACCTGGGAAGCGACATTGTGGGAATCACTCAATGAGGATACGACTTTTTTTAACATATATCGTCGGACAAACCACAAGAGAAACGGACTTGGTGAATTTTGATACACTCATCTTGAAAACATTATTTTGGTTTTTCAGATCACTTGTACCAAAAGTCCAATAGTCTAGTGGAAATCTGTATGGAATTCAAATCCTGATGTTGCGTTTATGTACACAACAAACTCTGCACTGACAGGTACCCATTTTTCTCCGAATGAAGTGGAGAAATTGCAGCAAAGTGTCTTGCCCAAGGACATAGGCATTAGATCCCACGCTCACATGGCCAGATGACCTTACCACAGCATACTGGATCTCAATGTTCTCTTGACGCTCATGTTAATCTTTTGGTCGGATTGTGGAACTTATAAAATTTGAATTTTTTTCCTCAGGTGTTCGACAACTATGCGGTAACGGTAATGATTGGAGGAGAGCCATACACATTGGGATTATTTGATACAGCAGGTACGTCCATCATTTTAAATATATCTAACTTTGCCCTGCTTGAGTCTCTGTTCCTGTCGTTGAGAAGAGGGTTATCCTCAGGCATTTTCACAGTAGAGCCTCTCGGTCTGGCTTGACCTCGACCAAGGGTGAACCCCAGGCCTGCCCGGGTTGAATCTCAAACAATAACCCTGCATCGTTTCACACATTTGTGTCAAGTTCAACCAGGGGGAACTAAGGCCCTTGCTTGTTTCAACCTGTTGGCGAGAAATATCAACCCTAATAGTCAGCAAGGTTGAGCTTAACTGATACCAATCTTTGGAGGTTGTTGACGCAGGTTTGAAAAATTCTGAGGAAGCGTGAACCACTCAAACAGAAATACAGCTGACTGCTTGCTGAATCATGGTTGTATTTTCAACCAAAGATTTCACTCTCAAGAGTTGATTGAAGAGGAAAATGTGTGTAAAGTTTGTTCCATGAAAATTACTCGTTCATCTGGTTTAAAAATGAGTCATAACTGCTAAAATGGCAAAGTTATGGATGTTTTCTCTTCTGGTCCACTTTATCAAGCAACTTGTTTATGTGAACAAATGGCACTCCAGGAAAACATTTGTATGAAGTGTTTAAAAATAATATTATGGTGACACATAAATTTGATAGCACTATTAGAAAGATCTGAACAAGCTCTTTCTGTTGGTATGAGGATCATGTATTGACAGAGAAATAAGAACTACAGGCTGTTGAAACGTGAATATACACATATATCTGTTGTTTGGATGCTCTGGTGTGTGGTTTCCTTGTAAAGTAAACTTGACATTGGTCAGGAAAAAATTAAAGATTTGTATATATTGAAGCTGTGCAGGCTGTGTTATTCCTGTGACACATGGCGGCACATAAGCTAGGCTTACCCTTACTTCAGGAAGAGCCTAGAACAGGCTAGTTTTTGGATGCCTCTACGATGAATCATAAGGAGTATTGTCAATCTTTGTTGCAACTGTTTACGCATTTTTTGTACACCGTCTTCAAAGCAATGCTGCATGCTGTAAATTCTATGTGCATTGTTTCTTGCTTTAGACACAATTTTTCAAAAGTCTAGCGGTTTTAGATTCAAAAGGGAAGGAGGCCCTTGTTTATTTTTTAGATCATGCCAGGCAATATTTTCCAAGATGGCCGACCCATCTTTGTCAACGTGGCTTTCCCTGGCAGGCCCTATGTTGAATCAAAACATAGGTCTACTGGGAAACATGTCTTCGTTAGTTTCCATTTCGTTCTCTGTAATAGTGTTTGCTTATAATAGCGTTGTAATTTAAAGGTAGTATACATCATTTGCTTTTGCTGTAATTTTCAGAAATAAATGGATTTGGGGGTTAGTATTTTATAGCGTGCAAGCTAATACGGTAACACTGACCTGTTTAAAGTTTTGTGTGCGTAGATGATGGGAAAACGGAGAGAAACAAATTCTGTTCTAGTCGCCTGGTTCCCTGACCCTACTTTAGACAAAATGGAGCAATTTATAGACGTCAGGGAATTGTTAGGTCGGGGAACTAGACTCTTTCCAATGATTGTCATTCGACAATCGTTGGAAAATGATATATATGTCCACTTTTATTGGACCAGGTGCCATGATTTCACAGGATGCTTGAGACTGCTATTTCCTTAGTCTAGTATGGTATTTCGTAATAATTCAGTAGTTTTGTTTTTTGATGTTTGCAATTGGTGTAAACTACCTTTTAAAGCAGTGCATCGTTTTATTGACATTTGGTTGTATGGAAAGAAATGTTTTTTTAATTGAATTTTTGTAGCTTTTTTAGTTAGGTTGAAAGTTAACAAAAATTCATTGAAAGCTATCCTGTCTTACTTAACCCCCCCCCCCCCCACCGTTTGCTAGATCAAACAGTATCCAATTGAAGGTCATTTGTGATGTTTTTTTCTGAAGTTGAGGTGTTTTTTTAATTTTTATATTTACCATATTCATCGCCTTTAATAATGTGAAATGAAGCCATAAGGTGGATGCGGTTTCCGCAAGCAGGAAACGTCAATTACACAGTGCAATCTGCAATCCGGATGCCAATAGATCTATTTTGTTTCAGTTTTCCCGAGGACAAATAAATCACACAATGAAAAGGCTGTGTGGAAACCAAAACTACTTGAATTCTTTATATACAAAGTGAAATAAACTTGTTATATTTTCAATTAGAGTTTGCGTTGCTAGCAAAAAAAGAAACGTATCGTTTGCTCCTATAATGTATTATATCGTTTAGTGGTGAAGACATGTATATTGTTACATGTATTTGTGTACAGGAAACATACTGAAACATCAGCTTCATCGGGGAAGTCCGACCAAAAATATTGCCTTTACAAAAAAAAAAATTGTCTTGCTAATTCCGCATTCAAGTATTTAACCAGAAGTTGGAAAAGGTTGGAGAATGTTGCATGACTCTAATTATGCTAAATTCAATAATATCCAACAACCGGCGTATTCTGCGGGATTTTGTTTAGCCTAAGCGGTGAACAAAATACGTTTTGTTTTGGCTCATGGGTTCTGTTGGATTCAGCAGGCTGCACACTGCTGTTGGATTCTGTTGGATTGAGCAAGGATCCCTGGTTGAGTAAAATGTCGTCCAATTTCAAATTGTTCACTTCTACATGCAACCTGAACTTTTGCATGTAAACAAATGCCACAGTGTTCTCGCATCAAAACTTCATGTACAAACAATGCCTGATTGGACACCCTCCGGCTTTATCCATGCACTCCATTGGCCCATCGCTGTTTACGGGTTTAAACACGATTCGCAACAACCCTGTGGAATTTTTTAGCAAATGTCTACGGTGGTGAAACCAAAGAACAGTGAAGGTTTTCCCGCGCAAAAACCCAGTCGCGCGCTGCGATCTCCAATGTGATTGGATGCTCACATGCACCATACGCTGTTACCGATATTGGAGGACCCAAACTCACTCCCCCCGGGGCCAAAGTGTGTTTTCCGGAGACTAGCACCGGAAAACTGTATTATAACAGTACTTGTATTTCACATTCTACATTGTGTACCACAACGTTTTCAGACCTTGCTTGGCGTTGTACACTGGATTTCCTGCCAGATTCTCTGACATGTCTGATAACGGCCCCACATCCTGTGTCTGCCGTATTGCATGCAACCAAACCCCATGAGTTGCACAATAATCAGAGACCTTTAAATGAATTAGACTACAAATATATGTACTACAGGAAGTGAATACAATGGCAAGTGTTGGGACATACATTGTACATGTACATTTTATGCAAGTTCATATAGTTAAATACAGAGTGCAGATTCCAGTGTAAACAACTTTTTTTTTTTACACAATCACAGTGTAGAGTGAACTGTTTTTGTTTTTCAACATCAACCGTGATTAATCTAGCGATATCCAACTGTGGGTAATTTCAGTAGGATTTTGTAAGAATTTTCTTGTCACTTGGTTTCTGTTGGATTCAGCATGGTGCTTAGGGAAGATCTTAAGGTGGTTAGAGCAGGGTATCTGCAGGTCTTTAAAAAGTCTTTAAAAAAAATTTTTCTCAATTTAAGGCCTTAAAAAGCATTTAAAAGTATTAAATTGATTTCTCCAAGGTCTTAGAAAGAATGGCCAAAGCGAGTAATTATTTTTTTATCAGCTCGTAAATAACGATCACAGAGCCTGTATACAAAATCAGCTATTGGAACCCATAGCAATTTTTTTGGAAAGCTGATCGCATGCGGTAGACACATTGTATATACCGAGCGTTCCAATCCCGAGATCCAAAATCCACCCATACACCTAGTGTCGGTCCGCATATTTTTGGTCTTAAATTTTTGTTAGGGCAGCATTAAAAGGGTCTTAAAACGTCTAAAATTTGACGTTCAGAAACCTGCAGATACCCTGTAGAGTTAATTAACCCCTACCCTGCCAGATGCAGCACAGTGCATCTGTGCTGACAGCTTCACTTTGCTGCACTCTGCACACAAGTCAATGTGACAAAAGTATGCAATCTGATGCGTCTGGCAGGGTTTCTAGCCAAAATACCCTGGAGGGTTAGGGTTAATGCTTTGCATTGTACATGCTTCCGTAAGGTGTTTTACTTCACTCGGCCCAACCTTTTAAAATCATCCTTCAGTAACAGTTCCTATATTTAGACATTCCATTCGTGAATGCCTAACTGAATTATTCAATCAGTTTGTTGAATACTTGTCTACGTTGTACTGTATTTATTCATATTTCATGTAGTTTTTATACTTCCTCCTGATGGAAGCATGCTTGAACATTATTGGATAAATATTCCTCTCCAAATGCATGTACTGAAGTACATGTACCTGTGTACATGCATTCCTTATTTGGTTGGAGAAGAGTTGGGCTCATCCTTACAATCACTCTCTCACCGGAGATCTGTTGCTACTCTTAGTCCGTTCTACAGATATTTTCAGGGTAAATGTTCCACCGGCTTGTCCAGCTTGGTTCCTCCAGTTTGGGTGTTTGAGCGTGAAACTCGGCTATCCGCCTGTTCCCAACAATATACTCTAGCTGCATCTATGTAGAACCAAAAGCTTTGCCAGTAGCTTTTTCCCCTCGTTCTGTATCTCTATGGAATTCTTTGCCTGGTGCATGTTTCCCTACATATTACGATCTTTCCTACTTCAAGAGGAATATTCATTCCTACCTTTTGTATCTTTGATTCTTTCTTTTTGTAGCTCCATACCTTGAGTGGCTTTTAGCCTTGTTCAGGGTGGACTTGTATAAAAAAAAAAAATCCTGATTTTGTCCCCAAAGTCCCACTTTTGCCCTTTTTTTTTTTATTTTGATCTACTATTCTACATTTTCACCTGCGTCTGCTTGAAAACCTGGCATTATTTTAAGGAAAAAAAATCAAAACCATTTTGTTTTCTTGTTCCTCCATGATGTACTTGTAGGTCAAGAAGACTACGATAGACTGAGGCCTTTAAGCTACCCACAGACGGACGTCTTCCTTGTTTGTTTTTCTGTTGTATCGCCCTCGTCATTTGAAAATGTCAAAGAAAAGGTTAGTCCTCATTGAGCTCATACCTCAGACGTAGTAGGCATACCTTCAACCTTTTATAAACATGTTTAATTGGAAAATCCTGGAGTCTTAAGTTTCTAAATGTTTTCTTGTCTGTAGTCTGTAGCTGTCTCAAACACTATGGGCTGAAAATAGTGAGCTTCCAGAGTTTTCTTGATCCAACAAGAATGTGTGTAAATATTCATTTTTAATTCAGAATGTATGCAGGGCCCCCCAATGGAAACCAGTTTTAAACTGTTGGGACACACCATGGTTCATTTAACCCTTCTACTCTTGAGGCAATTTATAAGAAAGTTAATTCACCATACAAAACCATACAGTGAATCACGGAGTGTACAGCAGGTATACCATACAAAACCTGACAGCTGTATGGTTTTGTATGGTCAAAAGACTTGCCTGTACTGAACTATGTAAGGTGATGAATGGTAAATCAACTTGAACTCTGTATGGCACTGTAAGGTTTTGTATGGTTGTACAGGCTGTGTCTGCTGGCAGGTGTAAGGTTTTGTATAGTGAACCAACTCCATTGTGTACTGGGGAACATTGATGAATAGGCCTATACCATTTTAGAATTAGGGTGGTTTCTCTTTATACATTATATATAACTCACCATAGCCCCAAGTAGTCTGTTGATAAGCCACAATGAAGTACATGTATATTCACCACACAAAACCATTTGGCATACATTGTACACCACAGTGAAGCATGTTTACCATACAAAACCATTTGGCATACACTGTGCACCACAGTGAAGCATGTTTACCATACAAAACCATGTGTATGGTTTTGCCATGTCAATAAGCTTGCTATAGCATTACACTGTATGGTTTTGCCATGTGTGTGTTAATGCTATGGTAAAATTTGGATATGAAATTTTTAAAAGGTTTTGTATGGTGAAATAGTAGGGTTATTAATAAACAACCCTAAAACAGTAAAATGGAATATTTTAGACCTTAAACTGAAGATTAAAATTAGTTATATTTATTCACAGAACCAAAAAACGTGGGATTCAACAATCCTTAAAAGTTATTGGCTTTCCCTGTTAAATAGCACTGTTTGTTTAGCACTGAGAGCCTTGCTTTCAACTTGGAAGTGCGCAGACAGGGCTAACGCAAAATTGATCTAATTTTTTTTTTTTTTTCCAGTGGTCACCAGAGATCACGCATCATTGTCCCAAGACGCCCTACCTACTTGTAGGTACACAGATCGATCTTCGTGACGACTCGTCGACCATCGAGAAACTGAGTAAGAACAAGCAGAAACCCATCACCGTCGAGCAGGGAGAGAAACTCGCCCGGGAACTCAAAGCTGTCAAGTTCGTGGAGTGCTCCGCTCTCACGCAGGTGAGTAGGTCAAACGGGCGCAGAGTAGTTCCTTAGGCGTTGAGTTAGGTATTCAGTGTTGCAGTGAAGTACTTATGTGAAGTCATATGAAAATCACACAAAGGGATTGGGTGTAGGAGTACTGCAACTTTACTTCCAAGAGCTTAGTTGAGTTTGAAACACGAGTGTTGTGAGTACAGAACATGCCAAATGAGGCTTGTGATGATGTGGACATGGGTGAGTATCAATGAAAACTACTCCTGAAAGCCTGCAAAAGTCCTATTTTTATCCCTTTTTTGGTTGTCCAAAGTCCTACTTTTGTCCTGTTTTTTTTTTTAGATTTTGATCCTACTATTCTACTTTTTCAACTGGGTCTGCTTGAAAGCCTGATACAATTCCTCTAATCCCATTTTTGATTTACAGAAAGGACTCAAGAATGTGTTCGACGAGGCCATCCTCGCAGCCCTGGAGCCCCCAGAACCACCCAAGAAGAAAAAATGTTCCCTTCTCTAGATCGCCGCCATCCAGACTCAAACCTGTTCTTTTTGTACCCAAGATGGGAAAAGGTTTGTAGGAAACAAAGGGGAAGTTAGATACCAGCAGTGACCATACGTACCGTGTCCACTCCGTTCGTGTCGTGCCAGTCAAATCCAAAACGTCGCCCTCTAGTGGTTATAATCGTTGGTACGAAGAATGCCAGCTCAAACACAGCACTTGCATGTCGAATGCTGTTCACTAGCAAACGAGCTCAATATAGAGCATGTGCGTTAATGCGAATTCTCCCATGGGTGATGGGTGGATTGAGTGAAAGAGCACCCTCTACTGGTCACGCAGAGTGGATGGACACTGTTGGAAACGGGAAGGGAGGTTTACACTCGTGGCTTACAGCTCGCTTGTGCATTATCAATACACGGCATTGGTGGTCTTATTCCATTTATGAATAGATGTATATCCCTGAGGGAAATGTCGGGATTCGTTATAAAATGTTTAAAAAAATAAAAATATAGGTTTGTCATCCAAAATTTCTGTCTCGGACCAGAAAATAGAAGAAACATAAGAAAACTGTGATCTTTAAGGGGAACGTATACCGATAAAGGACATTTTGTTATAACTATGTGGCAGTGTGTATAAATTTCAAAACCGTTTCAATGTTTTCGTAAATCCCTTGTTAAAATAACGTTCAGGATCTGTATTTTTGTATGTGCTATGGTTGTTGTTTTTTTTTTTTTTTCAAATCTAATAATCTCGTTTATCCGCGTGCCCGTGCAGTATATTAAAATTTAATCCTGTACACTTGCCCAGAGACCGGGGATCGCCGACACTGTTCGTGAGCATTTGTAGACTTTCAATGTTGCTACTCAAAACATTTCTATGTCTTTTTGGCAGAATATGGAGTGCAAATTCTTCAAAGGTGATTTTTTAACAATCAATCTTGTTTTTTGTTTTTTTATTGCGAGTCGTTTGATATCTCTTGGACGCTTTCTACCTTGGCGTGATTTGTGGCTACTCATGCACTTTGTTAATGCAGAATTAAATGTATGCATCCACCATTGCCATGTCCTTGTGTGTAGTCAATAGTCCCAAATATGTCCTGGCAAAATTGTAATCATTGGAGGTGTAGGGGCTTTACTCGAAACTGAGAAATATCATCTTTATTTAAAGGGTGTGATTCTGTTAACATTGTTCAGGCCTCCGTCAGAAGATGGAATGTTTGCGTCGGGGGATGATTTAAATTAGAACAGAGATGTTTTCTCTTTTGCCCTGTCCCAATGTAATATATGAAGCACTGTATACTCGGTGCTTTCCGAGAGCCTGGGTGAAAAAATTCACAGGCTTACTCGGGCGGGATTCGAACCCACGACTTCCTGCTTACTAGTGCAGACGTCTTAACCACTCGAGCACCGAGCTTGCCGGGGTCGGCTGGCCGATTCGAATTGTTCAGGCCTCTCGGGTAACTGGTTTGATTGATACCAGTCCTTGCTTTACAGTTGAGCTTGAAGGAGACGCTTATCAATTTCTAGTTGTAGAGAAATAACGTTAACACAGCAAGCAAAATTTGAAAATTACATACAAGGTCGATAACGGATTGAACAAAAAAACGTTTGGAAAGGGAAATGTTTCTATTGCAACATGCTCGTAGTCAAATTTTCTGTCATTTTTCACGCATTGATCTTTGAAAAAAAAAAAGTTTCCCTTCTCTTTATGTGAAAGTCATTTTTTCCCTCAGAGTTTGAAGTTTTTACCCACTTACATCCTTATAAGTAGTTCAAAATCGTGTGTACAGTTTACATGGATATTGTAAGGCCAAGTCTTACTCACAAGGTAACAAGACTTTGGGCTTTACAAAATGACCTGTGCCTTTTGTAGCTGTAGTGGTTACGAATTGGAATGTATACGCGTTTTCCCCTGCCTGTCCAAGATTACCGTAGTATGTAAAAAGAAATAATAATAATAATGTAAAGTAAAAAAAAAAAACGAAATTATGTATAGGGTTTTTTTTTATTCGGTTAACTTAATACAATTTGTGAGATCTGTGTAGTAATAACGCAGAGCAAGTGTGGGTGGTCGACTTTTCGTCCTCAAGCAGACATGTTAGCTACTCTAAATACAATATTAGCTACGCAACATGTCTACTGTGCATGATCGCGACAAATTTCATACAATCCGTAATGGCGGATTCTGAACTAACTACAGTTCTGTGCTGACCTCGTTAGCACAGAATCTTGAGTTGTTGAATTCGTGTGCTCACCCATGAAAAACGCTAACTGCAGAATGTTCAAAAACTACAATTAATGGCGATTCCTCGATTGAACAAGCAGAGCTGGGCCAAGTCACCAGGGTCCAAATTAGTTTTTCAAAGGGTGGGGGCCTGACTGCCCGTTGTTACAGTGATTGCTTGAAGTCTAACTTGACGATAAGTCTAGCATCCATCTTGCTCATAAATGTAGTTTGATTAGATAGAAATTGGATTAAAATGTATATTCAGAACCAAGACAAATTTGTGTTATTTACATGTGTGAGGTTGGAACCTGTATCGCCACTGGTGTATTAGTCTTGCTAAGAAGTAACGCGACCAATAAGATTTTCACTTCAGGACTGCACATCCGCTAAAAAAAAAAAAACAGTATTGCACATGTAGATATTACATCAAATCCCCACAGTTCAAAAAATTTCAGTTTAGTAAAGGGAACCAGTATAAAAACGTGCAGTAATACAAGTAGTTGAGTAGTTTACAAGCCAAGCTTCAAACTAAGACGTCTAACAATTTGGTTGAAATGTTTATAGTGACCTTAAAAGGATGATTTCAGATACAAAGAAACAGGTAGGAGCATTCTGAGAAGTTGAAAGTAGAACCATGTTGTAGATGCCTTCGGTTACTTTATCCATCATTCTAAGTTTATAATACTTGAAGTATTAATCAGTTGTATAATGTAATATAATGAGGGTTATTATTGTACCCAACCATCGCAGAAATAAATGCAACATCAGCTTGCTTTGAATGAAATGTTCCTGTCAAATTTATTCTCCATATGTGCCATTACTAGTGCTATTGTCTTTAATTATAAATAATTTGAAATCTTTAATTTCAGTTAGCGGCCATCTCTGAGGCCGTCTGTATTAGGTAAGCACTTATCCAGAACCACTAAAATGACATCGTCGCGCGCCTTGTGCCTGTTCAATAAGGCCAAGTGCATTTTCAGTAATACATGACGATGTCATTTTGGTGGTTCTGGATAAGTGCTTACCCACTAGATAGGCATATGCTTAATACAGAATTAGAATGAAAAAAAATATACATGAAAGATGGCTGCTATATACACATAAGGTCTATCAAGAACCCGATAGAACCAGTATAGCAAGACGTTAGATTTGTCTTATTAAACTCTAGAAAGAAAATCTACTTTCGCGGTTAAATTTAAACGGTGCAAGCACAAGAAACCTGATAATTAGGGCAAGATAGCTCAGTTGGTAGAGCGCCGGTATGGTATTTCGGAGATCGCAGGTTTGAATCCCGCTCCTGCCAGTTTTCTTTGTTCACTTAAACAAAAATGTGTTCAATATATTAACATGTCTTGTAATCAATCATATTGCAAGTCAGTGGTACATGCCAATGTACTCCAGCTGCAGTGCATTAGAGGATGTTTTGCTTTACCAGACAATTGATTTCAAAGCTCCTACTGGAGTGCATTGGAGGGTTGCTGGTCATTGTTGACCCCACTTGACCAACAAGTCTTGATGGAAATTGACATTGTATTTATTTTTAGTAACTTTTTATAATGTTAAACAACTTTTTTATAATGTTAAATACAATTTGAATTATTATAACATTATATAACATAACATTACTTAACATAAACCTACAGTACAGTGTTTTACAGTACAGTGTACTACTTATTAGACATACCCTCCATCTCACTCCAGAGGATTATGGCGTGTGGCTTTGCTTATCAGTGTAATACACGTTTACTCACAGCATGACCAAGTTATCCTCCAGTTTCCTTTGGCATTCCTTTGAGTGTACAAGGACTCACTCCCCAGTGAAATAATGTGACAGTTATTGGAGGACCATGCAATATAATAGGCATTTCTTTGGCGAATAAAATGAAGTGCGTTGGAGTGTAAACAAGAGCAAGGGTTAAAGTAGAATAAGTACCCAATTCTACATGAGCAAAACTTTGGTTACTGTCAAATATATACATTATACTTGGACCAGCCACAATGCGGAATCGTTTTCTATTTTGTTGTATTTCGTTTCAACAAATTTGATCTTAGTATACTATTATGTACATATGTATTGGAATAATTCACATTTGTAATACAAATACTGCTGTCGTTTGCCGTCGGGCTCATTTATCTTGCACTATCAAATCGTATTAATTATGCCTCTAGCAGTTGAATAAGTTGTTCACAACTGCACATGAGCAGGAATTTAAATGCTATAAAATGTATTTATACACTATAGGTTGAATTTTGAATTTTTTGTTTGGATTTTAGATGTATTGAATTAAAAGCCATTCTCTATCGCACACTTGCCTTGGACCCTACTATCGCCAGATCATGTCCAAATGTTAAAAAAGGCGATAAGTTACTCGGACTAAGGCCTATATAGATGAACTTTATTTGACGGGCCAAACATTTGAAATCACTTATTTTGTCGTTCAATGCTTAAATGTTTAAGCAGAGAAAATGTTCTGTTTTAACGAGCCTTACAGCTGCCCCTTGTTCGTGAATCAGAAATTCCATAACGGAAGCCGTGAGTTATAATGTCCAATGTCATTCGTAACCCCTCTTAAAATTGATTATCCGTTTAACTCAAACGTCCCACAAGAGGGCGCTAGTGGCGATCAATGATATTATGCAGTAAACAGGTCATCAGTCATCGGTATGAATTTTTTGCAAGTTTAATGTGTCTATTTCGATTTGTCAAATCAAACTGAGCCACGGCATTTTGAGAAGTATTTAGCACAATTTTCTCCAACTTGCAAGACAGCGTTTCAGACGAAAATAATTGTCGAGAGAATTGGCACTGGTATCATCTTTATAAACGGCTTTCTAATCATTTTGTTGTTGTTAATGATTACCAAATATATGCCTTCAAATAATGGTCTTTTCGAGTTTCATCTTAAATTGCTAATTTTTCCAGTTTAATACAAAAGTTATTCACTTTTTAATGAGACATCGAACGAAAGAAACACCCACATTATCGAATAATTACTTTACAAATGTCGAATTATGGCGTATGCCTATATATCCTTGTGTGCATTAAATGCCAGTGCGCGAAAGCAACCAACAATAGAAGCCTTTTTTGTAAGTTGCAGACGCCAAAAATAGGAAAAGGTGCTTTAATAAGTGAGAAGAAATATTAGGAAGAACAAAAATCATTATTTGTTTTTTTAAGCCTACAGACAGTATATCTTCAAGAATTATAAATAATATTTTATATAAGGCTCCAACACATGAGCTACACGTCGTTTCAAAAATGTTATGTGAAAGATAACGTCGAACACTGAGATTTTTAATTCATATTAGACACTAAACAGGTGTACGAATAAAGCGAAGAATAAGATACCCAAGCAGGCGAAAAAACATGAAGAACCCGACGACTATTCCACATATCGATGCTAGCGACAACGGCAACAGTTTAATCTGGTCTAGTACCTCGACGCTGTCCACGTACGTAACGTTGGGGCTCTGATGGCAAACGTCGAAGATGCTGTTCAGCTCCCTGCATCTAGAAACATAGAATGGTTATAGATAACGGCGGAATGTGAAAAAGTTGTTCATGTAAACATTGTTATTTTGTTAATTATGTTAATTGTGTTCGGTGAGCCACTTTTTTTTTTAATCACGTAAAAACTGTAAACGGTAATGTTTCAAAATGTACGAACGCAGTGTTGGCACTGCCTCAAGATCTTTGAAAATTTAGACCCATCTTTAAAAATTGGAGGGAAAAAAATTTAAAAGAACAAAATCTTGAAAAACAAATTCTGAAACACATTGCCTTGGAACCAGGAGAAGTGTTTGTCCTACAATTGCCATGATTGGAAAGATCATTCAAAAGTACACTCCCATGTTTTGAAAATGCGCCATTTTGTCTGAAAATCATGGGAAAACTATGCGTATACTCAGCTATCTAATTTGCAACGGACCGACTTTTCCTAACCAAACTTTCGTCCCCAATGTATTTTCATTAATGATTTTCAAGGGATGGTTGTGTACATTGTTTTATTTTAATTGTTTCATCTTTCCAAATAATTTTTGTTTTCATCTTTCCAAAATAATACATTTTAGGACGAATTGCTTTTTGTAGCCCAACCGGGCGCTCGCAAGGCAATATATGTCCCTTAAACTTTACTTCTAACCTTCTGATTGAAATCAATTTCCAAAGGGGTGCCACATTTTTGCATTTCGTAAAATGATTGAAAAATAACTTGCAGAAATGCAGTGTGACATTTATTTTCTTACTTCACCGGTTCTCCGTTCAGGCCAAACTCAAACTGCATCTGCAGCGTGAAGAAATAGAACGTGAAGGACAGATAGCTGGTCCATTCGAGCCAAAACGGTAGCTGCTCAACGTAGAAGCCTCCTAGAATCAGAGTGGTCAGCATATACAAGGACACGATGACCACTGCGTCTTGAAGGGATGGAGCGTAGGCACTGATGGCCAGTCCAATAGACTATAGACAGCAAAATAATAAAAAACGTGTGTTTTCCTTTTTACCATAGCGCCAAGTAGTGTTGATGACCTTGTCTTGCTTAATTGTCTATAAATCAGCCCGCGTTGAGCCGAAAAAAGATGGCGGTGTGCGACTCTCTTTGACGATAACTTCAGCTCGGTTTAATACAGAACGAAAGACCACACCCTCTAAAATACATGTAAAAACAAATTACGTCAGAATCGGCACTTTTAGTTCGACAATTCTTCAAGGAACTGGTTGTGAGGCTTACGCGGGTATTTCAGAGTGTTTCTAAGAAACTAGTGAGGCACAAATTAAGTCACATAAATCCAAAACTACGTTGAAATGTATAGGCCTAGTATTCAATCTTATACAAGACCTGAATAAATCCCAGCCATCCGATTGGTGGATCGTCGATCACGTGCATTTAATTATTCGTTCTATCGCACGACGCGAACCCGCACCGCAAAAAAATATATCACATGGTTCTATCAAACGGTAACGCGTTTGATGAAACTTCCCCGCCGCCACAACACGGCTGTCATTGAGACTGGTTCCCGGTCCCTCCGTTGTCCTTCGGACTTTAATGTATATTATACGTATGGGGACTGGGAACCAGTCTAGGCTGTCATTCACACAAAATGGCAGACGGTGTTTCCGAACTGCTGTTTGTTTTCCTAACAGACGACGAAATATTGGAACTCGTAGGCGATGCTGACGCTGCTAACACAAAGATACAAATGAAATATGCAGTCAAACGATTAGAGGGATTTGCAAGACACGCAGGAACAACAATTAAAGCTTTAACTGATTCGCAAATGGACCACTTTTTTGTCGCAGTTTTATGCGGGACTGAGAAGGTAAACGGCACGTTGTACGCCAAGAAATCCATGCATGCAATCTGTCGGATTTATTCAGGCGTTGTATAAAACAAATAATGAATGTTTCACATTCGTGACAGATAGAATGTCCCATTCCACTCGGCTTCGCCTCGTGGAATGGAACATTCAATCTGTTACCTCATGAAATTATTCTTACCATCGCACTCATAAACATTTATTATTTGTATACTAGCACACTATAGAGTACCGAAGTGATGACGTCAATCAATGCAATGTTTGGAACCAGAATACATTCTAAACTACATGTGTTTGGAACCAGTTGCCACGGCAACTGACGTCATACTTCGGTACTCTATTAAAACGTTGGACAAGGAAAAGTTGGGCAAATCTGATTTACCCAGGAGTTGGTTACTTTTAGTACAAAGAAGGTTGACCAAATATGTGTTAAATTCTCAAAGTTGGTCGCTTTGTCCAAGTTCTCGTTAAAATGGCTTGCTAAAGACAGTTGGGCAGTTCTTTTTACCAGAAGTTGTGACGTTGAGTTTGCCCAACTTTTTTTAACACTCCAGAAGTACCAACCTCGCCGATCAAGACGTTGACTAGCATAGCGGTCCACGACGCAATGAAAGCCAGAGGAGACGCATTGAGACCAGCCATCCAGTACGTGATGATAAAGTAGACGCTAGGCATGATAAGGAGTAGAGGCAACTCACTGAGCATCTTGGCGAGGTAGTAAGCCGAGAGGCGATAGGCTCCTGATAACCTCTCCTTGTTCACCACGGTTCTCTCAGCCGGAACTGGTGCAAGAACAAAAACAAATAAATCTAAACCATATTAAATGCTTCTTTTCTACTAGTTTTTTTTTTCTAAGAATTTCTCCTTTAAACCTATACACAATCACTTTACAACGTAATTTGGTCTACTTCAAACAAACCACAAGGGGAATTGACTTCGTAATTTTGATCAAATTCCAAATTGAACAAAGAAAACTGGAATGGAGCGGGATTTGAACCCGCGACCTCTGAGTTACCGTACCGGTGCTCTACCAATTTATGTGAGCTATCTTGCCATATGTCGACGTTTCCCAAATTGTCAGTGTCTTTGTGTTGGGGAGGGGCTAGGCGTAAGTTATAAACCATTATGCCGTATATGAATAATAAAATATTAGATTTCTGTGTCTGTGTTCAAGTCGTTTACAGAAATCTGAATTAAGACGATGAAAAATCATAATTGTTGAACTCACATGCATTCATGACTAGGAACATCGACTCGAAACCCCAGTAGACCAAACCGAAGAACAACTACGAATCAAAACATAATACATCAAAACAATGATAATTAAAATAGGCGGTCCAATAGAGACTTGCGACGTCACATCAAAAGGTCTATGTACGAAAACCCCAACTGATTTTCGTTTCTATTCTCGAAGAACGATACATTTATGTATAGACCAGTAGCAGCCGCGCCTATGCATGACCCAACAAATTGACAGACGTGTACAGCGCGACTGTGATTGGTCAATGCGTCCAGAGGTGGGGCTTATTGGCTCAATCTATTGTTGGGCTGTTCTACTTACAATGCCTCGAATATCGTTGATCCGCGTCTCGTCACGGGTGGTCTGAAACCATATCAACCCAACCACCACAGCCAATAAGACATTCTTGACGATCAGAAGCTTAGACAGAAAGATATCACGTGACTGCTTGAAGTTACGGTGGGTCAGAATGCGGAGTTGGTCAAGGAACGTGGTGGGCCATTTTGCCGAGGAGTCTAAGTCCTCGGCACCCGACAAGGTACTGATTTTTCTCGCTCTCAACGGTTTTTTGCCAAACCTCGGTGTCTGGTGGTGGGAGTCCGAGAACGACAACTCGGACATGACGCCGTTGTGGTAGCCACCGAACACACCCGAGATGGTGACTACCGTGTTCCGACGCTCTCTATGGCCGAGGTCCGTGGCGCTGGATGACGCTTCGCTGAGAGTTCGTGGTCGTCTGGGTGATGTTTGGTCGCAAGAAGGGCTTCTGATCAGGCTTTTGGGGCTGATGAATGGTGTCGGGGTATTTGAAGGCGGCAGACGGGAAAAACAGAGGGATTTGTCGTTCGGTGTCGTTAGCTGCAAAAAGTTGGGACTGGATTGATGAGGAGATCTGAAATATCGATAATAGATAATATTAATGTTGGTTTACTTCTACTTCAGAATTTCAGCATGAATACAAAAACCACTAAATTAAGAGGTTAACGGATATTCGCTTTGATAACTGAACCCAACAATCGGTCACACTATAACGAACACAACTATATGCTAAACATTCGGCTACGTATAGAATTTCGCTATAACAAACACAACTATACTGCACATTCAACTATAACGACCATCCTCTTTGCCTCCCAAATTGTTGCATTCAATGCATTCCGTTGTCCACTTTACCGAATTATCACTTTTCGGGACATTTTAGCTGATCTTATGATGCACTTTAGCATACTGAAATTCTATTGAAACTCGGTGGATTAAAAAAATAAATTTAAATAGATAATCGTCACTTCTATTGAAATAAAATGTTAAGGTCGTATGTCATTTCCAGCAAGTTTACCTAAGACGTCGATTCGATGGAACCGAGTGGTGATGTCTCGTGTCAATGTGGAAATATTCCTCCAAAGGTTCGTCACTCTGATCATACGGTGATTGGTTCCATTCGTGACGTCTTCTCCAATCAGGTGTCTGCGACCCTCGTGACATCAGCTTTACCACACTCCAAGACTTCCGTTTGGCAGCCTCGAAGAGAATCGACATCTCTTCTTCGCTTCCTTTGGCTTTGTCCACTGTAAACATTTGCATATCAAGAGGATTATTACGATCTTCATGATACACACCTATTTAAGTTCCATAGATATCAATATTGTAAGTACCCAACTTCAGGAAATGGGGAAAATACCCAAAACAGGCTCCAACAGGTGACTAAGCTTTACACCATAATAAAACTTGCTTTTACGATCTTCCGGTTTCTTTTCAATTTATGGTGGGATAACCATAAAATTGGGTGATTGGCCCTATTGCTAAAAGTAGTGCGCACCTAAGAAGACCACTCCGCTAAAAGTAGTGCTTACGTGCAAATCATCTATTTTTTAAAAAGTAGTGGCCCATTCTCGTGACCAATTTATCCAAAATGCTCAGAATGGGAGACTTTTGGGACGCTGGTGGCAGCAGACATACTAGTCCCTTTCCATTGTTCCCACCAGGCGTGCGCATGCTCAGAACTACGCGCGCATGCTCAGAACTACGCGCGCATGCTCAGAACTAGCAAAAAGGACCGGTACCGGTATGTCTACTGCCACCAGCGTCTCAAAGTGTCCCATTGGAAGCTCACAATCCTGGAAAGAGGTGAGATTCTGTCTTTTTTAAATCCTTGAACTGCATGGGTCTCAAAACGCTGTTGGGAATATTCTGAACAGATCGGTAAAGGAAATTTTGGGAGACCCTCAACAGTGGATAGTCAACGGGAAAAAGTTAAACACGGTCAGTGAAAAATACAGTGAAGTTTTGTCCGATCAATGTCACTTACTTATAAAGTCTGCTGGATTGTAATGGGGCTCACAGTGCAGACCTAAACTCGCAAAATAGCTCAAAGCTTCGTCTGCTCGTCCCATGTAAAGTAGCTGAAAAGAAACTAAGACAGTTATGATCATGGTTTTGAGAGTGGCTTAAATCCACGTCCAAAAGTGGGAAGGGGTGATTTTGTTTCTTCGAAAATCACTCCGAAAAGTGACTGCAGAAAATTTCCCGTCCGAATTTGTTTTTGGAAAAGCATGACTTTAGGAACAAGGGGGGCGCCGTTCCAAACAAGAATACGATAGTGTTCACATCGCTTGCTCATACCTATTTTAATTGGGCACACATAGGCCCTACGCAGAACATATTGCTCTTTAAGAAACAAAAATGAATAACCTTTTGGCATTTTTCATTTGTAAAAATATTTCCTCTTTCTACTATATTGAAATCGACAGCACAGATGAAATAGCCATGCACTCACCCGTCCCTCCGCCAGTAGAATAAGATCATCGAACAGATGAAATATCTGACTGGAGGGCTGGTGAATTGACATGACGACTGTTTTATGCGTCTTTTCTGCGTACGTCTTCAGAGTGTGCATCAGATGCAACGAAGTCGTTGAGTCTAGTCCCGACGTGGGTTCCTGTATATTAATCAGAAATTGCAATACATAAAATTCATACAGTAAGCTCTCATGGCTCTTTTTACATGAAAATTTAAGTCACCTACACGTAATCCCAACTTCAAAAACTTTACGGTTGAAATTTTAAGGAATTACCGGTACTCCGTAAAAGCAGTTTTACGGAGTACGGCAGCGGCTATTTAAACTAGTTTTCGAGAAAAAAAGCATGCATGAAAAAGTACACAGAGCTATGCAGACACTACTATTGCGCCTTTGATGACACTATTCTTCGGTTCATGAATATGGAAATATTTATTAGCATAAAAACCGAAATGTTAAAATTGTTCCCCATATTGTTACAATGAAGGTAGAAAGTCGTAATGACATGGGCAGAAAACATTTATTCAAGTTATTTTTGTATTTTGCCCACGTACATCCAGAATTAGCACAGCGGGGTCAGTCAGGAGTTCACACGCGATGTTAGCTCGTTTCCTCTCCCCGCCGGATACACCACGACGAATATAGTCGCCAATTCCTAAACCATACAGAAACAAAAATCATCTCGTGAACAGTCAATGTAATTAATATATCGTCTGAGGTAATTTATTTAATTTTCTCATTGGACATAAATGTTGAATTGACTCACTCGTGTCGAGACATTTGTTGAGATCCAGCGTGTCCACTATCTCATTCACTCGCTGGACTTTTGCCTTATAAGGCATGCCGGAGGGCAGACGAAGCCTCGCTGTGAACTATGGGTAAAAACAAATTAACATATTAAATGCCAAAGCAAAGATATTTAGCGTCATTTCTCTTTCTAAGAAGTTAGGGGTCCTTGAATTCTAATTTGAATCATGTCAAGCAGTATTTCCAAGATCGGAAAATTAGGATGATATTAGTATTTTTCTCGTTAAAGGGCCGGTCACACTGGCCACGATAACGATGACGAAAACGAAAACGATGCGAATAAACGCTCTCTGTAAGTGGGTAGAACGCGCGCGTATTGCACGCGCGACAATTCAACCAATCAATGGCGTTCATTCTCATCGTTTTCGTTATCGTCGTCGTTTATCGTGTGACCGGCCCTTTAAGAATAGGTGTTGCATTCAGGGGCCAATTACATAGAGCTGCTTAAACACAAAATATTGCTTAAACACAAAATATTGCTTACACACAAAAAACACCTTGTTTAGCAACTCTATGAAATTATTCAAATTAGCCCCAAATTATTAGCATTTTTAACTTGTTTGGCTGATCAAGTGAAACTGGCTAAAGTGTTTATTAATAGAGAACAACAAAAATGAGGCATCTTGGGAAAGTGTGCCTACCAACAGCGTTTCCCTGAGAGTCAAGTTCGCGAAGAAGATGTCATCTTGAAGCACTAATGCGATCTTACGGCGTAGTGCCTTGGTCAGCGGCGCGCCGTTCAAGCTCACCGTGCCGACGTTGAAGTCCACCAGGCGGCCTGATATCACGTGTAAGAGGGTGGTTTTCCCAGAACCTTGATAAAGTCAGATTTTTAAACCAACAAAATCAGACTTTTACGAGTGGTGAATTAATGTAAAAGTTTATTGTGCATTTTAAAAACACTATTCTGTTTTATACAACACCTGAATAAATCCCAGCCATCCGATTGGTGGATCGTCGATCACGTTCATTGAATTATTCGACCCATCACATGACGCGAACCCGCACCGCCCAAAACGTTCTATCACATGGTTCTATCAAACGGTGCGCGCGCATTGATAGAACCAAAAGAACTTCCCTAATTTCACGGTCACCAGGTGTGGCGCTACAATAGGGCTGTCATGCACACAACATGGCGGCCGAGTTTCCCGAACTGCCGCGGTTTGTTCTCCTGACAGACGACGAAATATTGGAACTCGTAGGCGATGCTGACGCTCCAAATACAAGGAGACAAATCAAATATGCAGTGAAACGATTAGATGAATTTGCAAGACACGTAGGAACAACAATTGAAGCTTTAACTGATTCGGAACTCGACAATTTTTTGTCGCGGTTTTATGCGGGACTGAGAAGGTAAACGGCACGTTGTAACGTTACACAAAGAAATCCATGCATGCAATCTGTCGGATTTATTCAGGCGTTGTATAAAACAAATAATGAATGTTTCACATTCGTGCAATGGTAAGAATAATTTCATTCGGTGACAGATGGAATGTCCCATTCCACTCGGCTTCGCCTCGTGGAATGGAACATGCCATCTGTCACCTCATGAAATTATTCTTACCATCACACTCATAAACATTCATTATTTGTATAATATAACAAAGTTTTTAAATGGAATCCAGTCTCGAAATATTGTTTGGGGGGGAGGGGGATAATTCTTGTTCGCACTCATGGTTATAGTGTGCTCAGATGCAAACAAGGGGTCGGGACTCTGACAACTCCAAAAGGTTATAGGGGGCTATGAATGAGGTACCACAGCACACAATATATCAAATTAAAGCGGATAACCTGTACTTTCAGGAAATACAGCAATCTTGTTTTTCAAATTGTGCTACTTTCCACCCATTTTGTGGGAACAGGTCACAATTGTTCTTGGGAAAACCCATGCAATCAGGTATAGGGACTGATAACCCACATAGCGCAGCTGGACGAGAATTAAACAGAGGAATTGGCAGAGGCGGAATGCGAGGAAAGAACCATTACACAAACATCATGCTCTAATCGACTATATCTTTCTTAATACGCGTCTTACCGCTGGGTCCAAGTAAAGCCAATAGTTTCCCTGGTTCTGCTTGGCCGCTGACATCATGGAGTATGGAAGAGTTTTTCACGGAGAGATGGATGTTGTCAAATTTCAGAGTAGCGCCATGTTCTGACATGGTAATTACGTCACGTCACAAGGCCCTGGGCATCAGAGAAGCAGTTGTTTTTTGGTTAATTTAAATCATCTCGTTTTAATTTAAACCAATTTCTAGAATTGTTTTCTCACGTGGTTGTATAATTTGCCCATGACATATGTTTTAGTCAGTTCGAGTTTAACCCAGATTGTGTTTTAATTTAGCATTTTTCGACAGCATCATAAAAGTTATTCACTTATGAATGGGGCATAGAACGAAAAAAAAATCTGCCCGTGTTCAGTAGGCCTACATCGGATAACTAATTTACAAACAGCGAAATGTCTGCGGTCCGAAACAGATCCCGCAGGGCGGATCTTTTTGTACGTTTCAGGAGCCTTTATCAAACGGTGGCAGACTCACAAAAGAGAAAAGCGGTAGTTTTTTTCGTTAAAAATAAAGTCCACAATTTGAAAATTCGTATAGGCCTAAGCAGAAAAATCAAATTAAATCACGGAAAGTATTATCTTTAACACAAAAATCTAAATATTGAAATTACTCATTGGAATTGCTACAAAGGACTTTAAAATTTATGATGACATGCAGACATTGTATTCATGTTATAAAAATCCCGTTGGCCCTTTTAAGAATAGAAATTGCGTAAACGACCTTTAAACAATTCAAGCCGGGTCATCGTAACCATCGATATTATGCATTTGCTATGTACATAAATAATGGCGTCAGCCTTGTTGTGAATGCAGTCGGGTCCAGCCAATTAATAACAATGCGTCATTGTTTGTAATGAACAAAAGGAGACTGGCCATGAACTTTTGTATACTATCAGCTCATATTGATCTAATATGATCTATCAGGCTAAACAAGATGTATGTTTTTATGATTTATGCTTTACATCCCTATTAAAAGGTATGTGAATGAAGTTCAGATTTCGACTGAGTTTATTTTGAATGAATGAATAAATGAATGAATGAATGAATGAATGAATTTATTTAACCACATTGTAAAGTACGTACAAATATAATCCAAAAAAAAAAACCATTATGGCAAACAATACAATGGGTAGGATACCGGTGAGCAAATAATTTCTATCAAAGCCGGTCTCTTTGGGGTGTCAGACTCCTTGGGAGGTCAAACTCCTTGGAAGGTCAAACTCCTTGGAAGGTCAAACTCTTTGGAAGGTCAAACTCCTTGGGAGGTCAAACTCCTTGGGAAGTCAGAGGTCAGTATAAATGAAATTACATTATTTTTGAAGGCCCGATGCATTTTTGGGGCTTTTGTCAATCCTTGCATGATTTTTTTAAGTTCTCCATTTGTTTCCCCATAAATTTGTTTGATTTTATTTCTGCTTAGATTTTTGTGCTTATTCTTTACTCATATTAGGCTGGTCCCCGCCCTTCATATGCAAATATGGGAAACTAGTTTACGGATATGGCGGAGTTTCAGGGAGTCTGATCGTTCACGCGACACAGGAGCTGCCCAGGTTTATGCTAATTATACTACCAAATAATGGTCCCCACATTCGAAGTCAGAACTATGCTAGAGGGAATAGAACCAGTCTACCATAATACCACCCCAATTCATCACCTGCCAGTGTTCAAAAAGTGTCGGCATCTGAAATCCTTGAAGTTATATTCATCCCCCGTGACCTAGAGGTATGAAACTCAGTTCACTGAAGGGGAATTCAATTCAAATGCGACCTCAACTTTTTAAAAGCGATATCTATTCAAATTGTCACAAAGGTCTGAATTTCAACCCCTTGGCAAACATTATCCCGGGCCGTTCTATTTCTTGCAAATGTCCTAGTGTCCTAGGCGTAGCCAGCGGGGGGGGGGGGGGGGGGGGGGGGGGGTAAGGGGGTTATTTATCCCCCCCCCCCCCCCCCCCCCCCCCCCCCCCCAATATTTTCAGAGTGCCCTTGTTTTGTTTTGTTTTTTTGGTATTTTTTGTACCGCAAAATTTCCGTCCCACAAAACCCTGCCCTCTATCTACGACAGAGCCTACCTGTTGGTGTATAATGTCACAAGCTAGTTTGGTAAAGTCCAATAACTTCAAAGTGGATTTTGTTCTCTTATAGGAATGGGGCCCATAAGTACACAATCGACGCAACATTAAAATAATTTCCTTCATGCTACTGGCCCTATAGTGTGCCGGCCCTTACTGGAAATTATAGTGACCCCTGTGCCCCCACTGAAAAATGTTAGTTCCCCATGTGCCCCCACTGAAAAATATTAGTTACCCAGTTCCCCCACTGAAAAATATTAGTTTCCCTGTGCTCTCACTAAACATTCTGGTGCCCCCTGTGTCAATGCTGGTGCCCTCCTTGCCCCAGCCAGTTGCGAATGCCGGTGCGCCGGGTCCTCACTTAAAATACTGTTGCCATGCATGGACCCCCCACTCATAATTATTGTGTCCCCAATGAAAATCCTTGGCAACATCGCTGCACAATTTTCCCCTAAATTGTGAAGAGTACGTAGCTGGCCATTCTAAAGCTGTACAAACAATATGAATCTATGAATGTGTGGAGGGAGCAGCTGGATTCTCATTGTTCAAAATAAAAATTGTTGGCTCTATTACGGAGCTAGCTCTAGAAGTGCCATCCGACTTGTTAAGATCCTGGCATATTTTATCTCGGGATGTCGACATACTACAGGCAAGATGACGACATCCTTAGATAATTTATCACGGAATGACGACATCCTGAAAGTAGGATGACGACATCCCCAGATAATTTATATAATGGGATGACGACATTCTGATTGACAGAAGTCGACATCACTTTTTCTTTCAAAAAATATATGAAAGCTTACACGATACTTTGCACAATAATGTCCGGAACTAATAAATTATCTCAGGATGTCATCATCCCACTTTCAGGATGTCGTCATCCCTTGATAAATAATTTTGGGATGTCGTCATCATACTTTCAGGATGTTGTCATCCCGTGATAAATTATCAGAGGATGTTGTCATCTTGCCTGTAATATGTCGTCATTCTGAGATAAAATATGTCAGGATCTCGACAAGTCGGATGGCACTTCCAGAGCTCCGTACTCAGTGGAAGAGCAAGTGGCACATTAGTGAAGTTAAGCAACGTCGATTGCAGGCAGTACTTGCAGTACTTGGATGGGAAACCACACCATATATTGCTTGCATTAGCGTGCCTGGTAACAATTGACCTTTCGCCGTTTACGAGTTAACCACGCCCCTTAGACAACCCTAAGAGAATTTTGTGTGGTAATTTTTGTTCGTCTCAGTTTTTGCTCGTTCCACGTGGAATTATAATTGATATGATTGGACAATCATTTACAAGCTGCGTTGACGCGATTCGACCGCGATAGGTCAATTGTAGGACCCTTTGGACAGGTTTGGGCTAGCCCATTTGGGACCCAAGTGGCCCCATCGGCCAAAACTGTATGAGGTCCATATGGGCAACCCAATAAGTTGCCCATCAAAGGCCCAACAGGGACCCATGCACTTGGGCTTGCTGGCTGCATTAATTGTTCTGGGGGCACGACAGGCCCTTATTCATTTCAAAAGGGCCACGTCCTTCGGATGGGACGTTAAGTCGGAGGTCTCGTGTGCTCTATCAGTGCACGTAAAATAACCCAGAGCACCTGTCGTGAAAGAGTATGGTTTGCCCCGGTGCTTCTGGTGCCCTTAGCACACATCCTGTAATTGGCGCTTGCGCTGTTGGATGTTGAATGAAATACAATAAATAAAATAGAGTTGCTAAAAAGTACATGAATTGTTTTGTAACAGAAATTTTACATTAAGTAAATTTTGTTCAATTTAATGTTAATGAAAGCAAATCTTTTTAAAGTATAATGTGTACATTTAAATTAAATTGCATATCATTCAAAACAAATCTATTGATCAAGAAGTGGTTATATAGCGAATCGTTTTTCACTTCTCACAGCCAATGGGCCATTCAGATCTTATACATGGTGTCTAAAAAAAATGCCCCTCTCAGGGTTGTAGCAGAATTCAAAAAAATGAAATGTTATTTCTACTTTTCTTACATAATTGTGAAGCATATTTATTTGTACTATTTTCGGTAAAATTTCCACTTTAAACAGCAGGAAAATTATGTCCCGGCTCCCTTTTTGATTTGTAAAAAATCCCTGTCTACCTCTCAGCATGGATATATCGAGTGCCCTTTTCACGCCAACCCCCCCCCCCCCCCCTCCCAATAAGAATGACCTTGCTAATCCTACGAGTGTATTCGCTGTCTGTCAGTAAAATCATGTTTCAAAGTCCTTTCCTGTAGACTGTAGGCCTATAACTGAATTTGGCTCACAACTTTGGGTAGAATTGAGGATTTGTTTGCAGGACTGCGGTGTATGTAAACTGCGGTGTATGTAAACTGTGGTGTATGTAAACTGTGGTGTATGTAAACTGCGGTGTATGTAAATCATACATTTTTATAGCATGAATACATAGGTTAACTATCTCCATTATGATTGTTTGTAGATTCTACTGAGTACATGTAATTGCATTATGTTTTACGCTAATGATTTTCTTTTCGCCTGAGCTAATTGAAAGTACCGTACGATCGTAATGACACAACAGTGGTATGTCTGAGAGTTGTGTACCAGTGGCGTATAGTCAGAGCTAGGGCCGGGGGGGGGGGGGGGGGCGGGGGCGGTCAACGGTCCCCTGTTTAAACTCTCCCCCCTTACCCCGGATTTTTTTTTTGCTTGTTTGTATGTTTGTTGGAGTGTTTGTTTGTTTGTTAGGGTGGTTGCTTGTTTGTTGTTGTTATTTTTTTGCGGGGGGGGGGGGGGGGGTTATAGGAAAATGACGCTATGTCGATCATCTATAGTGTGTCGCCATGATAGGCCTAATGCAGTTTGGACACAGGTGGATTTCTTTTTTTGAAAGTCTTCACTTCATTGGAATGCTTATAACGCATACTGTAACGCATCAATCCTAACGCTGACAAAATTAGGAATGCAGTTTGAAAATGTATTATTGAGTGCGATACACCCTCCAAAGGTGCGAACATAATTATACATCTTTAAACATAATAGGCCTAGTTACTGAACTGTGTCAGCAGTTTATAGGCCTTTAGGGCCTGTTGGCGGGCCGGGGCAAAAATATTGTCCATGCGCAAATTCTCCTCTGTTGCATCTGGTCGATGGTCGATGTGACCATGGAGCTATAGCTCCATGATGTGACTGGTTACATCAGCTGGATTCACCCTATACAACAATAGCCTGTATGCCTTGTTGTGCTGACATTGTTACATAATTTAAATAGAAATACCTGGAAGATGGCCGCTGCGCATTAGGTCGACAATGGTGGTCTTCGACACACAGGTAAGTTTAAGATCCAGTGTACAAATCAACATTTACACGCAGTCACTTTTTCGGCCCGGACAAGGCTAAAAGCCGTCCGATAGGTACGGTAAACAATCAAAGAAACAGAGGGTAGAAATTGAGATTCCTCTTGAAGCGGAAAACTGAGATTGTAAGATGAAGGGAAACATGCACCGGCGCGGTACGTGATGAGAGATACAGAACGAGTGTAACATTTACCATGAAAATATCTGCAGAACACTGTATAAGGGCAGCAACAGATCTGCGGCGTGAACGCGATTGTAAACTAAGAACAACACTTGCAGCATTTAAGTATGATTTAAGATCTACTATTTTTGCTAAATTATCATTCAACTCACCTTACTGATTAAGAATACAAAAATTGGCAATTTTGTATCATCGTCAACTGAACTTGAAGACAAACTTGTCCAACTACAAGGAAATGCTGTTATCCCAGACCGTTCTACTTCTAGCAGACTAGCACTGCATGACGCCAAGGCTTGCAACAGTAGTTATTTAAGTGACAGACGGGAACCTTTGAAAACTATTGTGAGTCAGTCAGCTGTGCCCAAATTGATCTGTTGGGTCATTTTCCCACCTCTCATTGCGAAATCTGTTTGGTCGTCTGCGGGTACGTACTTACCTTTTCTGCCCTTGTGGCAAGGTCGTTGTATGCTTATATAATAGGCCTTTTGTTCGAATCTGATGACGTGTGTCGGGTGGGAAAGCAGGGGAAAACAAACAAACATTATGATTTTGATTGGCAGATAAGTTTGTGTTCGGTCTTCCAATTATTCCATCAGCTTAAATCGTTCAGAAATACAATGCCCCCCCCCCCATTTTTGTTTTTAATGTGATTGATTAAAGCCAAGAGATGAAAATTTCTCTCCAGTCGTAGTTATTGCTCTATGTTCAGACTGAAAATGAGTTATAATCAATTATCTCTTTCTCGCGAGTTTTAACCTCCCCAACTCAATTTTATTTTGGCTCCTACGGCTGGATGAGTTGATGTGATGTATGGCACGTACGGCAATCTAGTGCCCTTTGTGCCAGGGCTGGATGATAAATTGAACACTTCATTATGTAACGAGAAAGACGCGGTATATCATTTGTGTGCAGACGCGGTTCTATGGGGTTAGTTCTAAAGGGACTGCCTATCTCCACCTAAAAAAATTTTTTTTTTAAGAAATACTATCCGTGCTGTTATCGAGTTTCATTCCAAAAACCATGTTTTTTTTTTTTTTTTAAACTGCTATTGTTTGGATGAATACGAAAAAGATTCCAATCATGTTCAGTAGTGTCGAATAATTTGCGGCCCGACAATAATTCCGTTCCCGCAGGGCGGATCTAAAGCAAGCAAGATTGGCAGCCTTTTATTGTAGGGTTGTAGATGCCCAAAACAGATTAAAACGTTGTTTTCTCATTTGGCCTAAAATAAAACACAATTTGAAAATTCGCTGGAAGGGAAAATTCAATGTGGTGAAAAGCACGGATAGAATATCTCCATCAAGTTAACGAATTTTTTATAAGATTTGCGAAATTGAAAATAACGCTCCCTGCATCCCTCGCTTTTCAAACTATTTTCCGTGCGAAAAAAACCAACAACTTTGGAGTAACATTTTAGGTCCCTCCCCCCCACCCCCCCATAAAAAAAATCCTGTATACCCAATAATGCATATGGTGGGAAATGGGTTGCTCATCTTGAACGCATGATTTTGAATGGGTGAATTTATGAGGGCGCTGTTGGTATTTTTGGATAATACTCATGCACGCCGCTGTCATCCGTAGAAAATATGATCTCAAAATTTGCTTGAAGCTAATCTTGATTTCGATCTCTGAAGATCCGAACTTTCGTTGTCTTTGATTTTTGCACTGATCCCATAGAACTGTATTAAAATTAATTAGCTTTATGACTGATCCTGAATCAGTACGAAACAAAAGTATCCAGAGACTTGTGGCGAGTTTATTCTTATGTCATCATACCCGACGTCTTCCTCGTTCAACACTGTGTTTTGGCCGGGAACCAGTCTAACACATCAAAAGCAAGATGGCAGCCTCCATGAAGTTGACACAGATCGGGATCATTGGTAAGAAAAAATATGAATAAAGATGATAATTGTGTACACAGAGAGACTGTTTGTATAATTGCATGGAAAGATGGAAAGAGTTCCATATCCGGCCATCACTTATTTTCCCTTAATATGACTTAAAAACTACCAAAAAGTGTAAATCTGATGAAGAAACACAAGTTTATTTTAGGAGGGAACAAATTTCAATTTTTTCTTTGAAAATTTTGTTCAATCTTTGTAGAAGTAAATTTCCAGTAAAATGCAGTTTAGTTTATGTTTTAGAATTGTACCTTACCTGTGCAGTCCCCACTGCCACTGGTTCTAGAGTAAGACTCGATCATCATTTTTCAGTTCATACAACTATTTATTTATTTATTTTCATTAGGTACATGTAAATTCGGATTTATTTTAAAATTTTCTGTCAGTTAACCAGTCCCCCATGCACACATTATGTTCCCTTTTTTTAGCTTAAAAAAACACAATAGAAGTTTGAAATAAGGTTCTTTGTAATGTTAGTGGGAGATGAACTTTTTTTTTTTGAAAGCACATTACGTTTAACTTTTTAACAAGTAAAACAAATGACTTCATATACACACTCACATCAAACAGTAAACATTTATTCAACAACTTTATTAATTTTCAATATTTGCAAACAACTCCGTCCTCCAGTAAGTCATCACTCTTGTTTGTCGGAAGGGACTGAGGGATTCCAACGGTGATGAAGGGGAGATATGCAGTGAGCATAAAATGTAATTCACCATGCCCCTCAGCTAGACTTGTACTGAACATTTGCTGATGTTCCTGAAAAAGAAAACAAAATAAAATATGGCATTAATGTTTCATAATTAATTTGTACAATGACTGGTGTTCATTTTCATATTTATGCTACATGTTAACCCCTTGCGTACTGATGACGGAATATTGCGCAAAAAAACCAGTGCCACCAGGCCGGATGACGCAATTGGCCGCTGTTTGTGCAGTTTCAATCCATTGTTGGATTAAACGGTGCCACCAGGCCAGATGACGCCATTGGCCACTGTTTGTGCAGTTTCAATCTATTGTTGGATTATTGTGTATAGGTTATGCTTGACTGCACAAACACATTGTAGCGGTTCGCTTAGCTGCCAGAGCCGCCGCGGCACCCTGACGTCTCCCGTACTCAAGGGGTTAATAAGGCATATATTGATTGCTTGTTTAAAATGTAAAGAATTAACCCTGCCTTAAAATCCTTCAGCGTAATTGTGTTCAATTACGTGTTTTTGTGCTTATTTTAATTAGTTATGGTCATCCTCATTAAGTATGCATAAATTTGCATATATGCAAAAGAGAATCATGAAATTTGTTTGGAAAAATAATCTTTCATACTTGTTCTGTTGAAAGATGATATCTTAATTGGAAAATGTTGCTCCTCTTTGAAATTATGATGTTGCGCATATTTAATTAGTTGCAGCAAAAAAAATCTGGTGGAAATCAAGATATGCCATTTGCCCCATACCCACAATACACAGGCTGTCTCCGAAAAAGGTTAATTAATCTAATCTGAAAAAAAATAAAAAAATATTTCCATAGGAAATGAAGTTTAAGTCACTTTGTTCAGGAATATTTGTGGAGTTGCTAAGTTGTGCTTAATGAGATTAAAATCTTTCATCAATAAAACAATAACAGTTTTGTGTGTTACATTTTCTTACAGACATTGGAGTGAATTTAACAGGTAAGCATCCAAATTATCGAGATAGTCACATGTTAGTGTGTTTTTGTTTTATAAGTGCAAACATAATGCTAAGGAATTTTTGCAGTAAGGTGTGACCAGTCGGGTTTTCTCACTCACCTTTTACCCGACAGGTCCCTTTTTTTTATCGTAACTTTTGTAATACATTCCCATTCATCACGTCTTCCGTATTTGTCCGTCATGTCCATTTGTTACATAAATAAACATGTCCGCCTAGCGCCCTCTCATGGCCAACTTAACTTTCTTTTGCTATGGACAGCGCCCCCACATTTGGTTGCCTGCCACGCTTTGTTTAAAAATGTTTAGGGTACATTCCAGACCTAGTTCTGTAGTTTTCCTGTTTTAGGCAGAACTACGTCTGTTCATGGATTTCGATCCACTCTTGCCTTGCGGCAACACCAGCAATTTGGCAGCAGTGCACTCGCACATACAATGTACATGTACCAAAAATTTTGGGTGCTGTTCCCGATCAGCAGCAACGCCAAACATCCACCGGCCTTGTCGATCACTGGCAATTGCTGCTTTCAAGCTGCTCCGTTGTTTCAACGTTGATATTGAATGGCATGAACGTAGACCAGCCCAAGTGGCGAGTAATGGCCCTTGATTATATTCAATATTAGTGCCTTTTTATTTGTATTTTTATGCCACATATGCACTCTGAGGTGCTAAATTTAGCACTTATTGTGCACTTCTAGGTGCTTGTATAGTGATTGTACCTGCCGTGCAGATTTGGCGCAAGTAAACGTGCAATAATAATAATAACACTCAAAAAGAGCAAAAACAAATGCACTCCAAGTGCTATTTTCAAACACTCATAGGACACAAAATAGAAAAACCGGAAAAGGTCATACTGGAAGTTTGGTTGACATTGACTGCAAATTGGCAGGCGAGTGAGGTGTAACTAGTACAATTTTGTAGTAGCGTACGCTTGCTGCGATAACCTACATAAATTCTCCATATTGAATGATGTCCTGGCTTCCCATGGACAATTTCAATGTTTAAATACGATGGGAGATGTAATGAGAATTATTCACCTATGTTCGTACAAAATCATAATTCTATTGCGGAATTGTTTGAATAAAATATTATGGTCAGGAAAGTGTATTTTTGGACTAAAAACTGCAATTCAACCTGACTTTTGTAAACATGAAATTCCTCACTTCTGATTGGTCATGCAGTTGCTACGTAATTTTACACATTAACCCTAACCCTCCAGGGTATTTTGGCTAGAAACCCTGCCAGACGCATCAGATTGCATACTTTGTCACATTGACTTGTGTGCAGAGTGCAGCAAGGTCAAGCTGTCACCACAGATGCACTGTGCTGTGTCTGGCAGGGTTAGGGATAACCCTAAGTCTGGCAGGGTTAGGGATAACCCTAACCCTGCCAGACGCAGCACAGTGCATCTGTGGTGACAGCTTGACCTTGCTGCACTCTGCACACAAGTCAATGTGACAAAGTATGCAATCTGATGCGTCTGGCAGGGTTTCTAGCCAAAATACCCTGGAGGGTTAGGGTTAAGGTGCAGTCAAGGAAACCTCGTTTTGCAACACTCGGTATTTAGCACTTTTGTCTCTAGAGTGTGCAATAACCGGTAAATCTGAAAAATATCGCGGTTGCGTACTTTGTTTGTACCTTTAGATTTAAGGCCGTTATAAAAAAGCAGACACGGCGATTTACTATACCAGGCAGATTCACGTGAACCGGCGTTGGCGGCGCTATTTGCGATACCCAATCTTCTGTCAGCACTGTGACCGGCTTATAATTTGTTTTTATTTAGTTTTTGATCATTTATTGGCAAATAATTGGTGTTTGTTAATTGTTAACTATTTTAAATGACTCCTAAAATTATATTTATATTGATAACAAATTGATATGAAATAAATGGGGCTCACATTTTCAATTTTGAAATGTAGCAATTAGCAATATGGTCACAACTTTTTAACTGAAATTGGCCTCCAAAATGACCCAAAAGTTTAATCAACAAGAATCCGTAACTTTGCACAGGGTTAACCTTTCATGACCATGGACCCCTCATTTTATTTCAATTTGTTTACTCTTTCAAGTGATATAATATTTAAAAGGATTGAAGCAACTTAAAATGTTCCTGAATCTGCCTAACTATACAATTGCAATCATTGCAATAGAACAACATTAGTATTTGACAAAATTATAGCTGTTAATTTACGTCTAATTTGGTCGTGACATTTGTAAATCAATAATTCACTAACTCACTGATAGTGGCGATGAAGGATTGTTTGTTGATTTTATTGTAAATTTTCAAACAGACTTCCACTCCTCTTTAGAGGCTCTGGGAAAACAACTATTTATACTATGTGTATATGTCTTTGCCCTCCAAACAAAACTATTTTCAACCTCTTGCAAAAACGGAAACGCTCAATTACTAGTGTTACTAATTTCTTGTTCAAACTTAGTATTTGAAATGGACTTTCCCACTTTCCAAGAATATTGGTTTTGTTTTTTAAACATACAGCACACGCTCAGAAAATTCTTGGATTGCTGCCGGTATATTACATTCTTTGTAAAAATTACATTATTTGTAAAGGTTACATTTTTATATTCGAACACTGCGTTATAGACGCTATGCCATTGCGAAAGCAGGAATAATATTCTATTTCTTGCATTATTAACTGTTGCAGTGACTAACGATCCTTACGAAATTGGCAACGCAGTAAAACGTTTTCCCCTAAAAAAGAATATGTTCAAATAGAACATCTCAATCAGTAATACTGATTGAGATGTTCTATTTGAACATATTCTTTTTTTTTACACTAAATAAGAAATGTTCATTCGAAATTAGTTTAAATCAGTTTCTGGGACAATATAGTGTTCTAGTGGCCAACACTAATTTGGCCAATATACTTTGCTCAAAATATTATTTCACAAACATAAGTCAGAATACTGCTTCAAAAGAGATTGTTTAAAGTTAATTTTGAAAGTATAAGTAGATAACGATTGTTTAAAAAAATTCAAGGGATCTCCAGAATTTAGGCTTTTCAAATTTAACACTTTTCTTTGCGAGAGTCAGTGGTCCTTACAAATTGCAAATGAAATTCATTGGCCAGTCAAGTTAAATGAGCATGATAGTTACTATTTATATGAAACATCGATGATATGCATTCTGGTAGATCATTTTTTGTCAGTTGAAACATAAAGATACATAAAGATACCAAGTTAGAAACCGTATATATCATTTATTTTTAATTTCTTATCTTGTAGAAATAGTGGGTCAGTGTGAGCAAAATAGTTAGAATAATTAATCATTCGAAGTGCTTTTTTGAAGTAGAAATAATCTATTCAAAGATCTTTGAGATGAATTCCCCCAAGCCAAGATTCCATAATTAATGTAAGGCAAAATTGAAGTATTGTACAATGAGGAAAGAATATATTTAGGTATATAAAACTTAATCCTGTTTAAAACTCCAATGATTCTAGATACAGTTTTACATATATATTTAATATGATTGTTCCAAGATAATTTGTTATCAATGTATAAACCAAGAAATTTTGCAGATTCTGTAACAGTAATTTTAGTGTTATCAATAAAAATATCCCTTGGTAGTGAATGTAAAGAATTGCTGAACAGCATACAGGTAGTCTTTTTGATGTTCAAAGAAAAAGCATACGTTCTTTAGAAACATATAATCTTTAGAACCATACTATCTTTGGCTATTCGTCATAATAATTAATTTCATATAGATTTTATTGTCTCTACTGAGAAATCAACCATATTTTATGTAATAATTCAGTCTATTGTGAATAAAACTATTTGTATATACAGAGACAACCACAAATCTTGCGTCCACACTCTTTATTCAATTTTCGGTAGTGGTAACCGCTCGGTTGTGCGGAGAGTGGTCAGCTATTAACTTTTTTTGCCATCCGTCTCTTTTCCAATCTCCCCGGTTACAAATCCAAAAAAGAAATGGAATTCCAGTGTTGTATAAATATTTAACTTTTTACCCATGATGTGTTTCAAAGAAATTACCCTTAGCCTGTAATAACAGTGTTGTAGTCAAGACCAGCACAAGACCAGCACAAGACCAGCACAAGACCAGCACAAGACCAGCACAAGACCAGCACAAGACCAGCACAAGACCAGCACAAGACCAGCACAAGACCAGCACAAAAGACCAGCACAAAAGACCAGCACAAAAGACCAGCACAAAAGACCAGCACAAAAGACCAGCACAAAAGACCAGCACAAAAGACCAGCACAAAAGACCAGCACAAAAGACCAGCACAAAAGACCAGCACAAAAGACCAGCACAAAAGACCAGCACAAAAGACCAGCACAAAAGACCAGCACAAAAGACCAGCACAAAAGACCAGCACAAAAGACCAGCACAAAAGACCAGCACAAAAGACCAGCAGTCTTAATCCAAGTCTTAAGCTATTCAAATGAACTGTAACAAAAGCATTCCTTTGTCATGGTTTATGCCTGTTACTTGTGCCTGTTACAAGCTGGTCTTGTGAATAATCTTGTGCATGGTCTTGTGCATGGTCTTGAAATGGTCTTGAAATGGTCTCGACTACAACACTGGCCTGTAAATGTCAGTGTTTTTGGTGTACTAGGGACTCATTAAGTTTTCACACTGACTCTTTGAGCAGCTTTCAATGCAGTCTAATTTTCAAGTGATTCTGGGACTTTGTATATGGTCCACTGCCAGGCAGGGCCCATTTGCAGGGGAAGGGCCACTGACTGTCATTTCTCCATTAAACCCTAATCTCCTTCAATGTTTCTCACATGGCCCTGCTAAATCAACAATTTCCAACAAAACTGAAATAAGAAGCTTGCTAATAATACAACAAAATCCAACAGCAAATTTTGTTGGATTCCGCAGTGTACCACCTACACACAGGCCTTGGCATTTTGCAGAGAATCCAACAAAATACAACAGGTATTTGTTTGTATGAGCCCGGCCAAATCCAGCGAAATCCAACTGAAATTTTACTATAAGTCTGCTTCCACCCTGCTATAAATAAGACAAAATCCAAAAAGTATAATTAGCTTTCACCCTCCTAAATATGACAAAATCCAACAGGTATATTTAGCTGCTACTGTGCTAAATACAACACTATCCAGCACACCCATGTAGTTTGTGTTGACTGCTAAATCCAACAAATTACAGCAGCTTTTTACCACTGTTGGATTTACCAGGGTTAGGGTTAATATGATCAGGGTATCTGTGGGTCTTTAAAAAGTCTGAAATTGAATTTTCTCAATTTAAGGCCTTAAAAAGCATTAAAAAGTATTAAATTCAGTTCTCCAAGGTCTTAAAAAAATGGACGAAGCGAGTAATGATTTTTCTTTTATCAGCTTGTAAATAACAATCACACAGTGTGTATAAAAACATCAGCTATTGGAGCGCACACCGGGCAGACACCGCAGACAGACACCGCACAATGTATTTACCGAGCATTCCAATCCCGGGATCCAAAATCCACCCATAGTGTCGGTCTGCTTATTTTTGATCTTAAATTTTGTTTAGGGCAGCATTAAAAGGGTCTTAAAATGTCTTAAATTTGACTTTCTGAAACACGCAGATACCATGTATGTTCTATGGCCTAGATAACAGTTTACATGCTTTAAACCAATTCAAAGAGTTATGTAATGAGGCAATTTTTCTTACTCTTTCATGTTACAGATTCTATGTTTCGAGGTATCTACCATGGAACACAGAAACATAAGGGTAAGAAGTATAAATGATAAATGATTTCATTTCAATTTGGCAAATAGTAAAAAAAAATTGAGTGCAGTAGTTGCAACTCAAACTATTCCAAACTTCCACAACTTAAGAAATGTTTGTTTATTTGTTTTTAGATGATTTCCTGGACGTACTGCAAAGAGCTTTTGATGTAGGGTTGAAAAAAGTAAGGTTTTCATTAAATTTGTTCATGAAATCAATCAAGCTACTATTGTGGTCACCTTCATTTAAAAATCATTGGTGATGACCATTTCTTATTGCATAGACGCATACAGAGACTACTTCTGAACATTTTCAAATGCCTTTGGGAAAGAACTTGCTTAACCCCTTGTGTACGGATGCCGCAAATATGCGCAAAAAAAACAGTGCCACCAGGCCGGATGACGCAATTGTCCGCCGTTTGTGCAGTTTCAATACATTGTTGGATTATTGTGTATAGGTTACGCTTGACTGCACAAACACATTGTAGCGGTTCGCTTGGCTGCCATAACCGCCGCGGCACCCCGACGTCTCCCGTAAAATACCCGTACTCAAGGGGTTAATTTCGTAACGTTAGGCCAGTTAATTTTGTTGATTTGTATATTTCGTGTCAATCCAGTCAGTGAATTTCATGTTTATTACCAATTGTTATTTGCAGATGTTTATCACTGGTGGTACACTTGAGGACAGTCAGTCAGCTTTAGAACTAGCCAAAACAAATGGTATGTCATTGGTATTCATAATTAAGAAACAATTTGATGTTGCTGTTTTGTTCATAATCACTGTATTCCTTCCTAAAAATCAAGTTATTAAAGACCCATTGTGGACAGAATACAATGAATATTCATTGGTTGATATGTTTCAAGTTTACAAAATTTAAGGCAAATAAATTAAGGTGCTGGCCATCTTGGAAAATTCCGTCTTGCAAGATCACAAAATAGCGGTACAAAAAGCCTCCTTTCTTTCTTTAAAAATTACCTGATGTTAAACTTTTTTTATTTGTTTCTATTTTCCTTTAATAAAGTGACTTGCCTAAGATTCAGAAGCATGTCTGTTGTTGTGATATACATATGACCTTTATGCTTGTCATTTAGATGCTCTGTACAGTACAGTTGGGTGTCATCCGACACGGTGTAAGGAGTTTGACGAGGCTGCAGGGGGTCCTGATGAATATTCATCAGCGTTACTGGATCTTGCCCGGACAAACAAAGAGAAAGTTGTAGCTATTGGAGAATGTGGACTGGGTGAGACAGTCAATTTCAGATGTGTAGTTTTTATTTTTAATCTAGTTATTTCATATTGACATGTGAAGCTGAATGAAATGTTTTTTGGCCTAATGGATTTTCTATTATTTCAGATTATGACCGACTTCATTTCTGCCCAAAGGAACAACAGCTGCAGTGAGTATAATGCCCGGGCCCCCTCCCCCCCCCCCCCCCCCAATTTTTTTTTTAAAGAAATGTATGGAATGTGGAGATTTTTATAGCCTGTGGGGCATTACTTTCCAAGATGGCAACCCCCGGTTTTTCCAAGATTGCTCCCACCAACAGCAGAGTCCACCTAATACATGTAGTTGGACTAGGAGACATTTCCTCTCTTCTCCTTGCGTCTTTCATGGATTATTTTGAAGAAAAGCAGCAGCAGCAGCAGTCGGCGTCTTGAAAAAGGAAGCAGGCAGGGATGCTGAACATGTTTTTTGTATTTTTAATTCACCTTTGTAAATTTCCCAAACAAAACCGCAGCCCTTAATTAGTTGTTAGAAATCTAAAGATTCCATGTAGGGCATCCATTTTTGAAGCCGCATATTTTTTAAAAATGTTTTTGTCCTCCAAAAAAATGATCGATTTCATTTCCCGATATTTTAGACTTCTACAAAGCCATCGAGGGCAGTAGTTCACTGGCATTTGCTATATATGAGCTGTGTATGACGTCTAGTAGTTCCATGATCCCTGGGGCCATGTGCGTGAAAATGGAGAATTTACCAGCCGCTTTATATCCTCGATGTCCACGCTTGTTACTATCAAATACAAAATGCAACTGAACTGCAAATTTGGCGACCATTTTTAATGTAAATGCTTGGCGGCCATCTTGGAAATAAAAACAAATATAAAAAACGGACGATCAACTGGTTTTTTTTTCTTCACTTGGCCTAGGTATTTTTACTTGTATTTTTACTTGTATTTTTACTTGTATTTTTACTTGTATTTTTACTAGTTGATATTTTTCATTGTTGATATTTTTCATTGTTGATATTTTTCTTGTCGTTATTTTTCTTGTCGTTTCCAACAGGTATTTTGAGAAACAACTGGACCTTGCGGAACAGACCAGATTACCGCTTTTTTTGCACTGCAGGAATTCACACAGTGACTTTACAGGTACAAGCAAGTGAATTTCAGAGTTGCTTCGATTTTTTCCCTCATTTCTCTATAAATATGACACATTATGGCAGAATTTTCAAACTCTGACCTTGGAAATCGGTTATATACCTAACCAAAGAGAAATTCCGGGGGATTTTCAGTGCAGTGTGTGACTCTAATTTAAAGTGAAACTGATTGTATTCTTCAAACAATCCACAAGGGAAACTGACTAGGTAAATTTGAATGATTACATTTCAAAGTGAACAAAGAAACTGGCAGGAGCGGGATTCGAACCTGTGACCTCCGGGTTACCATACCGGCGCTCTACCAACTGAGCTATCTTGCCCTATGTCCTGCCAGTTTCTTTGTTCACTTTGAAACTGTATTCAAATTTACCTAGTCGGTTTCCCTTGTGGATTGTTTGACGAATTATAAGTAAAAAAAGAGTCGTATCCTCATTGAGTAATCCCCACAATGTCGCTTCCCAGGTTGTATCGTAAAATTGGGTGTGATCCCTGGCTATACGGCATTCCGGGTTTATGACTTCTGACTAGCGCCCACCCGAACAAAGATACTGACAATTTGGGAGACCGCCATAATAGGGCAGGATAGCTCAGCTGGTAGAGCGCCGGTACGGTAACCCGGAGGTCGCAGGTTCGAATCTCGCTCCTGCCAGTTTCTTTGTTCACTTTGAAACTGATTTTATTCTGCTTGATGTTTGGTTACATTTTACCAGATATCCTGAGAAGAAACCGAGACAAATTTGTAGGAGGAGTGGTGAGTTTTATGTTGACTCTACGAATGTACAAAAAAGATACTGACATGATACAAGAATGAGTTTGCCACTTAATCTGTGAACCCCTGGGATGGGATTTTCTATTCAAAACGCAAAAGGGAGATTAGGACGATGTGATTTCATAAATGGGTGTCAATAATATCACATCCTACTCTATTAACCTATTGAATACGGGCAACAGCAATGAAAAAAGACAACCTGGTCAGTTGTCCTCTATATGCTAGGGCTGTCCCGAATATACCGAATATTCGATATTCGATCATCAACCGAATATTCGAATACCTTTTTGCCGGTTTGAATATTCGAAATAAATACATGCACGTACAGATAAGACTCTGGTGATATTTTAATAGAAAAGTTATGGCGCTTAGCAGTGTCAAATGGCGCATTTTTGTCAACTAACTTTTTGGGACGGAGGTTTATTATTCCCATCTGTAAATCCCTTGACACATATAAAATAATTACTGCAAAAACGCAGGCCGGAGTTTGGATTCTTGTTATCAGAATACCGTAATGATAATTGATACAACAGGCACATACATGTATGCAAAAGAATGCCGATCGAGCGGTTTATAATATCGATCGCCGCACGTAAAACACCGGCATGTTTTGCATGCAACTTTTCACTGACGTGGCATGCAGTTGCAGCTGACGCGTGAACAACCTGATTGACGAATATCGAATATTCGGTCAAACTCAGTTTCGAATAATCGAATACTAAATTATTTGAAAATGAACAGCCCTACTATATGCACATTCCTGTGCGTACTCAATCCATTCATGTTTCAACTACATTGTTCTTGAATGGGAGTGTAATGAATAGATGGAGCTCTTTCAAACAGAGCTTTCATTCACAGGGGGGCTCCAAGTGCGATAAATAGGACCACTCTATTCAGTGTGGTGCCTATTGTTTGCATTTATGCTTGGCTGCACATGTTGTGAAACCTAAAATGTTCTTTTTTTTTACTTTTTAGCATTTGCAGTGCATGTATTAAATTGGTGAAAATGATTAAATTTATTTATTGACAGGTTCATACATTTGATGGTACAAAAGAAGAGGCATCTGCTTGTCTGGATATGGGTCTCCATATAGGAATAAATGGATGGTAAGTGATTCCCATACCCAGTCCCCATACTCGCACCCCATGGTTCCCATACCCAGTCCCCATACTCGCACCCCATGGTTCCCATACCCAGTCCCCATACTCGCACCCCATGGTTCCCATACCCAGTCCCCATACTTGCACCCCATAGTTCCCATAGCCAGTCCCCATACTTGCACCCCATGTTCCCATACCCAGTCCCCATACTTGCACCCCATAGTTCCCATACCCAGTACCCATACTTCCCGTACCCAGTCCCCATACTTGCACCCGATGTTCCCATATCCAGTCCCCATACTTGCACCCCATAGTTCCCATACCCAGTCCCCATACTTCCCATACCCAGTCCCCATACTTCCCATACCCAGTCCCCATACTTGCACCCCGATGTTCCCATACCCAGTCCCCATACTTGCACCCCATAGTTCCCATACCCAGTCCCCATACTTGCACCCCATGTTCCCATACCCAGTCCCCATACTTGCACCCCATAGTTCCCATACCCAGTCCCCATACTTCCCATACCCAGTCCCCATACTTGCACCCGATGTTCCCATACCCAGTCCCCATACTTGCACCCCATAGTTCCCATACCCAGTCCCCATACTTCCCATACCCAGTCCCCATACTTGCACCCCGATGTTCCCATACCCAGTCCCCATACTTACACCCCATAGTTCCCATACCCAGTCCCCATACTTGCACCCCATAGTTCCCATACCCAGTCCCCATACTTGCACCCCATGGTTCCCATACCCAGTCCCCATACTTGCACCCCATGGTTGCAATTAAGGAGGAGGTGTCTGTGTAGATGTGGGTCTTTACATGGGAATAAATGGATGGTAAGTGATTTCCATACCCATTCCCCATACTCACACCCTGTGGTTGCAAGGAAGAGGTGTCTGTCGATGTGAGTCTTTACAAGGGAATAAATGGATGGTACCCAGTCCCCATACTCACGCCCCATGGTTGAAAGGAGGTGGTGTCTGTGTAGATGTGGGTCTTTACATGAGAATTAAATGGATAGTGATTCCCATAGAGTACCGAAGTGATGACGTCAATCAATGCAATGTTTGGAACCAGAATACATTCTAAACTGCAATTGTTGTAACCATTGCCGCGGCAACTGACGTCAGACTTCGGTACTCTATACCCATGGGTCCCATTCCCCATACTCGCACCCCATGGTTGTCACCAAACACCAACATACTCCAAACACCCATAATATGGAAGAGCCGTCTTCTGCACTATTGAGTTTCCCCCTCTTTTTCCTGTTGATGTTACATAAGTTCTCTGAAGACTGCTGCAAACATCGAAGCAATGCGTTCCGTTCCCATAGACAGACTACTTATTGAAACAGGTTAGTGTGTGTATGTGCACTTTAAGGCAGCCTTTCATGTTGTCCAGAAATTGTGGTATTGATTGCGGACACCGCTGTTTTTCTTTGCGGTGCCTCATTCTGTACCCCAAACCTTGGTGATGAATGGGAAGCCAGGCGGCTTGAATACCTGAATAATCATGAGGTCAAAACTGGAGGTTGGAGCTCATTAAAGCCCAGTCAGCTTGTTTCTAGTGGTACAGTTTCTGTGGTATCAAGTAAGTACCACAAAAATACTACAGGACATCGCACTGTCCTGTGGTAATTTATGTGGTATCTGGTACGTACCACAAAAATACCACAGGACATTTTCGTAAGGGACCATGGACAAAGAAGTCTATCAACCCTCCTTTAGTATACAAATAATGAATGTTTATGAGTGCGATGGAAAGAATAATTTCATGAGGTGACAGATTGAATGTTCCATTGGGACATTCCACCGAATGAAATGTCACCGAATGAAATTATTCTTACCATTGCACGAATGTGAAACATTCATTATTTGTTTTATACAACGCCTGAATAAATCCGACAGATTTTAATTTCTGTCCTATTCCTGACACATTTTCAATGTGTTAAGGATAATTTTTACAAGCCACTAAATTGTAAAGATTTCCCTGATTTGTTGGTTGTGGTTTGATAGATGCACCTTGGTGTGAGATACGCCCAACCCATGCGGGATCGAAGTTCATCAAGACCACGTACCAATCAAAGAAGAAAGAGAAATGGGAGCAGGGGTTCTGTGTGAAGAGTAGAAACGAGCCTTGTCATATCATGTAAGTCTGGATATCACCAATCATTTTCAAGATGTCCAACAACCGATAGCCATTGTTTGCATTTTTTTTAAGGCTCTCGCCCAACAGAAGGCCAAAAGGCCACTTAAGGTGTGGGCTACATAAGACAAGAAAAGACAAATCACAGGGGTAGAAGGTATCTATTCACATTTCATTTGAATCGTGAAAGATTATAGTGGGAAGGGAAGCAGGTGTTTCAAAGAAAGGCAGTACGAGGGAAGAGTATCTCACAGCCTTTGGAACAACAACAGTGAAAGGATGTCATAGCCTAGTTCGCTCGTTCTGTATCTCTATGGAATTCTTTGCCTCGTGCATGTTTTCCTTCATCGTACTTTTTTTTTATTGCTTCAAGAGGAATATTAATTCCTACCTCTTCTATCTTTGATTCTTTGTTTTTTAGCTCTGTACCTCGAGTGGTTTTTAGCCTTGTTCGGGGTGAACTTGCATTAAAAAATATGTTCCCATTTGACTCGCTCTGTTGACAGAATAATTACACAGAAAGCAAAACGCTTGTTGCAGGGGTGAAATTTGTCAGGATTTTTCTCTGATTTCAGGATTTTTTGTCGGGATTTCAATTTTTTTTAAGAATCTCTTTTGCAATCTGGAATTCCTGAGGTGTTGTCCTCAATGTTTTTCTACCTGTAAAAGTGGATATAGACCAATAAAAATGGATATTTTAAGGCTGGTTTATAGTCGGTCGCGCGATGGTCGACGCGACTAAAAATTGACGCGCGATCCTCTCACGCAGGATTTATACTTGACGCGGAAGCACCAGCGACTAGTCGCTGAAAGACGCTGGCGACGTCGCTACAGAGTTCAATCAATTGAACTTTGACATGGTCGCTGACCTCACTTTTTTCAATGGGCCAATAGAATTGCCTGATCGGTAAGAAACAATGAATATGCAAATATGGCACACAGCATAAAAAATAAATATCACTATCAATAAGCATCGAAAACGTCCTATATTTTATTTATGCGTTTTAATATTTATTGTTATCAAAACAGCTGGGGACAGACATTAATAGCACATCAACAAAAGCTGCTAACTCCGATAATTCATCATTATCGCAGCTAAAATAATTTTACGTTCAGCAGTGGCGATGCGTGATCTTCACACAACGCATTCGAATTCTAGACGCGCTGTGCGTATGCTTCGCGTGACGACTATAAACTGCACAAAAGAGGCCTAGCATCAAGCGACCATCAGCGTCGGGCGATGTTCATCGCGCGACCGACTATAAACCGGCCTTTAAGGGGTGCCTTGAGGCAAATACAAACTAGGGCCTGTATATTGATCTGGGGTCCTTGTGGATTTTTCGTGGATTTTTCCTTTTTGGCCAATCTCACCCCTGTTGTTCATATCTCAACTTTTGTAAATTTCTCTTTAAGGCAAGTCCTGGAGATTATGGCAGCAGCGAGAGAAGAAGATGTCGAGGAATTGGCCAAGAATTTACATGACAACACAGAGAAGCTCTTCTTTGGGAATAGGTGAAACGAGCAGGAAAACGGACACATTGTATCTCAAATTTTATGTCCTCACAACCAATTTTATTTGCAAATTCTTGTCTGCAATGACTTTTACTATACTGCCAGAATCAGTTAAATCTTTGCTTAAATTTTCAATGTGAACAAAGAAAACTGGCAGGAGCGGGATTTGAACCTGCGACCTCCGGAATACCGTACCGGTGCTCTACCAACTGAGCTATCTTGCCCTGTGTATTCCGGAGATCACAGGTTCAAATCCCGCTCCTGCTAGTTTTCTTTGTTCACTTTAAAAATTCATTAAAACAAATTGTAGAAAACACCAATCCATCAACTCATTTTCCATTTGTGTGTTGAAGGCGTGGCTTTATTTGTTTTCCTGTTTTTTCTGAAAATCTTATTAGGACAGAAAAATCAAGTCGCATTTCTATGAGAAAATGTTTATTTCTTGGTTTTTTAAAATTCCCATTAACTAATATGGACTATGGTTCAGCTATAACTCAAGGAGACATTGTGATCAGAGAATAACATACCATCATTAAGAGCTTGATAGCTTACCTAATTTATGCAGGGCTTTGCCCAAATTTAGTCCTAGAAGCTGTTAAATTGATTGAATAGTGATGACAATCAACATTTAACTTTGAAAAATGCGGCATTTTATGTGCTTTTCTCCCCTCCGAAATGTTATTTATAGTTTGGGCTTTAAGGATAAATATGCATATTTCATAAATTTATAAACTGTTGATAATAATTTCAGTACATATAATTTATGAAACGAAGTAGGTTTTCCCCCACATTTGTTTGTTTTTAATTTTATTAAAGGAATGATACGGCATTGGTAGAGCTGACGACACAGTTGTAGGCAGTGTTCATACTTTGTGGGATTCCGTCATCTGGGTCACGAGAAAAAGTGATTTAACAGCGATCTTGTAGACTTGGACTGTTCCCGCCCCCCCCCCCCCCCCCCCTTCTGACTTTTGGGGTTGGTTGTTTACCCCTTGGCACCCCCCTTGTAGTGGGTGTTCCTGGTCCCTTTCCAACGTTATCTTGTAGACTTGGACCGCCCACCCCCTTTCTGACTTTTAGGGTTGGCTGTTGACCCCTTGGCACCCCCCTTGCCAGTGGGTGCTGTCGATCCTTTCTCCCCCTCCTTGACGGGTTCCAGACGCTGCCGTGGTCCTCCCCTGGCGTTCTCTCGTCTTTCGTACTGATCCATTAAAGTTCCTGCATTTGACAATAATGTATTGTGATTTAATCGTGTGATTTTTATAACAAAACTAAGACACCGACCCCGACCCCACACCACCATATTACCCCACACATCCTAACATATGCACCCATGTGGGCTACGTCTATTGTAGACTTTACTTTCCTTCTTTTATTCTTCTTTGTCCCTATTGAAATCTCAAAAGCCATAGCCTTAACTTTGTGGGGTACCTCGATTTCTAAAGACTCCCTCGCGGGGTACCATTGTCCCCATTGTTACCCTTTCCTAACGGTACCCCGTAAGGAGACTAATGTATGAACACCCCTACCCCACCCCCCGAAAAAAAGATAGACAATACAAATGTAAAGAAAGGAGGGGAAAAATTTCGAGAACGAACTAACTGAGGCAATAATTAAGTTCATTTTCAAAAGCAAAATGGCTAAAAACTGTTCGGTCCGGCATGTTGCCGAGTTTAATTCAGCATTCATTTTTCAGTTTCACTTACTCATGAAATCGGCATCCTCCGTGACTCGTTTGACCATCGGCCTGAATGGTTTTAGTGTGTTGTCTTCATTTTCTGTGTGAATGAAAAATGCTCTTTGAACTAGGCCCGCATGTACCTTATTTTAAAAGCAAAATGGGAACGCTGATTGAAGCAAAATCGGTACGGTGAAAATTGATGCGAAACCGGTATCATAGTGAAAAACGGAACGAAGATTCTATTTCGCATTATGCAAACAAAAATTACCCTAGCTACGCGCCTTAGCTGTTTGAAAAGGCCCGTACCTGATTTTGAAAAAAAATGACGTTATAGACGTAATACAATGTAATAGACTTACGTTCGATCAGGACCGGGATGTATGTGACCTTGGGTTGCAGGAGTCTGTTGGCGGGAAAACGAGGATTGTAATCATTTAGGTTCTGAAGATTTCCCTCCTCGTCGGCCAAATCCAGAACAACTAGGGAAAGAAAGACATTGAAGTCACCGGTCAGTCAATTCTATTCCCCATTCTGACGATGCCTAGGAGTAATATCTTTGCATCGTGACGTGAAGGAGAAAAATGTGGGAGGGGGAATTGTGAACCCTCCGACGGCAAATCTACAAAAGCTTAAAGTTACCAAGTTTCCGAGATCAACCATGGAGGAAGGAGCTTTTTGAGATGCGTCGTGGCAGCATGCTAGACTAGACAAGTGATGACGTCAAGGCAATGTTTGGAACCCGAATACTTTTGTTATTTTGTGTCGATGTGTTTGCATGACTGGCTGTTAACAAAGGAACAGTCAAAATCTCCATTTGTTTGGAGCCAGTTGTCGTGCCAACTTACGTCAGACTTCGGCACTCTATACGGCATGCTTCGGCTTCGCGTATTTTATGTCCCCAGATTTGGCAAGATCTGGGACGCTGTTTTTGCTACATGTACATCAAAGTCTTTTGTTTTAACCCAGAGCCTGTTTGTTTATTTACGTATTCAAGGCTTCAGATTGGCCATGGAACTGGGGAATAGCTGGAGACGAAGCCGAAGCCCAAGCCGAAGCCAAGGTTTGAGAAATGCCCTATACCGGTCTTTTTTGTTCTCATCAGCCGTGCGCATGCTCAAATTTATGCACGCAATCTCAGAACTAAGGACCGGTATGTCTGCTGCCACCAGCTTCTCAAAAGTCTCCCATTCCTGTGACACACCCCCATAAAAATAGTCAAGCCACGCCCCCGGTTCCACCAACCCCTATAGCTGCTGTACCTTTTTCGTCTTTGATGTCGCATTTGCTCCTCAGATACTGCACGAGATTCCGCACCATGCAGTTATTGTTGGCAAGAAATATGTTATTTCCTGAAAAAATAGAGAAAACTATTAAACCCGAGGGTTTCCTTGACATGAATGTAGGACTCGGCGTTAGGGGCCTACTATAAATTTCCATGGAGAAGGCTCCATGCTTTAATTGATTCTATAACTAACCGATCTTTAAAACATTGATATTGGGTTATTTCGGAGGAATAGTTTGGGTATTGTTATTATACCATTTGCAAAGATCTTACATGACTAAAGTGGGAGGGTTCTAAAAAACCACAATTTTTTTAAATTTCAAATGAAAACAAACATTTCATACTCGTGTTACAGGTTTTTCCGGCCAATTTCAACCAAAAATCGTTCAATTTAAAACCCGGGTCATTCACAGTTTCAAAATGAATGCTCCTTCACAATCAGTATTCGATCATCAAAATGAGTCATTCGATTTTGTAGGTTGAGAATGAATTCACTCGGCATGCATAAGATCATTCAAATTCAGATGGTGGTTTATAGTTCATTTAATTTCGTTTAAAGCCACTTGCCCGGTATTGTACAACAGAGGTGGTGGGGTTGGCCACATTTTAGGTTGCCAGCCCTACCACCCTTACGGTTTTCCTGGGTCCAGATCTAAATAGAGGATCATCAGTAGGTGAAAAAGAAATTATCCCAATTTTCAGACCTATAGACCCGGGAGGCCGGGTAACTTCCAAGGTTGGTGAGACCAACTCACCAAATTGTGTGTAAACCCCTTTAATCTTTTTATTATATTATTTATTTAAAACCATCTTTAATAAGGGTAACCCCATCCAGCAGAAGCTGATCATTTGGGGCACTCACGTTAAATAAACTATACATTAAAACAAAGACAAAACTTCAACAATATACAGCACAAATATAAGCAAGTTTCTTGAAGAATTAATTAAGAAATAATTTATATAAAATTTCACACAGAGGACATTAAAAATACGAGCGCCCCTCATCCTCCCCCCGAAAAATCCTAAAAATATATTTGTTCAAACTTTATTTTCCTTCAGCAATTGCCGAAAAGAAGAATAAGAGTTTGAGCGATACATGGAACCCCATTTAAAAACCATTCTTAACAATTTCACAATTAGGTCTTGGAACAATAAAATTACCATGTGTGATGGCCCTAGTTGTGGTCGATTGCCAGGTTGGATTCGGTTAAGTTTTTGGCATAAGTAGTCCGGCGCAATACCAATGCTAGCCCTAAAAGCCTGGCAGCCAAGTTGAAAATGAATACGCTGGGCAACTGTCATTGTATTAAGATTACCGAAAATTTAATTGGTGGGTGAAAGTGGTGGGAGCTTAAGAACAATACGAAGTGCTCTACTTTGAAGTTTTTGAATTTTAATAACCAGAGTACATAAACCAGTTTTCCATAAAGACCATTGATGTTTAAATGAGCTATTTTTAGCCCAACACAGTTTTTAACTGTCACAAGGTTTAATACGCAATCGGAATCAGAGTTTTCTCCACAATGTGATGACGGACTAGGATTTAACTCAACATCGCCATCTAAAAACAATTTTATTTGAAATGTAGCCATGTGATTTGAGTAGTTGAGATGACCTGCTTGCCTGAGAATTTCCTTCTCTGTCCAGGGCCCAATTTCGTGGCTCTGCTAACCACAGCTTTCCGCGCTTACGATCACCATTTTGCGCTAACAGCGCTAGCAGAAAAATTGTGCGCTAACCCTGTAAGCACAGAATCCTTAGTTACGGGATGTACGCATGCTCAGGAGCCAAAATTCCCCGCTAACGCGTGAAATACGCTTGCGTAAGCACAGAATTTTCTGCTACAGTAAGCGGGGATTTTTCGCTAACGGTAAGCAGAGCCATGAAATTGGGCCCTGGTCTCCTTGCTGTGGTCTTTTCAATTAGGTAGCTGTTAATAGAATTGCAGTTATAAAGACTGGCGCCTGAAGCTGGGATCCCTGAAGGTAAAGCCATCACTGGAGATTTCAAATCGTGTTCCCGAATGTGAAACGTAGATTGACGATCATGGGAGCGTTCAAAAATGCCAAAAAAGCAAAGCACAAAAATAGGCCCTGTCCGAATTACTTGGCTACGGCTGGATGTTACACACATGTCTATGGTAGCGGCTGCAGCCACTTCCCATAGACTCGTGTGTAATTTCAAGCCGCAGCCAAGTAATTCGGACAGGGCCATAGTAGTGATGTTGTGTCCACCGCCATCTTGTTAATATCTCTCATGGCCGGTGATAGTCCAAAAAGAAGAGTTAAAATGGCCTTTTAATTCCAGATAATCTCTTCAGATAGCAACAATCGGGACCTCCTATTGTCCTCTACACTTTTAACTTGTTGGCAAGGACCCTCATTGGTTTTGCACACGGTTTTCAAACGGGGACCTCTCTCAACCGGGGACAAGTGTCCTCCAGGCCTATTGTTGTTAAAGGTCCCCTTATTGAATTAATGCAAATACAAACCCACCTCCCCCTCTCTCTCTAACTTTTCACCCACAGTGCCTGATGGGAACATGAGCCGAGTCAGGGGTCTATGCCTCAGTCTGATAACAAAGCCTTACGTCTAAGCTTACTGTAGGTATGGGACCCACAGGGCAGCATTTCAAGCGTGTAGTTGAATATTACTGGAGGACAGGACAGACATTTGAGAACGATGTTGTTTTCTACGGAAGCCGATTTGTACCAGGTACCTATTTCTCTATAGACATATCTTTCTTTCGTAGCATTGCGTTTCTCATTGACGTCGGGAGCATTTATATCTTTTATGGTATAGCTCTTATTAACTCGCGGCCGGTAGTTCAGGGTGTGATAATAGCTTTGATAATGATTAAAACAAATTAATCTGAGAGCTTATATAAAGAGAATACCAGTTCCAATCCTCCTGAGAATATACTTTCCGTGTCAAATGCTGTAACTTCGAGAACATTATGAAAAACTAATGATGAAAGGCTACTGGAACACCTTCCACGATACTAGTACTGACACTAATCGGCCTCCGTAATTCGCTCTCCGAAACAAAAGACAGAAACTATTCACAGCGGTCGTGATTCCTGCCGTTTTGTTTACCAAACACAAGACGAGATTAAATTCGGTAACCAATAGTTCTCTTCGATGTTGAGAAGGCTCAGAAATTAATGAATATAGCTTCAACATTTATCTTTATTATACGTATTACTCTGCTGTCTCTGATTATTTTCAGCACGTCGCGTCATTTTGTTTTATTAGTTTCTCGATCTACTTCGATATCTGGGACACTCGGTTAATTAATCATAAATATCTCATTTCCGTCAATGCTTCGCGGCAAGGGCCAATGGAATTGTGTTTAATTTTGTGTTGAGCTATAGGGGCCACGTGAACAATTAACATCCTCATTCCAGAACACGCGTTCACCATTGGCGCGGCAACCGACAGATACAATAATATTATATTTAAGTAAAGGGCTGTAAAAAATGTCGCTAAAATATATTACAGTGTAGGATTCACGTTGGCCCCGAAAAATGCAAGCGGAGAAAGAGCATGTTTGATTATACTTCGAGGTATTTGTGTTTTTGTCTGTGTGTGTAAAATGTGATTAGACTAGTTACTTCACACAATGAAAAACTAAACTTGAGTAAAAATTGCATACCAGCTTAATTGCGCCTCTTTTATTGACCATGGCTTGTGTTCTAGACTGGCCTTTCATCGTTAACTTATAGTTTCCCCGTCTAGTCGCCTGGATGTCTCATCATATAGATCACATCCTTTCAGTTTCAGAGTCGTTCGAAAGGCTATGTGAGATACTCTTCAATTTTTCCCCCTCGTGCCTCTCTTTCGAACTCCTTACCTGTAACTTGCTTAATCCCTCCCACTTATGATCTTTCAGAACTTTCAAACGAAATGTGAATAAATACCTTCTATCCCTGTGATTATTTTGTATCCCACACCAATTGAGTGGCCTTTTGTTTGGCCTAGTGTTGGGCGATACCTATAAAAGAAAACCACATTCCTTAGAATCTTAACCTCTGGACTTGCAAAATGAGGAACACCTTCCGCGGGTTTTTTGTTCGTTAGAAAAGAGCTGTCGTGTTGCTAAATACCCAGTTTGTTAAATCCCATTGGTAAATCAAGCTTACACTACGAGATAAAAAAGTAAGAACTACACTGTTCTCGAGAGCCGAAACACCCATGACAGAAGAAATGGATCGCAAGAAAGGGAAAAGTGCCTACATGACGTAGGCCCATCCGTAAAATATTCCTCAAGTCGCTCCGAATTTTGGGGAAATTTGGACCTGTCTATTTAGGCGTGTTGCTCAGAAGTTCCTGCCACAGGAACACCGGTAATTATCAGCCCTACATTGAACTTCTGTGTGAAATTCATTTAAATCATGGCACTTCATAGAGACTCAATCTTACCTCGATTGCTCGATTACAGTTTCGTCTTTCATGGCGGTTCTACATGAGTGTTTTATGATACAACACGGACGGAAAAACTTACCTCCTAACCAGACAGAGATGAACATTTCTAGTCTCTTATTAAATTCACTGCCACAAATCCTTTCATTGCCAATAATAAGTAGGAACCATTCGTCGAAGATGTGATTCTATTTCCAAAATTCAGTTAAGTAAACAAAGATCTCAACATCACACAACCACAGCGTTAATGCACAACGCGCATCACCGGCGTGAGTTTTATTCCATGTGTTCTACGCCCGTCAATTTACCATACGCGCCCTCTCACTTTGTAAACAAGCAATTAAAAGCGCTGTATTGTTCAAGTTTTTAGCTTAAATGAGCTTGAATAAAAATGCATACTGAACACTGATGCAATTTTGGTCCATTGCTAGGTCGTCGTCGTCGTCGTCGTTGTCCTCTTTAAACGTTTTTGGCCGTCCACCCAAACTTTTGTTTAAGCCCCGCCCATAAACCTGAGCATCACCCATGGCGATTATAAAAACGAGAGAAAAATTCAGAAAACACGGTGATTAATGCAGAATGAATAAGAATGCATTATGGTGAAACGAAATTCTAACAGTTGCTTGTGTTTTGTTTGTGCTTTCAGTGTGTTTTTTTTTCTCATTATTTTTTTCTTACAGTATCTATATAGTAGTAGTGCGTGTCATAAGACAAGAACCACAGCGCTGTGATTTATGCGATGTCAATGACCTTATAATTTTGTCAAATGGGGGCGCTGTTCATATGAAAGCTCGCAAGCCGGCCATGACAGTAAAGCAATCGGGTGAGTTCTCACAAAAGACCCCTAAAGAATGGGCGTCTAAAAACACCAAAATAATCATTTTGGTGGCGTTGTAATCTCACATTATGTTTAGCGTACCATAGAGAAGGTAGGTTGCGGTTCAAAAGGCGCTCGATGGCCCCGGTAATGCCCTTAATTTTTGCATTATTTTGGGATCGAAATACAAAAATTGGATTTTTGCAAGAAAAGAATTACATGCACGGAGATGTGGGGGCCAATTGCAACGGTTATTAATGCTGGGTACACTGTTGTCCCTTCCATTCTCTACTACAGTACTAGCAAGTCTCCAATGCGGGCATTAGTATTTTACAATTGTCCATTGGCCTGTGAGCGAATACTGCTAAAATGCTCTGTCACGGCATGGTTGGTGACAATGTCATGTGTTTTCATGACCAAACGGTCCCATACCCAACCTGCCAAACCTTGGGCGATTGTGTAGTGTAGGGCCCCCTCTTTAGTTTTGATCAAAATAGGGTCGAGGGTATTTTTTCTCATTCCAAAATTACTTTTTTAACCCAAAGCAGACTTCTCTTAATTCTTTTGACATCGTTTTTGTAATTTTGAACAGTTTATTGCGCGCTTTTAAGGCAGTTGCCATGCGAATCAAATGACAACGCGGTTTTGCGTGTTTACTGTGCATCGTGGTGATCGCCATCTTTTATTTTCGAGTTGCGTTTTGTCGTCTTTATTGCCGCTTTACCCCAAAATTTCCCTCAAAAACTCAAATACTGCACTTTATCAACGGCATACCTGTTGGCTTGTAATGTCGCTAACTAGTTTGGCAATTCCAATAACCTAAAAGTGGATTTTTGTTCCCGGCTGCACGGGGGAAGATTTTGGGTTGGGAACAGAAAAAACTGACAAAAGAACCATCCATTCTTGTTCAGATTTGTATAACCACATGGCACAACCTTTTAACTTTAACATGTTCAAGAACATTTTTTGAGTGAAATAGGGGAAGAAAGTGTGTTTACTGTGTGCTAGATTCCTCGGTGAAACTTATGCTGTGTACAGGTTCTGTATATATACGTCCGAGGACAAGAGGAGAAAGAAAATACAAAGGAACCTTTCAGTCCTCGCAAGTCAGTCTTTTTTTGAAATCGGTTCTCGGACGTAAACATATGTGCTTAGTCTATGGGGTTGGGTTATATTAAAGGAACAATAGGAAACACAAAGCATTGTCCTCGGAAGTATTGGGAAAGTACGACTACGTGCACAGAGTGTGTTCACTCTAACATTGTGCCATGTGTTTAGAGTAGACAGTTGTTAATGTTATAAAGGAGGTTAGGTTATTTTCAAAGATTTTTTTGTTTCTAGCCCTGTTTTTTTGTTTTTGTTTTTGTTTTTTGGTGGGGTGGGGGGGGGGATGCTGGTAAAGTAAAATCTCTCTCCATGTATGCATAGGTGTAGGTGAAATTCGGATCCACCGGACTTCCACCGGATCCTCCATTTAAACTACTTAACATTTACAGGAAAGATTCATAGTGTTTGTAGAAATCAAAAGAAAATACCCAAATTAATATTAGTTGACCAAGAAAAACCTGATAAACATGTTTAAAATTTGCCGAAAATCGAACTGGTTGCAGTCGGCAATGCCTATAGTAGTAGGCCTATATGCCTATACTTAACCGATAAGCATTAACCAATTACAGTGCTTGTTAAATGTCATGTGATATTGTAAATCTTGGACAAAAACCTCTAAACAGGTGCAAGCTCTCGCATGTGCATTTGTTGAAATGCAATACACTCAAGCTGTTTTCCATTGTTTGCATTGTTTGGACTTAAACTTTTTCTCAACAAGTTCCATAAGTTTTGTACATTATTATTATTATTATTATCACTTTTTTAGACACGGTAGCCCATTCAACATAGTGCTGCTTTTCAAGGGGCCGTGTAGAAAAAGAACTTAAGCTTACAAACAAATGACCTTGGTAGAAAAAAACTAAAATGATGCAAAACTAAAATTATGTAAAACAGTAAGACGCCTTAGTGACGAGTTATTATAATACAAAGCTAAAATAATGCAAAACTAAAGTTATATAAAACTAAATCTAAAATTAAAATTAAAATGAACTGAGAAAATACAACATGAAACTTTGGTGATGGAAGTCAGACATTTCATGTAAATATATAAACAGACAGGAATTAATAAAGGTCAGAAGTCAAAGTTATTATGTGGGAACACAAAATAAGATAAGATAAAAACTAGTATAAAATGAACTTAAAGGTGCGAGTTAACAAGTAAATAAAAAGGTATAACATTTTTAAAAGAAATATTGCTAAGATCGGTACAAAACAATGGAATAAAATAAAATAATTAAATTAAATTAAATTAAATAGATGAATCATAAACAAACTTAGTTTAAAATATAGTATCAGTTGCATCACTGTGCTGTGGAGGCGTCATCATCGCGGATTTACGCAGCAAAGGAGTTATTAAGTTGCCTTTTAAAGGTTGGCAGATTTGGTAAATTTTGAATATTTGCATTAATGTCATTCCAAGTAATAGCTCCTCTGTATTCAAAACTTCTTTTTAATGATTCTGTTTTAGGTTTTGGAAGAGACAATTGAAGGTTACTTCTCCTTAGATTATAGTTATGGTCTGCTACTTTAAATTTATCCAGTAGATACGCAGGGGAAATACCGTGGATGGTCTTGTACATGAGAATGGCCTCATGGAGGTATCTGGTGGCATTTAAATGATTCCAATTTAGTTTCTTTAACACTTGTTCACTCGGGGTACTCCAGCTTGCGTTATTGATAATGAAGGCACTTCTGTTTTGGAGTTTCTGTAGTTTAGTTTTCATAGTGGCACCACAGTTCCCCCAAACCACGTCGCAATAATTGAAGTGTGACGCAATAAATGTATTATAAAGCATTTTACACGTGGCTATGGGAAAACATTTCTTTGCTTTTTTGATGATATGTATTCCGGACACCACTTTTTTCTTGACATGATCGATGTGCTCATTCCATGTCAGATTCTCATCTACATGCACGCCTAGGTGCTTACACTTGTGAACTCGTTTTAAGGGCTTTCCATTGATACCGATATTAATTACGTCTCCTTGAACTTTACGTATACTGGGCTTTGTGCCAATGAGTATATATTCCGTTTTTTTTATATTCAGACTTAACCTGTTTTTATCCAACCAGAATTTAACATTCAGAATATCACTATTAATTTTGTTTTCTAAGTCGTGAGGATTTTTACTGCCATAGTACGATACAGTATCATCGGCATACATGCTTATTTTACACTCCTTAATTACATCAGGTAAGTCATTAATATATATAATAAACATCAATGGTCCCAAGATTGACCCCTGTGGAACACCGCACATAATAGGAGAAAAGTTTGAATTGACACCGTCGATTGAGGTACATTGAGTTCGATCTTGTAAGTAACTTTTGAACCACTTGAGAGCTGTTTCCTCAATACCATATTGTTTAAGTTTACTGATCAAAATATTATGGTCCACAGTATCAAATGCCTTCTTTAAATCAAGCATTACTACCCCGGTTAATTTTCCATTATCCATATTTCTTAGCCATTCATCCGTCACATTTACTAAGGCTGTGCATGTTGAGTGTAGCGGTCTAAATCCAGATTGAGACTTACTTAAAAGATTATTAGAATTCATATAGGCATACAATTGGTTAAAGACTGCGCGTTCAATTATTTTTGATAGAACTGGAAGTACTGAGATTGGTCTGTAGTTGCCAAGTTCTTTTTTATCTCCTCCTTTATGTATGGGAGTAACTTTTGCCTTTTTCCAGTTATTAGGAAACGTACCCAGCGCAATAGATACATTTATAATATGGGTCAAGTGACCAGCTATGACAGGGGCAGCTATTTTAATGAGCCTTGATGGACAGTTGTCACATCCGGTGGCTTTATTAGTTGAAATACCTTGAAGTTCTTTCAACACAAAGGTTTCACATACTGGTTCTATGCTGAAATTATCATTAGAATATTTGTTGCCATATCCGCCTTCTTGGTTTGGTGGTAAATGTGTGGCAAGATCAACACTACTGAGGACTTGGGCTCTCGTCCTCAGTTGTATTGCAATCACTAATCCCCTATTGTCCCAAGTCCCCGGACGTAATGGTTAACCTGTGCACAAATGCACGTCAGACACAAAATTTGATTCAACTGCAGGCATGACGGGGACCATAAATTCATGCAGATCAACACTATGAGAAAAGTTGGGAGAAGATGGAATTTGCGTTGAATAAGACGAAGTGAATTTAGAAGAGAGATTTTTTGCAATTTTCAAATGTATTCTCTAGTAACAACCTTATTTCAAATTGTCATAGATGACAATTGTAATGACCATTTGAATGATTTCTTGCAGAAAATATGCTGAGCCTGAATTAAGTGGAGCTGTGTTATCTTGTCCACGTCAGCAAGGAATTATTTGTGCGTTTGGATGACAGTTTCCCGTTGTACTATAAAAGACATGTACTTGCAATAAAATAGGTGAGTAATTTAAGACTTACAGATTTAATCAGAGTAATTGTTTCTGTCCTTATTATTTCTTTGTAAGAAAGATTTGAGTGACATCATCACATCATTAACCCTATTAACTCCCTATATCATTTGTCCAACATGTAACCTGAATCTTTCAATATCCTCCGATTTCAAAGTGTCCAAGCTGCATAAAACCTGAATCCTCCAAAATCTTCTTATGGGGACCATTGCATGAATCCTGCAAAATCTTCCAGTGGGTTTTGGTAAACACCCTAGTAACCTCAATCCTCTGAAATCATCCAGCATCAGATTGGGCCTGATGACCTGGATCCTCCATTTTCCTCCAGAGGCAGAAATCCTCTAATGCTCTCAATCCTGCAAAAATCTTCCGATGCTTCAACTTCCTTAGATCCTCAACCCTCCAAATTCCTCCATGTGGCAAAGAGGATTTTAAAGGACTTTGGAATGTTAGCGTTAAAGGAGCCATGTGCATGTAATAGGCTTGGGCGACTCTAAGATTGTTGGAGTGGAAAAAATAAATTGAATTGCTATTCTGATTCCGATGTTGGGGTCGACTAGAGTTGACCTCTGCATGGAATCAAGCAAGCCTACTGGATATTTAATGCACGGTGCCTATAATCATTTTCATTTTGTCCCACAATGCTTAGCTGTTCCAGAAGTGAAAACAACCTGCACTCCCTTTGAGGGAAGGCTACCAGTGCATGTAACCGGTAACCGAGCGCATACTGTGCATATATCACGATGAGTCTACAGCGGCCACCATTTTCACCTCCACCTAGTCATGTGAGCTTCTGGCAAGCAGAAGTAGAACAGTTACAGGTGAGACATGAATGATACCGATCTACTATTGGTTGGTTGCAGTCAGGTGACCAATAAGTAATCTTACTGATTGGTTGATGTGTGCAAGGAGTCCATTCATAAAGAAATGATTTGAGCAATCTGGGCCGCGAACAACGCGAACAATTTTCTATTGGATGTGCACACAAATTTGGCAAACGTTGGCAAACATTTGCATTGTTCGCGTGAGTGGAATGCAGCCCTGGACTCTGGTTGGTTGTCATCTGACTGCAGTCAGCCAATCATGTTCATGTTGTGTGATTGTCTTGTCTAAATTATTGAACATTATTGCTGATTGGTCAACACAAACAAATTCACAGGTTTACGCGGTACCCGCTGCTGCATTGGATTCGAAACGGCCAGCCGACCCCAGCAAGTGGTTAAGACGTCTGCACTAGTAAGCAGGAAGTCGTGGGTTCGAATCCCGCCCGAGTAAGCCTGTGAATTTTTTTTACACAGGCTCTCGGAAAGCACTGAGTATACAGTGCTTCATATATTACGTCGGGACAGGGCAAAAGAGGAAAAACATCTCTGTTCTAAATGTTTACATTGTTGACATGATCGTGAACATAAAGGTATGTCTTTAGATTAGTAGATTTTGATTGTTACTAAAGACTAAATTTTGAATTTTCAAAGTGAACAAAGAAATCTTGCAGGAGCAAGATTTGAACCTGCGACCTCTGGAATACCGTACCGGTGTTCTACCAACTGAGCTATCTTGCCCTATGTTGGCGGTCTCTCAAATTGTCAGTGTCGTTGTTCGGTGGGCGCAAGTCAAAAGACATACAAACTTGTAAGCGATTTTGTGGGATCACTCGATGAGGATACGACTTTTAAACTTATATAATATCGTCAAACAAACCTCATTTAATTATGGTAATTTGTGACTAATTTGAATGGCATGCTTAACCCAATTTTCATGTTTTACGATGTTACCGTAGCGTAATCATCATTTCTCATCACAGGTTCCTGGGATGGAGTCACACCCACGACCGCCGCTCACCCCGGGAAAACCACCAACCACAGGTAACTCACCATCCTTTTGAAAAGTCAAGTATTTCTTTCTTTATTTCGGTTTAACCCCTTGTGTCTGGCTGTTATTGATGGGGTGCTGGTATGCCAAGAAAAGGGCTGTGCAGCCAAGTGTAAACGCAAACAATAGGCACCACACTGAATAGAGTGGTCCTTTTTATCGCACTTGGAGCCCCCCCTTTCGTGTGAATGAAAGCTTTGTTTGAAAATGCTCCATCTATTTATTACACTCCCATTCAAGAACAATATAGTTTGGATTGAGTACGCGCAGGAATGCGCCTATAGACGTCAACCAGCCAGGTGGTCTTTTTCAAACTGCAGCTGTGGCCGTCGTCCGTATTCCAAGAGGTTAAAAAGACTCCAATACAAAAAATTAAAAATTTGTAAGAATTGGATTCAGGGCTTGAAATGAACGACGGCCACGACGGCCAGTGCCGTCGTTGCCTTCTTACTGGCCGAGGTGCCCCACAAAAAATCTCCGTCTTCACGGCCAGTTTTGCCTTGCCCCATATTTACCTTGGCCGCCGTGCCCTTTTTGCAAAAACACAGCCACTACAATCCTTCATATCATTTGTTTTTTCGATGTCATGCCAGCCCTTCATAAAATCTCGCTGCACAACACGTTGGCGATCGTACAGAATCGCATGCACACAATACGTGCAGCATATGCACATACTTTGCACACAAACTGAATCTGGTCCAGTTTCGGAGTATGCCGATACTTCAAGCATCAACACCCCCACCGCAAGACTAAATGTGTGTATTCGTACGTACACACAAATCAGCAGGAGTATGTACATGTACGGCAACGTTTACGTGCAGTCAACTGACATTTTTTTCTTCTCAGTACTTGCACGTGTGCGCCTCACAATACGCATCGATGTTCGTGTACGAGGAAACGCGCCCTGTAGGCGGCACTATGAAGCACGCCTTCGTTGCGCTACATACAGTATTTAACTTCATGAACTTTGGTCACAACACGCGGTGTTCCGATTGTCAAAAGTTTCGATGAATAATTAGGCTAAAAAATTCGACAGAGAAAGAAGATTTCTGCACGTTAATTCACAGAACTTGATCTATTTTGTCTGTGTATGCATTTTCCGTGTTCATGAATTTATTTCGAGGTTGTACCGCTCGTACACCGCAGCGTGTTTCCCCGACATTTCCTACCGCCACACGAGGTTCATCGCCCGCCACACAAAGTGCATCACGCACGCTTACCACCGTACAATAAACGGACAGTGTTGTGCATAGTGATGTGTACGACCTAAATTCTCCATGATTTTTAAAAATTATCGACCGTAAATATTTTTGACATTAATTAAGGCAAGTTTTGATCATTTTTTTTGGCAATTTTTTGTTATAGCTTTCGTAGCGTAAACGGAAATAGTTTAGGCTGAAATTCACATATATAATTGAATACCCATGTGATCGGAGCAGTATGTTTTTGGCCTCATAGTCTTAATACTCTTACTCTTTAGTTAAATACGTTTTGAATGGAAAAAATCAACAATGCCGCGCCCTCCGTGCCCTTTCTGCAGATATAATTTGACCTTGGTGCCCTACTTACTGGCCTTGGTGCCCTCCATAATTTTGCTTTATTCAAGGCCAAAGTGGCCTTGCCCTAAAAATTTCCAAATTCAAGGCCTGTGGATTATAACGGTGGTATTGTTATCCTTAACCCTAAACCCCTAGGCCCTTATTGCTAGGAACAATCCTCCAAAATCCTCCAAAATCGCCCGGTGCTTCAATCACCATTCATCCTCAATCCTCCAAATCCTTTGCTTCAATCACCATTCATCCTCAATCCTCCAAAATCCTCCGGTGCTTCAATCACCATTCATCCTCAAGCCTCCAAATCCTTTGCTTCAATCACCATTCATCCTCAATCCTCCAAAATCCTCCAGTGCTTCAATCACCCATTCATCCTCAATCCTCCAAAATCCTCCGGTGCTTCAATCACCATTCATCCTCAATCCTCCAAAATCCTCCAAAACCACCATGAGGATTTTGGAGGATTGAGGAGGGTTAGGGTTAATGTCACATAAGCAGATACCAAAGATCAGCTATCCCACAAATTGTTCACACCATTAATTCTCTTAACCTTGTTTAATTACTGTATGTTTTTGTCTTACTTATACTTATTTTTTTCTTTCATATTTTTTAATAATAATGTGAGTTTCTTCTTTTATATAAAATTGGTATTTGGTAGTTTCTTTGTTCAGTCAAGTGTAAAACACTCGTGCAGAAAAATCAACGGCTGACTGCTTGCTGAATGGTTGTATTTTCAACTCAATATTTCACCTTCAAGATTCGATTGAAAAGGCCCACTTTATCAAACAGGAAACTTGTTTGTCACATGAACAAATGGCACTCCATACACACAACTGTACAGGGAAACTTCGGATGTGTCGTTTCCTCAAAGTGTAATGGTGACACATGAATTTGATGGCGCCATAAGAAAGATCTGAACAAGCTCTTTCTGTTGGTATAAGGATCATGTATGGACGGTGAAAAACACAGGCACTACAGGTTGTAAAAACATGGTGAATATATCTTGTTTGGATGTTCCTGTACTGTACTACGTTCGAGGACAAGAGGAGAACAAAAATACAAAAGAATCTGTCTTGTCCTCGAGAGACGGTCTTTTGTTGAAATCAGTCCCCGAACGTAAAGAGACGTGCTTAGTCTATGGGGGTTGGGTTATATTAAAGGAAGAATAGGAAACACAAAGCATTGTCCTCACGAGTATAGGAAAGTACGACTGTGTGCTCTGGTGTGTGGTTTCCTTTTTTAAGAAATTGATAAGTAGCAGGGGTGCTGTGGCCTGTCCAGTAAACTCGACATTGGTAAGGAAAGAGTTAACCATGCAATCTTAAAATAGTCTGTGAAGATTTGTGACGAACTATTTGACCTTTATGTAAACAAATTAATTTCTATGTTTACACCAACAGGGTATGAGTGTAACAAATGCTGTGCCAGGTTTGCGTCCATCGCAAGCCACGTTGCCCACGAAATAGCCGGCTGTGTCACCATGGCGCCTTCGACAAGCCAACAGCAAGCCGGTGCCCTCTACACTAGGAATACTGTACAGCCGGCCCCTGGGGTGACTCAGAGTACTAGACCAGCCATGGCAAGCAGTATCAACGGCTTACCGAGCCATTCAGGTAGCACGTCGCCACGAGGTAAGAGCAACCACAAAGCAGAGAAGGTGTCGAGTCCCCGCTCCTTCTTGGAAGCGGAGCAGGGCGGGCAGGAGTACCACTGCAAGATCTGTCCTCAGGTCTACTACAGTAAGTCCGACGTGTTACTGCACGCCCGATCGCACACCGAGGGAAAACCCTACAAGTGCGAGGATTGCGGGAAGGGGTTTGCGACCACATCCTATCTCAGCCAGCACTCGCGGGTGCACACCAACCACAAGCCCTACAATTGTACCTTCTGCGACAAGTCCTTCAAGCAGTTGTCCCACCTGCAGCAGCACACGCGCATCCACACCGGCATGAAGCCATACAAGTGCTTCGACACCGGCTGCGATAAGGCCTTCAGCCAGCTGTCCAATCTCCAGCAGCACTGGCGCCGGCACAACAAGGACAAACCCTACAAATGCCGCGACTGCTACCGGGCCTACGACGAGCTGGAGAAGCTGCAGAATCACGTGCTGTCTCACGAGAACACGCGGCGTGAGAAGCGCTTCTCGTGCGGGGTGTGCGGCAAGACGTACAGCCTCGAGGTCTACCTCCAGAAGCACATGGATAAGCATCCGCAGGTAGCCAACAACGGACTGTCCACCTTGCCCATCGTGGATTCCAGCAAGCACAACTCCACCGGCGCCAACCTCACGCACCACAAGAAGCACAAGAAGAGCAAGAAGAAAACCAACTCAGACTCCACCCCCACCATGAATATGCATCAGCCAGTCATGAATATGAATGAGTATTCGTCAGCCGAGACGGCCAGCCACCTTGTACCCATGCTGATGCACCTCCAGGCACCGGACTCTGTTTTGCAGCCCCTCACATTACCACCGCGCTGTGGAGTCCAAAGCCAGAGCACTGACGCCAAGCCAAGCATTCAACCTCACGGTTTCCCAGCGCACACGGCCACTAGTCCCTCGGTAGGCGGCCATCCGTTGAACCTCCACATCCCCATGCCCACGTCATTAGGCTACATGAACCGTGGCCCAGCAGTATTCTCGACGGAGAACACACCATTCACCAGTTCACCAGCTTTCCAATCACCCAGTCACATCGTAGACACCCGGATGCCATATTTCCCTCTGCCTGTCTCAGCGCCCAACGTGTCCCACATCATACAAGCCTGAAAGCTAAACACCTCAAAATAGGACTAGAACGATGTAAAAAAAACAAATGACTGAGATTTTTCACTCGAGAATTTTGTGATTTCACAGGAAACCAAGAAAGGAAACGTATTGAGGCGGTGAATATTTTCATCATGAACACACCAAAATCACAGGAGACTCTTTTGAAGAACGTGACCAAAATGCACGTTTTGCACGTTAAACTAATGAGCGTCGTTAGCTGCAGTCAGTCAATATATCTAGCTTGTGGAACAACTGCTGCCAAGACAACTTCTGTAAAAGCTCATTTCTTCCTTACGTGCGGATCTGGCAAGAATTTGACGTCTGCGACAGTATTGACATCAAGTGCAGGTGTTGGTTGGACCTAACCAGATTGTACCCGTGACACACCTCACCTAGCAACAGGATATAGTGTTTTAAAATGCCAACTAGTCGATGTACATAATTAGTAAGAAAACTCATATCACTTAACAAGATTATGTACGATGTACATATCTTAGAATTTAATTTCTACTTAATATAACAACTGAATCATTGTGGTGGACTGCTTTGTGCACACATGATGACGTCTTGCTCTACGTTGGTCATGCTCAGCTAGTTAAGTCGTCTTTTCATGGTCTGCGTAAGTTACGCCATAGTTTGTGGTGCAAGTCAGCGAATTATGCTTTTGCGTCAATTTCGTGAAATGGATTGTAATCGTGTTATAAATGTTGCGCAACTTAACCCTGCGCAGCACTGGCGGCGTCACTTGGTGACGCCATTTTTGTTGTTTTCCTTATAAAAAAGAACAAAACGCCCCCATACATTGATACTCCAGATATGCCTAGCCTGGTCCTTGCCGAAAAGCACTGTATAGTCACTTTGTGGCCTGGGTTGGAGGGCAAGTCAGGGTAAGCCATAGAAATGCATGTCTCAGAGAAAGTCCCATAGGGTTGTGCACAAACCTCCTTCCTGTTTGTTCATAATAGGTTTTACCACAGGCATGTATATGATATGTCAATAGCCCAGCTCCAGATGGCCAGGCCTTTGTAGTCTGCTGACCCAGTCAAGGCCCAAGGTCTTAATAGGAGGGCATGTGGTTTTTTTTGTTTGTTTTTTTTTGGGGGGGGGGAGGGGGGGACGGTGGAGTTGATATGAAAGTTCGTTGACATGGTGGTGCACAAGGGCATGGCAAGAGGTCATGTAATTGTTGCTGGGCTTTGGAGTATATGTCAATGACCCAGCTCCAGAAATGGGGTGGAAGAGTTCATGGGACCGCCATGTGTACATGTACATTGGTCGAAGGTATATACGCTACAAGCACATGCTTCCCCAAAGGAAGCAGGCAGTGTCACCGCGTCAGTAGGAATTGGCAGTGCAGCGCAGGGTTCGCTGAAATGTGGCAAAGGTGGAAGTACGCAGTTGCGTAAGGTTTCCTGACGTCGACTGCAGCAGTAACAGTGATGGATAATCCAATGCCTGTTACGGAATTGTGATTTCAGATTGTGCCCTATTTTGGTTCAGCTTCCATGATCTGGCTTTTTTTTTCCCGCTTCGGTTTGCCTGTTTTCTTTCCATTTCAACTTAGAGTTTGAATAAGAAAATGTTGCACAACAAAGGCAAAGTGTGATCATACAGGTGATGTTTGTTATGTAATTTAAAAAAAATTTTGCTGAAAATTGGAATGTGAAGTGCAGACACTCCTCTGCAAGTGCCAAATTATTCCCATGCGAGGATATCTATGTGCACAGAGCAGACGCCTGATCTAAGTCACCTGATCAAATCACATGATACGAGTCACTGAGCATTATGACATGAAACTGAGTATTTGGTCAGCTGATCTAGGGTGGTCGTGAGTTGTTAATGATTGTGTAAAAATAGCGATTTTTTTTTTTTTATGGTTTTGGGAACATCGATACTCGAACTTTGTGTGATAGACTTCTTTCCGTTTGTATTATGTAATTAATCTATTGGAATTTGTATTTTACATGAAATGTGTTTTTATCTTTGAGGGGAATAAGTGATATTCACAGCCCTCTAGTTTTTTAAGCAGAATGAATTCTCGAGATAAAGTTAACGTTTAATGAAAAACATGTATTCCTAGTCATGGTAGTTGTTTTGTGCAAAAACCTTGGACAAAAATTCAAAATTGTTCTGGAAACTGTTGAAAAATTATTTAAAAATAATAAAAAAAATCTTGAAAGGGTGGGAAGATATTCGGGATTGACTTTGTTTTGAGGAAACAAATCAATGTGGAAATTCTATTTAAGAAAAAGTGAAGATTTTAATGGCACTACACAAAGTTTTGAATGTTGCACATTTTCAAATGTGCGTATTCAACAACATTGCATTATATGTTTGTATTCATGGAAATTTGTAAAGTAAAAAGTGTACAATATTTTTTTAAATATTAAATATGGTGTGTAGGAAGTGAAAATGCTACAATTATAATAAAAATAACCACAAGGCACAAACAATGGCTTTTTAGAATTAGTGTATGTTCGCTTAGTGATTACGTACGTTGTTTAGTCTTTGTGAAAGATGGTAGGGAAATATTTTGAGGCTAAATTTGGGGAAATGCGTGTCTGTAAGTACTACACAAATATCTTTGTGCGTAGTTACATGTTTTGGAAGCACGGCTGGTAGGGGATGGTATGGTTATCACATATGACATTTGAAAGTTTGGTTGTGTGCTCAAATGCCCGATTTAATTGTGTTTGCTCTCTTTGAAAGAGTCACCATTTGGATCAGAAAAGTAGCACAGATGAACGCACTATGCACGCTGTTGCTTCGCGCACTTGCCATAGAACTCCATGTGTTTGGGACGCGGAAGTTAACGCTACTTGCAAAGAGGGTAACTGCTGGGGCAGTCAGAAAAAAAGATCTGGGGTGTTGGGGGATGATACAGACGAAGTGGCAAGTGTTACAGAAAACATGCAGTAGGATTTTGTAAGACTTGAATAGATGTAGTACAGTGTTATTTCCTCGTGAGTATTACGGCTGTGCATCCGAACCGAGTACCCAGCCACTAATGTCAGGAACCGGTTCCAGATTATGGAATTGAGTACCTGTAACCGAATTAACATTTATAACGCTTGCGAAAATGCAATTTACACCATCAAGCTATAGAGCTCACTGTACACACTTGCATCTTGCTGCATTGATGCACCGATGTGGTGGTATTAACCTTTACAAACAATATGAACAGCAATTTGCCAGATTTATTTTCTTGAATTGGCTTTCTTTATACATTGTAGCAATTCTAGGAAGCAATTTCACCATTGTGGTTTTTATGCCAATATGAATTTGCATATTCATGAGCAAAGCATGATGTCATCAAAGACATAACGGCAATATTTCTTGAAAACTTAATTGGTGGGTTATTTTTAAGAACTGATTTTGGTACATAATGCTCTCTTGACACGGAGTTCTTTGTGTTACCAAACAAACATAGCGCCCTCTTGCATAAACTCATTGAGGTATTCTATTTAAGCAAGGTATCAAACCACCTTTTCATTTCCACTGAAAAACAAGCATTAGGGTCATGTTAGTGTTTTATGTGCGAAGTTGAACTGAATATCCATTGCATGTTTTCTGCAATCTTTCCTTGTAACACTCGCTCAGAGGGTAGCGTGGCACATGTGACCAGCTATACATAATGTATGCGTAGAACTCTTTTGTTCTCTCTGTTGATTCAGAACAAAGTTGTGTACCGTACGTTAAACTATTTTACTAAATAATATTTATTGTCTTTCTGTGTACAAGTGTCGAAATATGAACAAACAAAAAAAATCACGTTATTAGTTTCTGTTCGACAGTTTAGACAATCGGAAATCATGGCTTAATCGTGTGTGTACAGTACATATAACACTTAGGGCATTAATAAATTCATGATTTTATGGCTTCATTGTAATTCATGTAAATCCGTACGTGTTGTGTTTCCTATCGCACTCCGCTGCAAACGTGGATGTTTCACATGGGGGAAACCTGTCTTAAACAGATTAACAAGGTGTAAATTTTTCGAAATGTTTTGTATATTACATTATTGGCTGGAAGATTGTCATAGGTTTAGTAGAGTTGTATATTTGTGATCCGCTAAGAACACACATTTGCTTAGCACAAAAATGTCTTTCTTAGTACAGGTTACCAGCCAAAACTCCATGCACTTTTCATGTTAAGCAAACAGCTGAATACACATCACATGAAAAGTTGGTTGGTAACCTGTTTTTAGCGAGGAAGACTTTTCAGGCTGAGAAAATGTTCGTGCTTAGCAGTGCCATGAAATTGAACCTAGGCTTGTAGGGTACCTCACAATCCACTTGTGACATCAAATTCCTGATCACTGTTAAAAGGTCGTATACAACATTTGCAAACGTCAAAAAACAAAACTACCGAATTATTATGAAATACCGTACTAGACTGCAAGTATAAATAGCAGTCTCAAGCATCCTGTGAAATCATGGCACCTGGGCATGGTGTGCTGTCGTTTTCAAGAAAAGTAGAAATTTATATTGTTTTCCAATGATCGTCGGGTGACAATATAGTTCCCCGACCTGATAATTCCCTGACTCTATCAATTGCTTTGTTTTGTCTAAAGAAGGGTCAGGGAACCAGACTACTAGAACATTTTTTTTCTTCTGTTTTTCCTAGCATCTATGCACACAAAACTTTAAACAGGTCAGTGTTACAGTATTTGCTAGCACGCTATAAAATACCAACCCCCAAATCCATTTATTTCTGAAAATTACAGCAAAAGCAAATGGTGTATACTACCTTTAAAGCAAATTTAGCTGATCAGGTTAGCAAGCACTTTCATCTGCTTACTGCTTATGGTCTCTGTGAAATGGACAGAGGTTGCCTTTTTAAAGCAGAAAATGTTTGCTCAGAAGCCCTGTGAAATTTGCCCTGGTCACTGTACTTGTAATATGTACATGCCAGTCACAGGAAAGTATTTATTTGCTGCATGTACGAATTGGTAATTTTAACACTTTCTTTTTGTTGGACAAATATTGTGGCTGAACAACTTTGGAGAAGGCTTTTTAACCCCAACTCCTAACGGGTATTTTTGTAAGGAACGTTCCAGATTCCACTAAAATCCAACACTGTCCCGTGGCACATTCTTTCTACTTTAAAGAACCAATAGACATCAAGCCCCATGTGAAGTTATTGGTGGTAGTGCTCTGCTTTTCTGAGGCCTACAAAATCCTCCAAAAACATGGTGGATTTTGTAGGGTCTTGGAGGGTTATGTGAGGCACCCTGCGGGCATACATATATGTCCATTATAATTGAACTTTATGTGCTTGTATATGATTGCGGCATCAGTTGTAGATGTGTATTTGACTTTACTTTACATCAGTTTATTTTCTCCTTTTTGAAGGGGGGGGGGGGGGGGGTTCAGGTACCCAAGTTGTTAAGAAATGAATCACGGACACACGTGAGAAAACTCATTTAGATAGCAAAAATATAAGGCAAAATAAAGAAATTACCGTGCTGTCATGTCTTTTTCAAAAAAAGGAGGAATCCCCGTTTTTCACTTTAGATTCCTGCCAGGCATTATTTGCAAGATGGCTGCCCCCTTATTTTTCAAGATGACTTTTGCAGACAGTCACGCATCGATTTAAAACATGCAGTAGATCGACTGGGAAGTATTTACTCTCACTTCTGCATTTTTTATGGATCATTTTGGAGAAAATGCAAACGAGCGAAAAAGAGGAATTCTTGAAAAAAAGGAAGCGGGCGTGTATGCCGAACATGTGTTTATTTGATTTTGCCAAACATTTCATTTTTGTAACATTTCATGTGTTAGCATTGTTTTACAGGGCAGCTGGTTTACCAGAAAATAGTAAGGAGTCTCTTAGTACTAAAACAATTGCTGCAGGAAACTTGTGCAGGATTGCTTAAATTATGACATTTATTTAAGAAAAAAATTAATTAGAATTGTAATGATCCACCGGCTACCAAACCTCTCTTTTTTTTTTTTTAAGTAAATACTCTGCTGTACAAAGGAAAGGTATGGATACCTTATTAGGGAGTTTTAGTAAAACAAAAAAATGTTACAAAGTAACATTTTTTTTAGGTTGTATCATCAACATTTTTAAAGAAATATTTTTGTTTATACACTTTTTTTCTTTTAGTCAGATCTTGTCTTAATAAAAATCGGTTTTGGGATTGTGTCATTCAGTAATTTAACTCGGCCAAATGTACATGTTTTGCGGTATTAATGAATGCACTGAATATTAAAGAAACAGATTAGATTTAACCAAAATTTAATGGCAAACGAATATAGTTTCCTTGATTTCTTTTATTTATGAGTTTATGGGTTAAAATGTTTTTTGTTTTTTTCCGGATTTAAATATTTTTGGCGAGATTGTTTTGGGGTAAAAAAAATGTTGTCTTCAAAATTGCAGGAGAGATGGAGCATACAATGGAGACCTGTCGTGAAATTGCATGTCGGAGATTAATTAGAATTTTTCTACCGGAATTTCATATTTTTCCAAAATGATTGAAAGTTGCTGTTTTCCAAATATTTTTCTATTAATTTGGGGTCCAATTTTGGTGTCCCTGTTACATCTGTAATGTATAGAATTTTGAAATTCTCTAATGCCTTCTATCTCCAAGGGTGATTATGTAAAGCAAAGTACCTGCCAAATAAGTTTTTTTTTAAAATAATGTGAAGTGAATTTTAATGATACTCGATGGGAAATTACACAGGTCAGGTGTAACAGGGACTCTAAAAATGTGTCACTTTTGGATCCCAGATTTATAGATACATGTATATTATTTTCAAAGTGAACAAAGAAACTGGCAGGAGCGGGATTCGAACCTGCGACCTCCGGGTTACCGTACCGGCCGCTCTACCAACTGATCTTTGTTCGGGTGGGCGCTGTATATTATTTTATTAGTAAAAAAAAACAGAAAAACTTTAAAGAAGTGTTAAAAAAAAAACGAAGAAAAGGGAAAGTAATTGAAAATGTTCTAACTTTAGATTGTTTTATTTCCCCATTATGGGGAGTGGGCCGAATCCCGGAAGTAGTGCAATACCGGGCCAACCCGTGGCCAGGACGAGGCAAGCCTCTATTCCATAGCCCAGATTCAAAAATCAGTTTAACATTCAGACTGCTCAATGAGCAGTGTTTCAGATGTTAACCTGAAAAGAACAGAGTTGCTTAAAAAATAATTAATTATACAGAGTATAAGAAACAAATAATTAACAAGATAACAGTGTCTCCATAAAAATGGTAACATCAAAAACATGAATAAGAGGCCACCTGGAAAAGTGAAAAACTGCAAGAATCAAAACAAATCAGAATTGTAAGTGTGAAAAATGTGTGGTACAAGCGGTAAATTCTGGAGCAGAAGCTAGAGTTCACAGTTCAAACTACATGTAAGAGTTCAAAACAAATCCATAATTGTGTAGACCAAAGGGTTAATCCATGGGAGATACAAGAGTTCATAGTTCTAAACCCTAGAGTTCAGAAAAAAAAAGGCAGATGCTAAAGTTCACAGTTTGTTTTTCCAGGTGGCTAGCGGATAAAACACGACACATGAAATAGAAGGTAGGGCATCAGAGGAAAGGCGAACATCACTCCTCATATTGCCGATGACCACTCATGTGCTCAATGTATATGTCCCGGGATCCCTTGATGGCGTCAATACACAGAAGTTTCCTCATCAGGGTCCGGTAGCGTCTGGAGATGCCAAGACGTCGAAGTGCTCGCTCATTGCCAGGGTACCATGAACCAAGCGATCCAACGGCGAAACCGAACACCTCGACGTCCTTGCCTGCAGCCACCAACGCCTGCTTCAGGTCGGCGTACTTGGACTCCTTGGCAGCTACGGCGGTCTTCAAAGCATCCCGGCCATTGTCGAAAGGGCAACACACGTCGATGATGGTGATTTTGTTGCCCTCGACGACCGTGATGTCTGGGCGCTCCCGGGGGTGAGGATCCTCAGGGACATGCTGGTCAGTGAAGATTTGGCCGTGGCGGATGGCGGACTTGATTCTGTCCTGGATCATGTTGTGGCGGCGACGGATGGGAACCATGTTTGGGCGGCAATTGTTCACGATGTGAGGGAGTGTCTCCGATGGATGAGCACAACGACGACACGCTGGGTTGGTTTCTGGTTTCCAGCGTTTCGTAGTTGCATTAGTGGGGAGTGTGTTGAGACGGGCACGGTGAATAAACCGCCAGTCACAGAAACGGATGTAGCTTCCAGTGGTCATCCAAGATGAGCCGTTGATGTAGCTGTCCTTATGAAGGGAATGTGCGACCTTCCCCTGATCTGGAAGGGAGAGAAGCCTCGATGTGTACACTTCCCTTGAGGCAGCCCGAAGAGCAGTGATGATGGACTTGGCAGCAATTACCAGACCAGCTGTTGTTTTCGTGGTCACTGAACCGGAGAAGCTACCACAGATGCTGACCTTAAGGCGGCGTGCCGCACCGCGAGCTCTGGACCAGAGAGTTGACATCTGTCCGCTATTACCGCTGTTGGAAAGGTCCCCTTCCATTGACCCGGACAGAAACTGGTCAGCCTCCTCCTCCGTTGGTGCCCGATGAACGGTGCGGTGAACGACAGACTTCAGCTGAGTGATGGCGACTTCCCTAGTTGTGTTATCAGATGAAGACAGCATGCGGACAGCCTGTGTAACGGTCTGGATGTCAGCATCAACATTCGGGTCAATGAAACCCAAGCCACCTGCCCGACGATCGGCAAAGATATAGTTGGTTGTGGCTCGGGACGGCAAATTACAAACCTTCCGCGCTGTCTTTACGAGCTGGCCACGGAGTGTCTTCAGATGTTTTTTCAGACATTCGCCAGCACGCAAGGTGTATGCTGCACATGGCTGAATGAAGGTGCAGATGGCGTCCAACTTTTGCCAAGGAGCAAGAAGGGACGACTCGATACGGATGATGTCATCCGTCATCTTAGTTACCAAGGTTTCCAGGCTGTCGTCAGTCCGGTAGAGGCCAATGGGGACACCAAGGTATCGGTAGTGCTCTTCCTCCGACAAGGCTGGAATTGCAGTGTCTTGGACGATAAATTGATGCAGCCGAACCTTAGTCCCCCGCCGGCATTCCAGCGACAGGGAAGCGCACTTAGCTGGCTTGAACTTAAGGCCGAGCTTGGTGGCCATGATGGATGCAGAGTTGAGCAGGTGCTGTAGACCGCCATCGGACTTGCTGATGATGACCAAGTCATCGGCATAGGCCAGGATAGGAATATCCATGCCATGCACCCTGGGAGCATGGCGACCCACAGCAGCTGCAGCGTTGACAGCCCGAATGATCAGCTCCACCGTCAAGTTGAAAAGGATTGGGGAGATTGGGCAACCCTGCTTCACACCCGAGTTGATTGAGACTGGATCGGTGTGGCCAGTGGGGGTGATGAAGTCCGTAGAGGCGCCGGTATAGACATCACGCAGGAGGTTAATGAGCCCCTGGGGTGCCCCAATGGAGGTAAGCACAGTGAAGATGGAATCATGGGGGATACTGCCGAAAGCGTTCTGCAGGTCCAACCAGGCAACATATAGATTCTTCTGATTCCGGCGAGCATCCTTGATAACTGACGACAACAGGAAAGTGTGCTCGTAGCAGCCCTCACCGGGGCGGGCACTCTTCTGCGAATTGCTAATGAGATCATTGTCCAATGCCCAGGTGGTAACACGGTCAGACAAGATCGCCATTAGCAATTTGTAGAGGCAAGACTGAAGAGCAATTGGACGAAAGTTGGCTGGGTCGGAGGAGTCACCCTTCTTATGAATGAGCACTGTTGTTGCAGACTTCCAGGAGGAGGGAACTCTGCCATCACGAAGGCACCGATTGAAAATTGCCATGGTTACACGGAATGCACCATCGGCTTGTCGAATGTGGCGATACTCCAATCTGTCTCTACCAGGGGCCGAGTTGCTCATCCGGCCAAGACGAGAAGATACCTCACGCTGACTGACTGGGCGGAGGAGGTCAACGGCAGACTCGCGAGCCTCGGTGGAGTTCGGGAACAGGATAGATGCGTCAACCCCGATGGATTCACTGTCAACTTCACGAGGCGAGAAAACTTCAGTAAAGTAATCAACAAGTGACGACTCACTGCCAGAGAACTTTGTGTCAGAGCCATCCAGGACCGTTCTGATGGCGCGCTTTTTGCTGGTCCGGTACAGCTTTTGAAGACGGCTGGCCTCCTGGACGTTAAATTGTGGGCCAAGCCCGGGGCGATGTGGCCGCCGAGGACGGAGATTTGGTTGGTTTCTATGCTGGGCATGACCTTTGTTGTTGGCCCCACGACCATGAGATGCTGAAGCCTCCACGAAACGATCACACACAGCTTCAAAGGATTCGAAGTCAGTCGCCTGAGAAATCTGGTCAAGCCAGACATCAATTATGGACGGCTGTATAGGTGGAGGATCATCTGCATGAGAGGGCTGCTGTGGCTGGGGCAGGTGTGGTGTCGGAGACCGGGGCGGTGGTGTCGGAGACCGGGGCGGTGGTGTCGGAGACCGGGGCGGTGGTGTCGGAGACCGGGGCGGTGGTGTCGGAGACCGGGGCGGTGGTGTCGGAGACCGGGGCGGTGGTGTCGGAGACGGGGGCGGTGGTGTCGGAGACGGGGGCGGTGGTGTCGGAGACCGGGGCGGTGGTGTCTGAGACCGGGGCGGTGGTGTCGGAGACCGGGGCGGTGGCGTCGGAGACCGGGGCGGTGGCGTCGGAGACCGGGGCGGTGGCGTCAGGGACCGAGGTGGTTGGGAAGAGGCCACGCTTTCAGGATTAGGGGTGCAGGTAGAGGGGGCAGATGCAGCTGCCTTCTTGTGAATCTGGTAGTGGTTTGAAACCCGTCTCCCGGTATCAAACTCCATTGTGCACACAGAGCATCGAAACACGGTAGTGATAGTGGTATTCCGATGAAAACGCTCCTGGTGGCGTTTAAGTGTCTGTTGGTTGAAGAAAGACTCTTTGCACAGCAGACACGGCCATTCCTTCGGTAATGGATACAAAAAAGTCTGTGTGACTTCACCAGGAACATCAGGATGGAGATCTTCAGTGGCAGTGTTTTGCCGGTGCATCCGAGCCATGTGCCGCCGCAAGCCCGAAGCCGTGGAGAACGACTTTGAGCATACAGCACATGTCGGATCACTGCCCTCACCCATGTTATAGCGTTGTTACACTAAGCATGCATCCATGGGGTGTTGGGCAAAACGATCACGTTCACGATCAGTGAATATTAAGCTGAAAAGAACAGATACTACACATGATCTTAGCCAAAAGGCCGAGAAGCGATAACGTATAATAGTTCGGCTAGTATTTATACTTCCTAAGGATTCACGGTTACCAGAATTTAACCGCACATTTCAGTCGGTTTTTCAAAACAAGCGCCATTTTATAAAAACAATCATGTTTCCTGACAAAATCATAACATACAGACATATTTACTTTTAATAGCCACTTAGTTTCTCCAAATTCGACCATTTTTACCTAAATTAAACAAAATGAAGAATTCAGGACTACAGGTCACTGAGCATGCTCAGTGCATATTGAATAGCTAATCTAACAAAGGTCAAAGTATGTACGCGCGGTGCATGCACAGTATACACGTGCATGCACTCAACTCATGCAGCAAGTGCGTACATGTTACGTTCCCGCAGAGAATGCCAATCGAGATCTGCAAATGTGCACACAAGAAGTCGATTGGTGTGCAGTGAGAGAAATCTGCATCATTTTGTAGTTTTATGTAGATTTAGGCCGTGTCCGAAATAGGCGTCTACAGCTACGGCTACGTCACGCGTAGTTGTAATGGACGAAAACCTAGACAATAGCCCTAGACAAGCGATTCGGACGCAGCCTTAGGTCTGTTGAAATGAAACGGGCAATTATTTCTGGCATAAACTAATATAAGAAAGTAACTTTTGAGAGTTGTTATCAAGAAGTCCCGTGTGGTAGCCTGCCGGTGCCATTTGTCTAAAAATCACGTTGCGGGCAGTAAACAAACCTAACGACGAAGTCTCATTTGTGCCTCGTGCTAGACACGGAGAGGCCGTTTATAATATTTTTGTTATAATTATTTTATCCGAAAGCGCTGTAGACTTAATTTTTTTTACACACACTTTTTTTCTCGACTTTTTAGTCATCAAACGATGACATCTTTGAAAGGAAACCTTCCTGGGTCCTTCAAAATCCAACACTGTGCCCTGGCCAATTCTTTGTACTTTAAGGAAACGCAAGACATCATCAAGCCCCACGCTGAAGCAATAGTGGCTATACTCTGCTATTCTATCATACAAAATCCTCCAAAATCTGGTGGATTTTGTAGGGTACTCCTTGTCAAAAAATTAGTTGCCTTCAGTTGTCCTGAGTTAACGAGTTAAATCGGCGCGTAAGTGGAACGTCTTTGCATGATTTTGGAGAAGCGCGGCACTAAATAGTAGGAGAAAAGCGAACGGGGACTGTCCAAATGATCTTTCTAAAGAGTGATTTGTTTTCATAATTTCATATTTTTTCAAAATGATTGAAAAATTGCTATATTTTCCAAAAATACACTTTGATTACCCTAAAAAGGGACTTCTGTAGCGCCGGTGCCGGTCGGTCGGCGGAGGGCGCTAGCACGGTACCACAGCGGAGCTGTTGCAGCGGAGCCCCTGCTGGTCGGCTGGGGAGGCCCGTTGCCAGGCGGCGCACGCGCAGTGACCCGTTTCCCCTAGCAACAAGCATTGTGTGATCTCCCACCATTTTGTGTAAAGTCTTGTGTGATTTCACTAGTAAATAGACGGCCTAGAGCCTTTAAGACCCGAAGAAAGTGTGCTGGAGTTCTCCTTTCAGGTGTAGAATAGTCCCGCGCACGGTCGACGCTACATTGGAGGCAGCGGTGACATATATACCAGAAAGGAATAAATCAGGTAAAACTCTGAATTCTTTCGATATGAATACACCGGGTAGGGATAGTCTGGTGTCGACTCGCCACACGGCGCGGACACAGACTGGGATACAGCTCCACACAACGCAGGCCAACCGGGAGATATATAAGAATGGCGGACCGTTCGTTACCTTGAGCGAGTTGGAATCCTTCTTGAGGGATAATCAAGGGAGTCTTCCTCGGGATAAGAGGGAGACTGGGGGGTCACCGGGATCGGAATCTCTCATGTGGGAGGACGGGGAGAATAAGAAGCCAGAGATTGTAGATCAGGGAGGGCGAATTTGTTACATTCTATGTTGCATTTGCATCAATTCCCCCTAGACTAGTTATGAGTCCCTCAGTGGACCGTCCCACGCTGCCGACGTCGGGGTGACAGGCGCTCCGTTCCACCTGGAACGTTGCTGAGTCGCACCGGCCGGTGTGGCGGGGACGGTGCTTTACTGTGGGACACCCCACGACCCTTGTCCCGGCGTGCCGGACGCCGGGCCCAGACGGGGCAGACGCTGCGTTCCACACGGAACGCCGCCGAGCCGCGTTCGCTGGGGCAGCAGGGGCGGAGCCTCGTGTGGAAACGGCCTGCGAGTTTCACACCGGTGCGCCCGGTGGGGGGCCTCGCGGGGGGCCGCCCTGCGCTGTGAACGGCGGCGGGGCAAACGCCCCCCAACCGAAAAAGAAGGACGGGTCCATTCGATTTTGCGTGGACTATCGCAAGGTCAACGAGGTGACGCTGAAGGACGTGTACCCCATTCCCCGAATTGAGGACAACTTGGATGCCCTGGACGGTGCGAAGTGGTTCAGCACGCTCGACCTAGCCAGCGGATACTGGCAGGTCGGCCTGGACAAGGGAGATTCGATCGAGAGAAGACGGCCTTCGGTATGCAGAATGGCTTGTACCAGTTCACGGTAATGCCATTCGAGCTCTGCAACGCCCCGGCGACATTCGAGCGGCTAATGCAACGGGTTCCGAGGGGACTCCAGTGGCAGATAGCGGTAGTCTATCTGGACGACGTGATCGTGTGGGGTCCGACTTCGAGAAACACTATCAAAGGCTGGCCACCGTGTTGGGGCGGTTCCGGGCCACGGGCTTGAAGCTAAAACCAAAAAAATGCGATCTGTTCAAGTGTGAAGTGTCCTTCCTGGGCCACAGGGTTTCAGCCGAAGGGGTGAGCACAGACCCCGAAAAGGTCACCGTCATCAGGAATTGGCCACAGCCGGCGAACCTGACCCAAGTCTGGAGCTAATTCCTGGGCCTCGAGTCGTACTACCGACTTTTCATCGCGAACTTCGCCGAGATCGCTCGTCCCCTCCACGCCCTTACCAACAAGAGTCAGAAGACCTTCGCCTGGTCCAGCTCCTGTCAGTCGGCCTTCGAGCACCTCAAGGACGCGCTGGCCACGACGCCAGTGTTATGGTACCCGAACACGGAGCGTCGCTATATCCTGGACACGGACGCCAGCCACTGTACCATTGGAGCGGTGTTGTCACAAGAAGGGGATGATGGGGAACGGGTGATTGCCTACGGCAGCCGCGCCTTGTCCAAAGCCGAGCGCAACTACTGCACCACACGGAAAGAGTTGCTGGCCGCGGTCCACTTCATCCATTACTTCAAACATTACCTCCTGGGCAAACGGTTCCTGCTCAGAACAGACCACGGCTCCTTACGGTGGCTATTCAACTTCCGCGAACCCGAAGGACAGGTGGCCAGATGGATCCAAAGGCTGGGGTGTTATCGAGCACCGAGCGGGCAAGAAGCACATCAACGCCGACGCCGTCTCCAGGATCCCGTGTGGCCAGTGCGGACGGTCGAAAGAGGAGGGCTAGGAATGCTACACCGGGGAGGACCGGGGAGGACCGGTGTAGTACCGGGGAGGCACAGGCGGACAGACTAGTGGGAACCGTCGGCGAGTCCGGACAGGGACGGGCCGCCTCCCAAGAACAGCTCCTGGAGACATGGGACCCAGAGGAACAGGTGCGGGGGCAACGCAGCGACCCGGAACTGGGCAAGCTCATGCAGTGGCTGGAGGATGCAGTCCCCCTACCCGGCTGGGTGGATGTCTCGGCGCTAGACGGTGTACCAAGTTCTGGTGGGCCAAGTGGGAAAGGCTACGGCTGGCCCGTGGGGTCCTGCAGCTAAGATGGGAACAGCCCGGCGAAGGACTCCCAACGTGGAAGGTCGTGGTCCCAAAGGGGAAGGTGGAGGACGTCATGAGGTTGGTCCATGACAACAGGACCTCGGGCCACTTGGGGGTCGCCCGGACGGTTGTACGACTGAAGCAAGCCTCCGTGTACTGGAGAGGGATGCAACGCCAGGCGGAGGAGTGGTCTCGGAAGTGCCACAAGTGTGGCTCGAAGAAGTCGCCTCCCAGACCCCGGAAGGCCCCACTCCAGCAATACCTGGTGGGGGCCCCTATGGAGCGCCTGGCAATTGACCTGATGGGCAGACTCCCGAGGACGAGGGCCGGGAACACGGGCATCATGGTGGTACGTCGCCGACTACTTCACGAAGTGGGTGGAGGCCTTTCCGATCCCCGACAAAATGTCAGAAACCGTCGGCAGGGTCCTCGTCGAGCAGGTTGTCACGCGGTTCGGCACCCCCCTAGTTCGAAGCCGGACTGTTCCAAGGAGTCTGTAAGTTGCTCGGCAACCACAAGACCCGTACCACGCCGTTCCACCCCCAGTCGGGGGACAGAGGCAATCCGCACGGAATTAGTCTATGGAGGAGAGCCAATCCGCATGGGAGTCAATGGTGCGGAGGCAATCCGCACGGGAGCCTATGGAGGAGAGCCAATCCGCGTGGGAGTCTATGGAGGAGAGTCAATCCGCGTGGGAGTCAATGGCACGGAGGCAATCCGCACGGGAGAGTCTACGGAGTGAGACGGGCCGGTCGAGAGGGGGGACCCGGGATCGCGGGGTGGCACCACACGGAGCCAACATGGGGGACCGAGGCACCCTCCACCGCCACAGGGGCGCAGACTACCCCTGGTACCGACGGTGCCGCTGGGCGACCAGGAGACATACCAACACCACCACCTGGGATGAGAAAGGAGACAGCGGGACCGGGACATCCCGACCCGGGGGTCGGAGGCCAATGATGCTTCCCGACAGGTTCGACGGGGGCTCGTCGTGGTCCGACTACTTGATCCATTTCGAGAGAGTTGCGGCGGTCAACCATTGGAGTGAGACCGAGAAAGCAATGTTCCTGGCTTCCCATTTGAGGGGCACGGCCCGGGAGGTACTTGCGGATATGGAGCCGGAGGCGCGAGAGGAATATTCCTCCCTCCTCGAGAATTTCGAACAATGGTTCGGGGTGGCCGCCCAGATCCCATTACACAGGGCGCAGTTGTCTAAGCGCGTGAGAGGCCGTGGTGAGTCACTTGGTAACTTGGGACAATAAATTCGGCGGTTAGTCTACCGGAGCTACCCGAAGCTACCCACACAGGCCCGCAAAGAGCTGGCAGTGGTGGCTTTTCGCAACGCACTGGGGAACGAGCAGTTGCAATGCCACATCTTCTCCAGGAAAGCGACCACTTTGACCGAGATGGAGGCCTTTCTCGAGTCACAGGCACACAAGAAAGGAGGCTTGGGACCAAGGACGTTCGGCTGGTAAACCAACCTCCAGCCGAGGAACACAAACCGGCTGCCGGGATCGGGTACGCGCAGACCGCCCGCCCCCAAGTGCAGTGCTACGGGTGTCACGAATTCGGACACATCCGGCAGTACTGCCCTATGCGGAGGTCGGCTCCCGACCGGCAACGGGGACCGACAGGAGCAATGCCGAGATGCCAGGCCCCAAGCGGAGAGCCGTATGCTCAGGCCAGACCGATGGTCGCAAGGGTGCAGGTGGTGGAGAGCATACCGGAAGGTCATGAGGCGATTATTGCGGGCGAGATAGCAGCTGAGCCACGGATGGGAGTCGGGATGGTATACCCGAACCTGGGGGCCACGGACAATTGTCAGATCGCGGTCGCTACTGGCCTGGTCGATACTGACATTGGGACCGTGCCAATCCGGGTGTTCAACCCGACGACCGACCCCGTCACAGTTTACAAAGGGAGCCGCCTGGCTTTATTTTTGCCAATGGACGACTTCGACGTGATGGAACTTGGCAACGGACGGCCGGAGCCTGCTGCCAGGCGCCCTCCTCCAATGAGTGCCCGAACGGAGGTACCGGCTCATCTCGGAGACCTCTTGGACTGGGGTGCTTTGAACCTTAGCCCGTCCGAACGTGCCCGGTTGGCGGAATTGTTGACAGAGTACTCAGGAGCATTCACTGGCCCAGACGGCAAGCTCGGTCGGACGAACCTGACCCAGCACACGATCGACACCGAAGCGGCCAACCCTATACGCCAGCCGCCAAGGAGACTACCCATGCACAAGCGGCGGGAGGCAGAGAAGCAGGTAGAGCAGATGCTGCAGGAGGGCGTTGTGGAGCCGTCCAATGGTCCTTGGTCCTCACTGGTCGTCCTTGTGAAAAAGAAGGATGGGTCCATTTGATTTTGCGTGGACTATCGCAAGGTCAACGAGGTGACGCTGAAGGACGCGTACCCTATCCCCCGAAAAAAAATATTTTTGTTTATACACTTTTTCTTTTAGTCAGATCTCGTCTCAATACAAATCGGTTTTGGGATTGTGTCATTCAGTAATTTAACTCGGCCAAATGTACATGTTTGTGGTATTAATGAATGCACTGAATATAAAAAAGAACAGATTAGATTTACCCAAAATTTTATGGCAAACGAATATAGTTTCCTTGATTTCTTTTATTTATGAGTTTATGGGTTAAAATGTTTTCTTATTTTTTTCCCGATTTCAATATTTTTGGCGAGATTTTTTTGGGGTAAAAAGAAAGTTGTCTTCAAAATTGCAGGAGAGATGGAGCATACAATGGAGACCTGTCGTGAAATTGCATGTCAAAGATTAATATGAATTTTTCTTCCGGAATTTCATATTTTTCCAAAATGATTGAAAGTTACTGTTTTCCAAATATTTTTCTATTAATTTGGGGTCCAATTTTGGTGTCCCTGTTACATCTGCAATGTATAGAATTTTGAAATTTAGGACACATTCTCTAATGCCTTCTATCTCCAAGGGTGATTATGTATTAAAAGCAAAGACCTGCCAGATAATTTTTAAAAAAGTAGTGTGAAGTGAATTTTAATGATACTCGATGGGAAATTACACAGGTCAGGTGTAACAGGGAACTCCAAAAATGTGTCACTTTTGGATCCCAGATTTATAGATACATGTATATTATTTTCAAAGTGAACAAAGAAACTGGCAGGAGTATCTTTGTTCGGGTGGGCGCTGTATATTATTTTATTAGTAAAAAAAACCAAAAAAACTTCCAAGAAGTGTAAAAAAAACACGAAGAAAAGGGAAAGTAATTGAAAATGTTCTATCTTTAGATTGTTTTATTTCCCCATTATGGGGAGTGGGCCGAATCCCGGAAGTAGTGCAATACCGGGCCAACCCGTGGCCAGGACGAGGCAAGCCTCTATTCCATAGCCCAGATTCAAAAATCAGTTTAACATTCAGACTGCTCATTGAGCAGTGTTTCAGATGTTAACCTGAAAAGAACAGATACTACACATGATCTTAGCCAAAAGGCCGAGAAGCGATAACGTATAATAGTTCGGCTAGTATTTATACTTCCTAAGGATTCAGATCATTCACGGTTACCAGAATTTAACCGCACATTTCAGTCGGTTTTTCAAAACAAGCGCCATTTTATAAAAACCATCATGTTTCCTGACAAAATCATAACATACAGACATATTTACTTTTAATAGCCACTTAGTTTCTCCAAATTCGACCATTTTTACCTAAATTAAACAAAATGAAGAATTCAGGACTACAGGTCACTGAGCATGCTCAGTGCATATTGAATAGCTAATCTAACAAAGGTCAAAGTATGTACGCGCGGTGCATGCACAGTATACACGTGCATGCACTCAACTCATGCAGCAAGTGCGTACATGTTACGTTCCCGCAGAGAATGCCAATCGAGATCTGCAAATGTGCACACAAGAAGTCGATTGGTGTGCAGTGAGAGAAATCTGCATCATTTTGTAGTTTTATGTAGATTTAGGCCGTGTCCGAAATAGGCGTCTACAGCTACGGCTACGTCACGCGTAGTTGTAATGGACGAAAACCTAGACAATAGCCCTAGACAAGCGATTCGGACGCAGCCTTAGGTCTGTTGAAATGAAACGGGCAATTATTTCTGGCATAAACTAATATAAGAAAGTAACTTTTGAGAGTTGTTATCAAGAAGTCCTGTGTGGTAGCCTGCCGGTGCCATTTGTCTAAAAATCACGTTGCGGGCAGTAAACAAACCTAACGACGAAGTCTCATTTGTGCCTCGTGCTAGACACGGAGAGGCCGTTTATAATATTTTTGTTATAATTATTTTATCCGAAAGCGCTGTAGACTTAATTTGTTTTTACACACACTTTTTTTCTCGACTTTTTAGTCATCAAACGATGACATCTTTGAAAGGAAACCTTCCTGGGTCCTTCAAAATCCAACACTGTGCCCTGGCCAATTCTTTGTACTTTAAGGAAACGCAAGACATCATCAAGCCCCACGCTGAAGCAATAGTGGCTATACTCTGCTATTCTATCATACAAAATCCTCCAAAATCTGGTGGATTTTGTAGGGTACTCCTTGTCAAAAAATTAGTTGCCTTCAGTTGTCCTGAGTTAACGAGTTAAATCGGCGCGTAAGTGGAACGTCTTTGCATGATTTTGGAGAAGCGCGGCACTAAATAGTAGGAGAAAAGCGAACGGGGACTGTCCAAATGATCTTTCTAAAGAGTGATTTGTTTTCATAATTTCATATTTTTTCAAAATGATTGAAAAATTGCTATATTTTCAAAAAATACACTTTGATTACCCTAAAAAGGGACTTCTGTAGCGCCGGTGCCGGTCGGTCGGCGGAGGGCGCTAGCACGGTACCACAGCGGAGCTGTTGCAGCGGAGCCCCTGCTGGTCGGCTGGGGAGGCCCGTTGCCAGGCGGCGCACGCGCAGTGACCCGTTTCCCCTAGCAACAAGCATTGTGCGATCTCCCACCATTTTGTGTAAAGTCTTGTGTGATTTCACTAGTAAATAGACGGCCTAGAGCCTTTAAGACCCGAAGAAAGTGTGCCGGAGTTCTCCTTTCAGGTGTAGAATAGTCCCGCGCACGGTCGACGCTACATTGGAGGCAGCGGTGACATACCAGAAAGGAATAAATCAGGTAAAACTCTGAATTCTTTCGATATGAATACACCGGGTAGGGATAGTCTGGTGTCGACTCGCCACACGGCGCGGACACAGACTGGGATACAGCTCCACACAACGCAGGCCAACTGGGAGATATATAAGAATGGCGGACCGTTCGTTACCTTGAGCGAGTTGGAATCCTTCTTGAGGGATAATCAAGGGAGTCTTCCTCGGGATAAGAGGGAGACTGGGGGGTCACCGGGATCGGAATCTCTCATGTGGGAGGACGGGGAGAATAAGAAGCCAGAGATTGTAGATCAGGGAGGGCGAATTTGTTACATTCTATGTTGCATTTGCATCAATTCCCCCTAGACTAGTTATGAGTCCCTCAGTGGACCGTCCCACGCTGCCGACGTCGGGGTGACAGGCGCTCCGTTCCACCTGGAACGTTGCTGAGTCGCACCGGCCGGTGTGGCGGGGACGGTGCTTTACTGTGGGACACCCCACGACCCTTGTCCCGGCGTGCCGGACGCCGGGCCCAGACGGGGCAGACGCTGCGTTCCACACGGAACGCCGCCGAGCCGCGTTCGCTGGGGCAGCAGGGGCGGAGCCTCGTGTGGAAACGGCCTGCGAGTTTCACACCGGTGCGCCCGGTGGGGGGCCTCGCGGGGGGCCGCCCTGCGCTGTGAACGGCGGCGGGGCAAACGCCCCCCAACCGAAAAAGAAGGACGGGTCCATTCGATTTTGCGTGGACTATCGCAAGGTCAACGAGGTGACGCTGAAGGACGTGTACCCCATTCCCCGAATTGAGGACAACTTGGATGCCCTGGACGGTGCGAAGTGGTTCAGCACGCTCGACCTAGCCAGCGGATACTGGCAGGTCGGCCTGGACAAGGGAGATTCGATCGAGAGAAGACGGCCTTCGGTATGCAGAATGGCTTGTACCAGTTCACGGTAATGCCATTCGAGCTCTGCAACGCCCCGGCGACATTCGAGCGGCTAATGCAACGGGTTCCGAGGGGACTCCAGTGGCAGATAGCGGTAGTCTATCTGGACGACGTGATCGTGTGGGGTCCGACTTCGAGAAACACTATCAAAGGCTGGCCACCGTGTTGGGGCGGTTCCGGGCCACGGGCTTGAAGCTAAAACCAAAAAAATGCGATCTGTTCAAGTGTGAAGTGTCCTTCCTGGGCCACAGGGTTTCAGCCGAAGGGGTGAGCACAGACCCCGAAAAGGTCACCGTCATCAGGAATTGGCCACAGCCGGCGAACCTGACCCAAGTCTGGAGCTAATTCCTGGGCCTCGAGTCGTACTACCGACTTTTCATCGCGAACTTCGCCGAGATCGCTCGTTCCCTCCACGCCCTTACCAACAAGAGTCAGAAGACCTTCGCCTGGTCCAGCTCCTGTCAGTCGGCCTTCGAGCACCTCAAGGACGCGCTGGCCACGACGCCAGTGTTATGGTACCCGAACACGGAGCGTCGCTATATCCTGGACACGGACGCCAGCCACTGTACCATTGGAGCGGTGTTGTCACAAGAAGGGGATGATGGGGAACGGGTGATTGCCTACGGCAGCCGCGCCTTGTCCAAAGCCGAGCGCAACTACTGCACCACACGGAAAGAGTTGCTGGCCGCGGTCCACTTCATCCATTACTTCAAACATTACCTCCTGGGCAAACGGTTCCTGCTCAGAACAGACCACGGCTCCTTACGGTGGCTATTCAACTTCCGCGAACCCGAAGGACAGGTGGCCAGATGGATCCAAAGGCTGGGGTGTTATCGAGCACCGAGCGGGCAAGAAGCACATCAACGCCGACGCCGTCTCCAGGATCCCGTGTGGCCAGTGCGGACGGTCGAAAGAGGAGGGCTAGGAATGCTACACCGGGGAGGACCGGGGAGGACCGGTGTAGTACCGGGGAGGCACAGGCGGACAGACTAGTGGGAACCGTCGGCGAGTCCGGACAGGGACGGGCCGCCTCCCAAGAACAGCTCCTGGAGACATGGGACCCAGAGGAACAGGTGCGGGGGCAACGCAGCGACCCGGAACTGGGCAAGCTCATGCAGTGGCTGGAGGATGCAGTCCCCCTACCCGGCTGGGTGGATGTCTCGGCGCTAGACGGTGTACCAAGTTCTGGTGGGCCAAGTGGGAAAGGCTACGGCTGGCCCGTGGGGTCCTGCAGCTAAGATGGGAACAGCCCGGCGAAGGACTCCCAACGTGGAAGGTCGTGGTCCCAAAGGGGAAGGTGGAGGACGTCATGAGGTTGGTCCATGACAACAGGACCTCGGGCCACTTGGGGGTCGCCCGGACGGTTGTACGACTGAAGCAAGCCTCCGTGTACTGGAGAGGGATGCAACGCCAGGCGGAGGAGTGGTCTCGGAAGTGCCACAAGTGTGGCTCGAAGAAGTCGCCTCCCAGACCCCGGAAGGCCCCACTCCAGCAATACCTGGTGGGGGCCCCTATGGAGCGCCTGGCAATTGACCTGATGGGCAGACTCCCGAGGACGAGGGCCGGGAACACGGGCATCATGGTGGTACGTCGCCGACTACTTCACGAAGTGGGTGGAGGCCTTTCCGATCCCCGACAAAATGTCAGAAACCGTCGGCAGGGTCCTCGTCGAGCAGGTTGTCACGCGGTTCGGCACCCCCCTAGTTCGAAGCCGGACTGTTCCAAGGAGTCTGTAAGTTGCTCGGCAACCACAAGACCCGTACCACGCCGTTCCACCCCCAGTCGGGGGACAGAGGCAATCCGCACGGAATTAGTCTATGGAGGAGAGCCAATCCGCATGGGAGTCAATGGTGCGGAGGCAATCCGCACGGGAGCCTATGGAGGAGAGCCAATCCGCGTGGGAGTCTATGGAGGAGAGTCAATCCGCGTGGGAGTCAATGGCACGGAGGCAATCCGCACGGGAGAGTCTACGGAGTGAGACGGGCCGGTCGAGAGGGGGGACCCGGGATCGCGGGGTGGCACCACACGGAGCCAACATGGGGGACCGAGGCACCCTCCACCGCCACAGGGGCGCAGACTACCCCTGGTACCGACGGTGCCGCTGGGCGACCAGGAGACATACCAACACCACCACCTGGGATGAGAAAGGAGACAGCGGGACCGGGACATCCCGACCCGGGGGTCGGAGGCCAATGATGCTTCCCAACAGGTTCGACGGGGGCTCGTCGTGGTCCGACTACTTGATCCATTTCGAGAGAGTTGCGGCGGTCAACCATTGGAGTGAGACCGAGAAAGCAATGTTCCTGGCTTCCCATTTGAGGGGCACGGCCCGGGAGGTACTTGCGGATATGGAGCCGGAGGCGCGAGAGGAATATTCCTCCCTCCTCGAGAATTTCGAACAATGGTTCGGGGTGGCCGCCCAGATCCCATTACACAGGGCGCAGTTGTCTAAGCGCGTGAGAGGCCGTGGTGAGTCACTTGGTAACTTGGGACAATAAATTCGGCGGTTAGTCTACCGGAGCTACCCGAAGCTACCCACACAGGCCCGCAAAGAGCTGGCAGTGGTGGCTTTTCGCAACGCACTGGGGAACGAGCAGTTGCAATGCCACATCTTCTCCAGGAAAGCGACCACTTTGACCGAGATGGAGGCCTTTCTCGAGTCACAGGCACACAAGAAAGGAGGCTTGGGACCAAGGACGTTCGGCTGGTAAACCAACCTCCAGCCGAGGAACACAAACCGGCTGCCGGGATCGGGTACGCGCAGACCGCCCGCCCCCAAGTGCAGTGCTACGGGTGTCACGAATTCGGACACATCCGGCAGTACTGCCCTATGCGGAGGTCGGCTCCCGACCGGCAACGGGGACCGACAGGAGCAATGCCGAGATGCCAGGCCCCAAGCGGAGAGCCGTATGCTCAGGCCAGACCGATGGTCGCAAGGGTGCAGGTGGTGGAGAGCATACCGGAAGGTCATGAGGCGATTATTGCGGGCGAGATAGCAGCTGAGCCACGGATGGGAGTCGGGATGGTATACCCGAACCTGGGGGCCACGGACAATTGTCAGATCGCGGTCGCTACTGGCCTGGTCGATACTGACATTGGGACCGTGCCAATCCGGGTGTTCAACCCGACGACCGACCCCGTCACAGTTTACAAAGGGAGCCGCCTGGCTTTATTTTTGCCAATGGACGACTTCGACGTGATGGAACTTGGCAACGGACGGCCGGAGCCTGCTGCCAGGCGCCCTCCTCCAATGAGTGCCCGAACGGAGGTACCGGCTCATCTCGGAGACCTCTTGGACTGGGGTGCTTTGAACCTTAGCCCGTCCGAACGTGCCCGGTTGGCGGAATTGTTGACAGAGTACTCAGGAGCATTCACTGGCCCAGACGGCAAGCTCGGTCGGACGAACCTGACCCAGCACACGATCGACACCGAAGCGGCCAACCCTATACGCCAGCCGCCAAGGAGACTACCCATGCACAAGCGGCGGGAGGCAGAGAAGCAGGTAGAGCAGATGCTGCAGGAGGGCGTTGTGGAGCCGTCCAATGGTCCTTGGTCCTCACTGGTCGTCCTTGTGAAAAAGAAGGATGGGTCCATTTGATTTTGCGTGGACTATCGCAAGGTCAACGAGGTGACGCTGAAGGACGCGTACCCTATCCCCCGAAAAAAAATATTTTTGTTTATACACTTTTTCTTTTAGTCAGATCTCGTCTCAATACAAATCGGTTTTGGGATTGTGTCATTCAGTAATTTAACTCGGCCAAATGTACATGTTTGTGGTATTAATGAATGCACTGAATATAAAAAAGAACAGATTAGATTTACCCAAAATTTTATGGCAAACGAATATAGTTTCCTTGATTTCTTTTATTTATGAGTTTATGGGTTAAAATGTTTTCTTATTTTTTTCCGGATTTCAATATTTTTGGCGAGATTTTTTTGGGGTAAAAAGAAAGTTGTCTTCAAAATTGCAGGAGAGATGGAGCATACAATGGAGACCTGTCGTGAAATTGCATGTCAAAGATTAATATGAATTTTTCTTCCGGAATTTCATATTTTTCCAAAATGATTGAAAGTTACTGTTTTCCAAATATTTTTCTATTAATTTGGGGTCCAATTTTGGTGTCCCTGTTACATCTGCAATGTATAGAATTTTGAAATTTAGGACACATTCTCTAATGCCTTCTATCTCCAAGGGTGATTATGTATTAAAAGCAAAGACCTGCCAGATAATTTTTAAAAAAGTAGTGTGAAGTGAATTTTAATGATACTCGATGGGAAATTACACAGGTCAGGTGTAACAGGGAACTCCAAAAATGTGTCACTTTTGGATCCCAGATTTATAGATACATGTATATTATTTTCAAAGTGAACAAAGAAACTGGCAGGAGTATCTTTGTTCGGGTGGGCGCTGTATATTATTTTATTAGTAAAAAAAACCAAAAAAACTTCCAAGAAGTGTAAAAAAAACACGAAGAAAAGGGAAAGTAATTGAAAATGTTCTATCTTTAGATTGTTTTATTTCCCCATTATGGGGAGTGGGCCGAATCCCGGAAGTAGTGCAATACCGGGCCAACCCGTGGCCAGGACGAGGCAAGCCTCTATTCCATAGCCCAGATTCAAAAATCAGTTTAACATTCAGACTGCTCATTGAGCAGTGTTTCAGATGTTAACCTGAAAAGAACAGATACTACACATGATCTTAGCCAAAAGGCCGAGAAGCGATAACGTATAATAGTTCGGCTAGTATTTATACTTCCTAAGGATTCAGATCATTCACGGTTACCAGAATTTAACCGCACATTTCAGTCGGTTTTTCAAAACAAGCGCCATTTTATAAAAACCATCATGTTTCCTGACAAAATCATAACATACAGACATATTTACTTTTAATAGCCACTTAGTTTCTCCAAATTCGACCATTTTTACCTAAATTAAACAAAATGAAGAATTCAGGACTACAGGTCACTGAGCATGCTCAGTGCATATTGAATAGCTAATCTAACAAAGGTCAAAGTATGTACGCGCGGTGCATGCACAGTATACACGTGCATGCACTCAACTCATGCAGCAAGTGCGTACATGTTACGTTCCCGCAGAGAATGCCAATCGAGATCTGCAAATGTGCACACAAGAAGTCGATTGGTGTGCAGTGAGAGAAATCTGCATCATTTTGTAGTTTTATGTAGATTTAGGCCGTGTCCGAAATAGGCGTCTACAGCTACGGCTACGTCACGCGTAGTTGTAATGGACGAAAACCTAGACAATAGCCCTAGACAAGCGATTCGGACGCAGCCTTAGGTCTGTTGAAATGAAACGGGCAATTATTTCTGGCATAAACTAATATAAGAAAGTAACTTTTGAGAGTTGTTATCAAGAAGTCCTGTGTGGTAGCCTGCCGGTGCCATTTGTCTAAAAATCACGTTGCGGGCAGTAAACAAACCTAACGACGAAGTCTCATTTGTGCCTCGTGCTAGACACGGAGAGGCCGTTTATAATATTTTTGTTATAATTATTTTATCCGAAAGCGCTGTAGACTTAATTTGTTTTTACACACACTTTTTTTCTCGACTTTTTAGTCATCAAACGATGACATCTTTGAAAGGAAACCTTCCTGGGTCCTTCAAAATCCAACACTGTGCCCTGGCCAATTCTTTGTACTTTAAGGAAACGCAAGACATCATCAAGCCCCACGCTGAAGCAATAGTGGCTATACTCTGCTATTCTATCATACAAAATCCTCCAAAATCTGGTGGATTTTGTAGGGTACTCCTTGTCAAAAAATTAGTTGCCTTCAGTTGTCCTGAGTTAACGAGTTAAATCGGCGCGTAAGTGGAACGTCTTTGCATGATTTTGGAGAAGCGCGGCACTAAATAGTAGGAGAAAAGCGAACGGGGACTGTCCAAATGATCTTTCTAAAGAGTGATTTGTTTTCATAATTTCATATTTTTTCAAAATGATTGAAAAATTGCTATATTTTCAAAAAATACACTTTGATTACCCTAAAAAGGGACTTCTGTAGCGCCGGTGCCGGTCGGTCGGCGGAGGGCGCTAGCACGGTACCACAGCGGAGCTGTTGCAGCGGAGCCCCTGCTGGTCGGCTGGGGAGGCCCGTTGCCAGGCGGCGCACGCGCAGTGACCCGTTTCCCCTAGCAACAAGCATTGTGCGATCTCCCACCATTTTGTGTAAAGTCTTGTGTGATTTCACTAGTAAATAGACGGCCTAGAGCCTTTAAGACCCGAAGAAAGTGTGCCGGAGTTCTCCTTTCAGGTGTAGAATAGTCCCGCGCACGGTCGACGCTACATTGGAGGCAGCGGTGACATACCAGAAAGGAATAAATCAGGTAAAACTCTGAATTTTTTCGATATGAATACACCGGGTAGGGATAGTCTGGTGTCGACTCGCCACACGGCGCGGACACAGACTGGGATACAGCTCCACACAACGCAGGCCAACTGGGAGATATATAAGAATGGCGGACCGTTCGTTACCTTGAGCGAGTTGGAATCCTTCTTGAGGGATAATCAAGGGAGTCTTCCTCGGGATAAGAGGGAGACTGGGGGGTCACCGGGATCGGAATCTCTCATGTGGGAGGACGGGGAGAATAAGAAGCCAGAGATTGTAGATCAGGGAGGGCGAATTTGTTACATTCTATGTTGCATTTGCATCAATTCCCCCTAGACTAGTTATGAGTCCCTCAGTGGACCGTCCCACGCTGCCGACGTCGGGGTGACAGGCGCTCCGTTCCACCTGGAACGTTGCTGAGTCGCACCGGCCGGTGTGGCGGGGACGGTGCTTTACTGTGGGACACCCCACGACCCTTGTCCCGGCGTGCCGGACGCCGGGCCCAGACGGGGCAGACGCTGCGTTCCACACGGAACGCCGCCGAGCCGCGTTCGCTGGGGCAGCAGGGGCGGAGCCTCGTGTGGAAACGGCCTGCGAGTTTCACACCGGTGCGCCCGGTGGGGGGCCTCGCGGGGGGCCGCCCTGCGCTGTGAACGGCGGCGGGGCAAACGCCCCCCAACCGAAAAAGAAGGACGGGTCCATTCGATTTTGCGTGGACTATCGCAAGGTCAACGAGGTGACGCTGAAGGACGTGTACCCCATTCCCCGAATTGAGGACAACTTGGATGCCCTGGACGGTGCGAAGTGGTTCAGCACGCTCGACCTAGCCAGCGGATACTGGCAGGTCGGCCTGGACAAGGGAGATTCGATCGAGAGAAGACGGCCTTCGGTATGCAGAATGGCTTGTACCAGTTCACGGTAATGCCATTCGAGCTCTGCAACGCCCCGGCGACATTCGAGCGGCTAATGCAACGGGTTCCGAGGGGACTCCAGTGGCAGATAGCGGTAGTCTATCTGGACGACGTGATCGTGTGGGGTCCGACTTCGAGAAACACTATCAAAGGCTGGCCACCGTGTTGGGGCGGTTCCGGGCCACGGGCTTGAAGCTAAAACCAAAAAAATGCGATCTGTTCAAGTGTGAAGTGTCCTTCCTGGGCCACAGGGTTTCAGCCGAAGGGGTGAGCACAGACCCCGAAAAGGTCACCGTCATCAGGAATTGGCCACAGCCGGCGAACCTGACCCAAGTCTGGAGCTAATTCCTGGGCCTCGAGTCGTACTACCGACTTTTCATCGCGAACTTCGCCGAGATCGCTCGTCCCCTCCACGCCCTTACCAACAAGAGTCAGAAGACCTTCGCCTGGTCCAGCTCCTGTCAGTCGGCCTTCGAGCACCTCAAGGACGCGCTGGCCACGACGCCAGTGTTATGGTACCCGAACACGGAGCGTCGCTATATCCTGGACACGGACGCCAGCCACTGTACCATTGGAGCGGTGTTGTCACAAGAAGGGGATGATGGGGAACGGGTGATTGCCTACGGCAGCCGCGCCTTGTCCAAAGCCGAGCGCAACTACTGCACCACACGGAAAGAGTTGCTGGCCGCGGTCCACTTCATCCATTACTTCAAACATTACCTCCTGGGCAAACGGTTCCTGCTCAGAACAGACCACGGCTCCTTACGGTGGCTATTCAACTTCCGCGAACCCGAAGGACAGGTGGCCAGATGGATCCAAAGGCTGGGGTGTTATCGAGCACCGAGCGGGCAAGAAGCACATCAACGCCGACGCCGTCTCCAGGATCCCGTGTGGCCAGTGCGGACGGTCGAAAGAGGAGGGCTAGGAATGCTACACCGGGGAGGACCGGGGAGGACCGGTGTAGTACCGGGGAGGCACAGGCGGACAGACTAGTGGGAACCGTCGGCGAGTCCGGACAGGGACGGGCCGCCTCCCAAGAACAGCTCCTGGAGACATGGGACCCAGAGGAACAGGTGCGGGGGCAACGCAGCGACCCGGAACTGGGCAAGCTCATGCAGTGGCTGGAGGATGCAGTCCCCCTACCCGGCTGGGTGGATGTCTCGGCGCTAGACGGTGTACCAAGTTCTGGTGGGCCAAGTGGGAAAGGCTACGGCTGGCCCGTGGGGTCCTGCAGCTAAGATGGGAACAGCCCGGCGAAGGACTCCCAACGTGGAAGGTCGTGGTCCCAAAGGGGAAGGTGGAGGACGTCATGAGGTTGGTCCATGACAACAGGACCTCGGGCCACTTGGGGGTCGCCCGGACGGTTGTACGACTGAAGCAAGCCTCCGTGTACTGGAGAGGGATGCAACGCCAGGCGGAGGAGTGGTCTCGGAAGTGCCACAAGTGTGGCTCGAAGAAGTCGCCTCCCAGACCCCGGAAGGCCCCACTCCAGCAATACCTGGTGGGGGCCCCTATGGAGCGCCTGGCAATTGACCTGATGGGCAGACTCCCGAGGACGAGGGCCGGGAACACGGGCATCATGGTGGTACGTCGCCGACTACTTCACGAAGTGGGTGGAGGCCTTTCCGATCCCCGACAAAATGTCAGAAACCGTCGGCAGGGTCCTCGTCGAGCAGGTTGTCACGCGGTTCGGCACCCCCCTAGTTCGAAGCCGGACTGTTCCAAGGAGTCTGTAAGTTGCTCGGCAACCACAAGACCCGTACCACGCCGTTCCACCCCCAGTCGGGGGACAGAGGCAATCCGCACGGAATTAGTCTATGGAGGAGAGCCAATCCGCATGGGAGTCAATGGTGCGGAGGCAATCCGCACGGGAGCCTATGGAGGAGAGCCAATCCGCGTGGGAGTCTATGGAGGAGAGTCAATCCGCGTGGGAGTCAATGGCACGGAGGCAATCCGCACGGGAGAGTCTACGGAGTGAGACGGGCCGGTCGAGAGGGGGGACCCGGGATCGCGGGGTGGCACCACACGGAGCCAACATGGGGGACCGAGGCACCCTCCACCGCCACAGGGGCGCAGACTACCCCTGGTACCGACGGTGCCGCTGGGCGACCAGGAGACATACCAACACCACCACCTGGGATGAGAAAGGAGACAGCGGGACCGGGACATCCCGACCCGGGGGTCGGAGGCCAATGATGCTTCCCGACAGGTTCGACGGGGGCTCGTCGTGGTCCGACTACTTGATCCATTTCGAGAGAGTTGCGGCGGTCAACCATTGGAGTGAGACCGAGAAAGCAATGTTCCTGGCTTCCCATTTGAGGGGCACGGCCCGGGAGGTACTTGCGGATATGGAGCCGGAGGCGCGAGAGGAATATTCCTCCCTCCTCGAGAATTTCGAACAATGGTTCGGGGTGGCCGCCCAGATCCCATTACACAGGGCGCAGTTGTCTAAGCGCGTGAGAGGCCGTGGTGAGTCACTTGGTAACTTGGGACAATAAATTCGGCGGTTAGTCTACCGGAGCTACCCGAAGCTACCCACACAGGCCCGCAAAGAGCTGGCAGTGGTGGCTTTTCGCAACGCACTGGGGAACGAGCAGTTGCAATGCCACATCTTCTCCAGGAAAGCGACCACTTTGACCGAGATGGAGGCCTTTCTCGAGTCACAGGCACACAAGAAAGGAGGCTTGGGACCAAGGACGTTCGGCTGGTAAACCAACCTCCAGCCGAGGAACACAAACCGGCTGCCGGGATCGGGTACGCGCAGACCGCCCGCCCCCAAGTGCAGTGCTACGGGTGTCACGAATTCGGACACATCCGGCAGTACTGCCCTATGCGGAGGTCGGCTCCCGACCGGCAACGGGGACCGACAGGAGCAATGCCGAGATGCCAGGCCCCAAGCGGAGAGCCGTATGCTCAGGCCAGACCGATGGTCGCAAGGGTGCAGGTGGTGGAGAGCATACCGGAAGGTCATGAGGCGATTATTGCGGGCGAGATAGCAGCTGAGCCACGGATGGGAGTCGGGATGGTATACCCGAACCTGGGGGCCACGGACAATTGTCAGATCGCGGTCGCTACTGGCCTGGTCGATACTGACATTGGGACCGTGCCAATCCGGGTGTTCAACCCGACGACCGACCCCGTCACAGTTTACAAAGGGAGCCGCCTGGCTTTATTTTTGCCAATGGACGACTTCGACGTGATGGAACTTGGCAACGGACGGCCGGAGCCTGCTGCCAGGCGCCCTCCTCCAATGAGTGCCCGAACGGAGGTACCGGCTCATCTCGGAGACCTCTTGGACTGGGGTGCTTTGAACCTTAGCCCGTCCGAACGTGCCCGGTTGGCGGAATTGTTGACAGAGTACTCAGGAGCATTCACTGGCCCAGACGGCAAGCTCGGTCGGACGAACCTGACCCAGCACACGATCGACACCGAAGCGGCCAACCCTATACGCCAGCCGCCAAGGAGACTACCCATGCACAAGCGGCGGGAGGCAGAGAAGCAGGTAGAGCAGATGCTGCAGGAGGGCGTTGTGGAGCCGTCCAATGGTCCTTGGTCCTCACTGGTCGTCCTTGTGAAAAAGAAGGATGGGTCCATTTGATTTTGCGTGGACTATCGCAAGGTCAACGAGGTGACGCTGAAGGACGCGTACCCTATCCCCCGAAAAAAAATATTTTTGTTTATACACTTTTTCTTTTAGTCAGATCTCGTCTCAATACAAATCGGTTTTGGGATTGTGTCATTCAGTAATTTAACTCGGCCAAATGTACATGTTTGTGGTATTAATGAATGCACTGAATATAAAAAAGAACAGATTAGATTTACCCAAAATTTTATGGCAAACGAATATAGTTTCCTTGATTTCTTTTATTTATGAGTTTATGGGTTAAAATGTTTTCTTATTTTTTTCCGGATTTCAATATTTTTGGCGAGATTTTTTTGGGGTAAAAAGAAAGTTGTCTTCAAAATTGCAGGAGAGATGGAGCATACAATGGAGACCTGTCGTGAAATTGCATGTCAAAGATTAATATGAATTTTTCTTCCGGAATTTCATATTTTTCCAAAATGATTGAAAGTTACTGTTTTCCAAATATTTTTCTATTAATTTGGGGTCCAATTTTGGTGTCCCTGTTACATCTGCAATGTATAGAATTTTGAAATTTAGGACACATTCTCTAATGCCTTCTATCTCCAAGGGTGATTATGTATTAAAAGCAAAGACCTGCCAGATAATTTTTAAAAAAGTAGTGTGAAGTGAATTTTAATGATACTCGATGGGAAATTACACAGGTCAGGTGTAACAGGGAACTCCAAAAATGTGTCACTTTTGGATCCCAGATTTATAGATACATGTATATTATTTTCAAAGTGAACAAAGAAACTGGCAGGAGTATCTTTGTTCGGGTGGGCGCTGTATATTATTTTATTAGTAAAAAAAACCAAAAAAACTTCCAAGAAGTGTAAAAAAAACACGAAGAAAAGGGAAAGTAATTGAAAATGTTCTATCTTTAGATTGTTTTATTTCCCCATTATGGGGAGTGGGCCGAATCCCGGAAGTAGTGCAATACCGGGCCAACCCGTGGCCAGGACGAGGCAAGCCTCTATTCCATAGCCCAGATTCAAAAATCAGTTTAACATTCAGACTGCTCAATGAGCAGTGTTTCAGATGTTAACCTGAAAAGAACAGATACTACACATGATCTTAGCCAAAAGGCCGAGAAGCGATAACGTATAATAGTTCGGCTAGTATTTATACTTCCTAAGGATTCAGATCATTCACGGTTACCAGAATTTAACCGCACATTTCAGTCGGTTTTTCAAAACAAGCGCCATTTTATAAAAACCATCATGTTTCCTGACAAAATCATAACATACAGACATATTTACTTTTAATAGCCACTTAGTTTCTCCAAATTCGACCATTTTTACCTAAATTAAACAAAATGAAGAATTCAGGACTACAGGTCACTGAGCATGCTCAGTGCATATTGAATAGCTAATCTAACAAAGGTCAAAGTATGTACGCGCGGTGCATGCACAGTATACACGTGCATGCACTCAACTCATGCAGCAAGTGCGTACATGTTACGTTCCCGCAGAGAATGCCAATCGAGATCTGCAAATGTGCACACAAGAAGTCGATTGGTGTGCAGTGAGAGAAATCTGCATCATTTTGTAGTTTTATGTAGATTTAGGTCTGCTGAAATGAAACGGGCAATTATTTCTGGCATTAATTAATAAAAGAAAGTAACTTTTGAGAGTTGTTATCAAGAAGTCCCGTGTGGTAGCCTGCCGATGCCATCTGTCTAAAAATCATCGTTGCGGGCAGTAAACAAACCTAACGACGAAGTCTCATTTTGTGCCTCGTGCTAGACACGGAGAGGCCGTTTATAATATTTGTTTTATATTTAATCCGAAATCGCTATAGACTTTACACACACTTTTTTTCTCGACTTTTTAGTCATCAAACGATGACATCTTTGAAAGGAAACCTTCCTGGGTCCTTCAAAATCCAACACTGTGCCCTGCAATTCTTTGTACTTTAAGGAAACGCAAGACATCATCAAGCCCCACGCTGAAGCAATAGTGGCTATAACTCTGCTAATCTATCATACAAAATTCTCAAAAATCTGCAGGGTAACTCCTTGCCATTCTTAGGTCAAGAAATGAGTTGCCTTTAGTTGTCCCGAGTTAACGGCGAGTTAAATCGGCGCGTAAGTAGAACGTCTTTGCATGATTTTGGAGAAGCGCGGCACTAAATAGTAGGAGAAAAGCGAACGGGGACTGTCCAAATGATCTTTCTAAAGAGTGATTTGTTTTCATAATTTCATATTTTTCCAAAATGATTGAAAAATTGCTATATTTTCCAAAAATACACTTTGATTACCCTAAAAATGGACTTCTACCATATAGACTTCTTCGCAAATATATATACCGCCTGGTTGAGACGTACGTCACAATGGTCAAAAGGGACTGTGGGAAGAGGAATGAGACTGCTTTTTCCTTCTGCCCTTTGACCATTGTGACGTCTCAACCAGGCGGTATTTCCGATTGTCTATTCCCAAATGTTTCTGGAATCAATTGACAAAAATTGACAAAAATGGCAAGAACAATTTAGTTGCCTTCAAAATTGAAGCGGAGATAGAGCATACAATGTAGACTTCGGTCGTGCAATGTCACAGATGTCTGGGACTAAAAGTGGGATAATTATATATTTCCCCAGGAAATGAGTAAATAAATACCTATTATACAGGGTGTCCCCAAAACAAATGTCCAGGCCAAACCAGGCAACCTCAGAATCTAGATTTCGACAGATCCTGATGCGGGAACTTCTTAAATGAAAAATAGTGTTTATTTCATCAAAATCAGTCAAGCCAATCATAAGTTATGTCATTTTTTGTGCAGCAAGGAGCAAGTTCGGTTGGGCGACTAGAGTGACTAGACTTAACCATAGTCGATCTAGATGTTACCCGAACGCTGCGTGGTTTGACTAGCTAGTGCAACTGGATCAACCTAGCTCCGGACCATGGTTTCTCTAGTCACTCGCGATTTACGTCACGGTTTCAAGATGGAGGATCGGTAAACTGGGCAAGTTTTGCAAACGTTTACGATAATTTGTTGGTTTTGTCCAATGATAATAACTCTTTGCAATAAGATAATGAATTATTTATTGCACTAAAGTTAAGTAGAGAAAATAATAGAAATAAATAATAGAAAATAGAAATGACATGCAAACATTTGCTTCGTTAACAACTAGCAGACGACATTCTTTGCAGTTTGTTGTTGCTGCACACTAACTAGATTTGACGTAGTCGATCGACTAGATGCGTTCGAGTGAAGGACAGACCACGCATGCGTTTTTTAAATAGCAAATTGACAACAAGGACTAGGTCAGCAGCACCCGAACTTGCTCAAGGTCAGCCGCCAACTATAGAAGTACCTGACAATGTGACTTTCCTTCATTTTTCATAACACTTTCTTTTTTATTGGTCTATATCCACTTTTACAGGTAAAAACACCTTCAGGACAACACTTCAGGAATCCCAGATTGCAAAAGAGATTCTTTAAAAATTCTGAAATCCCGACAAAAAATCCTGAAATCAGGAAAAATCCTGACAAATCTCACCAGTGACCATTACCTGTATACATTATAAATTAAAAATTCTTAAACAACCAGGGCCCATCCGTGAGCCACTAAGCAAAACAAATGCACACAACTTTGCTTACATAGAAAAGTTTTAAAACACATGAAATAATTATATACTGTTCAAGACTGGTTTTTGGCCAATTTTTGCTTTGCAGGAAAATCGGCCAAGCCGTATTTTGCACTCAACAGTTGCATGAAATTGGGCCCAGTTCGCAGCACGTTTGTTCCAACCGTAATAATCGACACGGACTACCATTCAAAATATCTAAAAATCAAAATCAAAACGTGGAAGCACGAAGTCACCAACTGAGCATACGACGCAATCGTTTGGTCAAGAAATACGCGTATAACAGCACTAATTCATACGTAATAACCTTGATAGGACACAACTTATGTTTAAAAGCCCACTCACAAAAACAATGGCAGCTTTTTGAACTGCCGGTCATGAGCAGCATTTAAAGTACCATTCCTAAAAACGTTCACAGATTTCTTCTTCTTAATCTTAATAAATAGCTGTCCAATACTTTGAGTACCTTACTTTAATACTGTCTTCCTTAAGTTTAAAGCACAATAACAAATCCACATTCAATAGTCTATTGCAGGTACATTTTATACACATAAATTGTAAATAAATAGCTTTCGGATGTGACATTACTCAAAGCAACTAAAACCGAAGACATACAACAAAAATAGTTACAATTGTATTTTTCAAGGCAAGAATTGTTTCTTATATATATGCACATCAAGTGGGCAAAGTGGCGGCCACTTTTAAGTCCCAACAGATTTAGTTGTAGTTGGTGGTGTAGTCGAGACATGAAAGTCTGAGACCGAGGCCTGGTGGTCACAGACTGAGACCTGCTGGTCTGAGACCAAGACCTGGTGTTCAAACACTGAGACCTGGTGGTCCAAGACTGTGTGTGTGTCACACGTACGTTAATAACGAACATCCAATTTTTTTCGGACTTTTTATTAAATGCACGGCCATGGCCGTGATTGGTCAAAGGGTCCATGAGGAATTAACATACCATTTTCAATATTTTTATCTATACATCGTCTGTTTAAAAGTGATATTTTTAAAAATGGTTTTTAGTTCCTTGTTTGTTTCATTGTAATTTCGTAGACCTTAGTTCTTAATACGTTTCTGACTATTTTATACACTACGTCTGAAAAGGGTAAAATTCTTTCTTGCAGTGTATTTTTATCATTCATATATTTCATTTTTTGCAACCCCAGAGAGAACAGTTTGATAACCGATGTGGCTACCCTGGTAAAATTACACGAAATAAATAAATAAATAAATAAATAAATAAATAAATAAGGGGCGGGGCTTACAGTGGATCATCTGTTACCACAGGAACCACATCCTCCTTTGATATGAAATTTAATCTTCCTCTGATCCACTGTCGTACCTTAGCTGTTCCTTCCACCAATCTTGGACATCTTTGGTCGCTGACGACACCATGGAGGACTTGACCGTCTTGGGAAAGAGTGGTACCGGACTTGGGGTACTGCACGGTGTACTGGATGTAGAACCTAGGTAAAATAATACGGAATCTCAGTCATGACATCTTGACCCTTTCAGTACCATAAGGGAAACTGATAGGTAAATTGCCGGAATTTTCAAAACTGGCAGGAGCGGGATTCGAACCTCCGACCCCCGGAATACCATACCGGTGCTCTACCAACTGAGCTATCTTGCCCTATGTTGGCAGTCTCCTAAATTGTCAGTGTCTTTGTTCGGTGGGGGGCTGCGCTAGTAAAAAGAAATGTTCACTATAGTGGTCGTTCGTTATAGTGAATGATTGTATGCATTGAATGCATCAATTTAGATGACAACGGGGATGTTCATTGTAGTCAAATGTTCGTTATAGCAAAGTTCGACTGTATTATGTAGAAACGTAGTGAAAACCAGAACTAAAGTAACCAAAAAGTACCACGTTGCAGACTTTACACAACTTGTTTGGTTACGACGGCATATCCCTTACCTGGTTGGAGTCTACGGCCTTGTCGTCTCACCCTAAGCCCCGCCCCTTGGTCATCGCTGTCTGGTTTATTAGCTCCTCCCTCTGAGAGGGTAGGGACCAGCAGCTTGTGGCTCGGGGAGCTCTGTGGAGCATGATCCTAGGTCACAAAAGACAAAAAAAAAAACATGAACAAATTGACGTTTCAAACTATTTTTACTGATACTCGCAAATTTGTATGGAAGGTGTCATTATGTTCAAACCAGTTCAAAGTCTAGCATTACACTGATTTTTGGCTGATAGAAACGTCAAAGTGCTGAATCTGTATAAATCTTAAAACTGAAATTCATATCACTGTCATCTTTCATTGGATTCTTGGCAAGTACAGTTACGAAGTTTTCCCGACAAATCCGTCAAGGACCACACAATAAATATTCAGTTCAATTATTTTCACACATAATTGTTTTACAACAGTATGATTGCACAATTTTTTTTTCATTTTGAAGACAAAATAGGTCATGTTTTAAAATTCTTTTACAGCTGAAATGTCCACGCTCTGGCTAACAATTTCAATTCAGTGGATTTCTTGCGACAAATGAACAATGGAGGAAAACTATTCTTGAACGTTTGAGATTCTGGTGGCAGCAGACATACTCGTCCTTTTTGCTAGTTCTGAGCATGCGCGCATAGTTCTGAGCATGCGCGCATAGTTCTAAGCATGCCCGCATGGTTCCGAGCATGCCCGCATGGTTCCGAGCATGCCCGCATGGTTCCGAGCATGCCCGCATGGTTCCGAGCATGCCCGCATGGTTCCGAGCATGCCCGCATGGTTCCGAGCATGCCCGCATGGTTCCGAGCATGCCCGCATGCCTACAATGGACTTAAGAGTTTTTGAAGTACAATTGGAAATATACTGTCCAACATGTGTTCATCATGCTATCAAAATTCTACTACATGGTCCTTTTAGCAACTCTCAAATGGTAATAAATCAATCTGGATATCTGACCTGGTCTCGGTTTGCCTCTGGGGATGGTTTTAACTTCTCGTTCCCTTCCTTATCCTCGGGTTTCACGTCGTCCTTGGCGGCCGTCTCGATGAACGCCGGTACGTCCAGGATCTTGTGAGATTCCCGCTCATTGGACAGCGAGCCCAGTAGAAAGTTGGGAATCTGAATGTGCGATTTCTCCTTCTGTTCAATGACAAATGCACAAAGGAACGTGATGGAGGCAGAAACCAGACATGCATGGACTTCTTCTGACAATAGAGGGAGCTCATTTTTGTTTTGTCCAGAATGTTAAGCTCCTTGTAGCCGGACGACGGCCACAGCCGCGATGTGAGGCAAGACACCTGGGCCGGTTGACATGAATAGCCGCATTCCTGCTCATACACAATCCATTCATTATTCAACTATATTGTTCTTAAATGGGAGCGTAATGAATAGATGGAGCTTTCTCAAACAAAGCTTACATTCACACTAAAGGGGGGCTCCAAGTGCAATGAATAGGACCACTCTATTCAGTGTGGTGCCTATTGTTCCCATTAACACTGGGCTGCACAACCCTTTCAGCCGACCGCAAGGTAAAAAAAAAAAAAAGCTCTGGGTGTAAAACTGACTACTGGTTATGTTAGTGCACTCATGGGGTAACTTTGTCGGGACCGACCAAAAATGGCCGGATGGACAAATTTCCATTTTAGCAAGGTGGCCAGACCAGCAGGTTTGACTGCACTGATAATCATGTTCAAACTTCAATGGCACGTTTTCTGAATCTCGGAGTAACATGACATGTACATACCGCCCTCATACGCTTCAAGACTTTCTCCAGCCATGTCCGGATGGTTTCCTTGGCAACCTCTTCCTCTATGTTATACTCAAGCTCCTCTCTGGCTAGGAGCTCGTCCAGCTGAAGACTCTTGCGGATATCCACGGATCGGTAAGACAACATGCTGATCATAGAGACAAAGACGGACACATCCATTAATGACAAATGATACGCTGGATATCCACAGACAACTTTTGTGAATTAAAACTTGTGCAAATTCTTTTCTTTTATTATATTCCAAGTGGACAGTTATTCTATAATTTAGACTTTTTAATTGTGTTGAATATTTTTGCAATATTCATCAGTCTACAAAAAAGTTTTTTGTGCGGGGGCCTACTTTGTTGCTTTGAAAAGGTTGTCAATTCTAGTCAATATTGTTTTTTTTGGGGGGGGGGGTGTCTTGCAAATGATGGGTTATTACATATTTGGACTTTGATTTATTTACCTGAGCACATCATGGAAGGTAACGTCCTGTCCGTTTCTCATCTTCTCAATCTCACAGCACATGTGCTTGTACAACAGACGGTCCTTGTCCATATCGACCTCCAGACGACCACGGAGTAACCGAAGAACAAACTTGACTCGACTGACAGGGATCACTCCCTACAACGGACAAAAATGGGAACATGATTTCAATTCAATTTAATTCAATTCAATTCAACATGGTTTATAAACAAATCACGAATGTAAATTAGAACAGAGATATTTTCTCTTTTGCCCTATCCCGACGTAATTACGTCGGGATAGGGCAAAAGAGAAAATATCTCTGTTCTAATTTACATCATCCCCCGACGCAAACATTCCATCTTCTGACAAATCACGAATGGCAGCCACAGTTGAACTGCACCGTGATTTACATTTAAAAGAACAATGATCAAAGAAATAGTTATGTCACACAGATAATTAGACAAAAATATATACTTAAAAACAAAAATGACTTAACTCACATTAGAATGCATTAATTCATGAGAAGGGGAGGGGCATAAAAAGGGGATGGGCATAAAAAGGAGATGGGCATATGAAAGGGAGGTGCATAGATAAGGAGGGGCATAAGAAAGGGGAGGGGCATAAGAAAGGGAGGTGCATAGATAAGGAGGGGCATAATAAAGGGGAGGGGCACAAGAAAGGGAGGTGCATAGATAAGGAGGGGCATAAGAAAGGGGAGGGGCATAAGAAAGGGGAGGGGCACAAGAAAGGGGAGGGGCACAAGAAAGGGAGGTGTATAGATAGGGAGGGGCATAAGAAAGGGGAGGGGCATAAGAAAGGGGAGGGGCATAATAAAGGGGAGGGGCACAAGAAAGGGGAGGGGCACAAGAAAGGGAGGTGCATAGATAAGGAGGGGCATAAGAAAGGGGAGGGGCATAAGAAAGGGGAGGGGCACAAGAAAGGGGAGGGCACAAGAAAGGGAGGTGTACAGATAGGGAGGGGCATAAGAAAGGGGAGGGGCATAAGAAAGGGGAGGGGCATAAGAAAGGGGAGGGGCACAAGAAAGGGGAATGGCACAAGAAAGGGAGGGGCACAAGAAAGGGAGGGGCACAAGAAAGGGAGGGGAACAAGAAAGGGGCATAAGAAAGGGGAGGGGCATAAGAAAGGGGAGGGGCATAAGAAAGGGGAGGGGCATAAGAAGGGGGAGTGGTATAAGAAGGGGGAGGGGCATCAGAAATGGGAATTGAGCAGTAGAATGATAGCAAAGTAGAAATTCAATGCACTTACTTTCCGGCCAACATCCACAGTATTCCATGTAATCTGGAAGTTCTTGATGTCTGCGTAGCTTAGCAACGCATCCTCCTCGTTGGAGTAGAAGAGGGAGAAGTTCTCCATGATGATACCTGCAACATCAGTCAGAAACAACACAGTCAGACCAGAGAGTTCACACAGACCACACCCAGTGGCCAAAGGCTCAGATGAAACGACATTGTACATATGGGCTGTTGGGGATTTCTAAGGGCCATATTTAGAGTGTCGTAGTAGAGTAAGGCTTATGCTAACAAGCTAAACTGGATTGAGAACTATGAATGTGCAACACATTTGTGGGAGGCTGATCACTGGGCAATTTGAACGCAGGGGATGTGAGTTGGTCTCATCAATGGTGGAAGTTACCCCGCCTGGGTCTACAGGTCTGAAAACTGGGATAATTTCTTTGATATCTATTGAAGATTGATCCTCTATTCAGATCTGGGCTCAGCAAAAACCGTAAGGGTGGTAGGGCTGGCAACCTAAAATGTGGCCAACCCCACCACCTCTGTTATAGCCCTTTACCTAGAGTGGCTTTTAGCCTTGTATTGGGCGACTTCCATATTATAAACAAAAACAATTTTTGCACAGATAAATGGGGAAACTGGGTACCAAATTGAATTTTTTAAAATTTTTACATAATTGTCCTAAAAATAAAACCCACCGCCCGAGAGAAAAGTTTTCTTGAAAATAAATTCTACGAGTACCCTTCTATCACTTTGTACAGAGTTAAAAAAAAAAAATAATAATTAATCCATTTTTTTCATATCTACACAGGTTTGGCTTATTGTAAGTGACTTACCCACAAGCAGATTGAGGAAAATGTATGCAATGATGACATAGAAGGAACCGAAGTACAGGAGAGATGCCGTGACATTCCCACAGTCTGTTTGCCAATAGTTGGATCCAATCGTGCTGCAATACGGTGGACTAATCTAATAAAAGGACAACAATTGGTGGGAAAGATATTAGATATTATACAACAACTAAATACATCCTTGGCATTTGATTAGTGGAAGTTAGTCACGTGATATTGAATCATTTGCCCCATTTCATTGACAGATATTCCATTGTACGATTTACGTTATGCATCATGCAATTTGAGTTTCCATTTACCATGCATTTTGGTTCCATTCGTTTTGCTCCATTGCACACTCGCCTCGATATCGTAACAAACTATCCTATTGCTACGAGATTGCAGTGTTGCGCATTGACCGTACAATGTACATGACCGATGATGCGACCGTACTGACACTGTGTCGAACACAACCTTTGACATGAACCCTGACACAATACCTTTTACGTAAAATTTAAGGTAAGTATTTTTTTCAATTAACTCTTGAGGTGCAATCTTTGGTTGAAAATACATGTACCACCATTCAGCAAGCAGTTGGCTGTTTTTTCTGCTCGAGTATTTTACGCTTGACTGAACAAAGAAGATAAGCCTATAAAGAATGTTGACCTGAAAGGTTTAAGGAAACTTTTCAATTCTGACTTACCATACAATCATGCATGATTTTGTTCCAGTCCTCTCCAGTTACAATGCGGAACAGTACAGCGATAGCGTTGGGTACGTGTTCAAAGTTGGCATGTCTGTGGAATAAATTAAGAAAAACATTCGTGCGCATCATCAAATCTTTCCCAAATATCCTGAAATGTCAAATTAGTCCGGACATTTTTTGCCAAACATTTTTCTTGTAGTGAATGAAATTTTGAGAATCAGTAATTTTTTTCAAAAATCTCCCATAAATTCGAAAAAAGAAAACAAAATTGCTAAATTTCGAAAAACATTTCCACAATGTACACAACTTTAATGATTTTAGCTCTCCATCCTGAAATTTCCCCCCAATATAAAAAAAACATACTCGGTATTAAAACGGCACAGTAACAAACAATTAATTAGCAAAAGTAGAGGTGCAAACGCAACCTGTTTTCCAAGAATTTTACTTCCAACGAGAATTACCTGTTGAGCATTTCGCCATACTTGACCTTTCCGAAGAGTACCACCCCGGTGAAGGCGTAGAAGGTGATGAGAATAAACAAACCAACGATGATGAAGAAACTCTTGACCATGCTGACCACAATAGTCATCATCAACATCTTCAATGTCGGCTGCAGTCACAAAAATGAGACAAGACTTGTAAAGAACATTTACGTCAATGCCATGCAATCACAGCAGGCTTTCAACAGAAGCTACCAACACAACACAATGGAAAGGACACTTAAACTATTAAAATGCTGCCCAATGATTTTGCTATAAATAAACTACATTTAAATATCAAATATCAGGTTAAGAAGTTGTATCCTCATTGAGTTTTTTTTTTTTTTTTTTTTTTATTTATGCAAATCGCCTATCACAAACCCTAGGGCACTCGAGGTGTGGGCTACTTAGGAGTGATCCCAATAATGTCGCTTCCCAGGTTGTGGCGTAAAATTGGCGTGATCTCTGGCTATATACGGCATTCTGGGTTTATGACTTCTGACTAGCCCCCACCCGAACAAAGACACTGACAATTTGGGAGACCGCCAACATAGGGCAAGATAGCTCAGTTGGTAGAACGCCGGTACGGTATTCTAGAGGTTGCAGGTTCAAATCCCACTCCTGCCAGTTTTCTTGGTTCACTTTGAAAATTCATCAAAAATTATCTAGTCACTTTCCCTTGTGGTTTTGTTTGACAAAAATCATTTGGCATCGCACATGACAAAATTCAGCATGCAGCTATAGTTTTCTGTAATTGACCTATCGCCGTTTACGAGTTAACCCATGCCCCTTAGACAACCCTATGGGAATTGTGTGTGGTAATTTTTGTTTGTCTCAGATTTTGCGCGCTCTACGTGGAATTATAATTGATGTGATTGGACAATCATTCACAAGCTGCGTTGACGCGATTCGACCGCGATAGGTCAATTACCCCGGATTGTTTATTGCGACGGCATACTCACGTGTTTTCCAGTTATCGTAAAGAATCGAAAGAGAATAACTGCTGAGCCCAGGGCATAGCTGAACTGACTCTGCCGGAAAGGGGGGGAAAAAAATGACAGATTATTGGAAGATCTTGGATGGCGAGGAATCTTGTTTAGCACCGAGAGCCTCGCTTTCAGCCCGGAAGTGCACGGACAGGCCTAATGTGAAATCTGTCTAAAATAAATCAGGTATACTTGTTGGAAGTATCTCCGCAAATCATTAAAACAGTAAGAAGATAGGGAACATGCGCTGTTTCTTGAAAACAAAAAATGGATCCTCACGACTGAAAGTTGCATGCATCTTTATCACCAACTGATTATGAAATATTATACAACTCCTGAATAAATCCCAGCCATCCGATTGGTGGATCGTCGATCACGTGCATTGAATTATTCGACCCATCACACGACGCGAACCCGCACCGCCCAAAACGTTCTGTCACATGGTTCTATCAAACGGTGCGCGCGCATTGATAGAACCAAAAGAACTTCCCTAATTTCACGGTCACTATGGTGGCGCTACAACAGGGCTGTCATTCACACAACATGGCGGCCGAGTTTCCCGAACTACCGCGGTTTGTTCTCCTAACAGACGACGAAATATTGGAACTCGTAGGCGATGCTGACGCTCCAAATACAAAGAGACAAATCAAATATGCAGTGAAACGATTAGGTGAATTTGCAAGACATGCAGGAACAACAATTGAAGCTTTAACTGATTCGGAACTCGACAATTTTTTGTCGCGGTTTTATGCGGGACTGAGAAGGTAAATGGCACGTTGTAACGTTACACCAAGAAATCCATGCATGCAATCTGTCGGATTTATTCAGGCGTTGTATAAAACAAATAATGAATGTTTCACATTCGTGCAATGGTAAGAATAATTTCATTCGGTGACAGATGGAATGTCCCATTCCACTCGGCTTCGCCTCTTGGAATGGAACAATCAATCTGTCACCTCATGAAATTATTCTTACCATCGCACTCATAAACATTCATTATTTGTATACTGTCATGCAAAATCTACAAAACAAGCACAAATTAAAGCTTTATAAGATGTGTAAAAAAAACAGAAAAAGAGTTAAAGGGAATAGTGTAGTTTGGGACACCTCAAACATCAACACCTTGCCGTCTTCCCACATAAAAGAATCCCTTGTGGTTTGTTGGACGTTATTATAAGTTAAAAACAAAAGTCGTATCCTCACCGAGTGCTCCCCAGAATATCGCTTCCCAGGACGTATACGGCATTACGGGTTTATGACTTCTGACAACCCCCGAACAAAGACAAAAACTGCCAAGATAGCTCAGTTGGTCGAGCACCAGTACGGTATTCCGGAGGTCGCAGGTTCGAATCCCGCTCCTGCTAGCTTTCTTCGTTCACTTTGAAACTAAAACAAATCTTGCTAATCTTCAAGAGGATATCGCCATCAGCTGTTTCGTTGAATTCCGTCATAAGAGTGGATTTTGTTCTTATTATAGGAAAAAGGGTCCTAAACTACACTATTGCCAAAATACAAACATGCACAACTCACTACAAGAAATCACCGACACGAGTAGTACACTACCACTCATGCAGAACTAGACATTTCTGAAAGTCCAACTCAAGACGTCCCAATAAGAGTTCTGACTGTCACCGTTCAAAAGACACAGAGGTCACACAGGGGTCACACAGGGATCAAACAGAGTGAAGGACGGGTGAATTGACAGGACGGGAACCAAAGCATGCTGGGCTGAATGAAAACAAAAGAGAAATATTAAACATGACAGTTGACTTTACAACATTTGCAATACCGGTTAACTTGAAAGCTAATCAATGGTGGACCCAAACGAATTCCAGCAAACAAAATAATCAGGCATGCAACTCTTCAATTTCCGAAAAACGTGGAAAATAAAATGCGAGCGCGTAGCGCTCGCGTGAAGCTCTTACGACGTCGTGCAAACATGTACATGTAGGTATAGTGTCCGTATCCCGATGTATTGTATAGTATTCATTGACGCGAGAAAAAAAATGCGGAACCAGACTATCAGTCTATAGTCGATTGAGGGCGCTTTAGCATCTAGTTCATACAACGGCAAGACTATACATGTACGCGACAGAATGTGTACGAAGTCTGTGTCCTGCACCTTTCTATGTAATGTATTTATACAAAATTCGGGGCCAGACGATGTGCGCTAGCAATATTGGTCATGTTGGTGGACGATTCCGCAGTCGGCACGGTGGGAAAAGAGCTGAAGCGCAGATTTTGTTCACGGTCGCATTTAAGAAAAACGCGGAAATCCGCGGATCCGCGGAAAAGTTGCATGCCTGAATAATGAGACATTTACAGGCTTTCCAGCAGGTGACAAAGTAGAATAGCAGGATCAAAGTTTTCCTAAAACAGGACAAAAGTAGGACTTGAAAAAGCAACAATGACAAGGTTCACCTGGGAAAAGAAGTGTTCAAAAAGTCTGACAGAATGACATGATTTTATACAAACTGTTACATTTTTAAGATTTCCATTTAATAATGTAAACTGTCCATGCTCTTTTTTGCATCTCACCTCAAAAATAATTAAGTTTTGGAAAAGTGACTCACTTTTGCATACGACATCGAAAGATAAAAATCTGCCCGTCTAGTTATCAAATAATTACTTTACAATTTATATGCAGCCCGACGATTCAGTTTCCACAGCGTGGATCTTTTTGTGTTTGGTTTATGACTTCCGACAAGCGTCCCCTAATAGAGACACCGACAATTTGGGAGACCGCCAACATAGGGCAGGATAGCTCAGTTGGTAGAGCGCCGGTATGGTATTCCGGAGGTCGCAGGTTCGAATCCCGCTCCTGCCAGTTTTCTTTGTTTACTTTTGAAACTTGTTTGTGTGAGTTAGGTGCGAAAGCAACCAAAAATAAAAAACTTTTCGGGGGGTTGCGCATGCCTAAAATAGGAAAAAGTAGTTTTTGGTTAAAATACAACTTACTATTTGAAGTGAAAATATAAATAAAAAATGATGAAGAACCGAGACAGTACATCTTACACGTTACATTTCATCCTGCGACATGAGTTCAGTCATTTCAAACTATTGTATCATTGTACAAGACAAAACAACTCTAAGACAGTGTCAATTTTTGTATCAGAAAACAAAGCTCTTCATTAGCGTTTCTGAATATTCCTCACCTGTTTCCAAATGTGTATAGCCACCCATATGACCCCCATGAGGGTCACACAAAGGTCATAGCGATTCCGTCGACTGTGCCAGTAGCCAATGGGACTCAACGATATGCACTTCAGTATGACTTCCAGTACGAACATGATTGTCAGGACGACCGAGACGAGAGCGAGAGCCTTTGACGCTTCACTGGGCTGCTGGGCCGTGTCCACCCACTTCCGACAATCGATAAAAGCAAAATAATAAAAAAATCAGTCTGCTTTAGTTCTAGCTAGTTTAGATTTTGAAAATGAATAAACGGGCTGTTCGCACAGGAATTAACAACAGGGAAAGGAACTGGTGAATTTTACCCAAGAAAGCCCAGTGTGAACACGGCTATGGGCAACACACGATAAACAAAGATCGTGATTATCTAGGGAGAGAGATGCAATGAGAGCTGAACGTCTCTGAATTAGAGATGTCTGTTGCAGGGGTGAGATTTGCGGAAAATGAAAAATCCACGAAAGATTCAGAGGCATTTAATTTGTATGTCGTGGCTAAAAAAAATGCAACTGCATTATCTACCAAAAAATACGGTTGAAAAATAAAATAAAATAAAATAGAGTCATCAGAATAAAAAGACTGTTTCAGGTTGCAGAGGTCATTTTGGAATGATTAAAAGCAATTTCAGGACCAACAAAAATCTTCCAGAAATCTCGGAAGACGTCTCCCCAAAAATCCTGAAATCGGGAGACAAAAATCCGGAGAAACCTCACCCGTGCTGTTAATCACTCACCCTATACGACAGGAGAAAGAAGTTGATAAGAACCAGACAGGCGATGAACCGCTTGAAGAACTTGTGCTGCGTCATGTCATACATCCGAGCGCGGAAGTAGGAATGGTCTACAAAATATAGATAACATTAAAAGGTCTATCACCGTCTTCATCACAAAGCGATGTCTGTCAATTTAGGACAAACCTGTAATGATCAATACAATTTGTGTCAAGTTGGCATGACTGTGTATATAGCTTGGTGTAGTTCAAGACCAACATTCTATTTTCATGTAGATAGGCCATGTGATTTAACCCCTTGCGTACGGCGCAAAAAGAACAGTGCCACCAGGCCGGATGACGCCATTGGCCGCTGTTTGTGCAGTTTCAATCCATTGTTGGATTAAACAGTGGCACCAGGCCGGATGACGCCATTGGCCGCTGTTTGTGCGGTTTCAATCCACTGTTGGATTAAACAGTGCCACCAGGCTGGATGACGCCATTGGCCACTGTTTGTGCAGTTTCAATCCATTGTTGGATTAAACAGTGCCACCAGGCTGGATGACGCCATTGGCCCCTGTTTGTGCAGTTTCAATCCATTGTTGGATTAAACAGTGCCACCAGGCCGGCTGACGCCATTGGCCGCTGTTTGTGCAGTTTCAATCCATTGTTGGATTATTGTGTATATGTTACGCTTGACTGCACAAACACATTGTAGCGGTTCGCTTGGCTGCCAGACTTGCCGCGGCACCCCGACGTCTCCTGTAAAATACCGTACTCAAGGGGTTAACCCTCAAAGAGCCGGTTTTTTTGGGCAACTCACAGCTGCGTTGGGAAACCTCCCCCTCCCAATCCCAGCCAATCAGGAACGGATTTTATGAAATTAAGTATGCAAATGAGGATACTAATTATAACCACCTGTGCAAAAAGTCATTCCAAATAATCAATGGGTTTTGTAGTTATGATACATTACACAACTGCGCCATGCTCTGTGCATGCGTGATTTCTATGTATACAAGGTCATAGAAGTGATCGCGGCAGTTTTCACCCACTGTCGGAAAAGTTGCATTGCGCGAGAACGGTACCCCAAATTATATGAATTTGGTCTCAAAATGTGCCTGAGACGATGGCCGAAAAAGTAAAAAAGACTCGGCGCGAAAAGAAGGGACGGAGACACTATCAGAAAAAAAATTAGGTTGGGGGGGGGGGGGGGGGCTGCAGATTCCACATACACAATTCTTCCAGAAAAATAAAATGGACCGACTCGATGTCAAGTGCATGGGTGCCATGACAATCTTGAAATCCATATTTATAGGATGATCGTACCTGGTCTTGGTGGCAAGTGAAGGGGCTGCGCCAGGGACAATCTTCCCTTCAAGTCCTGCCATCGTCGCTGGTCAATCGTCAGCAATGACGTACCCTACAACATTAAAAAAAAAAACTAGTATGTAACATCGCACATTGACACGACCGGAAAGTCAATCCGTGGCATTCAGAGTTACAAGCGGAAACAAACATGTCTCCACTTTGATTTTTTGGCGATTTTAACATTTTCAAACTGCAAAATCCTTTTCTATGAGATCCCAATTTTGTTTCACTTTTTACCAAAAAAGTGGCTGCTGAGTGATGCGCCGCATTGTGCTGCACAGTATTATTGCAAGGTTCACCGACTTTAAACTTCATTTTCTCAAAACAAGGGTTTGTGACACACAAAGGTTAGAGGTTCTTGAAAACAACAGCACACCAGGTGCCATGATTTCACAGGATGCTTGAGACTGCTATTTACTTACAAGTCTAGTAAGGTATTTCGTAATAATTCAGTAATTTGTTATTATTTTTTTGGAGGTTTGCGAATGATGCATACTACCATGTCAGATATTTACAACTGCATCATACATTATTCAACTAAACGGTTTCTCACCTTGCTCTCGAAGTAGTTGGTGATGACCACGCCGACGAACAGGGTCAGCCCGATCATACAGCCGATGAAGACGAAGATGTGAATATAGATGCCATGCCACTATATAATAATGATAACAATCTTTGAAAATGCCAAAATCTGTCGGAAAAAGATGCTCAAGGTAATTTGGGAGACAGCCAACATTGGAAAAGATAGCTCAGTTGGTAGTGTGCCGGTATGGTATTCAGGAGGTGGCAGGTTCGAATCCCACTCCTGCCAGTTTTCTTTGCTCACTTCAAAAATTTAATTCGTTGAAATTAGAAGTTAGAAGAGGTTATGGGGGAAAAGGGGTAGAGGGGTAGAGAGGTAGACGGATAGAGGGGGAGAGGGGGAGAGGGGTAGAGGGGTAGAGGGGTAGAGGGGGAGAGGGGGAGAGGGGGAGAGGGGGAGAGGGGGAGAGGGGGAGAGGGGTAGAGGGGTAGAGGGGTAGAGGGGTAGAGGGGTAGAAGTGGAGAAGGAAAGGTTGAGGGGTGAGGGGTGGACACTGGCCACTGGCCACTAGCCACTCACCAGAGTGCATTTGTCAATGATGATATCCCGGACTTCCAACCATCCCTCGAGTGACAAGACCTCAAACAGGGCCAGCATGGCGTTAGCCAGGTTGTCAAAGTCAAAGTTACGTGGGTTGGCCCTGCACAGGAGACAGACAGCGCAAGGATGAAACATGATTTACGAATATAGTATGGAAGGTTTGCGGTAACACTTTGTGAAATTTTGACCTCTTTTGAGTTGTGTGGTCTTGGTCTTGTCTTTGATTATCAGGTTTGGCCCTGGCCTTCTTATTGTTCTTGGTCTCAGACCTCGTCATATTGGTCTCGTCTCAGACCACCAGGTCTTGGTCTCGCCTTTTTATCGTTACTGGTCCCGGGCCACATGGTCGTGGTCTCATTCTCAGTCTCAGACAACTAGGTCTTGGTCTTGGTCTCATTCTCAGTCTCGGACAACTAGGTCTTGGTCTTGGTCTCATTCTCAGTCTCGGACAACTAGGTCTTGGTCTTGGTCTCATTCTCAGTCTCGGACAACTAGGTCTTGGTCTCATTCTCAGTCTCGGACAACCAGGTCTTGGTCTTGGTCTCATTCTCAGTCTCGGACAACCAGGTCATGGTCTTGGTCTCATTCTCAGTCTCAGACAACTAGGTCTTGGTCTTGGTCTCATTCTTGGTCTTGGTCTCATTCTCAGTATCAGACAACCAGGTCTTGGTCTTGGTCTCATTCTCAGTCTCGGACAACCAGGTCTTGGTCTTGGTCTCATTCTTAGTCTCGGACAACTAGGTCTTGGTCTTGGTCGTCGCCTTGGACTTTCAGGTTTTCTCTGACCCCTGAGGTTAAACTTACCAAACCCTGGGAACAAGGAATGCAGGCTGTGGCTCATCGGTATTCGTTTTGCGAAACTTGACCACAGAGACATTCTGTAAGAAATTCCCGACACACTCACTCTGTGCACAAGAAATCAAACAACCTGATTTTACTAAGCAAATTTCTGTGAATAAGCGGATCTATGAAATTGCGCCTGTAAAATTGCCCCCCCCCCCAGCTCAATACAAAGAAATTAACATGACATAGTTGACTGTACTTGACCTATTTTTGTCAACAAATTCTAGGGATGCTAAAGCACAATATTTTCTGCCAACAAAAACTCCCGTCCATTTTTTAGATGCACAGGAAAAAACTCACTAACTTCAGAGGCAGAATTAGTTAAAATAGTGACAACGATAAATATAATCTCTATGCACGCGCAGCCATAAGTATGACTGGCTGTGAAATGGCGCTTACGCTAGCAACATTTGTTTCTGTTATAGTTTTCACAATTTGTCTGCTTACTGTGAGGCAACCCTAAGAATTGGGCCAAGATTTTATTTTTTCATCTCACCCACCTTGTTACGTATAGTGCGGTCATTGCATTGTGCCAGTTTGTTGGCAAAGATCTGAACACCGTAGCTCGCAAAGATAAACATGAGGGCCAGGAGTAAGATGGATACCAGCATGATCTCCTTGAAACCTCTCAGCACTTCAAAGACCATCTTACGGAGGTGGGGAACCAGTGTGAAGATGCGCAGCGGGCGGAAACATCGTAGGATCATCAGGATCTGCGCATTGAAATGAAAAACGGTAATGTGGGGCACGATCGGTGGATCTGTGCGATCAGGAGACAGTCCTGTGCTCTCACACGATTTATTGTTTGCACAAACGTCGGTCGATCGTACGCACAAGAGCCGATAGTTTGCGCTATCTACCGATTGTGCAGGATAGTTTTGGCGGGTAGAATTTGGCAAACATTTTAATACTTGAAGCATAGAAAAAAACTTTGTGTTAGATTGTCTTAAGATTTCTAGCCTGGGCATTTACTTACGTATGCCAGGGACTTTGGTGGGATCTCTTTGGGCAACCAACACAGGAAAACCAGGCTAACAAGATAGATGAAGACATCCAAAACACCGCCAACATCTCGGATCAGAGCCTTTGGAGTGAAGAACAATCCGTCTGCTAAAACCTACCAAAGAACCAACACAGATTCAGATATTAACCCTCCTGTGCACCGGGCCAAAATCGACCCAGCTGTTGTACAGATCAAAACCTATCAAATGACAGATTGAAACACACACAAACTGTCAGAGTTGGTGTTTAGAGTTTTTGATAGGCTGTGATAGTTATAAGTATATGAGGGTTAAAAAAGACCATACATAACAAATTTGGGGTCTATAGCTCCGAAAATTGGGACAATTTCTCTGGAATCTGTAGAAAAAATGATCCTCTATTTAGATCTGGGCCTCGGGAAACCGTGAGGATGGTGGGATTGGCAATTCAAAATGTCATCAACCCTACCACCTCTGATCGTAATCCTTTACCTAGAGTGGCTTTTAGCCTTGTATTGGGGGATTTCAATAAATAAATAAATAATACTACTACATTTGCCATCCCGAACTCGGCAAAGTCCAAAAGAGCTGCCCACCTTAAGCATCATCTCCAAGCTCATGAAGATGACAAAGACGTACTCGGCAACCTGCAGAGCGGGCGTTTCCATGACGCTGGTGGAGGCGTCCTCGAACATCATGGAGATGCAGGCTGTCACGGTGACGACGACGGAGAACCACGTCAGGTAGGTTACCATGGCCAGGAAATCACTGGAGACGAAAACACAAAGCAACGATCAAGATTGTTTTGTCTGGAGAAGATGCATGTTGCTATGGCGATATGAGATCCAAGGAGACGTGCAACGAATACGCAGTTTAACTTGCTTCCATGCATTTTGCCATGTGTTACAACAAATCTTTAAAAAAAAATTCAATCAAATTACGCAAGAGGGCTCTATCTTTGTTTGTTAATACTGGGAACTCTTTGTTAAAAGAGCGTCAGAACAGTACTAAAATTAGTTCTTAAAAATTACCAATCAACAGATTTTTTATCCAACTACAATCAGGGGACTGAATTCAAGTAACTTCTCAGTGTAAACAATGAGATCTTATTTAATTGTTTAATTTTTGTAAACACTTTTCAACTTTAATCATTTTGAATCATTTTGAAATAAAACTTAAATTGAAGTGGCTATTTAATGTTTTAAACATACATATACTGTATTTTTAAAAATCTTTAACATTTATTAATGTGTCTAATATTTTGAGGACGAGAATCAAGGCAATTTCTATTGTATGCTTTTGTATATAAATAGCAATAAACCAAATCAATCAATCAATTGGAAGAAATATTGGCTACTAACCTTACTATCACAACCTATCAAAAAGCAACCCGTTTCTTCTACCATAGCTTGTGTGTGACAACCTATCACTCGATTTTGATAGGGTATTTGGCTCTACTTTGGCACAGGGAGAGTGAGGGTTCATGCATTCCTACGGAACTTACTGGAATCCTTGGTATCTGCGCTTGATTGCCATACCGGACTCGTCAGTTAAAGTGCTAAGGAAAAAGAAAAACAAACAAACAGTCATTGATTTATAATGAGACTTGTAGGTTTGCATGACAGACAAGAACAAAGTGTGGAAGGTTTGAGCTTTTAAACACCATGTGAAATTGATCTCTTTTGAGTTGTGGTTCGGAGAAGAACTGGTTGTTTTTAACCCCTTGAACCTGGGCATACCGGGCATTTCATGGGGGCGTCGGGACACCAGGCCGGGTTATGCAGCCAAGCGAAACGGAAACAAGAGGCTTGTGCAGCCAAGCATAACGTACACAATACCCCAATAATGGATTGAAAATGCAGAAATTGGCACATTTTAGGCCTTTTCCCACTAGAGCAAATCTCGGGGGTTGACGCGGGGTGAAAATAAGCCCCGATTCACACTTGAAATTTTCACCCCCGCGCCACCCCCGAGATTGCTCATCCCCAGGGCGAGTTTAACCCTGCTCTGGACCAGGGTTGAAAATCTTATCCCCGTGGCGAGACGCTTTCCCTGGGGCGAGAATGGTAGTGAGAAATGGTGCAGGGGTGAGTTCACCCCGGGGCGAGCAACGGCACAAAGGTCACCAAAAACACGCGTTATCAGCACAACATAACAGAATCGCACGCATCATGTTTACATGCACACGTACAATGTACATGTGTACTATGCTTTCAATTGCGCTGGTGCGCATCGGCCGTGTATCCGGTATGTGCGTTCTTTGCTAACATGTAAAAAACATTCTCGCGTGCACGAATTCTTTCGTAAAACTTTCTTTGGCCACCGAATACTACACTCTCTCAACCAGCGATAATATCAGCCAGTTCTTCAGCCAGTTGTGCAGCCATGCCCCGGGGCGAGATAAGTAGGGTTTGAGAAAAGCAAGTGAGAATCGACGCAGGGTTGAACTCGGGGGTGAAAAATTGCGCGTCACTCCGGAGCGACCACGGAGCCGCCCCGGGGCGAGTTCGCCAAGGGGATGGATGCTCTAGTGTGAAAAGGCCTATAGACGTCAACCGGCCAGGTGGCAATTTTCTATCTTCACATATTTGTGTCAACCGTACGCAAGGGGTTAACTTGACGTTTTGAACAGTATGCTCTGTTCTTCAACAGCAAACTGACCATTTTTTTTAGATCAACAAAAGTATTTCCATTTTCAGACCTATAGACCCAGGCGGGGTAACTTCCACCAACTCACCTCCCCAGCTATAAATGAGTGTAATGGATTGACGTGACTTACGCGTTGTATCTGGAATACACTATGGCACTGCAGATCTTGCGAACTCGACTCTCTCGTCCGACGGCAAAAAGGGGCGTGTCAAAATATGGGTGGTTCTCTCGTAACTCCTCCTCTTTTGCAGTTCTGTGATGGGGGTCAGAGGTCAAAGGATGTTATTATGGAATTGATATAAATAGCAAGATTCTGACCTCAGGAGTTTACCAACTTCTATCCCAGGTTTAAAATGTACTAAGCCATGCTGTTTAAGAATGAAAAGTTTCATTATATTGACTTGGAAGAGAATTGAAACCATAACCTTATCTTTATTTCAAACAAAAAACGATAATTTTGATCATGGTGATGCTGTTGTGAGACACAGGGTTCCCACAGAAATCTTAAAATGAAATTCCATGGCTTTTCCAGGATTTTCCAGGACAAAATTAGCAGTGTTGTAGTCAAGACCATTACAAGACCACACAAGACCCTGCAAGACCAGCACAAGACCAGCAGTATTAATCCAAGTCTTAAGCTATTCAAATGAACTGTAACAAAAGCATTCCTTTGTCATGGTGTATGCCTGTTACTTGTGCCTGTTACAAGCTGGTCTTGTGAATGGTCTTGTGCATGGTCTTGTGCCTGGTCTTGAAATGGTCTCGACTACAACACTGAAAATTAGGGTCTACCATGACCAATTCTTATGCTGACCAGTTTTTCTATGACTTTTTTCTTAAAATGTCAATTTTCCGTGACTCCTTGAATAACAACATTCCATGACTTTTCCATGACTTTCCAAGGTAGCTTTAAATTCCAGGATTTTACATGACTGGGGGAACCCGGGAGACATTCTATGTGTGAAAACAAGTTGAACTGAATATTCATTGCATGCCTTCTTTTTGTATTTTTTTAGATCAACAAAATCAGCCTAACAATTTAAACTTAAGAAAGTTCTTCCTCAAAGGTAAATGACCATGATTTTTTAAAGACAAATCCAAGATGTCCAGACACAAAAAAAACTTGCCTCTTCTGCACGGCCTGTTGTTTTCTCTCCTGAATCACCTTGATGTTGAACGAGACGTTGCGATTGGTGATCGTATCGCCATTCTCCTTGATAGATTCCATGGGCTTGTGACCTCTCAGTGACCCCCGCAGCGCCCTCAACCTACCCAAGTCAGGCAAGAACTTAATTAAAATCGTACGTAGCATAAAACTGCAAACTTTCAGGAAATCGAGAAGCGAGAAGCAAGGACCGTTTCTGCGAGTCACTTTCATGCCGACTTCATGCATCATACAAGAAAAACAAAACGCACACAGCAATAAACCTTTTCGACATTCTCAAAGCATCATGGGAACTGCATCAGCCCTAACTTGCAGGGCCCCAATGGAAACCAGTTTTAAACTGTTTGGGCACACCCTGGGTAAAGAAATGTAATAAATAAATAAATAAATAAATAACTGGCATTAGAAGAGCAAGCACATTAGAACGGACGTGATTAGTCGCATTGGTCACATGTTCCTTGTCATGCTTGCAAAAATCCTCTTCTGATTGGCTAATAATGTGACATTATTAGCTGTTCTAATTCCAGAAATGTGCATTCATCAGTAACTGGTACCCTGAGAGGGATTCCCCAATTATTTCCTTAAGTCTTATTGCCATTTAAAATGAACTTTTCTGGTTAATATTTTTCTTATGTTCCATGCAAAGATATGTGAAAAGGGTATCGCTCAACTCATGACAGATATTTAGCATAAAATCAATTATTATTTGGACTGGTTCACCGTGCCATAGGTTTGTGTATAAATTACATGGTTTGTTTGGCCTCCAAACCCACAATGCATTGAAAATGTCGAAAAGGTTTATTATCACCAAGGCCATACCTGACCACCGAATGCGGACATTTTTTACGCTACAGCAGCAACAACTTTGTAGTTTAACAACTTGCAGAGTACAAGACACAGCGCACATTTTAGGGTTCACAGGCACATCGCCATAACGTTGCAAATACTGAACATGCATACGTGACACCACACACTGAAATGATAAATGGAAAATCACTCAACCATATTCCGAGTTACAAACAGAAGTGACAATTATTCCAAGTCGTACGTCAATTATGGGAATTTAAACATTTTTACATACAAAAGAAAACCTTTTTCATGATCTCCACAACTGCATAGCCAAAAAGTTAACACGTTGACTGCCAGCCATGATTTATAGGGCGCCACCACATTGCCATTGTGCAATCTGGACATACAGCGCATGCGTCCATACTGATGAGGTGCTTTCAAGCTGTCTCTATCGATCACAACCATTCCATACTTTGATGTACTCATACTGCCAGCAGCGTATTTGATGCGTCTTCGGTGATGCCAGAGTATTCAATTACCATAACAATAGCGTTTGGTTCACTAAGAGTATACTCGTAGTGGCAGAATCCGGTACACCCGTCACTACGAATATACTCGTAGTCGGCAGTCAACGTGTGAAGTTTGAATTTTGAGGCTTAACCACACCGGATTGCATGCAATAAACTAGAAAATAGTGAATTACTTGTAAAAAGTGCAATACGGTTTAAAATTTGCGAAAACTAAAACAAAATCTGCAAAGAAATTCAAGTTCGCAAACCTCAACCCCCTAAAAACACACACCTTGCAGATAGCAGCATATATTACATTAAAAGTATACCAATTAAGCATTCAATGTACTGTCTAAAGAAAAAAAAGGATATTCTCAACATTCGACAAAAAACATCGCTAGCAAGCTCACTATAAAGATGTATATTCAATGCAGTGCCATGCCTATACATACAAATTTAAGCAGAATTTCTCACATGCACACACACTGCCGACAAGATCAGCATTATGTAATATTGTACATGCTCCAACATATATTTTCATAAAATATTTCAAATGACGAAATGTTTCAACGGTGATATTCATGTGACACTATCCTTGACGGCAACAGCATAAATCAAATTGAAAACTTTAACAAGATACTTGAATGCAAACACTTTGTACAAAATCGGCCAAAAGCTAAATCATGAAACTAAATTATTTTCTGCTTCTCTTCCAGATTTCTTTAAATCGTAGTCGGCCGATCCATTAACTTCCCGCCCCTTAACGAATTGACATATCACAGTCGTGCGTGCCACACTTACGCACACGCACGTCAGCCTTTTATCTGACCAAAGTTTCAAATGTCATTGAAGCATCAATGCTTTTATAGAGCAGTTTATTGTAAGCTGCCCATTTTTACAATCTGACATGTGAGATACAACATATTGTGGCAAATGACTGCTTACTGTGCTTTGGCGGGAAAGTGGGCAACAAATATACAAGATTATAGTGCAGCAACAAATTATTACAAAAAAACTGCACTTCATCACAATCAAACGTAATTAATGAAAATCAATCAAATGAAATGAAATGAAATGAAATGGGATGAAATATCGCCACACATCGCCACAAAACTCCACAACACCGACGATCAGTAGAAGAGGGGCTTATCTGTAACCGGTACCCAGCGCCTTCCATTCGCAGTCATCACACGTCAGGGTTACCAGCCGATACATCGACTGGTGCCCACTGCACGTTCTTGTGGCCATCTCCATGTGTGGTAACCGGCCGATTTGCTAAGGATCGTCAGAGAATGAAATGATGAACATTGAAAGAACATGAGATGCGTATGTATTTACCGATATACCGACCTGCGGTCGCGACTTCCATACTCGCTTAGCATACGCCCCCGGTAACCAACAGCACCATAGCCCAGACTTAGCACTCTTTGGTGGGCCGAGTTTCTGTTGGGGATCCAAAAAAAAAGAAAATACGGTTGACTCATTTGTCTTGTCAGCGAGTTTACTCTTTTACACACTTCTGTATGTCTAACCTCTTGAACATGCATGATGGCCATAGCCCAGGTTTGAAAAAGACCACCTGGCCGGTTGTCTACACGCACATTCCTGCACATACTCAGTCCATCGTTTACCTATTGTTTGCATTTAGCTTGGCTGCACAAGTCCGCGTGGCATACCAGCACCCCAATAATAACAGCTGGACAGATAGGTAAAGTTGAAAGACCTACAATCGGAACCTTACCTGACGATGGCAGAAATACCGGTTTTCCGGTGCACCAAGCTAGGTATGTGGCAGGACACCAACACCTTAGCCCTGCAACGAAGCAAACGCAGCTGATTGGCCGGGTCAGGGAGGGTCAGCAACAGCGCCCCCTGGGTGTGGCCTTGGGTGTCGCGACTGACCGATCTGCGCAGCAACCGCTCCATGTCCGTCCCGGTCTCCACAAACTGGCGGATGAAACTATCTCTGAATGGTCAAATAACAAAGGAAAAAAACAATCTTCAGTTTGGGTAATAGTTGAATCAAGAAGTGGTTAATAATTACCACTGGCCTTGGGAAAAAAATAACCAAGAGGAAATTTACCAGTGTTCGCATTGGACTTGAAATGAGAAAAAGTTACCATTGTCTTGGTGAATTTTACACCAGAAAAGTCCAATGTGATTACAGCTTTAGTCTTCCAGCCGATTCAAAAATACAATCACAACATTTCAGGAAACAAGATGCTAAAATTCAGCCTTGCGTTCTACACATCTGCACCTACCTGATCTTTGGGAGCGAGAACTCGGAAGGCAGGCGGGATAGGGCCACCATCTGCGGTTTGTCACTGCGAACATGAATTAAAATATATTCCTCTAATAAATTAGTTCGTCAAACAATCCACAAGGGAAACTGACTAGGTAAATTTGAATACATTTTCAAAGTGATCAAAGAAACTGGCAGGAGCGGGATTCGAACCTGCGACCTCCGGGTTACCGTACCGGTGCTCTGCCAATGAGCTATCTTGCCCTATGTTGGCGGTCTCCCAAACTGTCAGTATCTTTGTTCGGGTGGGCGCTAGTCAGAAGTCATCAACCCAGAATGCCGTATAGCCAGGGATCACACCCAATTTTACGATACAACCTGGGAAGCGACATTGTGGGGATCACTCAATGAGGATACGACTTTTTAACTTATAATTCGTCAAACAATCCACAAGGGAAACTGACTAGGTAAATTTGAATACATTTTCAAAGTGAACAAAGAAACTGGCAGGAGCGGGATTCGAACCTGCGACCTCCGGGTTACCGTACCGGTGCTCTGCCAACTGAGCTATCTTGCCCTATGTTGGCGGTCTCCCAAATTGTCAGTATCTTTGTTCGGGTGGGCGCTTGTGGATTGTTTGACGAGTTTTAATAAATAACATTCATTTTAGACACTTAGAGAAGAAAAGCAGCATCAAATTTTCAGAAGTAGAGTGAAGCCAATGCATACCATGATTCTTCTTTTAAATCAAAACTCGACTGTAAGCTTTATACCTGGGTTTCAGATTTCTCTTAAGGGAAATTGTTACCAGAAAAAAATGCCAACCGCCAGCAGAAAACCAATAATATCGATGACTTGATGAACAACTTTGTCAAAAGACCAGGCTTTTTCAAGAGAAAGCAAGGACTTGAGAATGTGGACGAATTGATGAGTTTGTCAAAAACGGGTTTGTACGACTTAGGCAAAAATTAAATTGAGTTGCCATTAAATGAGAAAAATCGGGAGGGAGGGTCGGTCTGTCACTGTTTTTACCATCCATGAGGCAAAACGCAAGCTTAGTGAGATTCCAGCGAAATGCACGATGGTGCCGTCGTAGCTGTATTATTTGAATAAAACCTGTTCATTTTGTGCGGCAACGTAATTTCTTTTTGGCAGGGGGTCAAAGTATTCGCGCTTGCATGAAACAACTTTAGAACTGCCCACAACTTGTAGAAGTTAAGCATTTCCCACTTCATCAAGACATTAACCCTAACCCCTTGGGTAACTTTACTAGAAAGTATCCTGAATCCGCAAAAAAATCCACCTATTTTGTCATGCACAAAAGTTGATTTTGGAGGTATCCTGAATCCATCAAAACCCTGCAGTACCGCTAGGCTTACAATCCTGTATCCATCAAAATCCCCCAGTTTTCAATATGGAGGTATCCTGGATCCGCCGAAATCCTCCAAAACTGAGGTATGGATTTTGATGGATTCAGGTAGGTTAGGGTTAACGAATGAAACTGGAAGAAGGGATGTAAAAAACTAGTCAGCGAAAAACATTCTGCTGTGAAAATACAACGTGGAAAGTTCGAAAGAACTGGCCGTCTCAACTTACGGGAATTTCTCAAATACTCGGAGGCGCAGTGGCATTTTCTGGATGAGATTGCCTTGCTCGGTCGCTTTGAGGTGCTTAAGAGACTTCAAGTCCTCGTCCAACTCGAGGTTATCCAAAATGACAGCTACAAACATGCTCAGTACGATCTTAACATCAAAGCATTGAAAACAAATCAACCACCAAAACCCAACTAGGATGTTGAGAGACAATTCTCAAAATGAAAAAATGATTTACATTTTATGTGACGTGGCGCAACAAAATGAATGGAAAGTCGCACATTACATTCCGAGTTTACAAGCATTTTTTTTTCATTTGGAAGTCGATTTTAGGATTTTAACATTTCACAACTGAAAAGCCCTTTTCTAAAAAGCCCTTTGCACGAATAGTATAGTTCACGCAGTTCACTAAACTTTGAGCTTCGTTTTCTAAAAACAAAGGGCCAATAAAGTTACAATTTCAAAAGGTTATAGCAGTGCCCAGGAATGAGCTACAACAGACAATACATCAAAACAAAGCTTATAACCTGCTAATATGAAATCCAATAATCAAAACTTTCATCTTTTGCTACTTTTCACCCTTTTTGTGGAGCCAGGTCACACGTTCTTGCTCAAAAATTAATTTTTCAAATCAGGTTTGTAATTATTTAGGGCTGTGTGTTTTCGGCAAAGCAACTTTCTAACCACAAACAACCGCTGAACACTGAAGTGGACTTTGACATAATTTAGGAATTGTTCTTGCTCAAACATTAATTTTTCAAATCAGGTTTTCAATTGTTTAGGGCTGTGTGTTTTCGGCAAAGCAACTTTCTAACCACAAACAACAGCTGAACACTGAAGTGGACTTTGACATAATTTAGGAATTGTTCTATTTGGAGGCTTTCAGGCAGACTCGGGTTAAAAAATAGGAGAATAGTTGGATCAACATTTTTAACAAAAAAACAAATAGGACAAAAGTAGGACTTTGGAGGACAATATCAGGAGAAAGGTAGGACTTTTGCGAGCTTTCAGGAGTAGTTTTCATTGATATTCACACATGTCCACAGCATCACAAGCCTCAATTCGCATGTTCTGTTCTCACAACACTTGTGCTCCATCCTCAACTAAGCTCTTGGAAATAAAGTTGCAGTACTTCTGCACCCAAGCCCTTTATTGTGTGAGTTTCATATGACAGTGTGTAACACTGTTATGAAAAATAGTCAATGAGATTTCGTTTTTCAGAGTTTGAAAAAGTAGGAAATAGTAGGAAAAATAGGAATTTCAAGGGAAAAGTAGGAGCAAGGTAAAAAAAAAAAAATAGGAAAAAGTAGGAAAAGTAGGATTACTTGAAAGCCTGGTATCTGTTGAGCACCATCTTACAATAGCACAATGCATTACTATCCTACCAGGCAGACAAACTGGTTCCCAGCCCCTCTATTATCATTCCAACATTCAATACGGGGACCGGCAATGGGCGACACTAATAAGCATTAAAACCCTATGCTAATTACAATTTCTATACCGACCTACCCATAATGCATTTCAATGTTCTCAACCAAAGCAAAATTATATCAAAAATAAATTTCTCCATGATTTCAAGTTTTCAAATGAAACTGACGTAAACGAAACGGCATCCGAGCCCTCAAAATGGGACATTTCATACAGCCACTGCACACACAAGAACCAATCAAATTAAGCGCCACATGCTACCAGTCCTCATACAGTATATTTAGTGGCGGGAACCAGTTTACGAGGCAGAACACTGCAAAAATGGGAGACATTTGAGATGCTGGTGGCCGCAGACATACCGGGCCTTTTTTGCTTGTTCTGAGCGTACAAGCGTAGTTCTGAGCATGCCTACGACTGGTGAGAACAATGGAAAAGGACCGGTATGTCTGCTGCCACCAACGCGTCTCAAAAGCCGCATAACTGCACTACAAACTCCAGGACTAAGCTACAAGTACACATCTGCAATGTCCATTCACAACACAACTTTCCCGTTCGACGACAAAAACAAGAAACTACAACACAAACGTAATTAGCCTCAGAGTTACATCCACAATCGTGTACAGCCACATACATCAAGCAGTAATCTAGACCTTTTTTTTCCACAACAAATGCATGCTCTAAAACAAAAAGGGCCCAGAAAAATTAAAGCTGCTATGTATATTCTCCGAATAAAAAAATTGATTTTCCCTCCAAAAAAAAAAAAAAAACTCTGTAGTAAAAAATAAACAAAATAAAGAAATAAAAAAATTCTGAACGAAAAAAAAAATTCTGAACAAAAAAGTTTAATAAATTTCTGAACGAAAAAAAAAAAAAAATCTGAACGTAAACAAAAAAGATTTCTGAACGAAAAAAAACAACACTTTGTGCACTCTTAATTGGTCTTTCAAAAATATATTGTTTATCAACTACGTACAGCGATACACGTTAACCCCTTGCCTCCGGCAGTTATTGATGGGGTGCTGGTATGCCGTGAGCGGGGGCTGGGCAGCCAGTGTAAACGCAAACAACAGGCACCACACTGAATAGAGTGGTCCTATTCATCGCACTTGGAGCCCCCACTTTCGTGTGACTGAAAGCTTTGTTTGAAAAAGCTCCATCTATTCATTACTCTCCCATTCAAGAACAATATAGTTCAAACATGAACGGGTTGCAGTATGTGCAGGAATGTGCCTCTAGATGTCAACCAGCCAGAGGGTCTTTTTCAAATCACAGCTGTGGCTGTCGTCCGTATTTAAGAGGTTAATACTTGAGGAATCTGTTACTTAGCGTTAGTGGATTTTCTTATGGAATGTCTAATAGGAAAGCTAAAAAATGCTTACAAATTATTAATTCAATTTCGAAATTTATTTTTTTAGGATGATAAACTATCAAAGGATGGACATAGCAGCTTACAAAGAACCTACGTGTATTGTTCAGAACAATTCTTGACTAACAAAATCTTCTAATCGTAATCCATTTTCCTAACGCTATGCAATAGATTTGTTGGAAAATGCCAACTTGCACTACGAATACTCTATCCCCATCAAACTTCATTCCTGTCTACCTAACCATGCAAACTTAAAACTAACTACCAGAATTTTAAACTCGCCAGAATTTCAATTTCTGTGCAACTGGAGTTAAAATTATTACTCAGGCCAGGTGCTTGAGGGGAAAAACTCATAGTACGCCACGTTAAACGACGCACCACATTACCCACCATCAATTCTACTATCAACAACTACGCGAGAGTTTAACAGAATTTCACACCTTAAATACCTTTCTAAACATTTCAAAAGTTTGTGCCTATAATTTCACTTTGCCGTTGGATAAAACACATGGATGGCATTAACAGAGTAAGCCAGTTCGGTATCTCAAAGGTCAAAGGTTATTCGGGATAAAATTGCTGAGCCAATGACAGCCAATGACAGCAAAAACGAACAAGTCCACAAAAGATCCTCAAGACTCATTTTGCAGGATCCGGTCACATATACCCATGTGGACCCAGCTGACGTAACTTTCCAAGAGTCTTTTTCTTTTTTGGTGTAACTTTCAGAAGGAAAGAAAAAAAGGGGGGCATAATTAAAGCAGAAATGGGTTATTCTGTGGATTAGGGGGCGGGGCTAGGGCCTGTTAGTAATGTGGCATACACGTGATACTGTGAACATGCTGTTGACAATTTAAGCAGTGAGTGGAAAACTTGCTTCAAAAAATTCACGGCAACATCCGTGCACTGTGAGACATATATGCTTCATCACTCATACATGGTGGTGAGTTTAACAACACTTCGCCAAATACGCACACAGACACAATGGATTAGTTTATGCACAGTCCTCTCATTGCCAGCATTCCGTGCCTCTCGAATGAGGAAAATGTTTAACCGGCTAAACCCAGATTAGCCAATGGACACAAACGGTACAAGCACACTGAGCATGCAAGCTAAAATGATAAAGCCTGGACAGCACTTTAGGCACTAATTCTCAGTAGCTGTGGGGGCCTTTGATAAACATTCTGTGCACGACTATTGAGGGCGCTCTCTGGCATAACAATGGGCTCTGCCTGTGCGCGCTGTATGCGCGTAAGTCAAACCACACTTTTGCACAGATCGTCATTTTTTTTTTTAAAGAAAAGCGCAAAAACATACATTGCGAGTCAGTCACTGGACTTATACCCGAGTTCATCATGTTAACCGCTTGAATCCGGCAGCCAAACATAAACGCAAACAATAGGCACCACACTGAATATAGTGGTCCTATTCATTGCACTCGGAGCCTCCCTTTCGTGTGAATGAAAGCTTTGTTTGAAAAATCCCCATCCATTCATGACATTCCCGTTCAAGAACAATATAGTTGAATAATGATTGGATTGTGTATGAGCAGGAATGCGCTATTCATGTCAACCGGCCCAGGTGTCTTGCCCCGGCAACAAGGGGTTAACGGGCAGCCTCGCTTTGGTAGTTGTCATGAACAAAGTGAACATTCATCAACGTGGGTGAACACTGGAAACGCCGAACAGCGCAGACGCCATACTGTCATTTTCGCATTATCTCCGCAACTGGGCCATAGTTTACACGTTAACGACAAACTTACACAAATTACGTGCTGCTATTTATTAGCGGCTGCAAAAAGTTACCCAAACACGAGTGCCCTCAAGTGCTGTCCAGGTTCAACATAAAGTTCCTCATTAGACACAACCATCTCGGTTCCCACGGTAGGCTCATGTCCAAATATAGTCTGTTGCCTGTGATATCGTAGGCCATGCCATAGTGATATTAAACATGGCCTCGGGAAACCAGACCAAGATGGCCGCTGCCTGATCGGACCCTATAGTGTTAGTAATAATGAGCGTCCAACAGAATGCAGATAAAAAAAAAACCTAACGAGGCTTCGAGACTTCTGTTGGACCTAAATGGTATGTATATATTTACCACAGTGGCAAACAGGTGATAAGTGATGAAGTAGATGGCTATGACTGGGGCTAGACTGTGATCGGTTGCGAGCATACAGTCATACATGACGACGGCCCAGCCCTTTTGAGTCAAGATTTGGAACATGGACATGAACGCCTATATGGGAGGGGGGGGAGGGGGTGGGGGATGAGGATCATCGAAGCAGAAAGATAAAAAGGAGAACAAGAGGAAACAAAACTGTGTTAACGTTTAATTCGGTGATTAATCCGGTTACAAGGAGAAACCTCAGGTTAAAACCAATACTGAAACTGACAACCGGTAATAACCAGATTAAACTGGTCAATACCTAGATATAAACCCGGTTAACCTGTTTATTGCAGTTTAAGTTTTAAGCAAACGCAGCAATGATAGCACAATGCTCAAGTCTGGTTAAGATTTTGCGCTAGAAGTATTAAACTACTTACAAAAATCAAACCAGAAGGATTAAAAGCTAGCATTATTATTAAACACCACGGCACACGCTAGTCAGTTCATATGGGTTGTCTCTGAAGTTTCTCCTTCCAAAAGTTATCTTTGAAGCAGGCAAAAGTTTTAGTTTTTTCCAAAGACACCTGGAGGATGAAAATACCCACATCCTTATATTTAGGGTGTCTCACAAGTCGGAATGTTCCCGTTCCAATTGGAAAACGGCTTTCCCGAAAACTGTGTTTCCGGCACGTTCCCTACATTTTCCTGTACATCTTCCATCTTCATTTTTCACATGTTTTCTCTAATTTTGTAAAAAAAATTTCAAAATTTTTTTTTCACATTTTCCCCCTTCATTTTTTCCATTCATTTTTCCCATTTTCTCCATACAGGATTGCCTGGTGATCCCAAACTTTTTCCTAGTGGAACGCTGCATTCCGACTCTTGAGACGCTCCCTCACAAGGCAGATCAAAGATGCCGAGGATGTAAAGAAACAGTCCGCTCAAAAACGTTCAGTTGTTCATACAATCAACAAGAGTGGTTTAACCTTTTACGAATTCTACGAACTCGCATCTTTACATCACGAAATGCATCTTTAGTTCTGCCTTCGACCGCGGCCTTGTCCCGGAGAGGGTTCGGGCCTCTGGAAATGAGACTTACCATGTTGGCAAAAAGATGGTACGTTAAAAAGAACAAGGCGATAGCGACCGTGACCCTCTCGCTGGCATGGAGCATACAATCATTCATTACCTCGATCCAACCCTCCTGGGTTAGAATCTGAAACATGGCCATGAGGGCCTAAGGACAGACATAGTGACGAAAGGGGTGGGGAACCATGTCACATACACATACACAGATCGTTGAAAACAAAAGTAAACACGCACACCTGCAAGAAAATGTTTTGGGGGGCAAGATCGAACGAGGAACATTTTGTCAACCACTAGTCAATGTTCCATGGTGAAATTGGCCAACAGGCGACAAATGGTGAACTATAATACTTGATCGAAATTGCCCCTGGCATGAGATAAAACTGTGAGCGTTGATAATTCCTGTGTGAAAAAGGAAAACAAACATTATACCTGAAAAGATGCCATGATTTCTTCAACGGGATGTTGATGGCCGCGAGAAATCTGCATTGTTTTGTAGTTTCATGTCGATTAAAATATATCAGGCAATTATTTCTGCCATGAAAGTATAAAACAGTATCAAGTCCTGTTTAACCCGCTGGTTCCATTTGTCTACAAGTCGTCGCTGCGGGCAGCAAACAAATCTGACGTCATAAAACAGTCCCCCTTTTGTGCCTAGCACTCGGAACAAAAGGGGACAAAATGACTGACATTAATTCCATCAATCAGGGGCCAATTTTAATGTCACATGACTGACATTAATTCCATCAATCAGGGTGCCAATTTTAATGTCATGTGACTGACATTAATTCCATCAATCAGGGTGCCAATTTCAATGTCACATGACTGACATTAATTCCATCAATCAGGGGCCAATCTTAATGTCACATGACTGACATTAATTCCACCAATCAGGGTGCCAATTTTAATGTCACATGACTGACATTAATTCCATCAATCAGGGGGCCAATTAATGTCAAGGAAATGACATTAATTCCATCAATCAGGGGGCCCATTTTAATGTCACGTGAACGACATTAATTCCACCAATTAGGGGGGGGCCCATTTCAATGTCACATGACTGACATTAACTCCACCAATCAGGGGCCAATTTTAATGTCACATGACTGACATTATTCCCACCAATCAGAGGCCAATTTTAATGTCATGACACATTAATTCCACCAATCAGGGGGCCAATTTTAATGTCAAGTGAACGACATTAATTCCACCAATCAGGGGGGCCCATGACACATTAATTCCACCAATCAGGGGGCCAACTTAAATGTCACATGACCGACATTAATTCCATCAATCAGGGGGCCAATTTAAATGTCACGTGTCTGACAATAATTCCACCAATCAGGGGGCCAATTTCAATGTCACATGACTGACATTAATTCCACCAATCAGGGGGCCAATTTCAATGTCACATGACTGACATTAATTCCACCAATCAGGGGGCCAATTTCAATGTCAAAGACTGGATTTGTTTTGCTTTTGTTTCCTTCCATTTTAACTACTGCCGACAGTGACATGAGCATGCCGACAGTGACATGAGCATACTGACAGCGACACAATTTTCTGACAAAAACGATATTAAAATTAGGAGTGTTCACCCCCAACCCCCAGCCCTTCCCCCCTAGCAATTCCCCTGGGTGTTAGAATGAAGCATACAGGCTTCCCACCAAACAACGACTACATGTACTTACATATGGAAAAGTCTGGAACTGCACTAGATCATCAATGCAACAGAAGAGTTGAAGACTGATGACTGACACGACAATGAGAGAACTCATTGTGAATAAGATCAGGGTGCCGAGCTTGACAAACGGACCAAAGATCTGTGCAGCACAAATAAAGGGATTACGTCACCTATTTATTTATTTATTCTACATCTCTTGACATTTACAAATAAAAAACAAAATATAAAAATGTAAAAAAGTAAACATTTGTTATGTAATACATTCTTCGTGACATAACTCTTGAACACGCCCACTCAGTAGGAAAAAGTTACTGAAATTACCTTTCGGCTGAAATCTTCCAGCGTCGGCGACAATTTGATCAATCGCACGCAACGCACAACCTCAAAGAAAAACAACATCCCGAGTATTCAAATTAATACAAACAAAAACATCTAAGATGCGTGAAATGGAGTTCATGTCCAACAGATGAAAATAAGGCAATGGACGCCTGTACATTAGAAGAGATATTTGCCGTTTCCCAACGTAGTGTATGAAGCACTGTATGCTCAGTGCTTTCCGAGAGCCTATGAGACAAAATTCACAGGCTTACTCGGGCGGGACTCGAACCCACGACCTCCTGCCTACTAGTAAGCTAGTAGACTAGTAAGCAGGTCATGGGTTCGAGTCCTACCCAAGTAAGCCCGTTAAAAATGTTTTCTCCCGAACAGAGCACACTGTTTGAAACACCGAGACCTTATCTCACCATCAGCTCTTTTCAGGGTAAGCACTTATCGAGAACCACCAAAATGACATCGTCATGTAGTACTGAAAATGCACTAGGCCTTATTGAATAGGCACAAGGCCTTATTGAATAGGCACAAGGTTTAATAAGCCTTTTGCGCGTTGATTTGCATAGATCCTTGTACCCCGTCTTCGCTCAATCTAAGATGCACAGCGTGCGCCGGTCGTGCCAGACTGATCATTATTATGCATGTCAGTACCGTTGTTGCTAGACCACGTGATTCGGGGCAAGCCGCAACGTGGCGACGCACGGCCAGTGGTGGTTTCCCTGTCTGGTATCTGGAACTACCGCTGGGTGAAACAGCGCACGATAGAGATTGTCACCACTCTAAAACACAACAACCGCTCGAATCGTTACAGTACATGTTGTATGTTCTTCTCGAAACGCGGCCTATTTTTAGCAATTATAGTTTCTTTAATGGATAACAACTTCGAAGGTTGGAACGTGAAGAAACTGCAGACATTTCTTCAAGAGAGAGGGGTTTCAATAACGGGTTACCTGAAGAAAGAACTGGTTGAACTGTGCAAGTGCGTGATGGCCAATCTGAAATTGACAACCGACCCGAATCTTTCAAGCCCCAACTTGAAGGAGACTCTTGACAAAAGATTGAAAGACGCCGGCTGCACATTTTTCGACCCATTTAATCTTCCTGGATTCACGAAGGATTTCTCGAATATACCAGATTTCGGACTATACGATGTCTTCAATTATTTGATTTGTTTTCGAGCGGATTACGACCGGCGAAAACTTATTCGTAAATATACAAAAACCGATAATGAGACCTTGCTCAACAGAATCTTTCTTCCTCCAACCTTTCCCACAAATAAAAAAAGAATGGAAAGAGAGATTTTGTTGATGCCTTTAACAACCCCCACCCTCCCTACCCCCTAAACGAACTTTGACTCACTGCGGCTATTTCCTGAGATGATCAAAAAAATAAGATAAACTGATCCTTCCTTGGATTTTTGCCTGCAGATACCGGTTCTTTCTTTCTTGCTATTTTCAAAATTTAGAAAGCAATTCATCTTGTAAAGAACAAGAAGTTCAACCAAAATTAGCAATCGGTTAACCAAGGCCCTGAAACAAAAAGTTCCATCACATTGACTCAACATCGTAACACAGTCTGCATGTATGATTACGCCCCCTCCCAATAATAACAAAAACAAAATTGTTCATCTCCACCGCGCTAGATGTCGAAGCTCGTATTGGGTCGGTGTAGTCATCTGTTGGCCCATTGCCACCGACGAAATGTTTGGAGCAAATGTAAGTATTGTAAGTTACATTCTCTGCCGAAAAGTCTTTTCTGGAGCAGTTTTTTATCCAACGGAGACACTTCTCACGGTTCGACTTCGGCTTCGGAAAGGGTAGCCACCAAACGCCATTCATGTGGGGACGGTCCGAAAAGCGCGAGTCGCTGTTGCATGTTCCGTAAGAACAGTGCTTCTTCGCAGGCATTCTCAAGCACTAAATCCCACAAACTTCGTATTTTATGTTAATGTCTAGATTCTAACAATAACCAGTACTAGCTAGTCTGACAAAATCTGCGTGGAAATTTATCGTTTTAAAGTGACAAGAAACGTATGAATCGCGTACATGTACTTCGATCACGGCAAGTGGACATGTATGCGATATGCATTGACATTGTGTCTGCACGCGCGTATGCGAGAAAGCTTGCCCCGAATCACGTGTCGTGGCAACAATCACTACGCAGCGGGGTCAAAGTACGGGTCACTCGCAAAAGGCTTATTGAATAGGCACAAGGCCTTATTGAATAGGCACAAGACGCGATGCGCGCGACAATGTCATTTTGGTGGTTCTGGATAAAGTGCTTACCTCTTTTCGGAGCCAACACTTCCTCTCAAAAGAGATATCTTCCCATGGTGTACCCGCATCCTTCTTTTCAGCATAATACACCTTTTTAGAATAAATATGACTTCTATATATTATGCATACCTGGAAATAAGTTAACTGAGTGTGATAAAAGAACAGGTGTAGAGTGGTACCCAACGCCAGGCACAACTCAAACTTGTGAAGCGACCTCTTGATGTAACCGAAAAAACCCAGACACCAGATCTTGAACAGGACCTCCAAGTCGAACAGGACAGTGAAGGACACCTTTACGAGGGACAACAAAAACAGGACTGAAAAGTTAAACTGAATACGGACGCTGGATCGTGCATGCATTTATGAAACTGCGGTTTGAAAAAGACCACCTGCTGGTTGACGTCTATAGGCGCATTCCTGCACGTACTCGTACTATATTTGTATATTTAATTCTTTCTGGTAATGAAACCAAGGATTCCTCAAAAGTGCCCTAGGCACTGTAGCTCGAAAGCCTGAAGAAACCAGACAATGAAAAGAAGTTACAGTTTTAGAAGTGGGAGGAAAACCCCAGAAGAATATTCTGGGGAAAACCCACGGAATCAGGTAGGGACTGAAAACCCAATCCACATGTGGACCAGGGCAGGAATCGAACCCCGGCCACAGCGGTGAAAGGCGGGGACAGTAACCACTGCGCCAACCTGGCTTCAATAGGAGTGTAACAAATAGATGGGAGCTTTTTCAAACAAAGCTTTCATTAGCAATATAGAAAGGGGGCTCCAAGTGCGATGAATTGGACCACTCTATTCAGTGTGGAGCCTATTATTTGAGTTTAACACTTGGTTACACAGCCTGTTTTTTTGAGCATACCAGCACCCCATCAATAACAGCCGGACACAAGGGGAGAAATAATTCTCACCTGGGCTGCGTACAAGAAGTTGTGGTATTTTTCGCTCTGTTCTTGTCCGACAGTGTGCAGGATGTTGTACGTAGACGCCAGCATGGCATCGCTGATGACCAATATCAGAATGACCATGTGGAATGCCCGGGATTGGAGAATCATCTGACAGCAGTGCGGAGCCAGGCCGCGGGGTTTGTTCTCGTCAACTGTGGTCAGTTTCCACGGAGTACAGGTTCCGTCATCTTGTAAGACCTGATACATAATTTGAAGGAAAAAACAAACGGCAGAAGTACTTTTTGCTTGCGGTTAGCAGTGGGAGAAATCAGAGGTTTCAAACTCCGGTTATCCTAATTTTATTTAAACCGAATAACGGTTAATATCTGATTACACCAGAAGTTCCCATCTGGCTCATAGTCATGCCAATAAAAAGTGACGAGTAAAGTGCCGCATGAAAATGAAAATTCCTCCCACTGACTTGTTACTCATAATGCCTTGGAACAATAGGCCATTACGGTATTTCAACTGCGCATGTGCACAATGACATTTTATCCCGAATGACCCACGTGACCTAACGCGCACGTGTGAACGCAAAAGGTGGTCGCACAACACGCACGTGTTACATTCAATCAGAATGGGCGTTCGCGTAACATGGCGTGACATTGTCAGCAATTTTATCCCGAATAACCTTCGACCTTTGAGATACCGAACTGGCATATTTTCTGTTCATTTTACAAATTTTATGGTGGTTGACTCAAAATTCTTTTGTCTGAGTACAGAATCACCCAGCGTGGTTAGCCAATCGTACCTTTGAGTTAACGGCTGATTCTGTTGCATTCCTGCTCGTCCACATCTGCCTGAATTGAACTCGGATCTCCGCGAATGTCTCAATGATCACAGCTATGAACACGTTCTATGAAACAAAAATCAAGGAAAGTCCTGAAGTTGCGTACTGAATTTCAGAAGCAGCGAACAGAGAGTGTTGTCGTCAAGACCTAAAGGTCTGAGACCAAGACCTGCTGGTTCGAGACTGAGGCCAAGATTTTGTGGTTCAAGACGAAGACCTGCTGGTCTGAGACCAAGACCAAGACCCTGTAGACCAAGACCAAGACCCTGTAGTCCAAGACCAAAACAAAGACCCGGTGGTCCGAGACCGAGACCTGGTGGTCCGAGACCGAGACCAGGTGGTCCGAGACCGAGACCAAGACCTGCTGGTCCACAACCAAGACCAAGAACCGCTGGTGGGAGACCGAGACCACGACCTGGTGGCTCGAGACCGAGACCAAGACCTGGTAGTTCGAGACTAAGACCAAGACCTGCTGGTCTGAGACCGAGAACACGACTAAAACCCGATAGTCCAAGACCGAAAACCAAGACCCGATGGTCCAAGACCAAGTCCAAGACCAAGACTGAGACCTTTTGATTTGAGAACGAGACCGAGACTGGATAGTCCAAGACCAGACAATACAGAAGACCTTTCGAATAAATTACATTAAAAAAACAAAGCGAAAAGAACATAATATGAGTAAAACTATTTTTTACTAAAATACAGAGCAGAATTCTTTTTGTTGCCAGCTTTTGAAATCTGTTTTCATGGCAACTTGCCAAACATTCAGCACTACGAACAATGCTAAACGAACACACTGTAAAATGGTCTAAATGTCAAGACGTGCAAAATATCGAGACCAAGACCATGGGGTACCGTGACCGAGACCAACAAAAACTGGTGTCGAGACCGAGACTGACACTGGTCTTAAGACCTTCAAACACAGACTGGATCAACGCACAGAAGACATAAGAACTCACCTTCACCAGCCAAGCGAGAAAGAAGATCATCGTAATGAAGAAGAAATAGCCACGCCACGACGGGAAGCTATCGGTCACTTTATACATGACAAAGACCCAGCCCTCTAGCGATGCGCTCTCATACACTGTGAAGATACTGGAGCCTGTTACAAGAAATAAAATATTCAAAGTTAGCATACAGAACTGACTGGAGCGGGATTTGAACCCACCGCCTCCGGAATACCGTACCAGTGTTCTACCAACTGAGCCGTCTTGACCAACTTTGTTCACTTTGAAAATTCAATTTATAGCCTTAATTTATAGCATAAATTAGCAAACAAATTATGGACCACAAAGTTTGTTCAGCCACTGTCAGTTGACAATGAATTACCACAGCTCCCATTACAAAGGTACATTGGATTTTCCAGCGCAGATCGAGTGGTAAAAATGGAATTCTGTAGTATCCAAAAATGGAAAACTGACAGTTGGGAAACAGAGAATCATTGGGTGTAGCAGGGTTAACACCCGGTCAATTATAACTATCTGCAACAGGTGTAATTTTCTGGTTCAACTCAAGGACATGTTTTAAGCCATTAACCCTAACTCTCCTCAATCCTCCAAAATCCTCATGGTGGTTTTGGAGGATTTTGGAGGATTGAGGATGAATGGTGATTGAAGCTCCGGAGGATTTTGGAGGATTGAGGATAAATGGTAATTGAAGCAAAGGATTTTGGAGGATTGAGGATGAATGGTGATTGAAGCACAGGAGGATTTTGGAGGATTGAGGATGAATGGTGATTGAAGCAAAGGATTTTGGAGGATTGAGGATAAATGGTGATTGAAGCACAGGAGGATTTTGGAGGATTGAGGATGAATGGTGATTGAAGCAAAGGATTTTGGAGGATTGAGGATTCATGGTAATTGAAGCACCGGAGGATTAATGGTGATTGAAGCACCAGAGGATTTTGGAGGATTGAGGATGGTTCCTAGCAATAAGGGCATAGGGGGTTTAGGGCTATAGCCCATGACATATCAGGGCAGGGCGTGGCACCAATCAATTATAAATACCTGCAACAGGTGTAATTTTCTGCTTCCACTTACCGATATGTTCAAAGCCATTATAGCCCATGACGTCCCTGGGGAGTGAGTCCCGCATAAGGCAAGTCATTCCTTTGTGGCATTTGTGCCCCATGCCATCCTTCACCGAGCAGTGAGTATCCGGTATCGCCAGCTCATCCAAGGTGAAATTCGATCTGTAGTTGAGGTAGAAGATCAGTGGGAAAACGAGTTGATATGGGAATCTTCTTTGTAAGTAGCATCAACTTCCAAGGGGTGGAAGATCACTGGAAAAATTAGTTGATATGGGAATCTTCTTCCTATTGGTTTAAGTAAGACCAGGCATGCAACTCTTCAATTTCCAAAAACGCGGAAAATAAAAGGCGAGCGCGTAGCGCTAGGGTAAAGCTGTTACGACGTCGTGCAAACATGTACATGTAGGTATAGTGTCCATATCCCGATGTATTGTATTGTATTGTATTGTATTCATTGACGCGAGAGAAAAAAATGCGGAACCAGACTATCAGTCTATAGTCAATTGAGGGTGCTATAGCGACTTGTTCATACAACGGCAAGACTATACATGTACGCGACAGAATGTGTACGGAGTCTGTGTCCTGCACCTTTCTATGTAATGTATGTATACAAAATACAGAGCCAGACGATGTGCGCTAGCAATATTGGTCATGTTAGTGGACGATTCCGCGGTCGGCACGGTGGGAAACGAGCTGAAGCACGGATTTTGTTCACGGTCGGATTTTTTTAAACGCGGAAATCCGCGGATCCGCGGAAAAGTTGCATGCCTGTAAGACGTTTATCATAACAAGATCACAATCCCGGTTGCTCTTATTCAAAAATGTGTGTCCTACATCAACCAACGGCCATCCTCGGACACTCACTGCTTAGATGTTCCTTCTACCACGCAGTGAGCTGACAGGCTTCCAAACATCTGAACTCCCAGCATTCCATACAGGACAAGGAAGAAGACGAGGAAGATAGTCACGCTCCAAACCTGCTGACCGGATCGCCTGTTGGTCAGAAAAAAAAAGCAGCTTATGCACTAAGTGGAATATCAAACCCATCAAACTCTAACACAAACCCATCAAACTCCAACAACCAACCATTGCACACATATAGGAATGTACTGAACCTGCCGTAGTCTAACAGGCTGTGTGAAAAGCAAGGGTACTGGGTAGGCCAAACTGCAACACTCCCTGGACTGATTTTGATGGACTTGATTTTGATTCTGATGGACATGAGGCCCTGTGCAATCTTTCAGATGTGTTGCGTTGGAATCAAAAATCCACTCAAATAAAAATCCAAATGTTGTACACAATTTTTTTTCCAATATAGAATCATGCAGCGAAGGTTCCCTGGCATGACAGGTTTAAGACTTCTGTCTAGCACCCCCCCCCCCCCCCGAACAAAGACAATGACAATTTGGAATGCCGCCAACATAGGGCAAGATAGCTCAGTTGGTAGAGCACCAGCATGGTATTCCGGAGGTCGCAGGTTCAAATCCTGCTCCTGCCAGTTTTATTTGTTCACTTTGAAAATTTAGTCAAATTACCCAGTCAGTTTTCCTTGTGGTTTGTTTGATAAGATATATTTACATTTTACTAAACACGAGGAAACTTTGTTGACCGTTCAAACTTACTTGAAAATAGACATGACTCTGGACTTGGGCAATTGAAACTTTAGGTACACTCGGACGCACCGCACCGCAATCAGGGGACGCGGGGACCGTAGAATGGACAAAACTGTCACTTCGTCCACAACATTCGTCAGCTGGAAAAACTGAGGAGAAAAACCATGAACAGAAACTGAATTATCAAGTAAGATGAAATGTACACGTAGTTTTACTTAACCCATTAGTGTACTGCACAAATCCGCCCCGTCATTTACTCACGTGTACTGCCCCAACGTTTAAGCGCTGTACCGCCCAAAACCCCCCCTACCTCTTGCTCACGTTTACCACCCGAAACTACCCCAACAGTTACAATGTTTTCACTTCCAAAGGTTCAAAGGTCACAAAGTTTTAGAAAAGGCATCCGTTTTCATTTGTTTGTACCTGTAACACCACGGAGACCCAGACAAGCATAACCATGATGGCATCAAAGACGCACCAGTTATCCTTTAGATAAGGAGCTTCACCCTGTAGATTAGACGACAGAAACACAATCAAGAAACATAAATGAATCCTTTCATACAGAGGAATTGACAAAAATAACACCGATCTGCGCACTTCCTGGTTTGAAAGCGAGGATCTCAACGTCAGGTCAAGAAATCAGTATGCTGATCGTGCGCTGCGCTGCTATTTATGGCGTGATTCATTTCATGTTGAATAGCACTGTTTTTGTTTAGCACTGACATTCTCGCTTTCAACCCCGGAACTGCGCAGACAGGGCTAATGTGAAATTCCTCTATTGGCTGATATAATGAGCTCGTTCACAGGCAGTTTTGCCATACAGTAGTAACATTCATGAGTGTGTGTGATCCTCTGGCCGCAAGCACTTTACAAAGAATCCAATTGTGGCTCCCTGACTAATCCATCTAGGTGGACAATGGGGTATTCCAAGCAAGAGCCGTTAATATAAAAAAGACATTCATAACAACAATGCTTGAGCTATGCTTAAGGGTTCTTTGTCCATGGTCTGGCCCATATGATCGCTGCAAACTGGAAATCTTTGACAAGCCGACTAGGCTTTAATCCTCCCTCTCTCGGTGCCAAAATTACGCCAACTACCCTATACAGTCGACTCTCATTAATACAAACACTGCTAACCCCTTGCGTACGGATGACGCAAAATATGCGCCAAAAAAACAGTGCCACCAGGCCGGATGATGCAATTGGCCGCCGTTTGTGCAGTTTCAATCCATTGTTGGATTAAACAGTGCCACCAGGCCGGATGACGCCATTGGACGCTGTTTGTGCAGTTTCAATCCATTGTTGGATTATTGTGTATATGTTACGCTTGACTGCACAAACACATTGTAGCGGTTCGCTTGGCTGCCAGAGCCGCCGCCGCGGCACCCCGACGTCTCCCGTAAAATACCGTACTCAAGGGGTTAAGACAAATTCTGGTTTTAACAAACATAAAGCCTCGGTCCCAACTCTGCATTTATGTGTACAGTGAATGGGACTGGCAGTCCTCATAACCCTAACCCCTTGACTAATTTGACTAGAAAGTATCCTGAATCCGCCAAAATCCACCTATTTTGTCATGCACAAAAAGTTGGTTTTGGTGACTGCTCAATATGGAGGTATCCTGAATCCATCAAAATCCTGCAGTAACGCTAGGCTTACAATCCTCAATCCATCAAAATCCCCCAGGTTTCAATATGGAGGTACATGTATCCTGAATCTGCCGAAATCCTCCAAAACAGGGGAAGGATTCTGATGGATTTATGAACGTTAGGGTTAATACAAAATTCTGATATAACAAACACATTTACTGGGTCCGGCTGATGAGTTTGTATTAACGAGAGTCGACTGTATATCAAAACCTATCAAGTGACAGGTTGAAATACACCTCTAACCTGTCAGAGGAAGTGTACGTGCACTGTATATATCTCCGAGGACAAGAGGAGAAAGGAAATGTATACAAAGAAACCTTTCAGTCCTCGCACGTCAAGTCTTTTGTTAAAATCGGTCCTCGCACGTAGAAGTACGTGCTTAGTCTATGGGGTTGGGTTATATTAAAGGAACAATAGGAAACACAAAGCACGGTCCTCGCAGTACGACTGCGTGGGTAGATTCTGTTGATAGGCTGTGATAGTTATAATTATCTTCAAGCAAACTTGAATCCTCGATCCTGATTGGTCGATCCGTGGCAGCTGAGAGTGTGATAAAAACCCATATCACATGGCCCATATACACACTCCGAATTGCGCTGTTCTAATTCTGCGAATTGCGCGATACGCAAAACGCAGTGCTGCACAATCCATTGGTAATTCAAAAGCTGCGCGTTTGCGTCCCATGTGGATCGTCACGTCTTCGGCGCACACTTGTTACATTTTCCAGATAGCTCCCGTTTCTCCTGCAGGATAGTGCTGGCTGTTAATGATGTGTGCGTGTACGTGGTACAGGTTTCGCGCACAGCGCCGTGCGTGTTCCATCTTTACTGCGCGTCAAGTTTGCTTGAAGATAAATTCGTTATCCCACTCGCGCTCGTGGAACACGGAATAATATAGTGCGTTCGTGTCCCATATTCCACTCGGCCTTCGGCCTCGTGGAATATGGGACACGGACGCACTACATTATTCCGTGTTCCACTCGGCGCTCGTGGGATAACTTATATAGTAGGAGGATTTATGAGCTCCAAGCTTCAGTTTTGTCCTCATGATTATTCGGTTATTCAAGTTGGTCAGCACTTCCCATTCATCAGCTAGGTGCGAGGTATGGAATGCGACGGCGCAAACAAAACAACGAAAAATGTCGGTACAGGAGTTTCACAAGAGACAACCCACAAGCGACTACTCACGCGAATGACTCCCTTCATGTGCATCTTGGCAAGCATCTCAGAGGTAAAGATGACGGAAACGATGTTATCCACGACGAAGGTGATATATGTCAGACTCGGGATGTGTTCAAACGTCTTGGGTGTGTTGCAGCTGACTGATATGAAGCTGATGATGGCCATACCACGAAGCACACCTCGGACCTAGAATCACGAGTCAGTTACCACAAGTTTATTTTTCAGCAAATATCTTTTAGCAAACCTTTTACAACTGCCTGTGAGTATACACGTCCCACAGTAAACTAATACAACACTTTGCCTAGAATTAATCATAAAATTAAACACCCAACTTTGCCCTCCCATAGAGCACAATTGCAGTAAAATGTCTTGCTCAATGACACAAGCACCATGATCCCCCTGGCTGGGAACCCATTATCTCCTGGATGGAGAGCACAATTGCAGCAAAATGTCTTGCTCAAGGACACATGCAATATACAATACCAAAGTGTGACATCAGGTGGCATGACAACTGGTTCTAAAAAACAACAACTGTAAGTATAAATGCTCTATTACTATTTCAATGGAGATTGATATGAACCCAATGGACTTAAACACTTACACAACAGGTACGGGTACATGCGTGTTTGGTCAAAATGAAGGTAGGGAGAATTCAGGAAGATTTACTAACCCATGGTTGGTTGACCCATTGGATCTTAGCACTGTCTGTGATATTCTCATCAGCGCCATAATCTGCTAGTGCTACATCTTCCAGACGGCTGGTGCTGTGTTTACGTTTCTTCAGTACCATCGTTGCAATGAGATCAAAACTGCTTCAGTAGAAACCGGATTCCAGTTGTGCTGTAAAAGTAACCACATGTACAATATTAAAAATAATTGCAAAACAGAAAAAAAAAGTACAAAAATCTCACCCAAAAAACAGTTTCTACGGGGTGAAATTCTGACAAGTAATCTGTACTTTCAAAATGTTTACTCTCTTGAATAAAGATGACAGCCAAAGCCACGGTTTGAAAAAGATCATTAAGCTGGTTGTCCTCTATACACGCATTCCTGCGCATACTCAGTCCAATGCTTGCCTATTGCTTGCATTACGCTTGGCTGCAGAAGCCCGTATTGGCAGAACAGGAGCCCATTAATAACAGCCGGCCAGATAGAGTTTAAGCTACAAAATCAGCTTATGTCCGAATGTGCAGATTTATGTTAACAAAAATTGGTAATTTTCGATGTGGATACAAAAATGCTACATTTTTTATGTTATGATAACCGACACTTAGGTAACATTTACAAGACGTCTTGCATAGCATAACACAATTGTGGTTTCATCTACCAGGGTTTTCATCTAGGCCTAGGTACCTTTCTTTTCTAAAAACAGGAAAGGAAAAAAAAAAGAAAACAGGCATAGCCATGACAAAAAAAAGGAAAAACAATTCTATCTTTGATTTGTTTTATTTCCCCATGATGGGGAGTGAGCCGAATCCCGGAAGTAGTGCAATACCGAGCCAACCCGTGGCCAGGACGAGGCAAGCCTCTATTCCACGGCCCAGATTCAAAATGTAGTTTCCTGCGGGGATAGGACGCCATATCATAATAAGCCAGTTCGATGTTTCGCTCGCGCATGCGCCAACTCCCTGACGACGTTATTTTTTGTTTATAAACAAACCTTTCCGCCCGATAGCAACGCACGTCTTGGACACGCCTTTTTCCATTTCAGCTTGGATTTCTTCATATTACAAGTCTAAATTTTCCAAACCTGTCGAAATGTTTGCCATCATAGGAAACCCCATTAAATAAACTATAACTTGGTTTTGGAATCAGCATTTTATCGCTCAAAAAAGTTGTGATTTTCCCCGAACCGTCGCACATTGTCCGGGCCCACCGGACGTCCAGCCCGTGAGACACGGGCAAAATTAGTTCCAAATCTCGCTTCGCACAACGCAGCAACACGGAACATGCGTCGCGTACCGCGAGCCAGACTAAGTCTGGCAATGGACTTATGGCATCCACACACAATACGCATACGGTACCAGTCTGGTTTCCGCCTCGGGGTTGTTACAAAATAATCGTTTTGCTTCTGTACTTGATCTATAAAAATACTTGTTGACTAAGTGCGCCTGGTTTGTCTGATTTTCTTTTTATATCACCCTGTTTATAATAGTTTGGACTTCATGTGAAGGAAGCTTAGGCATTTTTTGGCTTTCCTTTTATTTATAAAGTTACATTCAAAAAAGTTACAATTTGTCAAAGAGATTTAGAGTTTTACATGTGATTTCAATGAACGTTGCAGCACCGACGCGTGAAAAGCGCAATTTGAAAGTTCAATTTTTTTATATTATATTTTCCTGCCAAAATGAATGAAGTTTCTATATAAACACCATGGATCGTAAGAGTTAATATTCCTTTTGATATCAGGGCACTTGTTAATTGATTTAGAGCCATGCTAATACTTATTATCACTGTTTAAAATTGACTACTTTTGCACAGCGAAAAATGACCTACATGAATTGGCACGGAACGGCCGCGAGAGGGCCACACAACCGCCTCATTATATGACGTCATCATACTCGCTGCATAAGGCAGTTTTCATGAATGAAATTGTCGCGTACGCGCACATACTTCAAATAATTTGATCCGTTTCTACCTCGATCGAGCTCACGACGATCTTTCGAATGGTACCAAAATCATACGAAATAGAGGTTTCCTTCAGTTTTTAATTCGATTTCTTTGATGTCAACCCGAGGCTGAACAACTCGTGGATTCCTTGGTGATATTGTAAGTTTGGTAAGTAATATTTTTGTTAACATTTTTAGTAGGAAACCGCGCCACTGGCTGAATGTGATCGTGATGTATTAGATATTAGATATCATTGGCAAAAGTACGATGCCATGGGATGAGTGCATTTAAGTGCGCCATGTGAATATGCATGGATTGCATGCTCGATGGGGATTTTGATGCGCACGTAAGGAACTGACCGTATGCGGTCGTACGTGTATGTACGTCTCGGAATTTCCATGGTTTGGAATGCACTGGCCGTACGTGCGTGCACCGACCGTACGTGCGTGCGTGCGTACGAATTTGCGTGCCCATGCCGCATGGTTTCTGTGACGTCACCAGCTCAGCTGAGCACGTGCGTGCTGAGCCAACCAATGAGCGCCACGCTTGTTTCCCACCGCGCCGTGGCCGTGACCATCCGTGTTATGGGGAATTTTTTTATGTGTTTTGAGTACGCTAGCCTATGCACAACACGAATGGCGCGCCCACGTACATGGGTTTGTTTATCCAATTTCTGTCCCACAATTCCCTGCGCGCCCGAGACATCGAATTGGCTTATTGATATCATCATGATCATGGCGTCCACCATAGGCATAGCCTAGCCTAGGTATGCGCTAGGCTAGGCGCTTGCAGCCGGCCATCATCTACTTCCAAAACGGAGAGCCTTACATTTTTGGAAGTAGTCATCATCAATCATCATCTCCAAAGCATTCAATGATCCCATTTTTTCCCATTATAATTAACGCTGATTGCAAGGATACTTACCTACGACCTCATTATCAAATAATAACTCATGAGTTACTTCCAACAACAATCACAAATCCTTCTTAGGTCTAGCAAAAATAGGGTTTTCCTTTCGCAATCAATTCTGCAACGACCTCCATCTCCATCATTCTTCACAGCTGTCAAATCTTGTATTGTAAACACGTAATGATATGCAGTCTAGTCTGGTGCATTAATACGTCAAAACTAAAATAACGCAAACGTTGTGCACTAAGGGAACTAGACTGTACGCAGTGCACATGCTGGGTGACCTAGAAGTAACGTAAACCAACCAAATATTTGTGCGCATTTGAATATGTAGAATGCTGGAGCGGGTACCAGTTACATTCCGTGCATATAGTATTACCCCGCCCCAACTCCCTTTAAAGAGTTCATATTGATGTGTCTCAGCATGGAGTCCTTTTTAATACCTCCATGGTCTCAGCGCTCAGGAACTAAGATTTTGATAGATACAAATTAAATAAAAATTAAAAAACTAAAAACAACTTCACCCAATATGGGATGAAAAAATGCCAATATCACCATCAATATTTTTACTCATTTGTTTTTCAGTGAAATGAATGACAAACTCAAAAACTAAAACGAAACCAAAACCATATTATTTTTTCCTTTTCCTAAAAATGGGCCTTCATTTTAAAAAAAGAAATTGGCATAAACATTTTTGTTATTTATTTTGTTTAGTCTTCTTATCTTATTCTCACATTAGGGGCCGTCCATAAAGTACGTACGAACGAAATACCGACTTTTTTGACCCCCCCCCCCCTCAGTCCCCCCTCCCCCATGTACGCATGGCATACGCAGTGGCTCCAACCACCCCCACCCCCTCCCCCCCCCCCCCCCCGTACGCATACGCATTCCATATATCTCAGACCATGGAGGTAGCTCCATGCATAGAGCAAAAAAATGTTCCTTGCTCTATGCTCCATGCTCAGACTACCCTATTCTAGCATCATTAAACGTCACAGTACACCTGCTGTAGTAGTATGATTCGCATGTCGCATCCAAAGACTGAAATAAATCACAAAATGTTGACAGAAAAAAATGCTGACATTTTTATTAACGGACCTGAAAATGATTGAACAGTGATATATTTTGAACCAAAACAGCAGTCAATGCTGCATAGTTTGCTCTTAAGGTTTCATGAGTGGTTTATTGAGATAGTGCTAACGCGTTATTTTGAAAAAAATGTGTTTGAACAAGAGGCAGTCCGCAGTTGATATACAAGACGTATATCTTTTTTGTTCTTTTGTTTACCTCCACTACAAAAGAGCGATTTTGGACAGCACGCGGGTGAAATTGATATACACCTGTCCGGTGTACACTGCCGGTATATAAAGCAGTCTTTTTGTTGCGGTCTAAAAATAGGCCGGAGTTCGCTGGCGGCGGAGGCGCTGGGAAGACTAATTTACTTTTGGTTGGGGTGAAGGGAACTGTGTTTATAACTGTTTTCGATGCACAAAAGCTGGTCCTGGTAGTTATTTATACGAGATATTAAATTGATTTCATGACAATTCATTAAAAGCAAATTGTCGGTTGCGCATTGGCTTGGACCCCCCCCCCCCCCCTCCCTCCTCTGTACGCATGGTATACGCAATGTCAACACCACCCCCCACCCCCACCCCCACCCCCACCCCCCACCCCCCACCCCCCACCCCCACCCCCCACCCCCCACCCCCCACCCCCCACCCCCCACCCCCACCCCCCACCCCCCACCCCCCACCCCCCACCCCCCACCCCCCACCCCCCACCCCCCACCCCCCACCCCCCACCCCCCACCCCGTGCGTACGTACGTTATGGACGGTCCCTTAATTACTTCTACAACACAACAAAAAGAAACCAAAATCACAGAACAACGTGATCATAATGAAATCACTCTTTATTATAATCAAGTGTCTCATTATTCAATCAACAAAATAACACATTTATGGAATTATGTTAACCGGTTTCACACACAAAATAAAAATTGCACCACTTCTTTCACAATTCAGATGGCATGTATGATACCACTAGCATTACACCATGACGTAATTATAAGTTCGTGAATTAATGTAACAATTTCTTAAATTCTAGTCATATCAAAATCATATCTTATTCATCGTTTGACAATGCTAAGCATTATCAGTTAGAGGCAGACATTTTTGTTTTCAAATGGAGACTTCTCACCTGTGTTTCTTAACAAATTTGTATACAAGTTTTGTTTTCAAAGTGAACAAAAACTGGCAGGAGCAGGATTCGAACCTGCGACCTCCGGAATACCGTACCGGCGCTCTACCAACTGAGCTATCTTGACCTACGGTTTGGCGGTCTCCCAAATTGTCAGTATCTTTGTTCGGGTGGGCGCTAGTCAGAAGTCATAAACCTATTATTTTTAAAATAATGTTTAACAAATTCGACAGGATTTATACAATCTCACAATTCAATTTACGTGTTAATTATCAATTAAACCTTCAAAATTACCAGACAAAAACAATCAATATAAATGTGCAAAAATAACACAACCCCCCAACCTCGTTCCCACAGTCTACTTTCAACCACAAAATTACAGAAAAGCTTGATATATTTGTACACAAAACTGTTGCGCCTTTGATGACATCATGCATTGCTCACGAATATGCAAATTCATAAAAGTTGTGCTTTGATGACATCAGGCATTGCTCATGAATATGGAAATTCCATAAGCATAAAAATGTTGTCTTTGATCATGCATTGTCATGAATATGCAAATTTTCATAAGCATAAATAATTTTTCTTTTGTGACATCATGCATTGTTCATGAATATGCAAATTTGCATCAGTATATAAGTCGTCTTTGATGAAATCATGAATATGCAGTTTTGATCGTTCACTATCAATCCATCCTTACTGTCCCATTTTCCATTCTGAATTAAAAATCAAATCAATCCATTTCAGTGCAATACATGTACTTTTAATTCATCGGAAACCATTCCAATGTGGTGATCTTTAAAATAGCATAACCATTTTTCTAGAGACCCGTGTAAATAGACAGAAATGAAACTCATTCAGTATTAACAAGTGCATACGCCATCTGCAAAATTCTACACATTCAGTATTTTTGGCTAAAAGATCCTTAATTGATTAAAGTAATTTCTAAAACCTAAAAGCTGTGGTTCTCTACCAATCTACTTTAGTAAAAAGTACAACAGATATCTTTAGCAGGCAACAGTACAAAAGTCCAGTGAGATCTCTTCAAAACAAACAAATTCCAACATTCTACGACTGTACCATGAATTTTCATAACCACATGTCTTGATGACAAAGTTTTTTTGAAATTTTCACCTTTCCCGACTTAGTGTATGAAGCACTGTTTGCTCGGTGCTTCCCGAGAGCCCGTGGGACAAAATTTACAGGCTTACTTGGGTGGGACTCGAACCCATGACCCTCAAAAGTTTCTCTTAATTATAAATAACGAGTGGTTATATTTTTAATTTGTTTTTAAATACTTCACTTTTAGAAAAAAAACTATGAAAATCAGTCACAAAAATTATGTCCATACTAAACACAAAACATCCACTGAATACCTTTGGATTTTCTGTAAAACTTGCAATGTTTGATTATGCGCATCCTTTTGTTGAGCACGATCAGTGGATCTGCGCGATCATGTGGTAGCATATAGCACGACTCCCGTTCTATCATTCATGTAAAGCATCAGTCGATTGCGTAAACATTGTTTGATCAGACGGTACCAATCTACCGATCGCATAGGAGAGCTTGCATGATCCGCATATTGTAAAGCTATTCTTGCACGATCTACCGACAGGCCTTGCACTAATTGTTTTCCTGACGGGCCCTGGGCTAGTCAACAAGCCCTTATAAGTTTTCCACTAGCCCGTTGCACCATTTGACAATTTCAAAAAATGTTTCACGAGGAATCCTCAAATTATGGGCCGCCAATAGGTTCCATGGTAAAACGCGTCTGAAAAATAACGTTGGGAACAACTGAGGTTTAGTTGGAGAACAGACAAAATGTGAAAATGAAAGGAAGCAATTTTGATAAGCCCGGAGCAGTCCTGAATAGTGTTTGTACACCGGGCTAGTAAATACATCGAGTCCTGTACCGACCATGCAAGATCTACACTGTGTGATCAGGAAATCGCCAAATTCTACGTGACAAAACTACCCTGCACAATTGGTAGATGGTGCAATCTGCACCATTATCTGCACGATCAGTCAACGTTTGCGCAAGCGACCGATGTTTGTGCGAGTGATAGATCACGTGACAGTGCAGCACGATCTTCCAATCACGCCCAACAATTTCATGTACTTATTGATGGAATCTGCTAGCCTGGAATGCCCTCTTTTCGTGACTTCCATCACCTCCACGCATGGTTCAGGGCTTTGTTTGCGGCTAGCTTCTTTGTTAACCAGGCAGCTAACACTAAGCCAACCAGTACGGCGCTGATCAGTGTATAGTCAAAGTCTTCTTTCAAGACGTCAAATAGGTTGGAGGGAGTCACCCGAGTGAAGTAGTAATCTGAAATGAAAGGAGAAAGGAATCTTATGGGTCACATGCAACATTTGAAAACATCATAAAATAAAAGTACTGAATTAAATATTATGAAATACCTTACTTGACTGTAAGTAAATAATAGTCTGAAGCATCCTGTGAAATCATAGCACCCTGGTGTGCTGTCATTTTCAAGAAAAGTGGAATTTTTATATCAATATAAAACGGTCGGCTGACCATCGCTGGAAAATAAAAATGACTTTTGTTTTCAAATACTGCCCCCAATTTACCAACTTCAGTTAGTCCACATTTTGTTTGGCAGCACACATCCACTAACAGGTGCAAGCCAGCTGGTCTAGTTCCCCAACCTGATAATTCCCCGACGTCTATAAATTGCTCTGTTTTGCCTAAAGTAGTATACCCAGCACGATATGGGTCAGAGGGGTACCTCCCTCTTTGTCCCTATACCCTAAACACTCTCCAGACTATTATTACCTAACACATCCCCCCTAGACTTCTGAAAAGAATTCCTGAGATTCCGGGAACACAATGACCAACACAAAAGAGGGGGGGGGGGTTCGCTCTGCCCCATATCGTGCATCATATGTAAAGTAGGGTCAGGGAACCAGACTACAAGAACAGCATGTTTTTTCTCTCTTTGTTTTCCCAGCATAAATACACACAAAACTTTAAACAGATCAGTGTTACAGTATTTGCTATAAAATACTAACCCCCAAATTCATTCAATTCTGAAATTTACAGAAAAATCAAATGTTGTATACTACCTTTAAGTTGCATAAATAAAAAAATTATTCAGTTCAGTCAAGAAGTTGTCTCAAATTATATTCTAAAATCACTCATACTTGCAACTGGTGTCGTACGCATACAATGTTCAGGCCCACAATGTGGTTCTGTACATACCCAAGCCATATGCAAGAAGCAAGCAAGTAGACTCCAATCCAGCCGCTGATGTATGCAGCCCCTCAAGCCCAAGAACCTAATATGAAGCCAGTGCAGACATTTCAATACAAAAACACTCTGGACAAAGACTACACTGTTTTCAGTAGGTTTCTTGTGGTTTGGTTCAAGTTCATGACGGAGTGGTGCGGTATGGGTAGTTCAAGTAGGTATGTATACAAGGATTTTTTTTTGATAAAACGAAAAATCCACAAGAACGGCATTTGCTGAAAAACTGCATTTGCTACCAAAATATACGGTTCAAAATTACAAAACATCACCGTTCCAGGTTTGAGAGGTCATTTTGGAATGATACAAACAATTTAAGGATCAAAAAATCTTCAAGCAAACCGGAAGACCTAGAGACAGTGAAAATCCGCGATAGCGGAATTACGGACGGAATCGCGAAATCAAGTGTCAAAAACGGAATTGAAGATTTTGAACGAAAAAAAACCGGAAAACGCATTTCAAAATAGGATTGAATGAGAATCATATTAAATTCAATTAAATATTATAAAAATGTACTGATAAGCTTTTTTTAATAACAAAAGAATCACGTTAAGATGACGAAGCAGCATACCGTTAATCACGCAACGTAAACTCCAGCCGATGTACATGACAGTGTACACAGTAGGCCTACCACGCATACACTGATTCATTTAGAATTTGGGCTAGTCACGCAATTGGGGCCTGACCCGAGTTAACGACAGACTGGTATGGTATAGAGATCTTACCGTTTGGTTATAGTTAACGGCAGACTGGTATGGTATTGAGATTTTACCGTTTGGTTATAGTTAACGACAGACTGATATCATATAGAGATCTTACCGTTTGGTTATAGTTAAGGACAGACTGGTATGGTACAGAGATCTTACCGTTTGGTTATAGACAGACTGGTATGGTATAGAGATCTTACCGTTTGGTTATAGTTAACGGCAGACTGGTATGGTATTGAGATTTTACCGTTTGGTTATAGTTAAGGACAGACTGATATCATATAGAGATCTTACCGTTTGGTTATAGTTAAGGACAGACTGGTATGGTACAGAGATCTTACCGTTTGGTTATAGTTAAGGACAGACTGGTATGGTACAGAGATCTTACCGTTTGGTTATAGTTAAGGACAGACTGGTATGGTACAGAGATCTTACCGTTTGGTTATAGTTAAGGACAGACTGGTATGGTACAGAGATCTTACCGTTTGGTTATAGTTAAGGACAGACTGGTATGGTATGGGTAGTTCAGGTAGGTATGGTATCAAGCCCTCTTCCTTTTCTTCGTTGGTTGGCAATAGAGGGCGCCGTGGATCCAAAAAGCGTTTTGGCATGGCCAAGATCCCTCCAGCCTGCAGAGCAACTGTTGAGAGGCAAACGAAACAACAAAATCCATCTGACCAAGTACCAGAATCAATACGTCTTATTCATCATTTCATACAAGAGGTGTTGCTATGCAACTAGAACTCAGATAAACGTAATTTCTCCTTAACCGTTTCAGTACCGCATTGTTTATTGGCTTATCTTCCCCCAGTACCATATTCTTTGTTCAGTCAAGCGTGAACCACTCGAGCAGAAAAAGCAGCCGACTGCTTTACCGAACGCTTTTATTTTCAACCAAAGATTTCAGAACTAAGTCGCAGACACGGGAGTTGATGACTTACGAAGTAGATTGCTACTGGTGATGCCCTTTTCTGTACGCGTGACGGCCATGGCCTGAACAGCAGAGGGTAGGATATAGGACTGGCGTAGCACTAGGGGGGCCGACGGAGGATCAACAGATGAAAAGACCGTGCTGTATCAAGAGAAGACGAAAGAGGGACCATAAAAAATATCCAATTCAACTTATTTTCACACATATAACCGTGTCTTACTGAGACTGTGATATGAGAATACCGAGATGTAGGGATGTGCATTTACGGGTAGAACGGGAATCTCGGAAAGCAAATCTCGGAAAGCAAATCTCGGAAATTGCTGTTCATATTGTGTGTCATGGGCCAGGGCCACACGTTATTAAATACTACCACATTAGTGCATGAGTGGAGAGATATACCATACCCTGTGGAGACATGAAAACAATAGAGACAAAGGGACTGAATAGGTCTCCACTAGGCAATTCTATGGGTTAGGTTGTCTCCACAAGGAATTTTGTGTACAAAGACTATGGGGGTTTGCTTAAGTACAGGGACAAAGGGGAGAACAATGCCATGTCTCCACAGGGATGCAAAAACGTGGATGGGTATAAATTGCATTTCACGGAAACTGGTGACTTTTCAAATAGGATTTCGGCTAAATAGTAAAAAAAAAAAAAAAAAGAAACCTACCTGTTTTTCTGCACCTTTCCTTCATATAGCTCCAAGACAGTCATCTCATGACGTCTGTGTCTCGAGTTCCAATAATGATACTACAATGGGAACAAATTATGACCAGATTAAAAAAAAAAACAATAGAAGGCTTTGTATGTTTACAAATGGTTTACACTGTTGAGAAACAAAACGAGGGAAAAAGCTGTTGGCAAAGCTTTTTCGTTTTTACATCGGGGTACAGCTAGATTATATTGGTGAGTTTCACGTTCAAACACCCTAACTGGAGGAACCAAGCTGGACAAGCTGGTGGAACATTTACCATGAGAATATCTGTAGAACGGACTAAGAGCAGCAACAGATCTCCGATCAGAGAGTGACTGTAAATCTTTACTATTTCACAAAAATGTCTGAGTTACTTCTTGCTAGGGGTGTGCATCGGAACCGGGTACCCTAATACCCGACCGTTCATGTCAGGAACCAGATTATGGAATCGAGTACCCGTACAACTTTACATTATCGCATAGTAACTTCCCAGACAATGAAAATGAAAAGGTTTCGAGTGCTATTTGTCGGGGGATTTTCAAAATTAAAACCCGACTACATGGAAAACCAGCACAGATTTCACATTTATGACGCTCACGAAAGTTGACAATAAAGGGAATTTACCGGTCGTGGCATAATAGCATGCCTCATCATTCCACAATAAATACAACTGTAAAGCTTCCGGACCACCGTATTTTGTGATATGCCGGCGCATGCACGTGCCGGCACACGCAAAGGCGGAGAAGTGATCATGTTTACCTGGACAGGCATGAGATTTTTCAGACTTTTGTCTGCAATCAGACTTTTTGAATCTCGGAGAAAGACATTATTACAACTTCCGGGATTGGAAGTTTTGGGTTGGGTTTCTTTAACGGGTACCCGTATTTTCTACAATTGGGTACCCGGTTCTTTTACTACCCGTAAATGCACACCCCTACATCTTGCTGTGTGTGTACACATCTACGTGAATCTGACATTTTGCTGGGGTGAAATAGAAAATGTTGCGGACCACTCACCACTATCCAGTTTTCAGTATGAACCAAGAACACGGGATTGGAGGTCTTTTTATGATCAGTGCTGAACACAATGTGGCCCGTCACTACATCAATTAGATACACACCCAGATGACCTACAATGGGCGAATGAAGACGGCAGAAATTCACAAAGACAGGGTTCCCCTTACAGCAATCTCAAAATGAAATTCCGTGACTTTTTTCCATGACTTTCCAGTACAAAAAAAAAAGTTTTCCATATACCGATTCTTATGCAGTGTTTTACAGTCTAAATTGTCCGAACAAACAAATTAAAGGCAGTGTACATGATTGGTCATTGTTGCAATTTTCAGAAATGGGCGGATTTGGGGGTTTAGTATTTTTTAGGAAAATATCGTTCCACTGACCTGTTCAAAGTGTTGCGTTGTCGGATGGGGAAACAAAACGGCGTTCGTTTTCAACCGTCGGGCGGATGATAGCCTTTAGTCAAGGCACGCGTGGCTATGGGCATGTGACGCGCCCCGAATATGCCATGGCGCCATCATGTCCGGGGCGCGCCACTTGTCCGGGTAGCCACGCCCGCCTTGACTAACGGCTACAGGGCAGTTTTCCAACGATTTCAAGCTGGAAATCGTTGGAAAACGAAATACATTTTCACTTTTCTTTACAACGACAGCACACCTGGTGCCATCATTTCACAGGATGATTGAGACTACTATTAACTTACAGTCTAGTAAGGTATTTCGTAATTCAGTAACAAAAAATTGGAGGATTACCAATCGTGTACACTACGTTTAAGGACAAGGCTAGGTGGAGTACCTTTTGCCGATGCATCTTGTCCTTCCGTGACCACGGCAACCAGGTTGGGATTGAGGTATTTGTAGAGGACGGAACGATCGCCGAGAACACGACCTTGTGAATGGACGTGTTCTACAGAACAGAAGAGACAAAATGGAGGGGAAAAAAAGGAATATAAAAGGAGTAAAACCCTTATAGCTGGACGACGGCCATAGCGGCGATATCAGGCAAGACACCCGGGTCGGTTGACGTGAATAGCCGCATTCCTGCTCATACACAATCCATTCATTACTCAACTATATTGTTCTTGAATGGGGGTGTAACAAATAGATAGGCTTTTTCAAACAAAACTTTTATTCAAGAGGGGGGGGGGGGTCAGAGTGCAATGAATAAGGCTCTTCTTTTCAGTGTGGCACCTATTGTTCACGTTTATGCTCGGCTGTACAGCCCTTCCAGTTATGCAAAGACCAACTTGTGGGGTACCTTTGTTCCCATTGTGTGAGTACCCCACAAGGATGTCCTTACAAAAAAACACAAAATTCATGTACTGCACACCACTGCAGTCTAAGTGACAGGCACGCAACTCTTCAATTTCCAAAAATGCGGAAAATAAAATGCGAGCGCGTAGCGCTAGCGTGAAGCTCTTACGATGTCGTGCAAACATGTACATGTAGGTATAGTGTCGTATCCCGATGTATTGTATTGTATTGTATTGTATTGTATTGTATTCATTGACGCGAGAAAAAAAATGCGGAACCAGACTATCAGTCGATTGAGGGCGCTATAGCGACTAGTTCATACAACGGCAAGACTATACATGTATGCGACAGAATGTGTACGGAGTCTGTGTCCAGCACCTTTCTATGTAATGTATGTATACAAAATACGGAGCCAGACTATGTGCGCTAGCAATATTGGTCATGTTGGTGGACGATTCCGCAGTCGGCACGGTGGTAAACGAGCTGAAGCGCGTTTTTTTTCAGTCAGATTTTTAAAAAAACGCGGAAATCTGCGGATCCGCGGAAAAGTTGCATGCCTGTAGTGAAGAAGTATTATGATAGCTATGGGCTCCGTGCGTCACCAAAAAGAGGGCGCTGTCCACATAGCAACTGCACTTCCATGGGGAGTACGTCGCTGGTATTACACACTGCGCTCCTCGTTCATTTGATACTCGTATACCAGTGGGATTGCTTTGTCTGTTTGCCGACTCTCGATAATGGCTTTTTCAATAAGAATATCACAGCGGGAACCAGACACCTAAATTGAAGTCAGGTAAGATGGCGTCGATATTGACCCCCCAACTCGCCTTTTCTTTCCGCTGAGGGGGTAGTTGTGCACGGAGCCCATAGTTCAAACTAATCACCTCATTATTACAGGCAACACTGCAATGACATTGATGCATTCAATTGTGCCCACGGACTCCCGTATATCTTCATTTAATCTTCAATCACTAAATACCTGTGTGTTTCTTTCCTTCCAACTTGACGATGCCTTTATCCGAGGCCGGTAACTGCACATTCCAGACCACTTCGGCTGTCACAGATTCAGGGCCCTGGCCGGTTGCGGCTAACCGGTACCCTTGTAAGGCACTTTCGGACCGGTTTGCAGTAAAAAGGTAGATGGATGATGCATGGTCTTGCAGGATACCAGTTGCTTGCTTTGGGCATATGTGGACCTGTGATATATACAAAACAAATGGACAAATCCAACAGGTATATTTAATAGCTTCCACCCTGCTAAATACGACAAAATCCAACAGGTATATTTAATAGCTTCCACCCTACTAAATATGACAAAATTCAACAGGTATATGTGACCCGCTCTGGAAAAAGGTATATTATGTCGCAAAATATGAAAAATGAGTTTTATTTATGTTTGGAAAGCCCACAATGTAAGCTTTCATTTGGTACATGATAGAGCTCCAAAGCCCTTTCCGTTCTGGAGATATCAAGTTTTTGCATATTAATTAGTTCTATGGAGTTCAAATTGCACAACAGAGAAATCAGGCTTTGAAATAGCTAGTTCTTATACAATGCAATGGAACAATGCACTCTAAAAAGGTTATTTGTTCACTTTATTCACTGAAATCAACATTGCTGTGCACCAAACCTGAAACTTCAGATAATTAAGATGTCATTAAAGACAAAAACCAAAAAAATGAATTTTGACGAAAAATGTCACCCTCTCAACATTGAAAGAGCCATTACACGTAAATGCATAGCGCGACTTATATCACCTTTTTCTGGAGCGGGTCACATATTTAGCTGCTACCGTGCTGAATACAACACTATCCAACACACCACGGAGTTTGTATTGACTGCTAAATCCAACAAATTACAACAGCTTTTTAACACATTGACTGCCAGCCATAATTTATAGGGCGCCACCACATTGCCATTGTGCAATCTGGACATACAGCACCATGCGTCCATACTGATGAGGTGCTTTCAAGCCGTCTCTATCGATCACAACCATTCCATACATTGATGTACTCATACTGCCAGCAGCGTATTTGATGCGTCTTCGGTGATGCCAGAGTATTCAATTACCATAACAATAGCGTTTGGTTCACTACGAGTATACGAGTATACTCGTAGTGGCAGAATCGGTACACCCGTCACTACAAATATACTCGTAGTCGGCAGTCAACGTGTTAACCATTGTTGGATTTTGTTGGATTTAGCAGGGTTAGGGTTAATGAAGAAACTAATATTGAGTAAAAATGAAGAAAAAAAAAAATATATCTGCCAATTAAATGTTATACCGGAAATACAAAACACTAATAAATATAAGATTTTTTTTACACAAAAGCGAAGGTTGGAATTCCCGGACACCTCCAATTTACCTTTTCATCCGTGTCCAGTAGAACCATAATCTTGAGGTGCTGTTCGTCGGTCAGTGCAAGCATACTTGCTTGCTTGATGCGGTAGGGCAAGACGTGATCGGTATTCACGGCGTCAAAGGAATCTCCCGTGATAGGATTGAATGAGTACATTAACGTGTTACCGGATATCTGCAAAGAAATGTCAGGAATGATTGGGGTCATTTCGCAAAGCTACCATTTTGAAGCCATTTTAAAAAAAATCAATTGCAAGATGTCCATATAAAGGAACGATTACTTAATCAATCTTTGTAGTCAATTTCTTGGAGTGATAAAACAAGCTAAAACAAAATGACCAACACCTTACCCCACACATTGTGTTGGATATTATACAAATAATGAATGTTTATGAGTGCGATGGTAAGAATAATTTCATGAGGTGACAGATTGAATGTTCTATTCCACGAGGCGAAGCCGAGTGGAATGGGACATTCCATCTGTCACCGAATGAAATTATTCTTACCATTGCACGAATGTGAAACATTCATTATTTGTTTTATACAACGCCTGAATAAATCCGACAGATTGCATGCATGGATTTCTTGGTGTAACGTTACAACGTGCCGTTTACCTTCTCAGTCCCGCATAAAACCGCGACAAAAAGTGGTCCAGTTCCGAATCAGTTAAAGCTTTAATTGTTGTTCCTGCGTGTCTTGCAAATTCCTCTAATCATTTGATTGCATATTTCATTTGTCTCTTTGCGTTAGCAGCGTCAGCATCGCCTACGAGTTCCAATATTTCGTCGTCTGTTAGGAGAACAAACCGCGGCAGTTCGGGAAACTCGGCCGCCACGTTGTGTGAATGACAGCCCTGTTGTAGCGCCACCATAGTGACCGTGAAATTAGGGAAGTTCTTTTGGTTCTATCAATGCGCGCGCACCGTTTGATAGAACCATGTGATAGAACGTTTTGGGCGGTGCGGGTTCGCGTCAAGTCGAATAATTCAATGCACGTGATCGACGATCCACCAATCGGATGGCTGGGATTTATTCAGGTGTTGTATAATTACCAATACCTTATCAATATCAAGTTCCGTGCACAGTGTTGAACTGCAATCAATACCTTATCAATAAAAAATGCCATTCACTTTTAGGATGGCGATCAATACCAATGTCGAACACATTATTGGATGGTGCACATTGTTGGATGGCAGGCCTCAAATTTATAATATTTTAGGGCACGGCAATTTTGCCTTCGATAATGAAAAATTTGGCAGGGCACCAAGGCCAAAGCAAAGGGCACCAAGGCCAATGACACGGCACGGGTGGGTACGGGTACGCGTGGGCCGGCAACGAGGGCACTGCGGCCAGTTGGGAAAAGGGCACGGCAAGACTGGCCGTGAAGAGTGCGATTTTTTGAAGGGCACCACGGCAAACTTAAGGGCATCGATGGCACTGGCCGTCGTGGCCGCCGTTAAATTTGAGGCCTGGCATGGCAATCAATACCTTATCAATGCCAAATACAATGTACATTGTTGGATGGTAATCAATACCTTATCAATGCCAAATAAGATGCACGTTGTTGGATGGTAATCAATACCTGATCGATGCCAAATAAGATGCACGTTGTTGGATGGTAATCAATACCTGATCGATGCCAAATAAGATGCACATTGTTGGATGGTAATCAATACCTTATGAATACTAAATTCAGTACATTATGTTGGATGGTGAGCAATACCTTATAAATACCAACTACCATGCACATTGCTGGATGGTAATCAATACCTGATCAATGCCAATGACAGTGCAGTGCGGTGGGTGCGGGAAGTGAGCCGTGGTCCTCCGTACAAAGAGTAGCACCTGATTTTCCCCCGGGACCGACGAACTCTTGAGCTTAGCCAGGTAGGTACTCCAAACTACCGAGCCATCTTCAGAATCTAAACCAAAGACCTGAAAGACAACAAATCAACAAAAATATACAAGTTACACAAACAAACCAAACAAACAACGGCCAAAGCCGCAACTTGAAAAGACCACCTGGCCGGTTGACATCTATAGGTGCATTCCTGCACTTACTCAATCCATTCATTTTTCCAGTACATCGTTCTTGAATGGGAGCGTAATAAATAGATGGAGCTTTTTCAAACAAAGCTTTCATTCACAAGAAAGTAGGGCTGTTCATTTTCGAATAATTTAGTATTCGAATATTCCAAACTGGGTTTGACCGAATATTCGAATATTCGATACTCGCCGATCAAGTTTTTCTGTGCATGCCGCACCGGTAAAATAAAATTGCATGTAAAAGCATGCCGGTGTTTTACGTATGGCGATTGATATTATGGACCGTTCAAACGGTAATTTTTTGCATGCCCCTGTTGTATCAAGGGTTTTACGGACGGCAACAATAAACCTCTGTCCACAAAAAGTTACGATTGACAAAAATGCAGCATTTGACACCGCTAAGTGCCGTAACTTTTCTATTAAAATAGCATCAGAGTCGTATCTGTACGTGCATATATATCTTTTTGAATATTCGAACTGGCAAAATGGTATTCGAATATTCGCTTGACGATCGAATATCAAATATTCGGTATATTCGGGACAGCCCTACACGAAAGGGGGCTCTAAGTGCAATGAATAGGACACTCTATTCAGTGTGGTGCCTATTATTTACGCTTGGCTGCACAGCCCGTTCTTGGCATACCAGCACCCCATCAATAACAGCTGAAAGCAAGGGTTTAAAATTTCCAAAACAACCACAATTTACCCCTTGCGTACGGTTGACCCAAATATGTGCAGATTGAAAATTTCCACCTGGCCGGTTGACGTCTATATGTGCCAATTTCTGCATTTTCAATCCATTATTGGGGTATTGTGTACGTTATGCTTGGCTGCACAAGCCTCTTGTTTCCGTTTCACTTGGCTGCATAACCCGGCCTGGTGCCCCGGCACCCCCCATGAAATACCCGGTATGCCCGGGTTCAATGGGGTTAATGACTCACCTTGCCTGACCTGCTGACCACGATGACGATCTTCCGTAGGCTGAACTCGTCTCGAGTCAGTTGTTCGCTCTCGTCGATCGCTGCGGCCTCTGTGTGTACTGTGGCCCCGCCCTTCAGTATTTCCTGAATGCTGATTGGATCCTGGAGGAAGGCGTGGCTAAACCGTCTCTTCAGGTGGGTCAGATAGACCTGAACATGGATATCAACAATACACCGATCTCTATGGAATTCGTCGCCTGGTACATGTTTCCCTTTATCTTTCCTGCTTCAAGAGAAATACCATTTCCTATAACTTCTTGTATCTTTAATTCTTTTTCTTTTTGTAGCTCTGTACCTCGAGTGGATTTTACCCTTTTTTAACTTGCATAAAAATATCTTCCTCAAGAATTAATTTGTGAGGTCTAATTATTAGCAGATCTCGCCCATTTGTTCTCTATATCTTCAGAATCTAGGATAATACATCAGGGAATAACAATCTTACCTGAAGCTGTGCAAACTGTGTACTTAACCTCCGTAGAAACATAGAACCAATACTCTCTGGTTGTAAATAAAACAAACAAACATCAATTAATCAGAAGATGGAATGTTTGCGTCGGGGGATAATGTAAATTAGAACAGAGATGTTTTCTCTTTTGCAATGTCCCGACGTAATATATGAAGCACTGTATACTCAGTGCTTTCCGAGAGCCTGTGTGAAAAAATTCACAGGCTTACTCGGGCGGGCTTCGAACCCACGACTTCCTGCTTACTAATGCAGACGTCTTAACCACTCGACCACCGAGCTTGCCGGGGTCGGCTGGCCGATTCGAATCCAATGCAGCATTGCTGCACTAGTAAGCAGGAAGTCGTGGGTTCGAATCCCGCCCGAGTAAGCCTGTGAATTTTTTCACACAGGCTCTCGGAGTATACAGTGCTTCATATATTACGTCGGGACAGGGCAAAAGAGAAAACATCTCTGTTCTAATTTAAAACAACAATTAGTTATTACACGGTTCAAATCCCTAACAATAAAATACAAAGCCTAGATGATCATGACAAAAACTAGTTTTCGCCTAGGAGGAAAAGCTAGCGATTCACTGCAGCTCCACTGTGGACGAGTCCAGATGACTCACCGTGTGATTTCCTGCCAAATTCCTCTTCGAACTTTGCCTCTGTATCGGACACGGGTAGTTCCACCATTTCAATGGCCGCCACCGAGGCAAGTCCCTCTTCACGTTCCCACGCAATGCGACCTATAATAAATTAGATACTTGCGTCAAAGCAACAGTGTGTAATATCTCTATGACCACACTGCAAAATCAAGAATTTTTTCGGGCAGACATTTTGAAATTTTAAATTTTTACAAATTTACATTAATTACAATTTTGTTGTTAATAGTTGGAAGTTCTGCAAACGGCAGAATAAAGTTGTCAGAATTGTTCGACGGCGTACCGGGTTGGTTAATGAGCGTCAAGGCGTGATCAGCCGTCTCTAGGAGGACTTTATACCCTGGGCTAGCAGTCTTCTTGTCAATCAGCAAGACGTTCAGCTGGGATGGGTTGCCGTGGTTACCTGCCATGGTAACCGTCTGCATCATAGGGGCCAGCTCTACACCATCCTTATAGCTCTGGAAAACGACTTCCTTTAGAAAAGAAATGATTAAAAAGACTTGAATTATTGTTTAACCCCTTCCGTACGGATGACGCCTGTGGGCGCAAACAAAACAGTGTCACCAGGCCGGATGACGCCACTGGCCACTGTTTGTGCAGTTTCAATCCATTGTTGGATTAATGTTTATGATACGCTTGACTGCACAAACACATTGTAGTGGTTCGATTTGGCTGCCAGAACCGCCTCGACACCATGACGTCTCCCATAAAATACCGTACCCAAGGGATTAAAGGATTTCAACAAAAAAACTTGTCCATGTGTGAAAAATCAGTGTTACATTTAATACCAATCAATGAGCCTTTCTTTACAAAGGTCAATGTAATAATGAACAAAATTAAAAGCCAAACACTGGCTAGTCAAATTTTGAGAAAAACAATTCTAAACGATTTATTTTAATTCTTTCTGGATTCCTCAAAAGTGCATGATCGCACTGTAGCTCGGAAGCCTGAAGAAACCTGTAGAAAGAAATATTCAGTTTTAGAAGTGGGAGGAAAACCCCAGAATATTCTGATGGAAAACCCACGCAATCAGGCAGGGACTGAAAACCCAATCCACACTGGTGGGATTCGAACCTGGGTCACAGCGGCGGAAGGCAAGGAAAGTACAACTAGGCCAGCCTACTTGTTAAACTTCATCAGCATAAGGTTGGGTCCATAATATTCATTTGCAGATCAGAAGTAAGAATTTAGAGGCTTAAAATAAAATTAAAAATTAGAGGGTATTAAATAGTAATATTCAATATGTAGTTGGTACTTACAGTTGTTGATGGGAGCCAGCTAGCTGTAGTGACTATGGCATTGCCTTCTAGAGTGGAACCGGTTATCTGCCATACCTGGGGGGAAAGTGACATACACATTGGCACCATTGACTAAATTCCAAAACTGCACAATTTATTTTTAATGAAATGTGTCTCCCATTTTTAAACCGGACTTTTTTCTGCGGGTACACCTACCGATGGCAGATCTTGAATGAGCGTCACCTGACCAGCAGACATCTTCAGCAATGCATGATGGTCCTCGGTCAACCTCAGCGCAAACTCCATCCGCCCCGTCGACGGAGCAAAGAGCTGGAGCAGGGTGGGGTTAGAATCGTGGTTGTCGAGGCCAATCGTCTGGAAATGAATGCAGGATTCAATGGTTTTACTTCAGGGTGGCAACCGTCACGGAATTATCACAGTTCAGGATATGTGATGCGATCAAGCCAAATCAGTCGGAACTCGGCAATCCTTGTCTTGAGATATGGGCCAAAATACGTTCGTAGTGGAAAAATCAAAATTGACTTTTTACAAAAACAGAAGGGAAAAACATTCTTCTTTCACATGAAAATATGACATGCTAAAAATGTGCTAAAAATGACTCAATTAAAGTACTGTAACTTTAAACTTGATTTTCTCAATTTCATTCTTTTTAATGGGCCAGTGTTCAAATATTTGTAACTTTTTAACCAAAGGTTGTATTCACATGGGGTTTTCACTAATAAGGAGCTTGAAGTACGCTACAAATGAATGTGTAAAAATCCCAAAATTGACCAGGGCCTACTTCAGACTGGTTTTGCTTGATCGCATATGCCAAAAAGGTTCTTAAAAAGACAAGAACGGAGTTGGATACAAACCTTTAGCGGTGTAGTAGAAAAGACATTGATGTTCTCCAATGAAGTCACTTGTATCGAGTTGGTGAGTGTATCCATGCACACAAATTGAAGCTTGGATACCAGTATGCAACTGGCGTCCTGCAGACTGGCCCATGCTGCTTGAAGCGAAGCCTGAGAAAAAAAGTATACAACCATTTCATGTGTTTTTTTTTTTTTCTCATTTCTTAACCCCAACTCCCTACATAATTTTTCCTCCAAGTAACCTGAAATCCTCCAACATCCTCTGATTTCAAAGTGTTCAATCTGCATGTAACCTGAATCCTCCAAAACCCTCATATGGGGACCATAGGGGTTTTCGTAAACACCCCAGTAACCTCAATCCTCCAAAATCAACCAGCATCAGATTGGGCCTGATGACCTGGACCCTCCATTTTCCTCCAGAGGAAAAAATCCTCTTATGCCCTCAATCCTGCAAAATCCTCCGATGCTTCAACTTTCAAAGACCCTCAAAGACCCTCAATCCCCCATATTCCCCCATTTGGTAAAGAAGATTTTACAGGATTCAGAAAGTTTTTTATCTTTTTTTTTCTTTTTTATATTTCTTTTTTTAAATTTATTTATTTATAATTTTTTAAAAATTTTTTCACTAGCATCTACTGAAGTTTATCCTCCATCTAGATCAGGGGCCAATTTTGCCTAAACCCCCTTTTTTTTTTGCTAATGGAGCCTCAGTCCATTTCATGGAGAACGTAACCAGGAGGCACAGCAAAATGCTCGCTAACTTTAGGAGCAAAATTTGCTTAACCCTAACCTTTCCAAATCCTCCAGAATCCTCTTTGACAAATGGAGGAATTTGGAGGATTGGGGGGTCTTTGGAAGTTGAAGCATCGGAGGATTTTTGCAGGATTGAGGGCATTAGAGGATTTTTGCATCTGGAGGAAAATGGAGGATCCAGGTCATCGGGGCCCAATCTGGTGCTGGATGATTTCGGAGGATTGAGGTTACTGGGGCGTTTATCAAAACCCACTGGAGGCTTTTGCAGGATTCAGGCCGTGGTCCCCAGTAACAAAAATTGGAGGATATTGGAATCGGAGGATATTGGAGGACTCAGGTTACATGCAGGAAAAATGACGTAGGGAGTTAGGGTTCACATTGATATGCAGTGCTTGATATCTCCACGCACGAGCAGGCATGAAGACGACTTATCCGTGAAATGGTGCTGTGAGGTTAGCCATTTTTTTTCTGCTTCAGTTAGCACAACTTTTTTGCTAAACCGTTAAACACTACCATGAAGGAAAACCATGAGAGTAGTATACAAATACAGCATGGTTTGAGGGGAAGTAGTGGGAATTACTGGTCCCGAGGTGTACATGTAGGTCAGCTCGACTACCTCCAGACGCGAAGCGGAGGGAGGTAGTCGAGCTGACCTACACCGAGGGACCAGTAATTCCCACTATTTTCCAGAAATAAACCATGCTGTATTTGTTTTACTACACCTCATAAATATGACGGAAATGACGGAAATCAATGACGGGAATCTCACGTTACACGTAGACGCCATTGTTGTTTCTGAGCTCAGCTAGCTGCAGAGTAGTTCCGTGTGTCATGGCAACATGGTTGAAATAGTCTGGTGCCAACACTCTTTAATGTGCACTTTACTGCAGTATTTACAAGGACTACAAACAACAGACTGGTTCCGTAAAGATTACATGCCATAGACTACATGTTTACGAGGCGGGTTCCAGAGGAAATTTTTGGTGCTACCAGAAAAAATACCGCACGGCAGCGAACTGGATACTCACCGGCATGACGTCACCTGGCAGCGTATCATTTTTACTTCCCGGGCGCGCGGCGGAATCGGCCAATGACGTGCTCCAATTTGCTCAGGAATATTTATGAGGTGTAGTAATAAGGAATAGCAACTCAAAACGTGGCCAACCCTACCACCTCTGTCCTTGTATTGGGCGACTCCAATAAAAACCAAACAAAATACTTGCCTTATTCTGGAGGGCACCATTCACGGCCGAGTACTTGAGTAAGTTGAAGTGGGAGTTGGGAACGAGACCAAGGGTGTAGACTGAACTGTCGTCTGAATATAACCACCTGTAGCTTGTCCTGTTCCGAAGAAAATATGCCAACATCTTACAGGAAGTTCGCACAGAAATTTTGATTCAACATTGCTTTTAGTATCAGATTTCACGGTACAGTACGTCGCTATAACGAACACCGCTATTGTGAACATTCGGCTGTAACGAATATCCTGTGCGGCTCCCAAAATTAAGGCATACTTATACCAAACATAATAGAAATCACAGGATTAAAAACAGCTTTAAAGAAAAAAGCAAAAAAGAAAAATGGCTACTTCATGTAATGACAATGTGTTCACTTGTTTACTAAATTTAACCTATTGGAATACGGACGACGGCCATAGCTGCAGTTTGAAAACGATGCATTATAGGCGCATTCCTGTGCATACTCAATCCATTCATATTTCAACTATACTGTTCTTGAATACCAGTGTAATGAACAGATGGAGCTTTTTCAAACAAAGCTTTCATTCACACAAAAGGGGGCTCCAATAGGACCACTCTATTCAGTGTGGTGCCTATTTGCGTTTACGCTTGGCTGCACAGCCCGTTCCTGGCATACCAGCACGTCATCAATAACAGCCGGACACAAGGGGCTAACAAATGTTGACACCAGTAGAAATGATACAAAAGACTATGAAGACTCTCCGACTCACGTGGTAGGCAGTTGTTGATCCCACACCTGCTGGCCATCTTTCAGCGAGTGCACATACAGGTTGCTACCCGCTAAGACAGCGACATAGGCTGATTTAGCATTGTCCACGAACACGGCGGCTGTATCACTGGGATAAGAGAATATACAAAAATAGGATTATATAGGGTCACCCTTGGGCAAGGTGTAGCACCCGTTTAGCCCCCCCTCGTCAGGGATACGACTTCGGGCAGGTGGGGGCTCGTTAGCCATGGTAGGCAGTCCCCCTAGGAGAAGGAAACTCTGATTCTAACACCCCTCTGCATTTTGTGGGATGTAGTAGTACATCGTAGGCTACATCGAGAGTCTTCTTCGGTTTTCCTACAGAGCTCCGGTTATGTGAGCTACCACAACGGGCGGATGAGCCCTAATGCGGGCCAACGGCCAAAACCCCGAGATAGAGTGCCGCCCGTTGGGGTTACAGCCAAGAAAACCATTTCTCTTTGATGAATGGTCGATCGAGATCGAAATGATGATGATAGCAACTTATAAAAATTACTGCACAAAATTCCTACGGTTGTTTAAGGGGCGTGGTTAACTCACAAATAGCAATAGCTCAATTCGGGAATGTACTTTCTTTTTTGCCCCCTGCTTTCCTCTTACCCTTGGGAATCCTGACGAGCTGCAATTTCAGACGTCGTAGCCACCTCCCACCGTAGGAAACCAGACGACGGCTCCCAGGAACGCAGTATATGACCTCCACCTGACACACTTATCAGATCTACCCAACAACAGGACAACAGTATGCCAATTTAGACTCATTGTCTAGGAGCAATGCAATGGGGGAGGTGAGTTAGTCTCACCAACAGTGAGTCAGGTTGGCCTATAGCCCTAGAAGGACGCCATGATAATGATATGGCGTCCTAGAGGACTATGCTAGGAATTGAGGTTTAGAAATCACAGTTTACCTGCAAGAATATTCTTGGCATCATCTCTGCCAACAGTTCAATAGTCCATCTTTCCCGAAGGATAAATATTCCTCCCAAAAGTCAAGAAAAGGAGATATTTCCGGCTCAAAATCATCACCACGCGACGCTGACTTCGCAAACAAGAGGAGCAATACCTTTTCCGCAGGTCTTGAACGTTCATCAACAACAGAGGGCGCAATTTACAAGAGGGCGCAATTTACAATAGGTCACTGCGCGCGCCGTGCGTGATGACCGCCTGTAAATTGCGCCCTCTGTTGATGAACTTGAAAGCCTGTATTTTCGGCATGCATTGTTTAACGTGAGATTGCTGGCTTTGTATTATATGTGAGATGGCTGGTTTTATGAAACAGGAGAAGATAGCAAAGGGCAGGAATGTGGTTATCTCACCTTCATTGTTGTACAGCAGAGCGTCAATGTGTCCCGAGGGACCTCGTTGGAATATCTGCCTCCACGTCAGGTGACCATTACGAGTACTCAATGCAGCTACAACATTAGCTTCAGTTGCCACAAAGACATTTCGTTTACTCCCTCCTTGCTCAAAGTGCAAGACTTTGGCTCTACCTGTAAACTGCTGACGCCTGTGTAAGTTGTAACACAAATAGAAAACCAAGGAGCGATTTATAGTGGATAGGGGTGATATTCAAAAAGAGAATGGACAGTATCTTTTAAAGAATTATACAATTAAGAGTGAAAAAAATAATGTACATGTATGTACGTATGTATGTACGTATGTATGTACGTATGTATGTAATTTAATTAAAAAGTCACACTGACTTTTATGCATTATGATGTCCATATGGCCATGGCATAACAGTACGACTGCCTATAGAGGGCGCTATTCTCCCTCCCTGGAAAATGTGCAGTTTGTTATCGCAGGTCCAGCACGGTCTAAAAATGATTTCAACTAGCTATATAATAACGGTAACTTACCAGTCAAACTTTCCAACTTGATCTTCATAAAGTGAATTTCCGATCCTGCAGAGTCCTAGCAGCAAAAACGCCAGAATACCAACGTACATGGCGAAAAAACGTTGAACAAATCGCTCTGACACAGCAAGTCACGCAGTCATGTGCAAGGTTTGGTACCACTTTCCGAATTGGTATCTAACACAATAAATGACTTGGAGGAATGGGTACCAGTCTTCATTTGGATAATGACAACCTCGTATACTGGGTTTTCACGTTTTTTGCCACACGTATGCGATGCATATGTGCAGAAAGATTGAGAACAAGGATGAGAATACATTGGAACTTCGTCGCTCGTCTGATCACTTGCAAAAGTTGCAGATTCGTTGAAAGCAAAAAGGTAGATTTAATTAGTTTTCAGGTATGTATTTTCAGTAGAAATGTATGATTATTTTCATAGGTTTGTTGGGGCATATTCGTGAAAATGACTACTTGAATATAAGCTCGACTTTGGTCCTCCACAGTCGAGTCCACACGTGTTTCCCCCACAGCAATGCACGCAATATGCACAAAAAGGATTTTGGCAGGCGGCATGGGGCATGTGGAGGGGCGGGGTTACTTTTGTTTGGTTGGAGGCGGGCATGGTACATTCCACTTTCATAGCGTGAGAAATCGAGCATTACCCACCATCAAATGAGCTTTAATAAAATTTGTTTAAATTTTATTTATTTTAGAATTTGTGAATAAAGAAAAAACAAGAGTGGGACTTGAAGTTGAACATGTTGAACTTGCATGACCTGCAACTTTGCGATTGTGTAGTGTAGGGCCCCTCTTCAGTTTTGATGAAATTAGATTCAAGGGTATTTTTTCTCATTCCAAAATGACTTTTTCAACCTAAAGCAGACTTCTCTTAATTCTATTGACATCGTTTTTTTGTAATTTTTAACAGTTTATTTCGGTAGAAAATGCAATTTTCTTACGCGCTTTACGTCAGTTGCTATGCGAATGAACTAGGGGTGTGCATTTACGGGTAGTAAAAGAACCGGGTACCCGATTGAAAAAAATACCAAGAAACCAACTCCAAAATTTCAAAAGTATGAAAAATCTCATGCCTGTCCAGTAAACATGATCACCACTCTGCCATTACATATGTTCCGGGGGTGGGGGGGGGGGGGGGGGGGGGGGGGGGGGGGGGTGTGCATGTGCCGGCATATAACAAAAGACAGAAGTTGTTGTTGATGTGATGTATGGCACGTACGGCAATCTAGTGCCCTTTGTGCCATTAACTAAACTACTGCGTGTCAAAACAGTTCAAAGTTCAATAGAGGTGGCAGAACGTACATGTAAGGATTCGCTCAGACAGTGATAAATATAGGATGTGTAAGCGAAAAGACAGACGAAAAAAACAGGCAAAAACAGTCAGCGATCGGTAAGCATGGAGGCAGGAGTGGGGGGAACGCCGACGATCCTCCAGACATGCAGTGTCACTGGTGCCCTGCAAGGTCGGACCGTGTACCATGCAATTTAAGGGCCCGGGCCCCGCCGGCTGATTTGCAGGTCCGCAACACCTTCAGGTGATGAAGAGGCCAAAAGACAGAAGCTTTATACAGTTGTATTTATTGTGGAATGAGGTACAATGTATGCTATTCTTGTCGAGTCTCTTTATCCATACCCAGACTACAAAAACCACAACCGGTAAATTCCCTTTATTGTCAATTTTCGTGAGCGTCATAAACATGAAATCTGTGCTGGTTTCCCACGTAGTCGAGTTTTAATTTTGAAAATTCCCCACAAATAACATTCGAAACCTTTCCTTTTTCATTTTCTGGGAAGTTACTTATGCGATAATGTGAAGTTGTACGGGTACTCGATTCCATAATCTGGAACTGGTTCCTGACATGAACGGTCGGGTACTCGGGTACCCGGTTCCGATGCACACCCCTAGAATGAATGCGATTTTGCGTGTTTACTGAGGTGCGTCGCGGTGATCGCCATCTTGATTCTCGCGTTGCGTTTTGTCGTCCTCGGAAAGAGTTCCATATCCGGCCATCACTTGGACCTCGTGCAGAAAATCTATGGGCCATGATAGAAAAAGTCAAAGTATTTTCAAAGAAAAAGTTGAAATTTTTTCCCTCCTAAATTCGTGTTTCTTCAGATTTACACCTTTTGGTAGTTTTTAAGTCATATTAACCCTAACTCCCTACATCATTTTCCCCCCATGTAACCTGAATCCTCCAACATCCTCTGATTTCAAAGTGTTAAAACTCCATATAACCTGAATCCTCCAAAATCCTCTTATGGGGACCATAGCATGAATCCTCCAAAATCCTCAAGGTGTTTTTTGCATACCCCTAGTAACCTCAATCCTCCAAAATCCTCATGTATCACATTGAGCCTGATAACCTGGATCCTCCATATTCCTGCAGGGGCAAAAACCCCTAGTAACCTCAATCCTGCAAAATCCTCCGATGCATCAACTTCCAAGTGCCCTCAATCCTCCATATTCCTCCATTTTGCAAAGAGGATTTTGGAGGATTTGGGAAGGTTAGGGTTAAGGGAAAATAAGTGATGGCTGGATATGGAACTCTTTCCGGTTTGTAATGTCGCTAACTAGTCTGGCAATTCCAATAACCTAAAAGGGGATTTTTGTTCCCTTATTATAGGGAACAGGGCCCTACACTACACAATCGCTGCAACTTCTACATCACAATGTTTAGAATTATTATTAGTAGTACCCTAGCTCATCAGGCCCATCAATCAGTCCTGAAACCTTAGCTCCCTAGGAAGTATGCAGAATCACTGGGCCAATAATATAACAAATAACCGTCACTGCCCTCACTTCACAGGTATCCATTTACTCCCTTGTCACAAACATCATGGCATCTTCAAGACACAAACCCTCAATGTGCAGTATCACCAAGATCTTGAGTCCAGTGCAAACTACAAGCTGAGGACTTGACATTCCACTAATCACCTATGAAAAACAAATCTCTTCTGGGAAGATGTGTGGTTCTGAAAAGAACCGGGATGAGTGTGTAACTCGATGTTTCGGACAGTGTGCTCTGTCCATCCTCAGGAGTGTGAGGTCTCACTCTCACACTCCTGAGGACGGACAGAGCACACTGTCCGAAACGTCGAGTTACACACTCATCCTGGTTCTTTTCAGAACCACACATCTTCCCAGAAGAGATTTGTTTTTCACATGGTGTTACCCACAATTCCAGTCTTTATCGTATCGCCACCACCATGCAAAGCTTCAAATCATACTTATGAGTGTTTACTTTTTGAAATTTTGACTATTGTATGTTTCCCCATCATTTTATGCTGTTTGTGTTTATATTTATTTTTTATTTTCTTTAAATTCTCTCTCGTAATAAAACCAAGGGATTCCTCAAAAGCGCATCGCATTGTGGCTCGAAAGCCTAAAGAAACCTGCAGGAAGACGACGAAGAAATGTTCAGTTTTAGAAATGGGAGGAAAACCCCAGAATTGGTTTTTGGGGAAACCATGGAATCAGGCAGAGACTGAAAACCCAATCCACATGTCGGCCCTGGTGGGATTCGAACCCAGGTCACAGCAATGGAAGGCCGGGAAAGTGCTACATGTACTCAGCTAACCCGACTCCTCTATTTCTGAATTGGCCTACAGTATGAAGAAGCGGGTGCACGAAATGACGGACACAGTTGAAGTGAACAAGGAGGAAGACGAAGAAGTTGGAGGCAGTGATGAGGAAGCCCCAGATGCCGTCTCCTTCAATCAGAGCAAACAGGAAGCACTAGAATCGATGACAAATGCTCTACGAGATCTCAAACGGTGAGCAGTTATAAGCATATCTGACTCCAGTTGGAAAGATTTTACTTTAACCCTAACGTCACCGAATACTACAAAATACTACTTGAGTAAACTGCAGTATGCAGTACTTTTACTACACAGGCCTATGAGAATTGAGTAGTATTTTTTAGTACAGTGTACTGTACCCCAAGTGAATGCCTAGGATGTTAGGGTTAATACCCCCGTCAAAATTGATAACAAAAATAACCATCCATCATGTTTAGAATTGTATAAACACTTGGCACAACCTTTAATTTTGAGACTTGTCAGGAATTTGTTGGTGCAATATAGGGGAATAAAGTTTGTGTTTTCTATGTAGATGTTCTTGGCACAGTGTATAGGTATGGTCATAGTGTTTACATGCATTTTAATTTCCGTCTCATTTTTTATGGATTTTGCTGACATAAATCTTGAACTAACAGGTTGTGCCACATGTTTAGACAGTTGTTATCAAGGATGCTTGTTTATCGTCCAAGATTTTGCTGCTCCTGACCGATTTTGATAATAATCATTTGGGAAAAACATGATTAACATCCTGCCATTTTCGAAAAATAAAGGAGGAGAACCTCTTTCTTCAACTTCCATGTTTAGACCATGGCAGGCAATATTTTCCAATATTTGGCCACTCATGTTTCCCCGGGAAGAGGTTCTTTTTACATACATGTACTACCAGAATATCTTCCAGGATGACTGTCCCCATTTTCTTTTGGAATTTGTTTTTTTAAATAACCAATTTACCATTTTATTGCCTCTGTTTGTAGGACCAAGTTAAAAGCCAAGGAGAGACGCCGAGAACGAGACAAGCTCCTCAAGGAGCAGAAACAGAAGAAGAAGAAAGTGTCGCTGAGCAAGGCTCGCTTATCCCCTGAATTTCTGGACAACCTCTCCCAGGAACACGGCGATGCGACAACAGAATCCAGGTACTTGCGCATTTGCAGCTAATCATGTCGTTTGGCAAAAGGTTATTCAGTTTTAAAGAAAAAAACGGGCTAAGTTGTTTTCAAATCCCATTTTCTTTTATTTCAGTGAGAAGCCGCCAGATCAACTACAGACGCAATCTCCAAGGAAGTTAACAGATTCCCTCAGCGAGGACAGTGACGAGGACTGTTCTGACGAGGACTTCAGGGCGGAGGAGGTGCACCCACCAACCATCCAGGTCGTCCAGACGTCAAAGATTGATCACCCACCTCCGCACGAAGCCGCCCTCGCGTTTCTACAGAAGGAGATGTACGGGCAAAGAATTTCTCGGGTATCCAGTGAGTGTTGAGCCATTGTGTCGGTTGAATCGTGTGAACGTAGCTCCTGAAACGTTATCCAACCTGGGCTAGTGCTTCTGCTTGTCAGTTTTCTTTATTAGATGGAGTACAGCAGCCGATTTCACGAAACCTTGCGCAATTGCGCAACATTTTAAAATCGATTTCACGAAAGTTACGCAGTGTGTAAGTCGCTGACTTGCGCCACAAATTATGGCGTAACTTACGCACTCGTTTTAGGTGGCTTAAGTTGTTGGCACAAAACATCGAAATGATGACTTAGCTAGCTGAGCGTGAGCACAGCAGAGCCGTTAGTTGTTCAAATCATTAATTAAATTCACTAGATTATTTCAGAGAGTAATCAAATGATCATCCGCTGCAGGTTTACCTGTGAGATATTTCCGAAAGTTGCCATTAATTTTTGTTTTCGGAGCGATGTTTCAAAAGTGAAAAGTTTCTAAATGGCGCCCCACAGTTCAATTTTACGACTGTTCCATGTATTTTTATTGTTGTACTAAAACAGTCGTCGTAAAAGCGGCATTCAGCCTCGTCCGCGATGTATAAAATAATAAAACATTGCGCAGCTACGCACTGTTTCGTGAAATGGATCGCAAGGATGTAGCACAGCTGCGCAACATTTGTATAGCGCAAGTCTTACGCAATGGCGTAAGTTGCGCACGGTTTCGTGAAATCGGCTGCAGGAGCGCATTGTTAATTTGGTTGGAGAAGAGTTGGGCTCATCCTTACAATCACTCTGTCGCCGGCGATCTGTTGCTACTCTTAGTCTGTTCTACAGATATTTTCATGGCAAATGTTCCACCGGCTTGTCCAGCTTGGTTCCACCAGTTAGGGTGGTTTGAGTGTGAAACTCGACTTTCCGACTGTTCCCACCAATATACTCTAGCTGTACCTAGATGTCGAACAAGCTATTTTCCTCATTCTGTATCTCTATGGAATTCCGTTCCTGGTGCATGTTTCCCTTCATCTTGCGATCTTTCCTGCTTCAAGAGGAATATTAATTCCTACCTCTTGTATCTTTGATTCTTTTTTTGTAGCTCCATACCTCGAGTGGCGTTATCCTAGTTCAGGGCGGACTTGCCTCAATTTTTTGTTTAAAATTTTTATTTGATGCCGAACACCCAAAATCTGAGACAAAGATTCCTGCGAGGCGTGGTTAACTCACAAATGGCGATAGGTCAGTAGACCAATCCGTTAAGAACACCGCCCCATGACACTCTGACCAATCACAGTCGCTCGCACCATATGTCCATCAATATTGTTTGAGATTTGTCGGACCATAGTCTGAGCTGTGATTGGTCACTACATGTATGTCACAGGTGATGCGTAATGGACTGTCTACTCCAAGCAAGAATGCACAAGTACATACCAGAAGTTCCAGAATGCTGTAATATGTTTTATCGTTCACCAGTGGAATCAATCCGTTTTCAAAAGTGGGGATAGATAATTCAGAATTTGTCAGAAATCAACCCAAAAAGTGCCCCCCGAACTGATGGCAAAATATTAAATGAAACCATAAGAATGCTTAGTCCTAGAACATGTAGTCCAAGTAGGAGCTCGATGGTATCTTTAACAAAATCACACAAAGATTTCTTTATATTTGGCAGTAAGGTGCTTTTTTTCAAATACTCTTACTTTTCATGATTTAGTGATTCATAATAATAAAAAGAGTGATACAGAGATAACACAGAAATGCATTTTCCTCTTTTTTATTTTAGTGTCAAAGTATGTTTCAAGAAATTTGAAGAATTGCGGGATGCCAGGTTTAAACTTCAGTTCTACTCGGAAAGGTAATTATGAGATGTTGAGGACAGTAGACAAGTGGAATAAATGATGATGGTGATCATGGGGATTACAGTGATGTGGTAATACGTTCAGTAAGTGATGGTGCTGATTCTGGTGATTACAGTGATGGTGGTAATAAGAGTTGGAGTCGAGTCCCTGCAAGTCCTTTCACAAGCAAGCCCAGTCAGAAGTCCTTTCATAAAGCCAGTCACAAGTAACTGGATGAACAATAACAAAGGAATGCCTTTGTCAAAGCTCATTTGAATAGCTTGTGATTGGGATTAGGACTGGAGGGCTTGTGATGGACTTGCAGGGACTTGCAGGGACTTGTGATGGACTCGACTACATCTCTACAGTAAGTGATGGTGATGATTCTGGTGATTACAGTGATGGTGGTAATAAGTGGTGGTAAAAAATCAATACTGTTGAATTGAAATGGAAAATTAAATAATGATCTTGGTGATTGTGATGACAGTGGTATTTTCTTTTCTTCTTTTGAAGTTATAAACAAATGGAGATGGTGACAATTATGTCTTTGGCTTTTCTCTTTTCTTTTCTTTTCTTTTAACTAGAGGAGAGGAAGAAGAAGCCAGGCAGCAAAAGGTGAACTTTGTATTGAAATCGGACATCGACTTGACATCTTTGAACCACCTGTGGAGACGTTCAGGGGCTTGATTTTTGGCCTTTGTTGCTGTCGACCTGGTATTCATTGGTTCAAATGAAATTAAACAACTTTCAATAAATTTCAATAACATGGCCTCAGTGTATAACGCTGTACTCAAAATAAACATGGCCGAAAAGAAAATGTGTTCAACATTCTCACTTTTTGAGGCTGGCCACATTTTGTATTTGTCAAAATTCTCCCAAAACAATTAAATCTGCTTTAACAAATCCTGCAGTAATTTATGGCATTGTAGGTAGGTACATGGCAAGCAGCCATCTTGGAACATCATCATAGCAGCCATTTTTGGAAAAAAATGTAAATGTAAAGCTTCCTGTTTGCCAAAAAAACAAAAAAAGCACAACACCAAATCCAGCACCCACAACCGACAACTTTGCACACAATGCACAAAAACATACACAAATTATAATATTCTATAATACTCCATGATGAAAAAGCTGTATTGAATGTGGTAATAAAATCTCAGTATTTTCCAGTGTACTGTTGTCTCAAATTGTGTAATTGTTATTTTACGATTGCAGAAAGATTTAGTCCCACCATAATCGGAGGAGATTCTTTTTTTAAACGGTCAATAAACGAGTACAAAACACACAGAAAAATTGAATGAGAAATTTAATTAGAAACTTGTTCAAGCTGCAATGTGTGTCCTCTGGCTGAACATTTCATTTCGGCGGATTTCTTCCTACAAACGAGTAATGGAGGAAGACTGTTTTTGAACAAAATAAATGCTTACTTCGCTCTGCAATATATTTGGTCTTTGTGTGCAATAATTGCCCTATGCATTAACACTTGAAGAATAGGAGCTTCCAGCCTCTTTTGAAACAAAATTGAAATTGAATGTAGTGCACACGATTGGTTAATGAAATCCAATTTTTTTCTAACAATTTTTTTCTACTACCTTACTAGACTGTAAGTTAATACAGTAGTAGTCTCAATCAACCTGTGAAATGATGGCACCAGGTGTGCTGTCGTTGTCAAGAAAAGTGGAAATTTATATCGATTTCCAGCTGGAAATCGTTAGAAAACTGCCCTGTAGCCTTTAGCCAAGACGCGCGTGGCTACCCCGACGAGTGGCGACCCCAGAAATGCTGGCATTCGGGGCGCGTCACGCGTCCAGGTAGCCACACGTGCCTTGACTAAAGGCTATCATCCGCCCGACGGTTGAAAATGAGCGCTGTTTTTCTCTTCTCTTTTTTTGCCATCCAACAACGCAACACTTTGCACAGGTCAGTGGAACGATATTTCCTATAAAATACTAATCCCCAAATCCGCCCATTTCTGAAAATTGCAACAATGACCAATTATGTACACAACCGTTTATGCTGCTTTATCTACAATCATTTTGGGGGGAATGTCTCATTGGAAAGCTCATTACTTGTCTAATGCTAAGAAATGCATAATTCAATTTGGACATTATTTTTTGGGGGTGCCACGCCCCCAAAGCACCGACACACATCTTCAAAGTACATAATAAATTGTAGCTTACTGGGTTTTGTGAAGTCATGAGCACTGAAAGATCTGTTTATAGTTTGACGAGCAAGGGATGAGATAACTAACCTTAGTTCTTCCAAGATCTGCACTAACGGAATGGAAAATCGAATGCCCCCCCCCCCCCCCCCCTTCAAGACTGGCCCACCCCCTGTAGTGAACGGATTTCTGCCACATGGTGGCGCCCTACGTTTTATCTGGATTGATGCGAGCTGGCATAGTGGCAACGACTCGATAGCAATCGATCAGTTTCGGTCTTACAAAATGACCTCTGTTCCATCAGTCAAACTCCAAGTTCAACGTTTACTCATTGTGTTTACTAGACAACCGTGGCAACAAAATGGTGGTTGTTATACGTGTCCCTTGACTGTATAAATTTACGTATTTTAGCGCGAAAGTTGAAATTGCCAGTTACACTCGTGACGATGTAAACATGAGCATAAACCACGTCGGCCTAGTTTTTTTCTCGTGTGGACATGATGGACCATTCCTTCCTCCATGGATGGACGCAGTCTGTGAGTTGCCGTCATGAACTTTATTGACTTTGGCAAGAAACCAAGCGAGGAAAAAGCCGGCGAAGTTGAGGCTTCTGAAGGACAGGAGGAAAAGACCAAAGAGGACGACATGGCAAAGGGCAGTCTGCAAGAAGCTTTCAGGAAATTCAGAAAAAAGAGACAGGTGAGACTATTTCTTGGCAAATTTATACGAAAAAAAAGTCAATTTGTAATTTAAATTTTAACGTAGGGCCTAAAATGTAAATTATATATTGTAAATTTGTAATTGTAGATATTCTGCATTTTTATATGAAATTGACAATGTATATCAGATGTTTCAGCCACTCCCCTTCCCTAATCCACCCCCCACCCCCACCCCAACCCCCTGCCCCGCCCAGATCTGTTTGTAGGGCTTGTCCTTTTGGAAGTGACACCACTACTCGTCTAAAGAAATATGGGACCAATTTTTTTAACACTCAAAGACCAAAAGCCCCACATCCCTAGGCATGGGCACGAAAAATGATAACGATCCCAACATCTGTGCGGGCTCAAGCACGCATGCGCGACAAGCCATATGCCGGCGACTGTTTCAGGTTCATTGTACCATTCATAAAACTGTCATCGGGGATCACAGGGGTGACGTCATAAGGTCGAGGGGTCACGATTTGAACTCCATAACAGCGAAAAGACATGTCTTACGGGTCTCTGCAAATTGAATGGTATTAATTTCACTTTTTATCTGGATGGTAAGTGAACCTTAGTACCTCCATCTTAATCATGGAACTCCACTTGTTCCGCAGGTGGCGTATCTAGTATTTTGGAGGTCGTTTTAAGGGTGAAATCGGATGTTTTTGTTGGGATTTCAGACATATTTTCGGAATCACCACTTTTTACTGCAGACTTACTTGGACCCTACTATCGCCAGATCATGTCCAAATATTTAAAAAGGCGATAGAGGGTCCAAGTTACTCGGACTACATCTGGGGTAGGGGAGGGGCGGGGGAAACAACTGATAGAAAGAGTTCCATATCCGGCCATCACTCGTGCTCAATGTCTATGGGCCATATGACAGAAAAAGTCAAAGTATTTTCAAAGAATAAGTTGACATTTTTTCCCTCCTAAATTCAAGTTTCTTCATCAGATTTATACTTTTTTGGTAGTTTTTAAGTCATATTAAGGGAAAATAAGTGATGGCCGGATATGGAACTCTTTCCCAACTGCACCTGTGCATTTGTTGTATTTTGTACAAATTTGATATTCAGCATTTTTGTGTATGAAATTGCCAAATTTATACATTATGTACATGTATATATATATATGTGTGTGTGTACAGTTTATAATTATTGACCAATTTATGGCTACCGGAAGTGTTGCTAAAATGTAGAGCACCGGAAAAATGTTGACCAACTTGGCCATCTTTTTTTTAACTGGAAAGACTTGCCCTCCCTTATTATTTATTTATTTGTTTGTTTGTTTGTTTTTGTGTGTTTTTTTTGTGGTTTTTTTTTTTTGGGGGGGGTTTATTTGATGCTTTGCCTACATGCACTGTGTAGTTGCCAGTATTTCAGATGGGTTGTTTGACCAAAGTGAATAATCAGAATGGGTTTTAATACTTAAAAGAAACATGCTTCTCAAACTGGCCGGATCACATTTTATTTCATAAATACATTCATTTATATGTATTAAATGTGAATTAAAAGCCAAACTGGTTCAAGTGAAGTTATAGTGTGATTATTTGCCGCCCAAAAATTTAGCCCCCCCCCCTTTTTGGAATTTGTTGAGACTCAAATTGAGGGCGCTGTTCATGATGTAGACCGAGGCACCGAAATTCATGGATCGACTCGATAGTCCCGGTAAATGACGCATGTACATCAAATGCTGAGAAGCTGTCAAAATTCTCCAATATTTCCCATCAGTTGAAAATAAATGAAGGCTTACTCCATCCTTCGTTGTTTTGCTGCACCCAGCAGCCACACACCTTGTCGGCATGGCGGAAAAACACTATTTTCCTTAGATTTTGGACGAAGAATTTTCGCCGTTCTGCACACACACACACGTACATGTACACTCAATGCATACGCGTGATGAATAGGGCCGGCTCGCGCAGCAGAATCTGTAATGTGCCTCGATCTACGTCACACACTTATGTTAATAAGGGTCCCACTCGGGGGGCGGAGTAGCTTGGACAAATGTTTTCAAAATTTTTTTTCTCATATTTAATCTGGGAAATAATTGTCTCTGGACACAAAATATCATTGTCAAGATAATACTTTATTGTTTTAAGCAGGAATAATGCAATATAAATCCTTATTCATGTTTCCTTTAAATCGGTGAAATAAGTACGTGTAGCAAGTGCTGGGTCATGAAGAGCCTTGAATGTCCGTTTTTCAATGCAAAAACATCAGTTGGTAACCAAGCATTCATGTTGTGTGATTCCATCTTTTACATAAATTGGCCTTGAATTACTGTGCAATTTGTCCATATTGTACTCATAAAATTGTTCTCATAAACATTTAGGAAAAAGTGTGTGTAACTGAAAACTGTAGATGTGCATTCACAATTAAAATGTGCTCGTACTCGTATAATATCTAACTTGGCCTCACTAATATATGTATGTGATGCGATCAAGCAAAATCAGTCGGAACTCGGCAATCTTTGTTTTGAGATATTGGCCAAAATATGTTCGTAGTGGAAAAATCAAAAACATTCTTCTTTCACATGAAAATATGACATTAAATTTCTCAATTAAAACCCTCCTGTTCTCAGGGCCAAAATGGACCCAGCTGCTGTACAGATCAAAACCTATCGAATGACAGGTTGAAACACACACAAACTGTGAGAGTTGGTGTTTAGAGTTTTTGATAGGCTGTGATAGTTATAAGTACATGTAAAGGATGGTTAATTAAAGTACTGTATTACAGTACTTTAAACTTGATTTTCTCAGTTTCGTTCTTTTTAATGTGCCGTGTTCAAATATTTGTAACTTTTTAACCAAAGGTCATATTCACATGGGGTTTTCACTAATAGTAATATGGAACTTGAAGTACGCTACAAATACATGTTAAAATCCCAAAATTGACCAGGGCCTACTTCAGACTGATTTTGCTTGATCGTATCACACATCATTCCCATCTTGTACATGTAAAGTAATATTTATTTATTTAACCCTCCTATACTTTTAAATATCACAGCCTATCCAAAACTCTAAACACCAACTCTCACGGTTTGTGTGTGTTTCAATCTGTCATTTGATAGGTTTTGATCTGTGCAACAGCTGGTTCGATTTTGGCCCTGAGAACAGGAGGGTTTTAATTAATGAGTTTTGAAATTTAGCTGTTAAAAATATTATAGGGAGCCAAAAAAGACTACAAACTATTCATGCATGTGTTTACCATATATATATGGAATTCAACCTGCCATATTGTTTTTATTTCCCTGGAGTATAAAATTCTCTTTGGGTGTGTGCAACACTGTGAACAAGGCTTTTAATCTTGCTTTCATATCTTTAACACAAAAACGATGTTATTCCCTGCAGGAACCGAGTTATTCAAAAGTGAATACTGAATAACTTTTGCATTGCTATAAAAACATTTTAAAAACAAACATCTGGGGGGGAGGGTGGGAAGTGGCCTGGGGTCAGCCCATCTTCGTTGGAAAAACCTTACTTTTTTTTTCAAATACTGCCCCCAATTTACCAAATTTAGTTAGTCCACGTTTTGTTTGCAGTCGGTTATACATACATGTATGTGAATGGGTGCAAATCAGCTAGTCTGGTTCACGACCTGGCAATCCCCAGAAGTACATGTAGCCTGGTCAGGGAACCAGATTACAAGAACAGCATTTTGTTCTTGATTTGTCCACATTGTACAGTGAAATCTTGATAAGTCAAAACCGGTTAACTCGAAAACCTGGTTAAACTCGAAGTAAACATTTATTCCCCTCAAAAGGATAGCAAATCATGTATAAACATGCCCACGCTAACTCGAAATTTTTGACCGGTAACTCCGGTTAAGTCGAACTCAAAATCGCCAAGTATAGAAATAAACGTGCGTAATTAGGCCACGGAAGAAACTGGAATCCTTTTGTTAAGTTAAGCAATCTCCCACGATCACATTTAATGAACCCAAACTCAGCTATAGAAAAGCACCAAATGGGCAATTAGCATCTGTAGTATCGTTAGAGCAGCCTATTTTCTGTGGTGTAACTTACAATGATCAAAGCATACCGCCGGTGACCCGCTTAGGAAGGCCGAAGATGCAAAGCGGCCGCAACGGTTGCCGCAATCCTTTGAAGAAACACGCCCAGTTCAGCACGCAACCACAATGCAGTTGGCAATGATTTAAGTGAACTGCTGACCAATCACACAGTTGCACATGCTTGCTGCAGTGACGTATTGCCGGTGGATAGATCGTTTCAAGGCACGTCGCATACCGTATCCTTTGCATGCCATCTCGAGAGAGGGCGCATACCATCTCGAGAGAGGGCGCATACCATCTCGAGAGAGGGCGCATACCATCTCGAGAGAGGGCGCTGTGTCGTGACTACAGAGATGAGACGAATGGCTACGCAATAGACTGCCCAATGTTTTGGCGGAAGAAACATCTTTAACGCCGGTGAAACGGGCCTGTTTTATTGTCTCTTGTCGGACCATTCCCTCACACTAAAGGGGGAGACCTGCAACGGCTGAAAGCGAAGCAAAGATCGCCTAAAAATGCCATGATTTCGTGCTTTATTTCACGGCCGTTACATTGGATATTCGCTTGGTATTCATGTACGTAATCTTTGGAGGAAAAGGGGGACCTTGGGTAACTCGAAACTCCGCTTAACTCAAAATTGGAGCCCATTTTCTTAGGTTTGACTTATCGAGATTTCACTGTACTATGTATGAACATTATTTGCTATAAATTTAATGCTAACCCCATATCCATCCATTTCTGAAAATTTACAGCAAAAGCAAATGTTGTATTACCTTTAAGAAGTGGTTGGGGAGGGGATGGATTCTTGACAGTGGGTCATGAAACTTTCTTTGAAAATATTTGGGATATTGAAAACATGTTGTACATGGGAGTACTAATCGTTTTCAAGGTGCTTTCAATTAGCATTACACACATTTATCAATTCTAAAAATGCAAAAAAAATAAAAAGTGGCAAAAATTGAGTCCTTTTGCAGATGGGGGATATATATCCCTCCCTCCCCCATAGGCTAGGAATGCACACCATTGTTTCCAACAACACTGAAATAGAAATGACTCATTTTGTTTTTTTCTCAATACTTCATTGTACTCTGAAGGCATGGAATTTCTTCCATGATTTGTGTTGGCAACCAACCAAGCAACCATAACAGTGGCACGGAGTAGTATTTAGTTTTTATGAATGGAAGTGGAAGCAGCAGCAGCAGTACGGGCCGCATTATCCCTGTACTGTATGACTATGCAGTGAATCAAGAATTCCGATCGCCACTGAACAGAAAATGATCCTTGAAATCCCCTTTCTTGAGATGGAGCCTTCCAGAAAGCTGGGACATTGCACTGAGCTTTTGGCAGACAGGGCCGTTTCATTTCAGGTGTGGAGGTAAACATGTTTAACCATTAAATTACAAAACAGATTGATGAGGGCTTGCCTGACGTAAAAATGCAATCTGCAGGACTCCAAGGTCAATTTAGATTTGGGGTAGAATGGCCTTTACTATATGTATATAAAAGAAAAAACTTTCTGCACCACAGCCTTTTTACAGACTAAGTGTTATTGGTGACCCTTTGACACCAGCCAGTGACGTCATGGCATTCTCTGCATACATGTACCCTCCATGCGTGTACCTTTAGCTGGGTATTCCAGCTTTGTTTCCTCATGTCTTTCTCATGCCCTAGAGTAGACTGTGGAATGCAGGGCACGCATGCAACAATTGTGTCACACACACCACGCATTCATGCACATCCGGTTGGCTTTTCACCCAGTTCATAGTACGAGCCAGAGAGGGGTATGCATGGGGCGTAACTTTCAAGTCAGTTTAAAAAGTCGAAATGGGTGTAGTTTAATATATGATGAGTGGGCTCTGCTTTTGTGAAGGCATATTTGCAGCATTTTTTGAATTCTTCAGATTTATAATTTCCCAGTGTGTAAAAAAAAAAAAACCCTGCTGATCAAAACGTGGTTACTTTTCGGCAGGAATTTATGAGAAAAATGCGAAGATTGTTAGGATGTTTTGGCGAGCTGATGAGTAAGTTGTTCAGATACAGATATGATTTTGAGAATCATCTGTGTGAAGTTTATGGATGCATATTTTCATCTTGAAGTCATTGTGGTTTGCAATTTGTTAGGTATTTCTCATAAATTGTTATCTATAGAGTTTGGGCCGCATGAAAATGGTTGAAAAGTTATCTGGCAATCGGGTAGTTTAGGATAGGACACCACTTCGAGACGTCTGTTTAGATTTTTTTTTAGTTCCTGAATAGTTTTTTTGTTCTAAAATGACATTTGTGACCTCCAGCAGTCTTTCTTTAATCCTGATAATTCTAGTTTGTTTTATAATTTTGAGCAATATTTTAGAAAGAAAAAGTTCTTTCTTACATGTACCTGTTTTTGGAATTGGCTTTTATGCAAGTTAAGAGAAATCTCCGTTTTGGCTGTGGGTCATTCAATAAATTTGGGGTCCAAAAGTGTGAATATTTGGTGTACCTGTTACATAGTGATATGTATAAGATTTTGCAATTCAGAACACATTCTTTAACCCTACCGTACACAAATCCATCAAAATCCTCTTCCTGTTTTGGAGGATTTTGGCGGATTCAGGATACCTCCATATTGAAACCTGGGGGATTTTGATGGATTAATGAGGATTGTAAGCCTAGCGTTACTGCAGGATTTTGATGGATTCAGAATACCTCCATATTGAGCAGTCACCAAAACCAACTTTTTGTGCATGACAAAATAGGTGGATTTTTGGGCGATTGTGTAGTGTAGGGCCCTGTTCCCTATAAGGGAACAAAAATCCACTTTTAGGTTATTGGAATTGCCGAACTAGTTAGCGACATTACAAACCAACAGGTATGCCGTAGATAATGGGCAGGGTTTTAGTTTTGAGGGAAATTTTGTGGTAAAGCCGCGGCGATGAGAACGACAAAACGCAACGCGAAAATAAAGATGGCGATCACCGCGACGCACAGTAAACACGCAAAACCGAAAAAAAACTGTTCAAAATTACCCAAAAAAGATGTCAATAGAATTAAGAGAAGTCTGCTTTAGGTTGAAAAAGTCATTTTGGAATGAGAAAAAATGCCCTTGAATCTAATTTCATCAAAACTAAAGAGGGGTCCTACACTACACAATCGCCGATTTTGGCGGATTCAGGATACTTTCTAGTAAAGTTACCCAAGGGGTTAGGGTTAATGCCTTCTATCTCCAAGAGTGATTATGTAAAGCAAAGTACCAGCCAAACAAGTAAAAAAATAGTGTGAAGTCTATTTTAATGATCAATGATACTTGATGGGGAATTACACAGGTCAGGTGTACATGTAGCAGGGACACCAAAGAAATGTCACCAAATTTATGGAATGACCCATATTCTATCTGCTAATCTTAATCCTAATCCTTTTGAGTAAATTTACTGATTTACTTGACCAGCTAGGGGATTTTCCTGTAATCCCCCCCCCCCCACACCACCACCACCACCACCACCACCACCACCACCACCACCACCACCACCACCACCACCACCACCACTCATATGATGCACGATATGGGGAAGAGTGAACCTCCCCCCCCCCCCTCTTTTGTGTTGGTCATTGTGTTCCCGGAATCTCGGAAATTCGTTTTAGAAGTCTGGGGGGATGTGTTAGGTAAAAATAGTCTGGAGAGTGTATAGGGTATAGGGACAAAAAGGGGTACCCCTCTGCCCCCATATCTTGCTGGGTATACCACCACTACCACTAAAATCAGTCAGTTCATCAATCAAAGGTTACTGGTGTGTCACAGATATTTTTAGTGTTGATCTCCAAGAAACCCACGGAATGATGTTTACACACTGCCACATCTTGTCCACATGTCACTCACATGTATTGATGACTGGAAAAGTACTGATGTACCAATATACCAGTTTATCAATCAGGACATGCAATGCAGCGAAAAAGTATAAGACGATTATGTATGTATGTACGTAAAAGCGTTTCAAACAAAGTCCATGGTGTGACCGGTGAGTCATTAGTGGAGTAAAGTTGACAGTGGGACTGTTTTAATCTAGATGTTTCCATATCTGTAGAACGAACGGGATTCCGCGTTGATGGGAACAAATGACGAAGTTACGTGCAAGAGTCAAAAGTCTCTAGTAGCCTCTTGAGTCCATTTTTATCTTATTGTTAACCAGGTCAATTGTACTTTGCAACACGGCATTCACGATAACAAGCCATTATTTAGTACTTAGACGGTAATTTCATAGTACATTTACATTGTAATTCAGTTATGTTTTGTTTCCATTTACTTAAAAAAAAAAAAAAATTGTTACATGGATATATATGTATGCAAGACTCCCTAATGATCTACAAACTCTTCCCTTCCCTTGAAACAGTGGCCCGACATCATTTATTTTCCAAATAATTTTGGTTTCCCTTTTTACAAAATCTCTTTGACCCTCAGCTTTTGTTTGTTTAATTTTGCGGGACATGATACATTAAACTGTCAAAAACATATTAATTAATTAACCCTAACCCTGCCAGACGCAGCACACAGTGCATCTGTGCTGACAGCTCCACTTTGCTGGACTCTCCACACAAGTCAATGTGACAAAGTATGCAATCTGATGCGTCTGGCAGGGTTCCAGCAAACATGCCCTGGAAGGTGAGGGTTTTAACACATTTTCACACTATACTCTGTTAACCCGGGTAATTTATTACCCGGGTAGTAACCATTCCCCGGGTAGAAACTAACCCGGAGAATCGGTTTCACACTACAAAATTAACTGGGCAATTCAGCTTACCGCTTCCGCGCGCACCCGGGTAATGTGTAACTGCATTCACACTATGCGAATTTTAACCCGGAGAATGTGCACTTAGTTGACCTCTGCCCCCCCCCCCCCCCCCCCTCCCACAATCTTTTGCGTGCACAAGCTTGTTGAAAAAAAATGGCGTCCAGCATGGACACGGAAGAGGGCGTTTCTCAAACTGACTTCGTCTCCAACTACATGTATTCCCCAGCCCATTGCCAATCGGAAGCCTTGAATACATAAATAAATGAACAGGCTCTGGCTCTGTGTACATATATATGTACATAGCGAAAATAATCTCCAAGAGCTTGCCAAATCTGGGGACATAGAAATTACGCGAAGCCAAAGCCCAAGCCAGTTTGAGAAGTTCAGTGTTTTGCAGCGTTAATGCATAATTGGTCTAGACGAGTGCCTTGCATAAAGTGTATGTAAAATCTACATATTAAGACGAGGCATCATGCATGTGGGGGGGGGGGAACGTGGCAGATAAATGCACACAAGGCTATGGGGCATGTGGTAACCGCATCTGCAATCTGTGCAATTTTCCGTGCTATCAAAAAGACGATGGAAACTTTTGTTAGAACAAAAGTTTAAACAGTGCACAAGACACCTGATGAAAACAATTCGCTGTCCAAACGTTTTTCTTAAAAATGTTACTTCAGAGCATGACGATCTCTTCAAATTTGCTGCTACCCGCTAAGCTTTTGCACGCATACGATGAAATGTTTCTCCCGCATCCCGAAAGAAAAATTTTCAAATCTAGATCTTGATGTGCACATGTGCAGTTGGAATACCGAACTGGCTTAAATACATTTTGTAAGTTATTGGTTACACATCAATTTGAACAGAGTTGTTTTCTCTTTTGCCCTGTACCGACATAATATACATGTATGAAGCACTGTATACTCGGTGCTTTCTGAGAGCCTGTGTGAAAAAATTCACAGGCTTACTCGGGTGGGATTCGAACCCACGACTTCCTGCTTACTAGTGCAGACGTCTTAACCACTCGACCACCGAGCTTGCCGGGGTCGGCTGGCCGATTCGAATCCAATGCAGCAGCGGGTACCGCGTAATCAGTCAGAAGATGGAATGTTTTGCATCGGGGATGATGTAAATTATAATTTGTTCACACAACATTCACAGCAGACATCCCTGGTTTTTAGTGGTCAGTGGCATAACCAGGTTCTCCTAAGGGCTGTCCCGAATAGAGCGAATATTCGAATGTTCGATCATCAACCGAATATTCGATCATCAACCGAATATCCGAATGGCTTTTTGCCGGTTCGAATATTCGAAAAAAATATATATGCACTTACAGATACGACTATGATGCTATTTTAATAGAAAAGTTACAGCACTTGGCAGTGTCAAACGCCGCATTTTTTGTGGACAGAGGTTTATGGTTCCCGACGGTAAAACCCTTGACACTTCTAAAATAATTATTGCAAAAACTCAGGCTGGAGTTTGGTTTCTTGTTATCAGAACGTTATACGTACTCATAATAATCTTGATACAGTGCAAAAAATTTCCATTTCCATATCGATCGCCGCATGTAAAACACAGGCGTGCTTTTGCATGCAACTTTTTCCCGGCGCGGCATACAGTTGCAGCAGACGCCTGAAAGACTTGATCGGCGAGTATCGAATATTCGGTCAAGCCCAGTCTCGAATAATCGAATACTAAATTATTCGAAAATGAACAGCCCTATCAGGTTCCCCTATTTTCAAGGGGGGGGGGGGGGGGGGGGGGCAAGTGAAATTTTTTATCCAGATTTTCTGAACAAAATGTTACAATTTGTGTAAAAGAAGTGCCCTCCTCCTTTTTGGGGGGGAGGGGGTGGGGCTGCAAAATGATTTGAAATATAGTTTGAAATCTACAGATGCTGATCAGTACTTGTTTGTCTATCCCATGAAATGCTCGGTTTTTTTTCATCAGTTTTCTCATAAATTTTGAGATGGAAGTGATAAAGCTAACGTGTACAACAGGCATGCAACTTTTCCTCGGATCAGCTGATTTCCTCGTTTTTCACTTCACACTTATGCCATTGAAAATTGAAAAACACTGTACAAATTCTTGTAAAGATTAAAATTTCCTCCTATTTTTTTTGGTTAATTCCAAGTTGCATGCCTGGTACAAGTATGTTGGTCATTGTACTATTTAGTAGGGACCTGTACAGTCCAATGCTGTATACAAGTGATATGAAGTCTAGTCATTACTGGGAAATGCCACACCTCTTTCGGTTACAACCGCGGGCTCCATTGTACGAAAGATCATGGGGTACTCGATGCACCTTGGCTTGCGTGAGGAGTGTCGTCACGTATATGAGTGCGTCTCGCCCACGCACACCCTCTCCTCGTGTCCACTCTATTAACCGTTTCAGAACATTCTTGAAAGCTGGGTTGATGAGTCATCACAGCACACAATGCTGTAAATCATTAATTAAGTGATTTGATTTTTTTTTAAGACATGTTCAGAATAATAATGAAGTCCCCCGGTGCATGTCATTTTGTGGTTCTGTTGCAAATATTTTTAGAAGGTGGCAATAGGACACCTTTTCTATTTATCAGACTACGAAAATCCAGTTTTATAATAGGACTCGCCTGCACTTTGATAACTTGTGACATCCTCTTTATTTTTGTGAAAAAGGACAGGGAAGGCCATTGCTCATGGGGAAGGGGAGGGGCGGCCACAAATTGTTTTCCCAAACATCTGAATGGGGTTACGCTATGAGATTTCGGACTTTACTTCCCTTTAAAAAAAATCCTCCGGAGCCACGAATTAGAAAAAAAACGTAATGAAATTTCGGACTTTATTTCCCTTTAAAAAAATCCTCCAAAGCTGGAAATTAGAAAAAAAAAAAAAACCTAGAGTCTCGAACACCATATCCACTGAGCCATAGAGGAATTTCACATTAGCCCCTTCTGCGCACTTCCGGGTTAAAAGCGTGAGTGTCATCAGTGGCAAACAAAACAACGCTTTTCAGCACATTTATTCATGCATGAATTAATCAGGCCATAAAAGGAAGCGCAGGCGCACGATCAGCATAAAGTTGTTTACTGTGACATTGAGATCCCCGTTTTCAAACAAGGAAGTGCGCAGATCGGCGCTAAACTCGTCGTTGTGGGATTCCTCTATTGGAATGCTCGGCAGACAACGCAAATTCATTGCATTATATATACCCAGCCATGTATGCGCCCGTATATTTAAAGTATTATAGAGGGCGCTCAACAATGCATCCATTCGGATGTCGTTTAAGAAAAAATGATTCGCGGCCCCGGGCTGGGGCAGGGTTTTGACTTTTGAGGAAAATTCTGGGGTATGACACAAATAGACAACACACACAAACACTTGCCAAAAAATAAAGATTTCACAGTGAAGAAGCGGGTTTGGAAGAACGTCGCTGTTTACGTAGATGGAAAGTCAAATTTTCATAACCGGATCTCTGATTGGCCATAAAGAGTAGCAGGAAGAGTATTAAGGATTAATGAACAGACTGGCAAAATTTGGTTTTGACGAAACAGAGACTTCTCCGAAATCGCATGGCAGCGACTGCGAAACCCCGATAGAAAGATAAATTGTTTTTACCAAACTGTTGTTGAAAATTATAAATTAGAGTTATTAGGATTAGAGCAAGATTGCTGACCCCTAATCCCCCTTCAGTGTTTTTCATGTGGCCCTGTTGAATCCAACAATTTCCAACAAAACTGAAATGAGAAGCCTGCTAAATAAATACAGCAAATTTTGCAGTGTACGACCGACACACCAGCCTTGGTGTTTTGCAGCTGGGTCTGTCTACACTATTAAAAGGGACCATTTAGCATCAAAAGATAGCAATGGGAGTATAATAGACATGGAAGAGGGACATCAAATCAAGTATTTTGCCCAAATAATTTTCTGATGCTTTCCAGAGCTGTTAGTGATCACACTGACACAAAAGAAGGACAACACTCTATCTGCCATGGACGGAAATTCTTTTTATTATTGACTGGAAAAAAGAAAGAAGAATTTAATAACATTGCAAAATGTTGGTCAGTTTATGTACATCTCTAACAATGTCAGGATTGTTATCAGTGGAAATTATAACAAATTTTGGGGATTTTAACAAATTAAGATGTGATATAAAACATGGACGGACATTATATGACAAATTTCCGTCCAGAATTGGTACACTTTTACAAGCATAATATCTTGAAGATGATTTCAGGTCTAACTTCTGAAATACTGTTCGATGTTGATTTTTTTGGCTAAAACAAAATTGTTGATGGATACTGAATGTATTGTGACAAAAATCAATGGAAAATTATTCTATATAATAACTACAATCTCAAATTCCCATCCGGTGTCACACCAAATGGGGTCATTAGTGTGGATAGACCCAGCTTACCCTGCTGAATCCAACAAAATACAACAGGTATTTTTTGTATGAGCCCTGCCAAATCCAACAAAATCCAACTGACATTTTTTTTAGAAGCCAGCTTCCATCTCGTAAACACAACAAAATCCAACAGGTATATTTAGCCGCTGCAGTTCTAAATACAACTAGACATGCTATGTGTTTGTCACGTTATGACAAACACAGGGCTGTTTCGGGGTTGTTTTGTTATTTTGGATGTGTAATATGAATATAATAGTTAAAGGTGTTTGTTAGTTAAAGACGGAGGGGTTAGGATGTTGTTATTGGGGGGAACATGAAATTTCAAAAATTGAAAAAATCATAGAAAATTAGCCGATGACGTCATCATGACGTCACTTCGGCTTCTGCATGTTGGTGGCAGTATCTACCTACCCACCAATTTTCATGACGATCGGACCTATCCTTATATGTGTTTTAAAAAAAGCACATTTTTGATGATGTCATCATGACGTCACACATTTTCTCCCTTTTAGGGCATATCTTTGAGACATACCAAAGCTATAACAAAAATAATTTTGAAAATATCTTGTTTTGTTCGCTAGATATATTGCAAAGAATGTCACGATTTAAAAATTTCAAAAATTCATAAAAAATCACGTGATGACGTCATCATGACGTAAATGTTCGGCATACATTCTGAGCAGTTAGTCTAAGTGTCTGCCAAGTTTAAAGCCAATCGGAAGCATAAAGGTAGCCAAAGTGCCGGTAAGAAAGAAAACGTGTACAAATGCTATGGGCATTTTGCTGGAGAAAATTTTTTAAAAATCTTAACGAAAACAAAGGCTGTTTCAGAAAAGTTTCCGAAACAGCCAACAATGTTCAACACACCATGTAGTTTGTGTTGACTGCTAAGTCCTAACAAATTACCACAGCTTTTTACCATTGTTGGATTCTGTTGGATTTGGGTCTGTCCACACTAACGGTTACAACTGATTGCTTTGTTGGTGAGACTAGGGGTGTGCATTTACGGGTAGTAAAAGAACTGGGTACCTGATTAAAAAAAAATTCGGGTACCCGGGTAAACGTTAAAGAAACCCAACCCAAAACTTCCAATCCCGGAAGTTGCAAAAATGTCTTTCTCAGAGATTCAAAAGTCTGATTTCAGACAAAAGTCTGAAAAATCTCATGCCTGTCCAGTAAACATGATCACTACTCCGCCATTACATGTTCCGGCACGTGCATGCGCCAGCAAATCACAAAAGACAGAAGCTTTATACAGTTGTATTTATTGTGGAATGCGGCATGCTATTATGTCTTGTCGAGGCTCTTCATCCATACCCAATACAAAACATACTACATAAAACGGTACAAAAAACACAACTGGTACATTCCCTTGTCAATTTTCGTGAGCATCATAAACATAAAATCTGTGCTGGTTTCCCATGTAGTCAGGCTTTAAATGTAGTTTTTAAAATTCCGGACAAATAACATTCGAAACCTTTCCTTTTTCATTTTCGGGGAAGTTAGTATGCGATAATGTAAAGTTGTACGGGTACTCGATTCCATAATCTGGAACCGGTTCCTGACATGAACGGTCGGGTACTCAGGTACCTGGTTCCGATGCACACCCCTAGGTGAGACACGTATGGGAGCCGGGAGGTGGATTTCAAAGTAGGATTTTTTTTCTAATTTTGGTTTTCTAGACATTCCTGTATCATTCGTGATTGCACTGAAAAATAAATAGGCTGATTCACTGGATATGTAGGAAATTATTAGGCAATCCTTGAGATGAAATGAAGGATAATGTTCAGAACATAGACAGACATTCTTGAATCATACAGGTATATATTCTTGTTCTAATTAATCCAGCCCTTGTTCCATGTATGTTACTTGTTCAATGTAGAATTGTTATCACTCAAACTAAAAGTAACCTATTTAGTATAATTACGATGCGACTTGAATAACGTTCATAACATGGACAGAATTTTGTGACAAATGTCTGTCCCTGTTAGGAACATGAAGTCTTGAAGATGTACACTGCCAAAAATGATTTTCTTAATTTCTTAATATAAGAAAATATTTCTTATTTCAAGAAAAATCTTCTTGTCTCACTCCCTAGAAAACTTTTCTAGGGAGTGAGACAAGAAAAGTTGTCTTGAAATAAGATAATTTTCTCATTTTAAGAAAACCATTTTTGGCAGTGTACACTCTGTAGTTTAAAAATACCTGGAGGTTTAACCTAAGATTGGCCAGTGGCAATCCCTCAATGGATAGCTTTACATTAGGAACACAATGTGGGATAATTCATGGTTTCATGACTACATCCCAACAATTTAAAATGGAATGTCTGTCCATGTTATGAACATTAAATCTTGAGGATAATCCTCTGTGATTCCTCCAAACCCGGGAAATTTATCAAACCCGGGAAATTTATCAAACATTTTGGTGGGCAAAGTTCTTACTAGAATATTTGATGTAGAATTTTATTAATCAGCCTACAGCTTTGTTGTTATACAATGCCCTGATTTTACCTCACATTGACTACTGCTGTATGGTGTGGGGTGCTAAATCTACATGTACTCTGGTTTCTAAAATTCAAAAACTTCAAAATAGAGCACTTCGTATTGTTCTTAAGCTCCCACCACTTTCACCCACTAATTTAATTTTCGGTTTATAAATACAATGACAGTTGCCCAGCGTATTCATTTTCAACTTGGCTGCCAGGCTTTTAAGGCTAGCATTGGTGTTGCGCCGGACTACTTATGCCAAAAACTTAACCGAATCCAACCTGGCAATCTACCAACAACTAGGGCCATCACACATGGTAATTTTATTGTCCCAAGACCTAATTGTGAAATTTTTAAGAATGGTTTTAGTTACAGAGCTTCTGTTTTTTTAAATGGGGTTCCATGTACTATCCGCTCAAACTCTTATTTTTCTTTTCGGCATTTGCTGAAGGAAAATAAAGTTTGAACAAATATATTTTTTAGTATTTTCCCGAGGAGGATGAGGGGCGCTCGTATTTTTAATGTCCTTTGTGTGCAATTTTATGTACATTATTTCTTAATTAATTCTTTAAGAAATTTGCTTTTATTAATCTAGTTGCGCTGTATATTGTTGAAGTTTTGTCTTTGTTTTGATGTATTTTTTTATTTTATGTGAGGGCCCCAAATGATCAGCTTCTGCTGGATGGGTTACCCTCATTAAAGATGGTTTTAAATAAAATCAAGAGGGAAAACATGGCAAATTACTTCATGTATCGACTCCTGTCCCTGGTTCCCTCTAAATGTCACACTTTTGTATACTATTAGCGTGGAAAGACCCATAGCAGGACTAGGGTTAAGCCCTGTCCGCACTGGACTTATTTTGGTAAAACTTACCGAGACGATGGGAACTTTTCCCATTTTAAGTCCAGTGCGGACAGCCTAGGATGTTTTCTTCTCAGTTACTTTTCCTGAGTCCAGCGGTTACTTCTACCGGCCAACTGCTGCCCAGGAAAACTGACCAGGTAACTTTTCCCGAGTCGATAAGTCCAGTGCGGACAGAGTCGGTAAAAGCGGCTCAGGAAAACGTACATCCGGCCTGAGCGCAAGGTCATGCTTCACAGGTAAAGCACGCATGCGCTTTACATTGTTTCACCGCGGTGCGGTGCACGTGGCAAGTTTCCAAATTCCAGTGCGTTGTTCCTCTTTTGGTCGCAATCATGATAGATTCTATTATTGATAAAAAAGTTGGAAGTTTGATTGGTGCTAAAGACGTAGGCCTGCGTGTACACATCGGCTGGAAAAATGAAAAGGCAGGCGTGATTTGGGCCGGGGATTTGGGTCAATCGCGTCAATGTAGTATGTAGAAAGGTCACGCAAAGCGCCCTCATGAGTCGGTATATTGACAGCTCGGTTACTTCTCCCACGGTCTCGGTAAAATTTTCCCGTGTCGAAAGTCCAAGTGCGGACAGTGGTCACATTTGACCATTTTTAATTTTACCATCGTCTCAGTAAAACCTTCCCCCAAAAAAGTCCAGTGCGGACACGGCTTTTGTCACAAATTTTTGGAACGACGAAAACCACGTAGGAGCTCCTAAATAAATGTGTTCTACATTTGTATATCTAGGTGTTCACAAACTACATTTTATACATTATCACTGTTAAAGACATGTTCCGAATACCACATGTCCAAAAGCATTTACATTTTGTGGTTCTCCTGTAAATAATAATAAAAACATTTTAACCATATTATGTGTGCGACCATTTTAGAAAACACCAGTCGTAGACATTAAAGGTAGTGTACACGATTGGTAATCCTCCAATTTCTTTTTTTACTGAATTATTATGAAATACCTTTTATAGACTGTAAGTTAATAGTAACTAGTCTCAATCATCCTGTGAAATGATGGCACTAGGTGTGCTGTCATTGTCAAGAAAAGTGGAAATATATATCGTTTTCCCAACAATTTCCAGCTGGAAATCGTTGGAAAACTGCCCTGTAGCCGTTAGTCAAGGCGCGCGAGGCTACCCGGACAAGTGGAGCGCCCCGGAACATGATGGCGCCATGACATATCCAGGGTGCGTCACGCGCCCAGCTTTTATAGCTACGCGCGCCTTGACTAAAGGCTATCATCCACCCAACAGTTGAAAACGAGCGCTGTTTTTCTCTCGTTTTTATCGCCATCCAACAACACAAAACTTTGAACAGGTCAGTGGAATGATATTTCCTATAACATACTGACCCCCAAATCCGCCCATTTCTGAAAATTGCAACAATGAACAATCATGTACACTGCCTTTAAGCTCTTTTCCAATACTTGTGCAATGGAATACTGACTCATAAGTTTGCTAATTACTCCATACACAATACCAGATTTGCAAAGGATACTTAAATTCTTGGAAACCAGCAAGCAAATGGCATCTATGGAAATGTCAAGTGGTTTTAAGTACACAACACTAAAAGCACCCATTTCCTCTTCCCCCCCCCCTACTTTTTTAATGGTCATATTTTTCATGTATGTTTTAAAGTAAACAGAAAATATTGTACAGTTCACTTGTGTATGTTGACTGCAGCCAGACTCTTTCAGAGGTGGAATTTTTTTCATTATCCGAACATTATCAACGCTTATTTGGATTTCTTTCCTCCGAGGATTGAACCATATTTTAGATATTTTTCTTTCCCAGTTTTCCCACATTTCCACACCTTTGTGCCGACTGGAGAATGAAGGTACACCCCATTTGCCCGGTGGCTCAGATAAATAACTACACAAACACCACAGTTCATGGCCGCCACCAAATCTTTCAGACTTTTCAGAGCCATTTTACGCTGCACTTATCCTTTTTATTGAAATAATAGTAAGGGGGGGGAAAAAGGGGAGAAGTAATTGACCTAGAAAGTGCTATTGTTCATTCCCAACCCACCGGTAGGTCTAAAATAAATATTCACACATGCCGAACCGCACATGAACTAGACTTCATGTTGTCCGACCTTTACGGGGCCGACTCAACTCCGATATAAAGTAGAATATTTGCCAGACTATCTGGAACAGTCCATTGTGCGCTTGACACCCCCTGGAGTCGAATGGAAGCCGCCTGTCTGTCGACAGGTGTGACTGGAGTAGCCCACCTACCTCAGTTACTGCGGTCACCTTGACACCCATCTCCAGTGACGTCCTTCGGTCAACTGTGATTTTGCAGTTTCTATTGGGCGTGAGAGATTGACAGAGCGAGAGAAAAAAAAAAAGGGAATGCCAGTAAGAATGACGTCGGCCCTTTAGCCCAGACTGGCAGTGAATGAACAAGGGGCGTGGTACCATTCCACGGGTCCATTCAGAATGAGTTTTATGAATAGTAACAGAGCGGCCGTGCGTACGTACGTGCGCACATGGTCTGCTGGTTTAGTCTCATGTTGGTCGACAGTGTGTGACGACGGGCTGGTTTCTCCGTCTGTGCCACCGACTGTGATGTGGGTAATCCTCTGGCTGAGCTCCAGGCATCATCATTGATTGGGAGATGGCCGGTGATGTGACGTGTCATCATGGGACAGGCACGGAGCCAGGCGTCATGTGATTCTGGTTATTGAGACTCCATTAGACAAGGATCGGACGACGCCGGACAGTGCGGTGTAGGCAGAGAGTATTAATACCACTTGCTCAACCTCAATCCAATCCATTCATGGGTCTTCCTATTTTCGGTATCGGCAGAATGACTCATTATTTTGGGGGGAAATTATCCGAATGAGATGATGAAATAACATATTTTACCGAACTGAAAATGTAAATACTGAATGTGTGATATTCTCAAATTGAATCATGCCATATTGTCTTCGTAATTATGTACGCATGTGTGGTATTTGTTATTGAAAAAGGTATATTTCTGCAGTTTTGTACTGTCACATGTGTGTATTGCAAACAGATTTGGAAACTATCCAACTGGGATAAAATGTTACGCCTTCATCAGTGTTTAGGCTTTTTTTCAAACCAGCTGTTCTTGTTTAAATGCTATAACCAAAGTATAATAATTTGTGAAAATGAATTAAACTGCTGGAAACTGCTAACTGACTGGATTGACCTGAAATATACAAATCAACAAAATTAGCTGGCCTGACGTTTCTAACTTTATCAAGTTCTTTCTCATAAATAATTCGTACTCGGCCATTTTTTTTTTTTTTTTTTTTTTTTTTGGTTTTTTTTAGAGCGCAGATGACACTTGTAATGTTAAATTCCATCAGTCATTTTCCATTCTTTATTTATAGTGCTGTGCATTTATGAGCTGGATGCGTGACTGGATTTACATGTAGGAGTAATCCCAGGGAGTTGAGTGGATGGGTTAATGGTACCGATTTTTAAATGACCATATTACTGGCGTGAAATTCTTTATCCACTAGAGCATCACTCACAGTAAGATAATATCTGATTCGTCTTGTTTATATCTGAGATACATGTTGTGCAGATTGGGAGCATAAATGATCCCTGGATATGCATCAGTGGAGGTACACTGTCTGAACTGAGCGGTCAACTGCAGCTGGTCAACAAGTGGTCAGCACATCAGCCGGTGAACAGTGGTTTTGGACAGGGAGCCGATCTGCCATTGGTCTGTGATTGGATGAGCAGCTAAACAACGGTGTCATGTACGGTCAGGTAGAAAAAAAAAAAACAGTTGCCATCAAATATGACATCGTACCCAGCATTGAAAAAAGAACACTTGAAAAATGTAACGTTTTCAAGTGTTTATGTTGAGTCGCTGAAATGTTGTGAATAAAGTGGAATGCTGGTTATAAATTTCATATTTGATGGTACAATCTTTCAGCACTTGTACGCTTTATGCCTGTTGCACATGAAAACTGGTTCAAGTAGACTATGTCAAGTTTGTAGGATAATGTAGGATAACTTGTCCAACTTAAACGTAGCATGTAATTTTCAGAAATGATTGGATTTTGGGGGTTAGTATTTTATAGCGACACTGTGCCGCTTGCCTGTTTCCCACATCTGCTCACGGACTCGGAATGCAACATTTCATAAATTCTTCAACTGGAAATTTCTATAGGCCAGCAGTCGGGTTGTGCTGAAGTTAAAAATGACAGAAATGTATACAAACCCTTGTGTGCCAATGATTTTAACGGAGCTGCCAACCAGTATGTTTTTTTTCCGTATTTTGCACGGCAATTCACGAAAAATACTGAAGTATGAATTTTTGTTGATAAATACGGATTTTTGAAATCCGACCATAATGATGTTTTGTCATGCATATTATGCTATTATACTGCACGTGTACTGGCTCGTTATTGCAATCTCAACCAAACGGATGCAACTTTAGCTCTGAAAATGTTTCAAAATGAGACGGTCCATCCAGCGCGTGGGTTTGTCAAACTCACCAGGCACCCATCGTGCCCCCTTTTTTGATGAGTTCCATGTATGCCGAATTTCATTCTCACTAATTCAGCAGTACGGACTATGCTGTGCGAACAAAAATCTGATTTTTCATGAAAAATACTCTTATTCTGAGCCAAATTCTGATGTTTTGCTTTCTGAATACTGAAATAAGTTTGAAAAGGTTGGCAGTATGATGTCATAAAGTGAAAGTTACAGCGTGTGTTAATAGTTCTCAAAAGAACAAATAATGTTTTTTTGTACATGTGTAAGCATCGTGGTTGTAACTTGGTACCAGCAAGAAATCTGTCGTTAACATCTCTATATTTTGGAGTACTTTTAGAGTTAAAAACCAGGGAAGTGAAATAGTGTACGAAGTGTGCGTGGATGGTCTCGTGTTTATGGCCCTACGATGTGATGTTAATAGTATGGGTCTGTGTGGTTTTCATGTTTCCTGGTCCGCCGATCAAGAGAAATGAAATGGTCTCAGGCAAGTTGGGGGCGACCATGGCCGCTGCCATGCTTGAATGAATCTCGGCTCATCTGGGAAACCTACGGGTAGTTTTTGAATCAGGTTATAGACGAGCTCAGAAGGGCACGTTTTTGGCATCGATTATTGGACAGGTCAAGGTCGAAAAGACTGATTAGGAAAACCCTTTAGCCAGAGTAAAAGGGTCATTTAATATATACAAGCTGCACTTATGATGGTTGTTCTTGTGCTCTCGAGAGTTTTAAAAATGATCGTTGTTTTCATTGATTGACTCTACGTGTAGAATTCAATTTGATCTGAATCCAGTTGATTTTTCTGCTCTAGGATTCACGAGGGTGTGTGTGTAAATATTATACATTAACTTGGCTTTGATGCAACCAGACCCGCAAAAATTGAACAGTTAAAATGGATTGTTGATCACTCGCATTGAATCGACAATAACCAAATCATAAAAATGTCCCAACAATAATAATTTTTCAACAGAAGTGAGAAACGCGTGATGCAGGAGAGCCATTATGTACATATATATGTAGTCTCATGGAGCTACCTGAGTATATCGATAACGATTCACGACTAAAGTTAACCCAGAAACCTAGATTCCCCTCGGAATTAATGGTGCATTGCACGTGCGCGCCTTCAAAAATTCAGGATTACAAATTCGGATTTCAGATGCGCAGAATTATTCCTGCAAACCATGAGTCATGATGTGGATAAATGTATTTTCGGCGTCTCGGTTCTAGTTTTAACCTGAAACCATTCATTCGCTGTTTGTTTAGCACTTCAAAAGTCAGATCAGCGGGCCCCCCATGAGAGCAAGAGGGTAAACATCACCAGAGATAATATAATATCCTAATTGTTATGTAAATTCTCCAAAGCTCACTTGGAAATAAGTGTACAGTTATTTGCCTAAAAAAGAAAGCTAGGCTGTAGGGAGAAGATGTTCATACGAAACTGATGTCGTGGCCTGATGAGTAATAAGCATTATGTGAAAAATACAGCGCTTTAAACTGTCAGTGCCAAAGCAAAACTTAACCTTATATAAAAAGACGGAATCTGTTAATATATAAAAAATCTGAAGATGAAAAATTGCAGTGAAAACCGTAAATTTCCCCCCCTCAAAGTGAATAGGGTACCCACTTGTGTACAATGCACTGTGGTAGTACACATCAACACATGGGACGATTCCCATTTCCCACCAAATATTCGCACAATTTGCATATTCATGAAGCTGAGCCATTATTACCATTTACACACTATTTTTGGGGGAGCTACATGTATTGTGATTTTATTAATCAGTGTATAAAGATTAATGTACAAAAAAGCAGGGGTAAGATTTGAGGAGATTTTTCCCCGATTTCAGGATTTTTTGTCGGGATTTTTTACTGATTACAGATTTTTTTTAAAGTATCTCTCTTGAAATCTGGAATTCCTGAGGTGTTGCCCTAAAGGTGTTTTTACCTGTAAAAGTGGATATAGACCAATAGAAACGGGTATTTTAAGGGGCGCCTTTAGGCAAATACAAACCATAGACCCTACGTTGCTCTAGGGTCCTAGCGGCTACCCCCAAACACAGATTTCATCGATTTGTCCTTTTTCGGCCAATCTCACCCCTGAAAAAGGGGGTTTGTTTGTCGACGGGCAAAAACTTCCTGTCCAAAAGTGCTCTTGCCTGTCCACTGGAATACATATAGACAGACCGGTGGCTAAATGAGACACTACTTGTATACATGCAAATATAACTAGTTTTGACTGTACATGAGAGATTAAGTGAAAATATTTCAATGTATTGTACATGTAGGTCTGTTAGCTTTGACTTGTAATATCAATATTGTTGGGATGTAAGTTCTCTGAGGGGTCGGGAAAATGTATTTGTAGGCACTCCCTGCTAGGGCTGTTCATTTTCGAATAATTTAGTATTCGATTATTCGAGACTGCGCTTGACCGCATATTCGAGTATTCGATACTCGCCAATCGAGTCTTTCAGGCATCTGCTGCAATGCCGCGCCAGTAAAAATTTGCATGCAAAGCACGCCGGTGTTTTTACATGCAGGAACAATAAACCTCGACAATAAACCTTGACATTTGACACCGCTAAGCGCCATAACTTTTCTATTAAAATAGCATTAGAGTCGTATCTGTACGTGCATATATATTTATTTTTATTAAAATGCGAACCGGCAAAAAGCTATTCGAATATTCGCTATTTTCGGGACAGCCCTACTCCCTGCCCATGTCTTAAACTTAAACTTAAAGGAATAGAATGTCACAATCCTTGCATTTTTGTCTGGAGTGGGTGGAAAGTAGGACAAGATTAAACACAGCTTTACCGTGGTGTCCGTACTTGTACCTTTGTGAAGCCATTGGTCTGTGTGTTACAGAAAACATGCAATGGATATCCAGTTCAAGTTCTTTGCCCACGTATGACCATGTGTTACAAAAATATTAAAACCCTCCTGTTCTCAGGGCCAAAATCGACCCAGCTGCTGTACAGATCAAAACCCATCAAATGACAGATTGAAACACACACAAACTGTGAGAGTTGGTGTTAAGAGTTTTTGATAGGCTGTGATAGTTATAAGTATTGGAGGGATAATTATTTATTAATGGAAGCGACAAGAAAGTGGAAGTTTTTTTCAATTACAAAATCCTTTAGAAAATCCACTGGCCAGGTTGGATGTACATGTATGCAAGAGGTCCCTACATGTATTTTCGCTTAATCATAAAAGGAACTCCTTTTTTATTTATTGAAATCACCCAATACAAGGCTAAAAGCCACTCTTGGTAAAGAGTTACAATCAGAGAGGGGTAGGGTTGGTGACATTTTGAATTGCCAACCCTTATTACCCTAGGTTTTTCTAAATAGAGGATTATTCTTCAACAGATTCCAGAGAAATTATCCCAATTTTCAGACCTGTAGACCCTTGTTAACAGAGCACAAGAACGGTACTGAAAGCAATCCTTAAAAATAAACCACCGCGAAAAGATACTGGCTAATTTATAATGGAGTCTGAACCAGCTGTATAGAACAAAAATCGAGCCAAAAAAATTGAATATTCAACTTTTCTAAGTTTGATATATTTGTACTCAAAGCTATGGAGACGCTGCTGATGTGCCTTTGATGACATCATACATTGGCTCATGAATATGTAAATTTTCACAAGCATTACCGTTGTGCCTTTTTTTGATGACATCATGCATTGGTTCATGAATATGGAAATGCTCACAAGCACTAATGCTGCGCCTTTGATGACACCATACATCGGCTCATGAATATGGATATTTTCATAAACATAAATGTAACGCCAAAGAATTGCTCCAGAGGAGTTGGAAATTTATTAGAACAGAAAAGGCAAGAAATTCTGTCCTGCGGTGTTTTCAAGTCATAAAAATCCAGTGGCAGGATTCCTTTAAACAGAATTTGTGCATCTGGCCTGTGGTATGCTTCAACGCCCACACCTGGGCCAAGCCAGACTTCAAATGACCTCACCACACACAAGGTCAGTCACTGCAACAACAACAAAAAAGAGACCCGCCCTCTCTTCAGAGAATCAGATATCATTGTTTTTGGATGAGTACTTAAAATATCCGATTGCCGGTTATTCTCTGGGCCCACTTCTTCCTGAACGCCTCTGCAGTGTTAGTTCCCAGCAAGCAATCCAAATGACAGAAATAAACAGACTCGTCAGCGATATGCCCGTTATTCAAAGGATTTTGTGTTGGTCGTTTAAATGAACCCTCCTATAGTTATAACCGTCACAGCCTATCAACAAATCTGCCCACCAACTCTCACAGCTTGTGTGTGTTTCAACCTGTCACTTGATAGGGTAGTTGCCTCCATTTTGGCCCTGATCGAGAGAGGGAGGGTTAAGGAAATTCATTTTTACATTTTTACCAAAGTTCACTGCAGAGTAAAATCTGATGTGGTATAGCTGACGGTACCGTACTAGATCCTTACATGTATATCAAGGTATAGCAACAATGTAATAGCTGGTTGTTTTTTTTTTCATGGTTTGAAATTTGGTTAAAGTTTTATTTTTTTCCCCTCAAAGTTATGTTTTGTATACCGGTTTGCCGTCAGTTTTGCTGAAAAACGATAACAAACTTGGGGGGGTGTAAAGTTGTAAACTTTCAGGCAAAAAAAACTGATTTCGGGGGTTTTCATGTAAAGTGTACAACTAATTTTAGGCATCATTTGCTTTTGCTGTAATTTTCAGAAATAAATGGATTTGGGGGTTAGTATTTTTATAGCGTACTAGCAAATACTGTAACACTGACCTGTTTAAAGGTTTGTGTGCATAGATGCTGTGGAAAGCAGAGAATTTTTTTTTTCTAGTAGTCTGGTTTCCTGACCATACTTTAGAGAAAACATAACAATTATCAGGTCGGGTAACTACACATGTAGACTATTTCCAACAACTGGGAAAACGATATAATGTAAATTTCCACTTTTCTTGAAAACGACAGCACACCAGGTGCCATGATTTCACAGGATGTTTTGAGACTGCTATTTACTAGGTTTTTTTGTTTGTATGTTTGCAAATGATGTATACTACCTCTAACCCTAACCCCTTTAAATGTTTTTTCATATGGCCCTGCTAAACCTAACAAATTCCAGCAAAACTGAGGACTTATTCCAGGCAATATGATCCAATTTTCCTTTTTTTTCTTTCAAGATGGCTTTTGCTGACATTTCTCAAATGTATTCATAACATGCAGGAAATTAGGCATTGCCCCACTTTCCTTTGCATTAAATAATATAAGTATTGATGGTAGCACTTTAAAGACTAACTAATTTAAAATTCATCAAACAATCCACTAGCCATATAATTATAATTTTAGTCTTTCATTTTAAAGTGCTACATGTACGTGTGCCTTCAAGTTTAAGACTAACTTGGCTGTGAACAACTTTGCATTGTAGAAACAACCCAAAAAGCAGCCTTGAAAAGGAAAGGAATGGGCGGGGACGCTGAACATGTTTTTCTTTTAATCTGCTTACAATGTGAGCAGACGTTGTAGTGTAGTACAGTATGCTGAATGTACATTTGGCAGAGCAGCTGCTTTGCATACATGTGTACACGTGGCCCCCACCCACACACACACACACACACACCCACACTACTAATAACATGTACCGGTAACCATTTGAAGGCAAATATTCACTGTGTGCTGGTAGGTATAGTATCTCCACCTACTCATAATACATGTAACGAGCGAGCATATTGTTGTCATTGCCTTGTACATGCAGGCATGTGTTTCTAGGTGTCACCGAGCATAATGGAGTCATTCCTGGAACCCGATACACAACCCCCCCCCCCAAAAAAAAAAAAATCAGTTGAAAAATTATAAATTTCCTACATTTAAATTGAACAATTAATTGGAATAAATTTTTTTAAGGTTGAGGACACTTCCTAGTAAAAACAAATGCCGAGGGGGTTATAGGGTTAATATTTTGTGTGCATAGATGCTGGGAAAACAGAGAGAAAAAATGCTGTTCTTGTACAGTCTGGTTCCCTGACCCTACATCAGGCAAAACAGCAATTTATAGACGGACGGAAAGGGAATTATCATTCCTGGAACCCAAAAAAAAAATCAGTTGAAAAATTCTTAATTTCCTATATTTAAATTGAACAACTAATTGGAATAAATTTTTTTAAGGTTGAGGACACTTCCTAGTAAAAAAAAATGCCGAGGGGGTTATAGGGTTCATATTTTGTGTGCATAGATGCTGGGAAAACAGAGAAAAAAGGCTGTTCTTGTAGTCTGGTTCCCTGACCCTACTTTAGGCATATGATGCGCGATATGGGGCAGAGGGAACCCCCCCCTCTTTTGTGTTGGTCATTGTGTTCCTAGAATCCCAGGAATTCTTTTCAGATGTCTAGGGGGGATGTGTTAGGTAACAATAGTCTGGAGAGTGTATAGGGTATAGGGACAAAAAGGGGGGTACCCCTCTGCCCCCATATCGTGCTGGGTATAACTTCAGGCAAAACAGCAATTTATAGATGGACGGTCAGGGAATTATCAGGTTGGGGAACTAGACCATTTATAGACTAGCTGGGTTACACGCGTTTTGGCTTGCAACCAATTGCCAAACATAGTCGGTAAACTGCATGTATAAAGTCGGTAAATCGGGGGAAGTGATGACCATCACTGGAAATTGATAGAAAAATTCCACTTTTTCCAGGTGCCGTGATTTCACAGGGTGCTTGAGACTATTACCGGTATTTACTTAATTAAAAAAATAACCCTGACATTCCTGAATCCTCCAATTTTAATATGATTTTTCACACACCCTCGCGGGTTAGGGTTAAAGTCAAGTAAGGTACTTCATAATAATTCAGAGGTTTTGATTGATGTTTGCAAATGTTGCATATTGCCTTTTTAATGCACTCCAGAAATCTGACACCTTTTATCCATAAATCCAATTTTTGACATCTACCGTGATTAATGATAATGTGGCTAATTGGCTGTTACACTACCAGTTCAAATTCAAAGTCATTTGATCTTTTGCAGTAAGAACAAAAAGTACATGTACAAATGTTTGAAAGAGATGACCCCAAAAATTCCAAGGCCCTTTTTGTAAAGGTTTCCTGTATATTAATCTAGTCATATGCGATTGCTGATTTTTTTATACATACTAATTCGCGATTAGGTCGACCGTTTTTGATTATTTTTCAGACCTTAGCGAGACCAGTGGCATTAGGGCGACCGTTTGACGGTCGGCTTAACGCACAACCTCTTTAAATATTGAGAATTTTATTGTCGAAAATGAGTTGTATCGATAGAGGATGGTCCAAAATGAAAATGTACCAAATTTCGTGGGGTTTGAACAGGGAATATTTGGGTTAGGTTACATGTACATTAAAGTTGACAATTTTGTTTGCACAAGTCTATGGGACGTTCGGCCTATTAGCTATTTGTCAATAATATATATATATATTCTGCTAGGTCCAGCGTAAAGGCGAAATCCCATATACTTGTGCACAAACTTCTTTTTACTGTAACCTAACCCAAACATTACCTAATTTGACCAAACATCAGAATTATGCCATTTAGAACACAAAGAACAAAATAGAAACAATTGCGACAGTAAAATTCTGCCTAGAAAAGGTACCTGTGACGTTAAGGCGAAACGACTTTTTCGCCCTAACTTACACTTTCCCCTTAACGTGCACTTTTAAACAACGCCGTTTCCCCTTTCCGTTCGAATTAGAAAAGTATATACATGTAGGAAGGTAGCAATTCTCATTTGTAGAATGATTATGCACCTAAAAACTCAATGAAAAGATGAGATTTGGGCTGGAATTCATTCTGCATTCATGAAGGATCGTTAGAAATATTGTTTCGTGAGGATGTCACAATCGTTCAAGCTGTTGGATTCTGTTGGATTCTGTTGGATTCAACAAGTTTCACACATTGTCATTGGATTTTGTTGGATTGTAGCAGGAAGCTTTAATAGAGAAAAATGTGAAGGAGTTTAGGGTTAAGGAATTTTTTTTCATACCGAACCTCAACCTTGATTGATAATTTGTATATACTGCAACTCCAGTACATGTACACCTCGGCACAAGATTGTAAAGAAAAATAGTATACTTTCTATGGCAACTGATAATTTGTAATACACCTGCTGCCAAATTTGAAAACAAAATTTACACAAAATTTAAGGGAAAAAATATCAAAATTGAATGTTGGATGGGAAAATCCACTTCGAGTTGCTGAGCTAGCCAGCCACACCTTGGTCATACTGTAATTTTCTTTTTTTATCTGTTGGTGACCTTAGGCTAAGATGGCAAACAAACCAAATCTGACAATAATTGATCGCTCGAAGAAAAAAAACACGTGCACATCATAACTCGCATCCCGGTGGGAAAATGATGAAGTTGATTACGTCCCATTGTGTTTTGTGATCAACCGTAATTGACATGTTCTGCGCATTGTGATTAAAGCTTGTCTTATTGAACAGTGCCCCACTATCAGCCTGAGCATATAGACTGTTTAACTTGAGTGAATAAACCCGAGGCCCAGCCTCTAAATCTCCGCAAACACAACAGCAGAGGGCTAGACAAACTCGTGGCGCGGCAGCCCGACCGCAAGAATCGGTGGCGTGTCCCACTGCGACGAATGCAGGTCGTTTCCCGGGCAGCATTTCGAGTGTTTGTCACTTGTTGAGATGGTAGAGTAGGGCAGCACCTAGCTATTGCAGAGTGTACATGTAGGTTTGTTTTGAGACGGACCCTTGTGGGTGGGGGGGGGGGGGGCCGTTGGACAAAGGTCAACCCAGTGATGAGCAGTGATTCAGTAAAGATCAATATTTTAACAGTTTTTTGATACATGTAGATGGAAATTTGGCGGCAAAAAAAACACATCTGTTTTTTTTGTTTATACCCAAAGTCTTCACATGTACATGTAGGATACAGTTTATGCCTTGTCAGTGCTTCTTGCCTGGTTTTTTTTCTTTTTTTCAGGAAAGGGTTGAACATTTTCAGTGGCTTTATATTAACCCTAACAGTCTCAAATCCTCTAATTTTAATATGATTTTGTATTGCACCCTTGGGGGTTAGGGTTAAAAGGCTTTTATCCAACTATTAATAATTTTGTGTTTCTATTCCTAAAATTCCACAGTTGGAAAACTGTTCCTGTAAATGTTTGTTGACAACTTTTACTTGCCTCACCGACTATGCTAAATTGAAGCTACGTTCATCTACACTTGTTGAGTTTTCTAAGCTGCATGTAGAATTGCTTTAGAACACGAACAGTCCAAATCCGCCACAATTTAGTTCTTGGTTTTGCTCGATGTTGAGGCCACGAGCACAATTATATTTGTCAAACAATCCACAAGGGAAACTGCCAACATATAGGGCAAGATAGCTCAGTTGGTAGAGTGCCGGTACGGTAACCCGGAGGTCGCAGGTTCGGATCCCGCTCCTGCCAGTTTCTTTGTTCACTTTGAACAATTATATTTGCTTTGAATCGAAGAAAAACAATTGGTCCTAAAACCCTTAGTTTTCTGTTCTGGGCTTAAGGTGTTGAGGATTATACTCAGATGTTGCTGATGATAGTTCCTCTTTCAGAACCATATCAAGTTTTCCCAGAGTTGGCACCATTTTTGTGTGTAGAAGTCACCCAATACAAGGCTAAGGTAAAGCGCTACACGGAGGTGGTTAGGTTGGCCACATTTTAGGTTGCCAGCCCTACCCCCTTAGTTTTCCTGGGTCCAGATCTAAATAGAGGATAAATCTTCAATAGATACCAAAGAAATGATCCCAATTTTCAGCCCTATAGACCCAGGCGGAGGTAACTTCCACTGTTGGTGAGACCAGCTCACTTTATACCCCATTGCATTATATGGGGTTGATAATCCCAGTTTTGTTTCTGTACTTGGCGCCATTTGTTGGATTTTTGGCGGGTTTGAGAATTTCTAAAAACAATTTTAATGAACAAGGAGTAGGGGTTTTCTGAGATGTAGTGGGGCGTAACTTGAACCAGTTATCATGTGCATTCGGCATAGGTTATACATGTACTTCTTAATCTTTTCTACCTGCACGTACATTATACTTGTTATCTGTCCTTCAATCCACACGGACTAGTAGCTAGACCTGAGCACTCCCCATCGTCCATGCCCACCACTGCACGTCCCCAGCCGCTACCCATCATCACCTAGTTATACCGCCCTCGTGGGACGATTTTTGTTGGGTGTCAGTGGCATCATACCGGACAGCATTAGACGTGGCATCAGCGGGCTCTAATACTGTCTGGTAATGATGTTAATGGCGTTCAGTGAGCAGCAAGACACGTCCTGTATCGCTATGGCGACATTGCCGCAGAGGCTTGTGGGATGCGGAACCAGTCCATCACTTTTTTGGTTGTTTTTTTATGAACACGTAGTTCATGACTTCATTTGTGTCATTTCATCACCAAATCCATCGCATTATATAAAACTTGTTTGAGTTATGTAAAAATCCTCATTGGAATCCAGCCGGCATTTCTGTTGTGTATATTTTCCATACGGATCCACGAATGTTCATTGTACATACGACTAGCTGTAGTTTTAATTGATATTCACATAATCACACATTCATGATCATGACCTTCATTCCTAGTATTCCGCGAATCATTATCATTAATTCATTTGTTTATTTTCATGTACATGTATCTGCAATCATGTTTCCTTTGTACTGTGTAACTAAATAATTCGTCCCCTCTGAGGATTTATACACACATTGTATAGAAATTTGTAGAATGAAAATTTGGTTTTCCTTTTTTCCCCCCAATTTTTTTTCTTTTTTTAAATGCTAAAGGAAAGAGAAGAAATGTTTCCAGTTGATCTGTTGCTGTTTTGAATAGATCTGGAGACTTGACTGTTACGAAAGCCATCTTTAAAAAAAAGAAAAACGTTAGCCATTTTTTAAAGTAATGACCAGGGCTCTGCTTACCATAAGCGAAAAATCCCCGCTTACTGTAGCAGAAAATTATGTGGTTACTGCAAGCGTATTTCACGCGTTAGCGTGGAATTTTGGCTCCTGAGCATGCGTACATCCCGTAAAGGATTCTGTGCTCACAGGGTTAGCGCAGAATCTTTCCGCTAGCACTGTTAGCACAAAATGGTGATCGTAAGCGCGGAAAGCTGTGGTTAGCAGAGCCATGAAATTGGGCCCAGCTGGATCTTAACACAAGTTTTTTTTTTAAATGGCCTCCTTGTTTGACAAACTAAATAGAAAATGCTGAGGAAGAAAGGAAAATGCCTCCTGGTCGATCTACATTTCATGTACTGAATTAATTTTGAGAATCCACTGTTAGTCTAACAGTGAAAGCCATTTAAAAAAATTATGGGCGGCCATCTTGACAAATATTGTAAAGTAAAAAACAAAAAGGGCCTCCTTTCTTTTGAAAACAAATGCCCTTTTTTTAAACCTTAGTTTGTGAACAGATTATGCAATTTACATTTGGCAAAACGAGTGGTGTGTTATTGTTACGTGTCTAGCTGCAGCCTGCGTGATTAAACCGCCCACGCTGAGGGTTCATTGTAAATATTGCAGACTGGACACACCTTAAACTACTGAACAAATAGCAAGCCCATAAGAGATTGCATACCGTGTGGCCATAGAGTGCTATATTGGAATTTTATCAGCAGAAGGCTTTTTAGTGCATGTACAAAAAACTTAGTTGTAGCATTCGTGTAAAGATATCCTGTCTGCACTCGAGTTTACAAAATTATTTTTTTCGTCATGTACATGTATGTTTGATTTTAACGGGAAAAAAACCCTCCTTTTTTATTGTTGGCATCTACAAAAAGGTTTTTGTTCTTGTTCTTAACACACAAAAAGATCTACATGTACATTAATTGTACCCTGCAGGAACCAAATTATTGTTGGGCTGCCAATAATTTGACATTTTAAAAAGGAATTATTTGAAAACTCAACATGGGTGGCAGTCGTTTTTGTCCGAATAACTTTTGTATTGCTAGAAATATAGTTACTTTATAGTTACTTTAGGGTGTAAACTTCGAAAAAGAGGAACCTCGGAAAGATTATCTTTAAAACTGTGTTAACGCATCATCTGATCAGTAATAGTACAAGGTTCATGAAACAGGTCCCAAAATGCTAGTTATCATAAGACCAGATTACAATCCTAAAGAAAGTCCTTTTTTTTTTTTTTTTTAACTCTCCGTGAAATTTTGAAAACGATTTGTTACATTTGCAGATGTTGTAACTGGTTTTCCAAATTTCATATGAAGTCAATCATCCAAATTCAGTAACATTTTTTACACCATCTAAGGAGTTATAAGGGTTAACCAGTTACCAGATTTTTCCATTAGGGGAAAAAGAGAACATGTTGAAATCGTTCTTTTTTGTCGGACAGTACACCTGTGTACATATGAATGCAAACAAAATCGTTGATCATTGACGATTTTATACCATAGCAACCAGTTGAATCGAAATCTCTTGTGACCCAAAATAACCAGTCTATACCTAGTCTTGCAACACAAAGTCGTACGGTTGGTAGATGTGTAGTTCGAGGTAGACAGCCAAATATTCTTTGAAAATGTGTCCATTGTATAAGTTACTGTCAAAAATGGCCCGGACGGACATGTACAAAAATTAGTTTGAGCTTTTAAAACCTGCTCGTGTTTGCTATGCACACTGCACATGGTACATGTAATTTGTGTTTCGTTCTGCATCAGGAAATAAATCAATACATGTAGATATCATCTGCTTGTTTGTGGAGTGTTGTACAAGGACGAGTTGGAATTGTCCTAATTTTTTTTTTTAAATATGGGGTTTAAAGCTATAGACTAATCCAGCGAACAAATTTAAAGGCATTTTTGGGTGGTATATACGTATACAGTTGTACATGTACCCAACCACACACCGCATGCATTTTGGTGTTGGTCCAAAAAGCTCGGAGCGCGTGCGTACTCCTTGAGCGTGTCTTGCGCGAGCCCGGTGCCACCCAAGAAAATGGCTGTCCTCGGATTAGACTGTCATTAGTGTTGGTAGAGTGACAACCTACAGTGTACATTGTACATGTAGTTGAAGGCAGTGTTCATACATGTACTTTGTAGGATTCAACTTAAAAATGAAATAACCAGCCTGGGCAAGTTTGGGCTTAATCCGTCAACTGGGTCATGGGAAAATAATGAAAAACTGTTCTGTTTTAACTGATTTTGTGCATATGTGCTTATTTTTAGCTGTTGAAATCGAAATAAACCACAGCATTTTGGGACGTCTTCAGATTCAATTTTCTTGAATATAATAGTATAATTTCAGAAATATTTCCCGGGAGGATTGGTACTGATATCGTCTTTATAAACAGTAAGCTTTCAGATTTAAACTAATCCATTTGGTTTTTGATCAGAATGTCATACTTTTAAGAGCATGCAAATGTGCTGGCAATGTATGCGTACATGTAGGTGGAAACTATTGTGATAGAAAAGTGCAATGTACCAACTATTTATAATTATTGATGGGTAGGATTTTGTCATTCAGATTGTCAACTTAGGTTATCCGAAATAGCCTTTGCCATTTTAGTGATTCAACTGTACTTACTGTGAATTGATTGTCACCGAATTTTTGTTTTTTCAGAATTTGTAAAATCAAAGCAAATAGTCCATGGCCCAGACACAAAATCGGTCCCATATTAGGGGCAAAATTTAAGTGGTATTAAAATATTTGTAGGGTTAGTAGAAGTAAATTAATATGTGATAACCTTGCCACACGAGCAGCTTAAACCATTTATTTTGGATGTTAGTGTTTTCGCCCACAGGCACAATTGACTGAAATTGTATATTTTGTTCCTATATGTACACATCAGTATATGATGATGAGTTTGAAGGCCAGCAAATAAACATGTTTGGATGCATTTTTTCATTCAGTCTAGGTTTATTCTACATGCAGGGCACATGTTCATCAGAGGGAAAATCAGACTCCCTGGGAAGGTAGTAATGCTGTAATAGATGATGCCTGGACAAAGTGCCTTTTTTAGGGTTTGCCCAGAGGGTCTGTCCATTCAACGCATGATACCTACTAATAAGCTGCCACTCTGGAAGGGTTATCGTATCAAAATATAAACTAGGGATGTTGAACTATTCAAAAATGGCAACTAGAATTTGGCCCAGCCAAATGGTACCGATAAGTGAAATGTTGGGTCTGGGCTCATGGACTACACGCTTGGACAGCTTGTGTTTGTATTCATTGTTGATATTGAAATAAATAATCATATTTAAGTGACTGGAATTGTTCCTTTGTAAGTTGATTTTACTTTGTGTCTCTTGTAAAATTGTATCAGTTTTGTTTGATGGAAGATGCCCTTCATAAGGTTAAAAGCTACTCTAGGTAAATTGATGCTAATGTTGATAACCCTACCAGGTGGCATGGGTGGCTTGTGCGTAAAGCGCTCGCCTCTCACCAATGTGGCCCCGGTTCGATTCCCGGCTCGGACCATATGTGAGTAGAGTTGTGCGTTGGTTCTCTCCTGTGCCCCTAGGGTTTTTCTCCGGGTCATCCGGCTTTCCTCCCTCTGAAAAAATCAAACACTTTCGATCTCTAGCTGTGCTCCGTGGTCATGGGTCGATGTGGCCGGCTGCCAGAGGTGCCTTTACGTGCCAGCGACTCGACCACGTTGTAGCCGCGTCCTTTGCAATTCAGCATCCCAGCTGCGAGTAAGGATGATTAGCCTCCCAAATTATTATTATTATTATTATATACTTACCGTTTTCTTGGGCCCAGATCTAAACCGGAGGATAATTCTTCAACAGATTCCAGAGAAATAATCCCAATTTTCAGACCTACAGACCCTGGCGGGGGTAACTTATCACAGTCGGTGAGACCTCCCTCTCCCATTTGCCAAAATAAAATAACATTGGGTCAATTTTGGAGGACAAGAGGTTGGGAAGAAGGTCAAATTTATACTTCTCCTCATGAATTAGAACCAATGGTTTTAATATAATTTCAATTTATCAAGATAGATTCTCTATTATCAACTTTTTTTTTTTTAATAATCTGGCTATATGGTGTTATGAGTTTATGACTTCTGACTAGCGGGCCCCGGAATAAAGATGCTGACCAAATTGAACATAGTGCAAGTTTAGCTCAGTTGGTAGAGCACTGGTATGGTATTCCGGAGGTTGCAGGTTCAAATCTTGCTCCGGCTACTTTTCAGATCGATTACAACATGAAATTGGACCTTAAATTTTGCTGAGAAGACATACTTTGGAACGCACCACAGGGGGCTACAACGTGTGCGGTGACCTATTTTAAGAAATCTTTTAGTTGTCTGACTGGGCCGAACCAAGACACAATTATGTGTTCTTGTATTAAGAAAAAGACACGTTTTCCTCTTTTTTTTTATTTCTTTTTTTATGGGTATCGCCCAACACGGGCCAAAAGGGCACTCAAGGTGTGGGCTACAAAAGACAAGAAAAGACAGAAATCACAGGGATAGAAGGTATCTATTTAGATTTTGTTGGAATTGTGAAAGATTATAGGTGGGAGGGTTACAGGTAAGGAGTTCCAAAGAGAGGCAGTACGAGGGGGAAAAATGAGTACCTCACAGTACTAGCATTTGTAACGACAGTGAAAGGATGTGATGAGACAGCCGGGCGAGTAGAGTGCCTGAAAGTTTGGACCGGGGGAACTCATGATGAAAGGCCACTGGGACACCTTCCATATGATAGTATCGATAAAAGAGGCTCAATGAAGCAACAGAGCGTCGGACATGAAGGGGTTCCAGGGAAGACTGCAGGTCCTGACCAAACTAGATTTGAAACGCGCCACTGAATCGTATCAAACAAAAATATTAATTTACATTTTTTAAATAATACAAATAGATGACTAAAAGACTGAAATATTTGACCACAACTTCCAATCAATCCATCCATCATTCACATTGCTTTAGGGTAAAGACGGTCCAAAGACCCATTAGACTAATCCGAGTTTTGTACCAAGATATTCTTACCAAAAAAGTGACTGTGAGGTTACAAGATTAGCACAATCTATGGACACATTGTCTTCAACTCTTAGGCTTCAAAATGTTTTCGTCCTAAAATGAATATGGTTGGAAAGATCTTTAAAAGGTTGAATCTAATAATGTACACGACCGTCCCTTGAAAATGCGTCATGTCTGAAAATCATTGACGAAAATCCTTTCAGGGATAGAAATTTGGTTAAAAAAAGACTGACTTTAGTGACTGATGCAAACGGGATAGTACAATGTACACGTAGTTTTTCGTCAGTGATTTTTCAGACAAACTGCTCATTTTTTCAGCATGGTGCGTACATTTCTAAATTCTACTTTTAAATGATCTTTCAAACCATGGCAATTTGAGGATGAATGTTTTTTTTCTGCCTGCAAGGCAAATGCGTTCCTTTAACAATTTAAAATGAAGTTTTATTGAATTTGTGCTGAAATCTTGTGTGCCACGTCTAACAACCAGATAGTCTTTGAACTGTAATCAAAAGTTCAGTTGGACCGATGGATTCCACCAAGCCCTTTTAGTCTAATGGAGAGAAGAAGAAAAAAGTACACCTCACTTCATGACTGTGTCAACTGTTGCCTAGAAACTAATAAATCATTAATGACGAAGTGACGGTATGATTAGAATGTACACACATGCATATCATTTGCACCGCAAATAAAGTGATGAATCATGTTGTAGAGTCTCTGCCCACATTGCATCATTACAACCGTATTATTGGCTGTTCTAGCCCGAGGGTTAAATTTTTGGCGGTCGCGTAGACTTGCGGGAAAAAATGATACTTCTGCAATTCATGGGTATGCAGTCATTTTTTAAATTAGCCGTAGGTATATTATAGAACTTAAAAGTAGAGGGCTCTATCCTGTTTGAAATGGGCAGTGCAGTCATAAGCAAAATGGGGGGGGGGGGGGGGGTGTGTTTGTTGAAAACGCGTAATACAAGGCTAAAAGCCACTCCAAGTAAAGGGCTATAACAGAAGTGGGGGGGGGGGGGGGTCACATTTTAGGTCACCCGCCCTACCACCCTTACGGTTTTCCTGGGTCCGGACCTAAATAGAATATACCAAAGATATTATCCAAATTATCCTATAGATCCATGTTGATGTGTGAGTTGAGAAACAGTTACTGAGACTTGGGCCGGTGCAAAACCGTGCCCAAATTCAAAGCGCTCAACACGTAACGATACGTTAACAGCTACATGTAGTATGTCATGTAACATAGTGTTTCCATTAAAAAGGAACACTTAATTAATAAATGCGTGTTAATTGCAATTACATGTGTAGCAGAAATCGCTAAAACAGTGTGTTTTATGCGGCGGACAAATTGATCCAAAAATACGGTCTTGAAAAGTAGACCATGCATTAGTGTATGAATTTGTGTTGTAACATGCATATCAACCAGTTTTTGGGGGATAAACCCAATTTCCTTATAGCACACCCATGCATGGTTTCTGTACTTCACACTTTGTGCGTGGGAGAACATTTTTTTGTTATTTCTGGAACCTTTTTTTCCGGGAGTAGCAAATTAACAAAGAACCATTCTTCCGAATGACATTGCCGTCGCCTGTGAAACCGGCAGTTTCGTTTGAATGTGCTAAACAAGTCTGTCGTGTACGTGACCATATACACGAGCCTGCCGGTTCACGACCTTGGTTCTGATATGAGCTGATTTCAAAGCCTTTCATGGAAAACTGCTTCGAATTGACGACTGGCGCCCTCTGCAGTTTGCATACTATAGATATGATATTTCTTATACGACATGCTTATTTACCTTACAACAATCTTCTATTAAAGCGGTTTTCTCCATTTGTTGACAGGAAGCATGTTCACCTCTTCGTCAATTCTTCTCATTCGTTTTGCAGAAAAAGGTAGAGAAAGTCAGGCAAGAGTGTTGAAATTATAAAAGAATCTTTTTCACAAACTTCCACTTTTGTCAATCTAGTCCTTTATTCAACCCCTCCCCAAAATATGAAAAGACTGTCTACATCACATCGCAGAAACTTGTTTTTATTCATGAGGCAGAATTTAAAAGAAATGTTTACATAGGTTTAAAATCCCCATATGCATTCTTTTTCAAAGCTGTCACAAGGAAAACTGGCAGGAGTGAGATTCATTCAAATTACCCCTTCAGTTTCCCTTAATATCTTTTCTCCCCTTTTTTTTGCCTTTTTCTTCAAAAATAATCCACAAAAAAATGCAAAAGCAAGAGAGAAAATACCTCCTGTTGAAGCAGGAAAGATCGTAAGATGTAGGGAAACATGCACCAGGCAAAGAATTCCATAGAGATACAGAACGAGGGGAAAAAGCTATTGGCATAGCCTTTAGTCCTACATCTACATGTAGGTACACTGCCAAAAATGATTTTCTTAATTTCTTAATATAAGAAAATATTTCTTATTTCAAGAAAAAAATTCTTGTCTCACTCCCTAGACAACTTTTCTAGGGAGTGAGACAAGAAAAGTTGTCTTGAAATAAGATAATTTTCTCATTTTAAGAAAACCATTTTTGGCAGTGTACAGCTAGAGTATATTGGTGGGAACAGGCGGAGAGCCGAGTTTCACGCTCAAACACCCTAACTGGAGGAACCAAGCTGGACATCGGTGGAACATTGTACAGTACACTAGTTGTGCAATACATGTCGTGGGGACCAAGAACATGTAGAGACGAAGAAATGTCCCCACAACTGCATTCTAATTTGCCTAACAATAAAAATCTTCCCCACAACATCCGGAGCTAAGCCTACTGGCATGTATATTGTACAACTGCGAGACTTCAGCAGAACCACACAGATCTAACAATAAGATTGAAAGGATTGAATGCACAATTCCCATATGCAGTATTTTGTCCATAACTCATCAATCAAACAAAATCGAACATTTCTATGTCAAAATAGTTAAACCAGCCCATATTGTCTGCACCAGTGCCCAACTGACGTGCCTGTTCCAATTTCAGGACAGCTGTTTATTCAGCGAATATCAGCAAAAATAAGTCGTGAACAAAAGCTTCATTGTCTCTGGCCGACAGACAATCACTTTATCAAAAGACTTGTCAGTCAAACCATATTAATTTCTGGAGGTGAGGAATGTTGAAGGCTCATTGACCTCTACTTGACCTTTAACTTTGAATTTGGGTTTGGAAATTAAAAGTATTATACTGATTTGCATACACCATGGTGGTAGGGCAGTATGTTCTTGGGATTGTTGTGATACATTATGCTCTTTGATAAATGCTGTTTATTGTCGGTAGTTTGACAGGTATAACCAAAAGTCCGAGTTTTGACAAACATATTTTTCTAAAGTTGTGTGTTTCCGGGATGAAATATGTTTGGAAAGGCAAAACATTTCTGTATATAACAGGACATGCAATACATTGTGACATGGGAATTTCTCTTCGCACTTTTTCTCTTCCCGGGAAATTCATTTACATTTCAGAAAATGTAAAAAAAATATCCACAGTATGAAAACATTTTCACATCTTTCCACACAAGTGGGAAAATAATTTCCCACTTAAATTCGCAGGGGGGGGGGGGGGGGGGGGGGGGGGGGGTTGGGGTTGTGTGGGAAAAGTGAAATGCGAATGCGAATTCTTTTCACAAAATTTCCCATCCTCACAGTGTTAACTTTCCATTTCAGTGTACTGTAAATGTAGACACTTTTTTAAAGTCTTCTACAGCTAGGACTTTCCATCGCAAATTGAAGGACCCATGAACTGTTTTCACACATATAATAATGTCCTTTTACAACAATGCAAGAGAGTGCTGTCTGGCCCCCTTCATCAAACAGGAACTTGTTTGTTTTAACAAATGGCACTCCATACACACGACTTTACAGGGAAAGTTCGGATAGAGTTTTCTCAGAATATTATAATGCTGACACCTGGGCCCTTTTCCAAACCTTGGCTTGGGCTTGGGCTTGGGCTTTGTCTCCAGCTATTCCCCAGTCCCACTGCCGATCTGAAGCCTTGAATATGTAAATAAATAAACAGGATTTGGCTCTTGGTTAAAAGAAAAGACTTTGATGTACATGTAGCAAAAACAGTGTCCCTTGATCTTGCCAAATCTGGGGACAAAATTACGCGAAGCCGAAGCCCGAGCCCAAACCAGGGTTTGGAAAAGGCCCCAATTTGCTAGCACCATATTAGAAAGATCTGAACAAGCTCTTTCTGTTGGTATAAGGATCATGTATAACCAGTGAAAAACACAAGTACTACAGTTCGTTGAAACACGGTGAATATATCAGTTGTTTGGATACAAAGGTGTGTGGTTTCCTTGTCGAGTAAACTTGACATTGGTATGGAAAAGGGTTTATAAAGTCGGAACCAAACACTAGTCTAACCCATTTCTTGATTCTATTTCCAGGCAGACATGCGACTCCTCAAGGACATGAAAGAGAAGGGCACGGCCGCAATGAGGGACCCTGACCATATGTGGGAATTGAGGATGAAGTTTCTTGAAAGGGCCAAGCATTACTATGGCGTCCCGTATGCCAAGAGATACCACGGTCCCGACAGTAAGTATTTGTACAAGTATGCTTGAGAGATTATTTTTCTGGTAACAAAACAACAATTGTGTGGTTAACCCTGCAGTGTGCCATGACAATATACACGCACTGTTACACCATGGTGACTTACTTAACAAAACAGCACCATGGCACACTGCAGAGTTAAACAGCACTTTGAATTCAGGCCCACACCATTGCTGAAAACGCACAGGTAGAGAATAGTTTTTTCAGGTTTTCGTTGCTTTGATAAAGGTGAAGTTAAGGGTATCTTTTCATCACACCAACCGTCCTTAACCCCTCGAGTATGTTTTTTAAATAATTTTTGTGCCGGGGCGGCCTGTGCAATTCAAGCGAAACGGACACAATAATCCAACAATGGATTGAAAATGCAGAGAATGGCGTGTATGGATGTCATCCGGCCTGGTGGTAATTTTTGTTTACGTGTATATGTCATCCGGCTTCAAATGGTTAAATTCTTTGCATCAGTGCTGGTTTGAACCATTGAGAGCCTTCTTGCATGCACAATCACTGTTCAACTTGTGGGGGATTGATCCAAGGATTTTTCTAGATTATGGACTCGAGTACCCGTAACCGAAATAGAATATTACTTAGTAATTTCTCAGACAATGAAAAAGAAAGTTTTTGAATGTCATTTGTGGGGAATTTTCAAAATGAAAACAAATCAGATTAAAGTTTATGACGCTTGAAAAAAATGCAATTTACACCATAAAGCTATTGAGCTCACTGAGCGCACTTGCATCTTGCTGCATTGATGCACCGATGTGGTAGCATTAATGTACAGACCTTTACGAACAGGATGAACAGCAATTTCCAAGATTTAATTTTTGGGATTGGCTTTATTTGGTAGCCGGGGTACCCGTGCTTTTTTTCAATCGGGTATGCAGTGAATGCACACCCCTAACCTCCAGTATATTATAGGCCCCAGTGCCTGCATAATTTAAATTGTGTCATTGTTTGTTCACTGGCGGCAGACATAATTTTGTTATAGAGTCGTACTCCTTTATCATTCCTCCATGTTCCAACTGCCTATCTCTCTCCCCCCCCCCCCCCCCCAGGTCCGGATCATAATGCCCCATTGTTCCTGGATTGCTGTGGTCTAGTCCGTCGAGTCTTGCGTGACCTCAAAGATGACTTCGGCTTTAAGCTTGCACTATGGAACCAAGCTTACCAGTACGACACGTTGCCGGTTAAAATCCAGAGGGAGGAAGATATGAAACCAGGAGATCTCGTCTTCATATCTGCCATCTACTACAACCCAAAGAGTAGGTTGTTTTACAATTAATAGGTCTTAGGGGGCCATCCTATTAACCCCTTGTGTCCAGCTGTTATTGATGGGGGGCTGGTATGCCCGGATCGGGGCTGTGCAGCCAAGTGTAAACGCAAAAAATAGGCACCACACTGAACAGAATCGTATTCATTGCACTTGTGAATGAAAGTGTGAAGGAAAGTTTTGTTTGAAAACCTCCATTTATTTATTACACTCCCATTCAAGAACAATATAGTTGAACATGAATGGATTGAGTACGTGAAGGAATACGCCTATAGATGTCAACCGGCCAGGTGGTCTTTTTCAAATCGGTCATCTTCCGGACACAAGAGGGTAATATAATTTGACCATTTTCGCATTTCCAAACAGGTAAAAAGCAGAGGCACGACTTGGTCCATGTTGAGATCTGGGCAGGAGAGGGCGCTAAGTCAATCGGCGCGCGATGGCAGCGTGGCCACGTCCAGATGTTTGACTCCTACAAGTTTGAAGCGAAGAGTTATCATAGTATGGTGTATCACTTTAAGTCCATTGACACGTGGCTACAAGGGATATGTAGAAGGTATGCGATGGCTGTCCTGAGAGACGGGGAACCAGATGAATTATTTGAATAAATTTGCTCAGATGAGAAAATAAACAAACGTCACAAATATTTGGTTCAATCTGTGATGTCACAATGGTGAGCAGGAATGATCATATCAAGACTTTGCTGGAATTCGGGATTTTTATTTCTGCCATTTTTATTATTCCACATTGTTTTGTTTTTGGAGGATGTTTTAAGTTTTGTTCAGTTTTGGCACCGAAATTTTCTCTTCTGAGTGGAAGGTTTCCTGTCTCATTACACACAAATAAAAACTGACGCAAGGGAAACCGACAGGTTATTTTGATAAATTATGAAAATGAACAAAGAAAAGTGGCAGGAGCGGGATTGGAACCTGCAACCCCTGGGTTACTGTACCGGCGCTCTACCAACTGAGCTATCTTGCTCTATGTTGGCGGTCTCCCAAATTGTCAGTGTCTTTGTTCGGGGGCATTTTGTCAGAATTCATAAACCCATAATGCACTATAGCCAGGTATTGTTACCCAACTTTAATACAACCTTGTTACAAATAATGAATATTAGACATTGTATCTACCGTTAATCCTTCATGCCTGTGCACAGAATTCCAGCCGTTCTTGTTCATACCAGTTTATACTTACTGGCAGTTCGTAATCTTCAAATCTCCCTAAAAAATGATTGTATTAAAAACCCAAAATAAATGTTTCCCAACCTTCTCTTTACATGCAGCCACTGCCCAGAGCATCCGTGGGTCGTTACGTCCTACCAGCCAGGGCAAAAGTCTGTCTTTGCTTTGCAAGATGAGTCTGGGGAAGGCCAGGCTGCGCAAGACAGCGGAGATGAGAGTAACGAGATGGACAGACAAACAAAAAGCAGGCTTGACCAACAAGGAGATGGAGAGAGGCAAAACAGCGAGAGCATTCCTGCTGAGACAGGCCTGGAAGGTGTCAAGGTTGATGACGAGGATGATCAAGTCAAAGAGAGGGTAGTGCGGCCAGAGATCACAGAGCAGCTCGCAGACACCCATAACTCTGATGGAACTGGCGACCCAGCCGGAGCAGTTGATGAACGCAGCGATGAATTATCTAACCGACGAGAGTACATCTCAAATCAAGTTGACACTGACTTGGACCTCCAAGAAGATCTATCGCAGATTGGGGCACGTTGCTCCCAATGTGAAGTAGCAGACCTGGAAAGTGATTACAAAGATGGCTGCTGTTGCCATGAAGATTTTTCAGAACCCCAAGACGGTGACGATGGGAAGACGAAAGGCTCAGAAAAAGGTTCATATCCTAACCTCCTGAAAATGGACGACAGACAAAGCCGTGGTTTGAAAAAGACAACCAGGCCAGTTGTCATCTAGTACGCGCATTCCTGCATGTACTCGATCCAAGATTTGCCTCTTGTTTGCATTATGTTTGGCTGCACAAGCCAATCTTGGCATAACATCTGGACAGAAAGCGCTAAAGGCAGTGTACATGATTGGTCATTGTTGCAATTTTCAGAAATGGGCGGATTTGGGGGTTAGTATTTTATAGGAAATATCGTTCCAATGACCTGTTCAAAGTTTTGCATTGTTGGATGGCGAAAAAAATGAGAGAAAAACGTCGCTCGTTTTTAACCGTCGGGCGGATGATAGCCTTTACTTAAATCGCGCGTGGCTACCAGGACGCGTGACGCGCCCCGAATGCCAGCATGTCCAGCGCGCCACTCATCCGGGTAGCCACGCGCGCCTCAACTAAAGGCTACAGGGCAGTTTTTCCAATGATTTCCACCTGGAAATCGTTGGAAAACGATATAAATTTCCACTTTTATTGACAACGACAGCACACCTGGTGCCATCATTTCACAGGATGATTGAGACTACTATTAACTTACAGTCTAGTAAGGTATTTAGTAATAATTCAGTAAAACAAATTGGAGGATTACCAATCTTGTACACTACCTTTAAACTACATGTATTACAAAGAAAAGAATTGGGATGTCTCCATTAGAGATTTTCTGTGTTGGATTTTGATTGAGATGAACTACATGTAAGAGTTTGACTGACTAGGATCTTCAAGCTCTGAGATCTGAAGCTTCATTCTAGTGCTCTACCAATAGACCTTAAAGTCGAGCGGCCATCTTCAAAACTAATGTCTTTGTTACCCTTGGATAGGCATGGGTCAACTTTTTGCATTGTTAGAGAATATGAGTTAGGAAAATATACCTCAAGATGGCCGCTATGCACTACATGTATGTAAACGCATGTTGGACTTTAAGCGGACTTTTAATGTTCAGTCATGGCTGTGATTGGAGGATACGTCATGGGGCGGGGCTTAAATAGGGCGGGGCTTAAACGGGGCGGGGCTTAATTGGGCGGAGCTTAAATGGGGCGGGGCTTAAACGGGGCGGGCTAAATGGATCCATCTCTTGAACTATCCGTTTCGTGATTGGATGATTGCCAATAGCCAGTGTTCATGACTATTTGTTCTTTTTTTCTTAAGACCGCATGTCCTTATTTCCCTTGAAGATGTGAAACGTAAGAACTCCAAGTCATCTGCAGACCAGCCCTCATCTCAGAAAAGTAGCAGAGGCAGGGGAAGAAATGACGATGACGGACCGGACTCTGGACCTAAGGGTGTGACGTCAACACGAAGTAGTGGCAGAAGAGAAATAGGCCCAGCATTTTACATCGGAGGGGCTAATGGAGTGGCACTGTTAGTATGCAGAATGTCAGACAACTTGACTGTTGAGACAACTTGACCGTTGAGGCAACTCGACCGTTGAGGCAACTCGACCGTTGAGGCAACTCAACCATTGAGAAAACTCAACCATTGAGAAAACTCAACCATTGAGAAAACTCAACCATTGAGAAAACTCGACCATTGAGAAAACTCGACTATTCAGACAACTCGATCATTGAGACAACTTGACCTTTGTGACAACTCGACCTTTGCAACAACTCGGCTCAGCTGTTGTGACGCAACACATAGGTTGTTTACTTCACACTGCACCTTGCTTTCAAACCAGGAAGTGCGCAGATCGGTGTTTTTTTCATCCATGCAAAATTCATCTATATTGGCTGGCTGGATTTATTCTTGCTTTTTTGAAAATGTGTTTTACTGTTAATATTGTGTCTGAATTTTCTCCAGGGTGGAAGGGCCGTTGTTGGCCAAAGGTTGGCATCGAATCCAGGACCGGACTAGCGAAAATTATAAACTGAAATGGGTGGAGCTTAAATCGCACATCAATTACCATTCCTTCAGAGCAGGTAGGTATGCAACTGAAAAATACATAAATCTGAAATATCCTTTTTAAAACAGTTTTTGTCATTCAGTTGAAAACTCGTCGAGCGTTTCCCAATTGTAAATTGTATACATGTAGATGTGAAACCCAGAATTTGATTGGATGTGCTGTCTACAATGACCATTATTACAAAGAGCGTAGATTAGAGTCTACAGCTGGGGGGGATGATGTTGAAATTCCCATCAGACATTTTCTAACACCAGTGGGTACTGTTTGTTACACGTTGTGTATTAATTATAATATCCATATGTACCAGCATTTTAACCAACCTTCCAACAATTATACTGGGAATTTTATGTGCATTTTTGCATCGCCTCTTGGTCTCTAATTCAAATTTTCCTCTTACATCTTTTTTTTTTTTCTACAAAAATCTGGCAGCGTGATCGTGGCCTTTGTTGTTTGTAAATATTTTAGTGTTAACCCCTTGCGTACGGATGACGCCATGTGGCGCAAAAAAAACAGTGCCACCAGGCCGGCTAACGCCATTGGCCGCGGTTTGTGCAGTTTCAATCCATTGTTGGATTATTGTGTATGTCATGCTTGACTGCACAAACACATTGTAGCGGTTCGCTTGGCTGCCAGAACCGCTGCAACACCCCGACGTCTCCCGTAAAATACCGTGCCCAAGGGGTTTAACATTCAGATATAAACGAAGTACTTTTTCAGGTAACTCTATTAATTATGGCTCGTTTTTGTTCTTAAAGGAGAGCAACTGGTTAACCGCATCCCAAACACTGGTTACCTAGCAACCAAGGTGGGTCTCCTGGAGACATTGCGGGAGTACGAGCGAGTCAACCAGAGGTTGCAGCGAGGCAGGAGTAGTCGGTTACTCAAGATGGCTGACTTCTACCCAGAGTCTTATAACCTAGACAACAGGATGGATAGAGAAACCTTCTATCAGGCCCACCGAGGTTGGTGTTGCAAGACTTTTGAGACGCTAGTGCCTTTTTGCTTGTATACGCATGCGCATTTAGTTGTGAGCATCCGCACATATTACTGAGCATGCATGTGTAGTTCTGAGCAAGCGCGAGCACTGCTTGGGAAAATAGGACCACCCTTACGGTTTTCCTGGGTCCAGATCTAAATAGAGGATACATCCTCAATAGATGCCAAAGAAGTTATCCCAATTTACAGACCTACAGACCTACAGACCTACAGACCCGGGCGGGGTGACTTCCACCGTCGGTGAGACCAACTCACCTCCCTCCTTTAATCAGTGAAGCGTAAGGGATAGCAGTTCCTTTTTATGCCGTGTTCCCGTCGTTTAGATGGAGACATCTGGATTAGCAAGCCCAACAGCATGAATCAAGGCAAAGGTATCTACCTTGTCAAAGACATCACGGACATCCAACGCAAGTACCAGCTGATGGAGGAAAACGGGACGACCTCAACACCTCGTAAAGGAAGTCACTCAAGAATCGTCCAAAGGTATCGGTACAAGGGCTGATCAAGCGTGTCTTCATACACAGAGCAAATTCGATCAAGGGCCAATGGTTAACTAGTGGTTGGTTCGTGACGTACGTAGCGCATGTGCACTGAAGTTGAAGTGCGAACGACTCTAGTCGAACTATTGTCATGTCAACGCGACCATGACAAAATGACGGTGGCCAGTTTGTTTACGTTTTTGGACGAGTTCGTACATGAAAGCGACACGGACGATATTTGCTCAGTATATCAACAATGTCACAAGTGTTAACGTGTGCATTATTTCAACATGTTCAAAGAAAGACAAAGTAACAAAAAAATGACTGTTCACTGCTGCTGAATATTTACGTTTTTTCGCCATTTTTCTGATAACTGGTCCTCTCTGCACTGTGCTATTAAAACGGTTATTAGTAAGCAGCGATGCGACCAACCTCGGTCGACTAGCGTGCATTCGATCAGAGTTAGTCGAACTATAGTTAACTTTTGTCCTTGATCGAACTTGCTCATAGATGCAGCTTTTCCGACTCTGATCCTTTCAGATTTTGATCTGATTTTTTTAAAAATTCCCTCCAAAAATGCCTCCCCTTTTGTGTCTAGTATTAGTCACAAAAGAGGACTTTGTCTTAGGATGTCAGATTTGTTTGCTGCCCGCAGCGACGGCATTTAGACAAATGGTATCAGGTGGCTGGACGGGACTTGATAAAAACAGCTCTCAAAAGTCACTTTTTTATTATTTCGAAATAATTGCCTGTTTTATTGCAATATATTCCGGCCAAAATCCAACACATGGGTTCAGGACTGTAGGGCCTTGGCACCATTAAGGCATGTGGGCGAAATACAAATGGTATGTGAATCGTTTGATGGTATGCTTTCAGACCCCAAATGGTTTGCTTTTTTGTACCCCCTTCAAGAGCCCATCAAAAATGGCTGATTGCTGTTGTGGTTTTACTGAACAAAGGAGCGTCCTGCCTGCTGGACTTCAATGGCTGTGAGGCCACTAATCCTCCAGGGTTAATTAACCAAGGAGGATTAGCAGTGGTACAGCCATTTAAGTGACCACAGTTATCACAATGGCGACTAATCCGATAAGTACTTCATTGTGCAGCCTACAAGGGTATACTGTTTGGGCTGGGGATTAATACCATTTGGGCCCATACAGTTTGGGAACTCTCAAGTAATTTGCATACCGTTTCTAAGACCGGGTTCCCACTTGAATTGGGAAAAGGCGGATCAAGATCCGGCATTTTAGTGTGATCGTTGTCTAACCGCAACGAAACCGCAAGTCGCGTTCCCACTTATGCTTGATCCACCTTTTCGAACGGAAGTGTCAAGTCCAAAAGGTCACTGAGTTCAGTATTACGCATGCGCTTGCTTGCTGAGCGCGCGCTCCGTGGCAGCGTTGCATGCTGGGACGGGTCAAATTGCATACGTACGTATACATGTGTGTACGTACATGTGCGATGTTTTGATGTTCGAAGTTTCAACATGGAGGAAAAAGTGTACTCTTAAACAAAAATATTTCTCTGAGGTGTATCAGCTGCCAAATACCAATCCCCCTACAGACTCAAGCAAATCGTACATGCCGCACATGCGACGTGCATATCACTCCCCTATAAGTAATCATAGTTTTCGCGTAAAAAAAACATCTTTTTACACAGATGTAACTTCTGCAAAGATGATGTCCGTTAGTTTTTACAAGATATTTATTGTGTCAAGATTTTTTGGAGTATTTACTGCCTAGTAAAACGTATTTTTAAAAAACTTTGCTACGGTTGTTGTTCTATGACACGCTGCGGGCTATACACTAACACGGAATTATTAATATGGATGCAAACAAAAGTTAAATTACACGAATGAAAAAGGTTTAGAAACGGAAGACTTTCCAGTACGCAACGGAAATTGTAAAAGGCCTATAGGACGTACACGTGCGCTGAATGCATGCATGCACGCATGCATCGCGCACCCGTGGTGACACATTTTGTATACAGCCCGTAGTTCAGTAGTTGTTTATTGTGCATGTTGTGCACGTGGGGAATTGTCACATGAGCTACACGCCTAAACGTATTTCTTCGTTTATCAGACCGCAAAATGTTCGCGCCACTTGTGCACCAGCCGGATATTGACGGGTCAAATTGCCGGATCAGATCCACCTTTTGCGTTCCCACTTGATCGTGATCCACCAATTGCAGGATCTGATCCACCAATTGGGGGATCTGTATCCTGGTCTAAAAGTGGATCAAGAAAGGTGGATCAGATCCTGATCCACCTTATAACGGTTAGCGTTCCCACTACACACAATTGCAGGATCTGATCCACCAATTGGGGGATCTGATCCGGCAATTTGGCAAAAGGTGGATCAGATCCCCCAATTGGTGGATCTAGTGGGAACGGGGTCTAAATCAGCTATGATCCCCCCAATTTGTCTAAGTGCAAAGAATGTGCCATAGGTATACTGCAAACTTTGCACAGTGTTGGATTTTGACATTTTTAGGACACTTCCCGGTAAAAGTGCCACGGAAGTTAAAGTTTAGTTAAATGTTATCTGAGGCTTTGTATAGTGGAGATGACTTTGAGAAGAAAAAAAGTTCGGAATACAAGTTAACCTTCCAAGTTGGCAAGTGACTTGTTATACATCTGCACGAACTGCTAAACATTACAAATATGTAAAACTTTTATCGGCACCAGATACGTACTCAATCCACTTCTTCTGAATGGCAAGAAGTTTGACGTCCGTGCTTACATGCTGATTGCTGGCACCACTCCCTACATCGTGTTCTATCACCCGGGTTACCTCCGATTGTCATGCGACTCCTATGATCCAACCAGCAATGACTTAACGCTCCATCTGACCAATCAGGTACAGCCTCATATTTAGAGAAGACCTTTCCCCAACAACCTGTTTGTGTATTGGTCATTTTGAAAATTAACCTCCAAACCAGAGAGAGAGAGAGTGATTGCAAAGATGAGCCTAACTCTTCTCCAACCAAATTTAAAGGTAGTGTACACGATTAGTAATCCTCCAATTTTGTTTTCCTGAATTATTACGAAATACCTTACTAGACTGTATAAATAATGGCACCAGGTGTGCTGTCGTTGTCAAGAAAAGTGGAAATATATATCGTTTTCCAACGATTTCCAGCTGGAAATCGTTGGAAATCTGCCCTGTAGCCTTTAGTCAAGGCGCGCATGGCTATACCCGGACGGGTGGCGCGCCCCCAGACATGTTGGCATTCAAAGCGCGTCACGCGCCCACATAGCCACGCGCGCCTTGACTAAAGGCTATCATCCGCCCGACGCTTTAAAACGAGCGCCGTTTTTCTCTCGTTTTTTTCCGCCATCCAACAACGCACAATTTTGAACAGGTCAGTGGAACGATATTTCCTATAAAAATACTAACCCCCAAATCCGCCCATTCTTGAAAATTGCAACAATGACCAATCATGTACACTGCCTTTAACAATGTACAAGCAGAAGCACTAGCCCCGGGAACAGTACTTCATAAGAGGACGTATAGTCGATAAACATTAATACCGCGTAAAATGTCTTAAACACTCTGAGATATATCTTGATAACAATTAGGCTGATAACAATTGATGTAATACTTCAAACGCTTTTAGATAAAGCATAGCCTGAACTTTCTTTGTCCCCTAATCGCAGTTTGTGCAGAAGAAGAACCCAGGCTATCAAGACATGAAGGAAGACACCGTATGGAGTATGGATCGATTCAACGATCACGTCAACTCGATAGCTAAGGACCAGGGACTGCCCAGGGACTGGGTCTTCAACCAGTTCACGGTAGACCATTCATCTATCCTCCGATTCCATCCCTGTTCATGATCGTGTGGTTGAACTTTGTCTCAGTTCAAGTCAAATGCATGAAAATTTGCTGAAATTTCCCTCACCTTACTCTATTTTTAAGGATTTTCATGCATAAATTATGCAAACTTCTGGAAGGTTAAAGACTACGTGCCCTTTGTTTTAGATCTAAACCGCCCTTTATTCAAATGCGCCCAGCGGTATGCGCACGCATCGTGTTATCCATAAATTTGGTTAAAGAGTTACATCAAAAAGGTCACATAATTCAAAGGCGATCTGACCTGCGACGTCACTCCTAAACCAGATTTTATGCCACGTGTACATAACGCCGGGCACATTTCAATATAGATGTGACATCAGAGGGCATATCGTCTATAGTTTTCAATTTTGAGGCAACCAGGCACCATTGCCTACATACAAGTTATGAGGGATTTTGCATCAACAAGTCCCAAAAAGGTTGTTAACCAGTTCGCGTCGGAGGACGTGTTAGCACGATCTGGCTGTTTTTATACACGGGCACGGCTGACGGGTTAAAACATCAAGCTTGCCTCGACTCACCTCCGGGTGACGTCTCAACACGCTAATCCCTCATTTGTTTTGTACACACACACACACAAAGTCCGAGAAGTCTGTGGAGGCAGACCGTGTCTTGAACTTGAACTTGGCCGCTGTGCACGGCCTGTTGTTCTACAATTTACGCTCCGGTGGGCGCACACAGAGTATTGAAATATCTGAGGTTTCGGCAAGAAATATTGTACACAAACTGTTGAAATGACTCTTGCAAATCAGTATTTGCGGCGTTTGGCTGTATATCAGAAGTTGGCTGCTATATTTTGCCTTTTTTGAAAATAGAAATTTTCGGCAAAAATAATCCCGGCGCGAACTGGTTAACTTGTGAAAAATTGTGAAAAATCCCTAAATGAAAAGGTGATGTCTGTTGTTTACTGATGTCTGTTTGTTTATATGGTTTTTAGAAACGGATGACGCAAATCATGACACATTGCTTTAACGCCGTCAAGAATAAACTGCAATGTAAGCTGGGATACTTCGACCTTCTGGGCTTTGACTTCTTATTGGACGAGAACATGAAGGTAGCCTTAGCTCAAGCAGATAAAATTTAATTCAGTTTATGAAACTGTCCAGAGCCCCATATTTTTGGAATATTTATGCCTGGTAAAGATTGGGTCATCACATTGTTAAATGCCTTCTTGTGGAATCAATGCAAAGATCTTTCTTTAAAAAACGATCAAGTATTTTTCTACAGCACTTTTTTTCTTTGATTTGCTCAGTACAAAATGTGGGCATGCGTACCGACCTGTTTGCATGTGTGTACAGGTTCTGTATATACTTCCGAGGACAAGAGGAGAAAGAAAATACAAAGAAACCTTTCAGTTCTCGCAAGCCAAGTCTTTTGTTGAAATCGCTCCTCGCAAGTAGAAATACGTGCTTAGTCTATGGGGTTGGGTTATATTATATGGAACGATATAGGAAACACAAAGCATTGTCCTCGGAAGTATTGGGAAAGTATGACTGTGTGTGCTGTTGCGTTTGTTCTCCCAAACAAATGTGGACGTATAACAAAAGGAACAATATCGTCCGCGATTCCCAGAATACGTCCGCGATTGAAATCGTGTACAAAACCTATGGGAGTCTTCCGAAAAAGTAGGACGTCCACGTTTGGAGGTCGATACATGTTTATCTGGGTGTGTTAGTTGCACACATACACACACAAACGTGGACGTCCTATTGTTCCTCTTTTGTTTGTACTTCAACTTTTTCGGAAGACCTCCATATGTTTTGTACACAATCCCAATCGCGGACGTCTGCTGGGAATCGCGGACAACATAGTTCTCTTTTGTTCTCCGGCATTTTTCGTCCACGGTTTGAATACCCCAACACGCCCACGCAAGAGATACTATGTTTTGTACACATACTGTAGTGTCGTCTGACAAATGAACTTCATTTTACATTTTGTTTATTACATATGAGCTGTCTACAACCTTTTTAAAAACGTTTTGCTTAAACAACTCCCAGCCTTGTTTAACCCCTTGCGTACGGATGACGCCAAATGCCGAAGAAAAAAAATTGCCACCAGGCCGGATGATGTCTATAGATGCAATTTCTGCATTTTCAATCCATTGTTGGATTATTGTGTTTGTTACGCTTGACTGCAAAGCCGACACGCCACCCCGGCACCTCACTATGATAACCGTACTCAAGGGGTTAAACACACCCATGTGACAGGCTCTCCACCAATAGGAATAGTGAAACTCTCTCCGGTGCTACTGAAGAGTTTTAAAACACGTAATATGTGCTTGGGAGTGAATATTGATTTGTTTTCTTGCAGGTGTATCTGCTGGAGGTTAACGTCAACCCTGCACTGCACACAAACTGTGAAACATTGAGGAACCACATCCCTCCCATCGTTCACGAGACCCTGGGTAAGAAAAGGATCTTTCAAAATTATCGACAAAATTTCAAGAGAAATTTTGATGCTATACAACATTCTGGGTTTATGACTTCTGACTAGCGCCCCCCGAACAAAGACACTGACAATTTGGGAGACTGCCAACATAGGACAAGATAGCTCAGTTGGTAGAGCGCCAGTACAGTAACCCAGAGGTCGCAGGTTCGAATCCCGCTCCTGCCAGTTTTCTTTGTTCACTGTAGAAGTCCTTCATCATACATGTATAATCATTTGCTTTGGGATGAATTGTAGATGTCTTTGCAGGACTGCGGTGCATTTTTTACTTTTTGTTTACCGCAGACGTCGTTTTGGAGATCTTTGACAAATGTCGTCATAGCCGTCCCATCATGCCTCTGGCCTCCCAGCGGAGAATGACCCTCCTGTACAGTGACGCTGGCTCGGGCGCCGTCGACCGTCACATGTCACACTCCACCTCGCCACCCCGGCAGCAAGGCAGCCCGACCCGAACCACTAGCCCGACACGTACGGCGAGGTCGCGGTCAACGTCACCGGCGAAAAGACGGGGAGGAACGATGACGTCCTTGAGGAAAAATGTGACTAAGATGACAGTCAAGGACACTGACATTGCACCCGGTGGTGGAACGGGTTGATTGGATGCTAGAAAAATGACGATCTATGACCCATGACATGTGGGCTGACGATGACTATCTATATATTCTGTGATGTGCACTTGTGGACCTTATTCATGAAATACCAATGTTGTGTTGAATTTCTTGAATCCATGCAGTAGAACATCCAAAACGCATGCATCCATACTTGGCTGTATAATTATTATTATTTTATTTTTGTATTATTGAAACCACAAAAACCACTCTAGGTAAAGGGTTACGACGGAGGTGTTAGGTTGGCGACATTTTGAATTGCCAAACCCTACCATCCTTATGGTTTCCCTGGGCCCAGATCTAAATAGAGGATAATTCTTCAACAGATTCCAGAGAAATTATCCCAATTTTCAGACCTATAGACCCAGGTTACGCGCAGACTCATTTTAGTTCCACATGCTGCAGTTGTGTACATGTCGTCACCGTTTTCACGAACTGACACTCACGCGCACCTGGGTGTCAGTTCGTGAAACCGCGTACTGAGTAAATTTCGGTTTCACGAACTGACACCCAGGTGTGCGCGCGCACTTCGGGCACTGACTCGCTAGAGAAGACTTCGTTTTCACGAATTGACACGCAAGCATGTAGCGGAAATACCATTCCAAGAAAAACGCTTTGAAAGCTTTGACACGAATCTACTCCATCTGTATACTTGTGGGTTTACAGAAACATTCAACTGAAAACCTCTAAACTCGTGAAATTAAGAAGGGTTTCAGTTCGTGAAAATGAAAATGTGGTTAGCGCGCGCTCCCCTACTTAGGTGTCAGTTCGTGAAAACGAAAATTACTCTGTTCTGTAAAATACGCGCTCGCCCTGGCACTCACGCGCTAGAGAGTGTCAGTTCGTGGTGTTGGTGACGATGTGCATGCCAAGGATGGGCACATGATAGTGTTACGGGACTTGGACTTATCCGTATTATTTTGTGTAATTTGAAGGGGTAACCTCACTTTGGATATAGAGTACCGAAGTGATGACGTCAATGCAATGTTTGGAACCAGAATACTTTCGCTATTTTGTGTCAATGTGTTTGCGTGACTGGCTGTTAATAAAGGAAAAGTAGAAATCTACATTTGTTTGGAGCTAGTTGTCGTGCCAACTGACGTCAGGCTCCATGCGCCACCAAAAGAGGGCGCTGTCCACATAGCAACCGCACTTCCATGGGGAATATGTCACTTGTATTACGCACTGCGCTCCTCGTTCATTTGATACTCGTATACCAGTGGGATTGCTTTGTCTGTTTGCCGACTCTCGATAATTGCGTTTTCAATAAGAATATCATAGCGGGAACCAGACACTTAAATTGAAGTCGGGTAAGTAGGTGTCGATATTGACCCCTCAACTCGCCTTTTCTTTCCGCTGAGGGGGCAGTTGTGCACGGAGCCCATAGAGGTATTCGTATTGTTTTGTCGGATTTCCAGGGGCAACCTCTCCTCTAAATGTTATCAGTTTAAAAAGCTTAAAACATTACACAAGACATAATTCAAGACATCTATGATTGGGACTGCTATATCTTCTCTGTGGCACTAAGGGATGTAAGTTGTTAAGACGGCCTCACTTTGATAGTTGTCATAAAGGCGATCAGTGGACTCGTTTTTAGCAGCGATAGGTCGTTTGACAAATTTTTGACACACACACACACACAGTCATGTAAACGGGTGCAATCGTGGACCTCCCATTGTTCCTCTTTTGTTTATACTCTAACTTTTTCGGAAGGCCTCCCATTGGTTTTGTACACGATTTTCAATCGTGGACGTTAGGTCAAACGTGGACCCTTTGTCTACGCTCGAATTCTTTTGTCCTGGGTCCACGATTGCCGGCATATACAAACTCACACACACACAGTCATGTAAACACTGGCAATCGCGGACCTCCCATTGTTCCTCTTTTGTAAGACCTCCCATTGGTTTTGTACACGATTTTCAATCGTGGACGTTCGGTCAAACGTGGACCCCTTTGTCTACGCCCGAATTCTTTTGTCCTAGGTCCACGATTGCCGGCATATACAAACTCACACACAAGTGTGTAAACACCGGCAATCGCGGACCTCCTATTGTCCCTCTTTTGTTTATACTCTAACTTTTTCGGAAGGCCTCCCATTGGTTTTGTACACGATTTTCAATCGTGGACCTTGACACAATCGCGGACCCTATTGTCCTCTTTGTTAAAGGTCCACGGTCTGAATAGCTATACAAACGCACACACACTTCACACGGATCAAATTTGAAATCAAAGAATTATTTATCTTAATGCCAACTTAATGGTGATAAAAAAATGTTTTTAAGGTCCACAAAGAGATACGTGTATATTTGAATTGTGTATTAACTGTTTGTGACTTCCGTGTGTTATTTGAAATAATATATGCAAAAGGTTTAAAGTGTGTCTTAAGCTAATTCAGTATTACTACAAATATCACCTTGATACTTTTTAAAATCTTGGAAAATTCATTTGACTTTGAAAATGGTAGTATCTTTTATAGACGATTTTAAAGTTATTCCGAGAGGGCAAGGATGTTTGAACACCTTCACGTTGTCTGTCTTCTTTCCGTGCCAAGATATCCTCGTCTGCATGAATGTGCACTCGGGGTCGAATTCTGTGCCCGACAGCCTGCAATTGTGTGCTAAATAACCGAGCTAACCCTTGAAATACGCTAACTGCGCAGCATTTTCTGCCGTGATTTTTCACTTGCCGTGGGCCAATTCCATGTATTCCGTAACACAGGATTCAGTGCATATGGCCTGCAATTCCATGCTATATCCTTGATGCAGGATTATACGACACTGACAAAGTTAAGATTTTGAGAACAAATCTAGGATTGAAATATCATTCCCTGCCAATCGTAATGATTTCAGATTATTCCTATTACCAGTTTGTTATTGTCTCTTCATATGCCAATAGGTTTCCCCCCTCGTTTCTGGATCTCTATGGAATTCTTTGCCTGGTGCATGTTTCCCTTAATCTTACGATCTTTCCTGCTTCAAGAGGAATATTAATTCCTACCTCTTGTATCTTTGATTCTTTTTCTTTTTGTTTGGGGCGAACTTGCATTAAAAAAAAGTGAGAAGGGTCCGACATTTTGATCCTAGCAGAAACTTTAGTGAAATGTTTGAATTGGGTTGAAAGTTCCTGTCAGCTGTCATTGAAGTACATACATTGTATTGCTGAACCAAATTATAAATGTATTTGAGTGTGTGAGTCTTAAACAGTATTTTACTGGCTTTTTGTGTTCGTATGCATTGTACATGTTTATACAGGGTGTCCACAAAAATACCAGGCAACTTCTTACATGAAAAATAGTCAAGCCAATCAGAAGTTATGTCATTTTTTGTGCAGCAATGTCAGCCCCCAACTAGGAGTGACTGACTGACTTTTTTACATTTTTCATTCCAAGAAGCTGTCCGTCTGTGGTTATAGCACCCCAGTCATGAAGGGAAAATCTCTGATCGTTTTCTTGAGTCTGAAGTAAACTCTCTGGGTGGATGGTCTTTTGCTGCAAAGGCTCTAGTGTTCTGTTTGTTGATGCACCCGCTCAGAGGAAACTTTGCCTCATCACCACAGATAAATCGTCGTCGCACAGCAGTGAACCATCTCGAATACTGCATCCTCCACTCTGGATCACTTGGAGTTGGCGGCTGACCTTGCTGCACAAAAAAATGACATAACTTCTGATTGGCTTGACTAATTTTGATAAAATAAAGACTATTTTTCATGCAAGACGTTCCCGCATCAGGATCTGTCGAAATCTAGATTCTGGTTTGGCCTGGACATTTTTATTTTGGACACCCTGTATACGTGGAACGTTCTGAAATTTGAAGCTACTTAAGTGTTGTTTTTAGTTGTACAAATGTTTGTGCTTGATCAAAAGTTTCCAAATTGATTTTATTTTTTCTGACTGTTTTGTCGTTTTTGGTGAGGGGTACTTAAAGTGTTTGGAATGTGGAGATGTAATGTGTAATTAAAGTTTCTATGGATTTTTTTCAAAATGTTAGTTCTTTTATTGCTGAAATCTTGAAAAGTTTCTAAAATTTGCAATTAAAACTTGGAAAATAAGTTGCCATCTTTCCACGTATCTTCAGAAACAGTTTCAGTCCAGTTTAGACAAATCTGCCCAAGTTGTAAGAAGGTAAACCTTGCCATTTTGTTTTGGGTCAGAAAAAAAAAAAAAAAAAAAATGCCAAATTTGAAAATTTCATTTTTGGGGGGGGGGGGGGGCCAAAATTGAAAAATCATAAGGGTTACATCTTTCCTTTTTGTTTTTTTCAAAAATTTGTTTTTTCTAAACACCATCGTAGAAGTGGAAAATGGAATGCAAAGGACAGCACTGCAATTTCAGATGTATTCAAGGTTTCCAACACTTGATGGTTTTTGTCCAAAACGCTGAAATTCTGAACATTTACTACAGAGTCAAAGATGTAAAACTACTCTCTAAATTACAGGCATGAAACTTTTCCTCGGATCAGCTGATTTCCTCGTTTTTCACTCGACACTTATGCCATTGAAAATTGAAAAACACTGTACAAAGTCTTGTAAAGATTGGAATTTCCTTATTTTTTGTTAATTCCAAAGTTGCATGCCTGAAATTAGTTACTGGTCCACCTACGTATCCTTTGGAAAACATAATTTTTGGGCAAAAATCATAAGAGGTACCCCTTTGCTATTTTTCAAAAATGTTCTTGAAAGAGGGTGTTTAGGAGAAACGTTGAACTAAAAATTACATTTGAAGTAGAGGATGGAATGCAATGGAGAACACTGAAATTTCAGTTATGAATTTTTCAATTACAGATCCTAAAAATGTGTCATTTAGGAAATTTTGTTTTGGGGCCAAAATTGACAAGTCATAAGGGGTACCCTTGCCATTTTTTTTTCGGTCTAAAAAAAATGCAAAATGACTGCAAAATAATTAAGTCTCTAATCTAATCTTGGAAATTGTTTCAATCAAATTGGGAAAAGTGTAATTTGGGTCCAAAATGCTGATATCTTACAATATTTCTTTAAAGAGTAAAATGTGCTATTACAACTCTCAAAAATAAGTTACCAGTGTTCATAACCATCTCTGGGAACATTTTCAATCAAATCTGCTAAATGTAATTTTTTTGCAAAAATCAGCAAACAATTTTTTTTTTATGGGAGGGGGGGGTGTCAAAAAAAGAAATGGCCAAAGAATTACATTCAAAGTAGAAAATAAAATTAACAGAAACAGTGCTGAAATTTGAGGTGTTGTGGGTGGAAACAAAATTGTCTATGGATTTTCAAATATTTCGATCATTTGTCCCAAAAATGATATCTTCAATTATTTCCTTAACAGCATAAGATACACAATTCAACTCTAAAATCAAATTCCCAAAAATTCCACTTTACAAAAGGCCATTCCAAAAAAATAAGGGGTACCCTCTTGCCATATGGGGGAAAGCCAGAGGATTTGATAGAATTTAATGAAGTCAAAGTGAAACTGAACAAAAAAAACAAAACTGAAATCATTGAAATATGGTCGAGTAAACTCTTATCTTTAATAAAAAATTTTTAAAAGCTTGCACGTGTTCAAACTTTTCGTGGCTAAAGAAAAATTGCTAAAAAGTGCAGTTCCCCAACCAAAATTAAATGCAAACTCGTGCATACTGCTCAACACTATTTCCATTTCAATGATTTTTTTTACAAACTGGTCGATTTCACACTTTTATTCTTTGGTACAATACCAATAACCACTCTTTATTTCCATCTCGATACACCTGTTCATTTGAAAAGCGGTAATTTTATGAAACTGCGTACATACAAATTCAGAATGTTTTGATATATCCTGCATAATGCTTCATGGCAAGACCTCATTCTCTGGATAGATTTAGCCCGTACAGTATCTGCCGAGTAAAGAAAAATGACCAGAGTAAACTCTGAACAGTTAAAAAATTTCCCCTTCAACCGCTTTCTGAATGAGAAGAGGCAATATGCAATAATTAAATAATACTTGTACTTATCCAAGCACTTAGTTCCGAGCATGTTGACATTTCTTGAACTGATAAAAAAATCAGAACAGTCTAGTTCCCCGACCACAACCAACACAAACTATCCTGGAGTCAAGCGTGAACAACTCCAGCCCATTCTGTTATGAAGCACAATATGGGGGAAAAGGGACCCCCCTCTTTTGTGTTGGTAATTGTGTTCCCGGAATCTCAGGAATTCTATTCAGAAATCTAGGGGGATGTGTCAGATAACAATAATCTGGAGTGTGCTTAGGGTATAGGGATAAAAAGGGGGGGGGGTACCCTTTTCCCCCATATCGTGCAGGGTATCTCTACACTGCCTCCACACATCAATGAACGTCACTCTCCTAAAATAATTATGAACTTCAAAAGATATACAGAAAATACGAACATGCTGTCCTTACGGAGAACTTATTACAATCCTTGAAAAAATACTACAATATACAATCATTTTGGCTCGTATTAACACATATACATTTTTGTAGGACTTGCAATCGCAAATTTAGTTTGTGTATTAAACTGGATATGTATATATTAGTAGGGCAAACGGAAACGATTGGATCTGAGTTATGCGGATATATTTGATTAACCATGCAATATATATGAATCGAACAAAATTAATTAAACTTTGAGGTTCTTTACATGAATCAAATTCCTCGTCTGGAGAATTCCACAAGCGTCTGTAAGCATTCTATTCAGGATTGTGGGCACGCCCACAACTAAAAATGAAATTGCCCCTCCCCGGCTCGACTCGGGTTAGCCCCGTGCCATTCGATTAGCTCTGACATCATACCTGGGGCTCACTTGGGTCAGCCACCACAGACCCTGCTCGCGGAGCAGAGTCACACGCATGCGTTGTTTACCCACAGTCTGATTACCCACAGATTCTACTGGAGGACAGGAATTAAAAATGGCTGACCTCAAGGGCGATTGTATAGTTAAGGACACTGTTCATATAAGAGAACAAAATCCACTTTTAAGTTATTGGACTTGGCAAACTAGATTGTGACATTAAAAACAAACATGTATGTCGTAGATAGAAGGCAGGGTTTTAAATTTTGTGTGGGAAATTTTGTGGTAAAATGGCAACGAAGATGACAAAACGCAACACGAAAATAGAGATGGCGAAGACCGCACTGATTCGCAAGACACCTACCGCAAAACACGTAAGAAAATTGCATTTTCTACCGCAGGAAACTGTTCAAAATTACAAAAAATGATGTCATTAGAATTGAGAGGAGTATACTTTAGGTTGATAAATTCATTTTGGAATGATAAAAACAACCTTGACTCGAAATGGATCAAATATAAAGAGGTGTCCGTAACTACACAATCGCCGACATTATTCCTCCATGGCCGACTCAAGTGCAAGGTGGCATCAACAGGAGAGGGCGTTTGAGCGTTCTATTAGCCCAGCTCTCGTGGCTGACCCGTCTGCCTTCACCCGAGTCGATCCGGGTGAGCTACTCGAACACACCCAAAGTTAACTTCAAAATTCAACATGATTTGGCGAGAATATGGCACTTACAGACACTTCGTGTATATACGCTACATGTACAGCGTGTGCCGTAATTATTGTTTTCTGACTGGGCTTAGCCGGGAAAAATTAGAATACAAAAAATTGACATCAATCTGTCATTCACATTGCTATTGGGTCAAGACAGGCTACAGAGTCCGTTGCTAGACTAGTCAGTGTCTGGTACCAAGACTTAAGAGATGAAAAGTGATTGTGAAATCACAAGATCTGCATGCGCTATTCAGAACCACCTCTGTATGTAACACAGCCAGTTTAAGTGAACACTGCAAAACCTAACACATGTTTAAACAATTTTGAAATCTGTCAAAACTAATTCTAACGCTCATAGAATTTTCTGAATATACATTGATTTGCTCTTGAAATTTAAAAGTTACACTAAAAAAAACCCATAAACATAGACTTCTATTTCAGAGTAATTATCTATACGATATATTAAATCTATGCTTATAATTCATGTTAATTATACACAGACCTCAAGTAAATTCTCATAAAATATAAAATTTGCATAAGTGGACCATTTTTTTTTTCAACAGAACTAAAATACAAACACAAAGACAGATTTTGTTTTAAAGAGAGAGAGAGACTCAGAAATTTCTAGTCACATCAGCGTAATGTACAAATTAATATGATAGCTTATTTCTCAAAAGGAAATTTACATTTTGGTCGCAAAAGTTTTGAACTCAACCCTCCAAGATTCTCGCCCTGGGTTGAAGCACTCGCCTGGGTACTCGGGTTGTGCATTTACAGGTAAGTATGGGAATCAGGTACCCAATTGAAAACAAGCATGGGTACCCGGGGTGTGCATTTACGGGTAGTATGGGAATCGGGTACCCAATTGAAAACAAGCATGGGTACCCGGGGTGTGCATTTACGGGTAGTATGGGAATCGGGTACCCAATTGAAAACAAGCATGGGTACCCGGGGTGTGCATTTACGGGTAGTATGGGAATCGGGTACCCAATTGAAAACAAGCATGGGTACCTGGGGTGTGCATTTACGGGTAGTATGGGAATCAGGTACCCAATTAAAAACAAGCATGGGTACCTGGGGTGTGCATTTACGGGTACTATACAGGAAACGGGTACCAAATTGAAAACAAGCATGGGTACCCGGGGTGTGCATTTACGGGTAGTATGGGAATCGGGTACCCAATTGAAAACAAGCATGGGTACCTGGGGTGTGCATTTACGGGTACTATACAGGAAACGGGTACCCAATTGAAAACAAGCATGGGTACCCGGGGTGTGCATTTACGGGTAGTATGGGAATCAGGTACCCAATTGAAAACAAGCATGGGTACCCGGGGTGTGCATTTACGGGTAGTATGGGAATCAGGTACCCAATTGAAAACAAGCATGGGTACCCGGGGTGTGCATTTACGGGTAGTATGGGAATCAGGTACCCAATTGAAAACAAGCATGGGTACCCGGGGTGTGCATTTACGGGTAGTATGGGAATCAGGTACCCAATTGAAAACAAGCATGGGTACCCGGGGTGTGCATTTACGGGTAGTATGGGAATCAGGTACCCAATTGAAAACAAGCATGGGTACCCGGGGGTGTGCATTTACGGGTAGTATGGGAATCAGGTACCCAATTGAAAACAAGCATGGGTACCCGGGGTGTGCATTTACGGGTAGTATGGGAATCAGGTACCCAATTGAAAACAAGCATGGGTACCCGGGGTGTGCATTTACGGGTAGTATGGGAATCAGGTACCCAATTGAAAACAAGCATGGGTACCCGGGGTGTGCATTTACGGGTAGTATGGGAATCAGGTACCCAATTGAAAACAAGCATGGGTACCCGGGGTGTGCATTTACGGGTAGTATGGGAATCAGGTACCCAATTGAAAACAAGCATGGGTACCCGGGGTGTGCATTTACGGGTAGTATGGGAATCAGGTACCCAATTGAAAACAAGCATGGGTACCCGGGGGTGTGCATTTACGGGTAGTATGGGAATCAGGTACCCAATTGAAAACAAGCATGGGTACCCGGGGTGTGCATTTACGGGTAGTATGGGAATCGGGTACCCAATTGAAAACAAGCATGGGTACCTGGGGTGTGCATTTACGGGTAGTATGGGAATCGGGTACCCAATTGAAAACAAGCATGGGTACCTGGGGTGTGCATTTACGGGTACTATACAGGAAACGGGTACCCAATTGAAAACAAGCATGGGTACCTAGGTACCCATTAAAGAAAGCCAATCCTAAAAACCAAATCTCGTGGTTTGCCCTGGGTTGATCTCAACTTGGGCTGGGCGTCTCGAGTGTGAAAAAAGGCCAAAAGTGGGGAAAGTGAAAGTAGTCAGACTACAATGTTATTTTCTGCACAAAAGCGTCAAATTTCTACTACGCAGATTTTTAACATAATCCGATTTGACTACGCATGATCAACAAGTGCGAACTCTATCTCAGATGTTTAAGCCCAAAATCCTTTGCCATGATTTCATTACAATTACAAATATTCTCTATCTACCTTGTTTTATGTACAATGCAATATTTCTTTCTTTTTTTCTTCGCATCTACATACAAAAATATCAACGTCATTAATGCTGTATATTCTTGTGTAACAAACTAGCTTAATTACAGCTCACACACGGGTCCTATGCATTCACGGCCATAGGAATAATCACAATTCAATTCATGTACACCTAGTGACACACTTCCATATATAATAAGCACTCCGTGTTGATTTTCAATGAAATAATTGGCAGGCAAGAAATCAATGAGATGACAAAAGCAATTTCAAGAATCTGTATTTTGTCAGAAATATAATGCATGCCACAGAAATTCCTCTCATAGATAATTTTGACATAGCATTAACCCCTTGAGCACGGTATTTTACGGGAGACGTCAGGGTGTTGCAGCGGCTCTGGCAGCCAAATCGAACCGCTAGTGCAGTCAAGCATGACATACACAATAATCCAACAATGGATTGAAACTGCACTAACAGCGGCCAGTGGCGTCATCCGGCCTGGTGACACTTTTTTTTTTGCGCCCTATGGCGTCATCCGTACGCAAGGGGTTAAATTATTTGAATACCACTTTTTGAAGAAAAAAATTAAGATTCTGTAATCTCCACCAAACCCCCCCCCCCAAAAAAAAAAAAAAAATTTCCTACCTGCCACTTCTTGGCTAAATTCAACACTGGGTGCTTTTCATATATCAGGTATCACATGACATAATGAAATGTGCTCACATATTTGATAGCTGATTGGTTAAAGACTTTCTGAAGCTATGCCAATAGAATGATGTATTAGGCTCCTCCCCCTTGAGGTATTGGCCAATGACAGCTGTGCCTACAGTCCAACAAAAGTGCAATAAAAGCACCGGGCGTCAATGTACTTCAGAAGGACCATTCTTGTCACCTGATTGGCCCAGCCCTCATCATCTGTATTCTCATTGGTTAGTCTCATTTTGACGACACTCCCCAATCATGATTGAATAAAGTGAATGCAGTTTGTAAAATCTTACCCAACCACATTAGTTATAATCTGACACAGAAAGTGCAAAATGTTAAACGAAACTTACCCAACAAAATTCCATATGGTTGTCTATCAGGGTGTGGTCAAACTCACAAATGGCAATAGGTCATTTGACCGATCGCCCGATCGCTTATTGGCGCAAAGCCACGGCCCTTAGATGACCCTATGTAATTTTGTACAGTAATTTCTGAAGTCTCACATTTTGCACGTCCTGCGTCAAATTATAACTTGGATGATTTGGTCAGTGAGCTATATTAATTTACTAGAGTGCTAACTCCTCATTCCCTCGTTCCAGACGTTTTGAAGCCGTCCTGGGTGCGGCCATGATTAGAGGGTTTGCCTGTTGTGCACGTAACTGAAGAACAAACTAAATTATATGAAAGCGTCACTGCATGGCCGTTCTGCATGCATTTTCCGCATGTGTCTGTAAACATCACTTGAAAAAAGCTATATTTGTATACTTCGGTTACGAATGCGTATTAAATTGGCGGTGTTTACATTGCTCCGCCTAGATCTCTTGTTCAGATCAATAATGTTGTGTTCTTTAATGTTTCTCATTGTTTTAGGGCTGTCCTGAATATTCAATCGTCAACCGAATATTCGAATACCTTTTTACCGGTTTGAATATTCGAAAAAAATATAAATGCACGTACAGATACAACTCTGAAGCTATTCTAATAGAAAAGTTACGGCGCTTAGCTGTTTAAAATGCAGCATTTTTGTCGACGGTAACTTTTGTGGAGGGAGGTTTATTGTTCCCGTCCGTAAAACCCTTGACACTTATATAATAATGACTGCAAAAAGGCAGGCTTTCATTTGGTTTCTTGTTATAAGAACGTTATCATGTACCCGTAATGATCTTGAGACAACAGGGCATAGGCAAAAGTCGATCGGGCGGTCCATAATATCGATCGCCGCACGTAAAACACCACCGTGCTTTGCGGGAGCCCACTGAGCATGCCCAGTATAACCAACAAGTCAGATTTTCAGGGAGTCTCATATTCACGCGACACCGGTAACACGTCAATAACCAATATGGCAATGGCATCATGTAACCATAGCAACAAGCTGCCAACCAACTATGAAAAAAAAGAAAAATACTGAAAGAGGGCATGAATGGGATCTACAGCATCTCTATTGGACAATAAAGCTGTGTATTCTGACACACAGTCGTGCTCGAACAATTCCTAGGATCAGTTTTTTAAGAATTTCCAACATTTTCTGAGCCCAAGCATGGGCAGCCAATCAGCTTCAGGCATCTGTGATCTCATCATATCTTGTGCACAATAAATGAGTCAAGCGCATACTTATATAATGCACAAATCCCATTCATCCCATATAAAGCAACCTAAAGAGGAACACGCATCATAAACATCATGAATTAATATCAAATTGTATTCATTATGCAGACCATCATTTCACAAAATTTCATTCAATTTCAACTCGGCACTACTCGCCTACAACAAAGCACTGTTCCTAAGTTATTCCTGTACAGATCAATTCATTACTTTACGGTTATCGTTTTTTTCTTCAAAAATGTAATGAAAAAATAAACATTTGCTACAAAAAATACTGTTTGATTGGTTTAACGGAACACATGACCTAATGCAAAAAAATTAAACATCACTGAGGAATGGGCGGAGGGTGAGGAATGGGTGGAGGGCGAGGGATGGGTGGAGGGTGAGGGATGGGTGGAGGGTGAGGGATGGGTGGAGGGCGAGGAATGGGTGGAGGGCGAGGAATGGGTGGAGGGTGAGGGATGGGTGGAGGGCGAGGGACGGGTGGAGGGCGAGGGACGGGTGGAGGGTCGTAATTGGGTGGCAGATGATAATTAAGAATGAGGTGCAATGGGGTTGAGGGTTTGGTTTATTACATGGTAAAAGCCAACTTTAAAATATTTGCAATAAGTGGCTTGGTAGATGGGAGTAGGTTGATCAATTAAGCCACGCCCCAATCACAACCACACATGTATGGCAGACCTTTGTGTTCTTTTTAATGCCTACTCTCAGCTGTAATTGGTCAATACCTAAAGGGGGCGGGGGCTTACTTGAACATTCTAGGAAGTTATGAGTGATGTCAAGAAATGAGTACCCACTACAAGACAATAGTTCTCGCACACTATTAACCAAAAACCAATGTGCTTATCTTTGGCCATGGTGTCCTCCGTACATTCATTTACATTCGTTTATTTCTGAAACCCATGAATTTCTCTAAAAACTGTCTCTGAGTATGAGCATCATAGTATGTTGGCACTAACCAATAAATCTGACAGCAAATCTTTCCAATACAACTGAAATTTCACATGAACGAGCTATCATTTACATGTCGCATTCCAAATTTGGCATATTTTTATGTGGTGGGTATTTCTTTTTAAGTACCGTGTGTTGTAACAAAAGGCTAGCGCATGATTTGTGGAGGTGATTAGAAAGTACAGTGAAATCTCGATAAGTCAAAACAGGTTAACTCGAAAACCCGGTAAACTCGAAGTAAGAATTTATTCCCGTGAAAAGAATAGCAAATCATGTATAAACATGCCCACACTAACTCGAAATTTTGGACCGGTAACTCCGGAAAAGTCGAACTCAAAATCGCCACGTGCAGAAATAAACTTGCATAATTAGGTCACAGAAGAAACTGGAATCCTTTTGTTAGGTTAAAGGGAAAGTCCACCCTGAGTTTATAATAACATAATGTTAAAGAACGTTAATTGCAATTGTGACTTACTTTTTGTTTCATTTTGATTGGTTTCGGTAATCGTATAAACCGGAGGTTTTTTCATAACGCGCCTGCCGTCATGCAAGCCGCCCTTTTGCTCTGGAATATCGGTACATCCGGGATACTGTGACGTAGTGGCTGCACTACCAAGCCGGCCGGCCCCGCGGCCTGAGCTGTGCGAGTGCAGTGAACCATTGTCCATACATGCAACACACACGAGAACGTGGCAGTGTTGTTCCTTGACGCACGTCTGTTTTCCATATTCCTGGCAAATTTTTGCCTGACTGCTAAAGCAAAACTCGGTCGTGCTGTAGTACAGCAACATCATGACGATTTGGCAAGCTTTTGGCTGCTCAAATAAACCGAATTCTCTAAAAGGTCTCAGCTTCTTCCAAATTCCCAATCCCCAAACGACCGGATATTTGTAAGACATGGCTGAACAATATAAAAACGCGACGACTTCGAACCAGATTGCTTCGAGGAAAATCGGCAGGCAGTTCTCCTGGGGTAGGCTAAGAATCTTCGAGATGATGCAGTGCCTAACATATTTTCTTTCCGACCAGAACAGACTTTGTGCTCTTCTAAAAAAATATGAAAAACCACGATAAATTGCAGCACGTCAAGTCGAAGTAAACATCAGCCTTACGCATACACGCAATAGTCGGGCGCCTTATAAAACATACGTATTCATATGCAGTAAGCTGCGTCTAGGTGTGATACCAGTGCATACCGCACGTAGCCAACCATGGGTTTCCATTGAGGTGCGGACACTACATCATAATCTCCCGGATGTCGCGGGAATTTCGAACAGTATGGATGCGCCCTTTGTACTGCTGAATGGCAAGAAATCGTAAATATAAAGGGCGCGTGTGTCGTTCTCCATAACAAAGAAAATCCAACACTTGGTGCAGTCTGTATGTTAGTGTATGTTCTTTTAGACTAGATAAAATATTATAGAGCCTGGAATTCTCCTTTAAGGAATCTCCAAGGACCGCAATCAATAAACCTAAAATCGGGTATAGATAAGCAACAAAGAGGCTATTAGCGTCCATAGTATCATTGGAGCAGCTGCCTATTCACTCCGGTGCAACTTACAACGATCAAAGGGAACTGTTGGTGACCCGCCCAGGAAGGCCGAAGACGCAAAGCGGCCTTAATTGTCACTGCAATCCTTTGAAGAAGCGCCCACGCAACCACGATGCAGTTGGCAATGATTCAAGTGAACTGCTGACCAATCACACAGTCGCACGTGCTTGCTGCAGTGACGTATGACAGGTGGCTGGATCAAGGCACGCCGCACCGCGCCGCACGAGATTGTTTTCTTGAGAGAGGGCGCATGCCATCTCGAGAGAGGGCGCATGCCATCTCGAGAGAGGGCGCTGTGTCGTGACTACGGAGATGACAGGTGAATGGCTACGCAATGGACTGCCCAAGGTTTTGGCGGAAGAGACATCTTTAACGCCGATGAAACGGGCCTGTTTTATTTTCTCTTGTTGAATTCAAGGTCTGTGGGTAATCCTGCAGGTTGTGGGTTCGAGCCCAGTCCTGGGCTTTGGCACTTCTATGCTTCTATGCTTAATATGGGTAGAGGCATTATTAATGCCTTGCAGTGGACTAGTTACCCATCCCGACCCTATTCATGCTGTGAAGAAATTAGATTATCTTGTTTCAGTGTGAGGGGCTGGTTCTTCCACATATTCTTAAGTAGCCCACACCTCGAGTGCCCTAGGGCTTGTGATGGGCGATTTGCATAAACAAAATATTTAAAAATTTCCTCACACTAAAGGGGGAGACCTGCAACGGCGGAAAGCGAAGCAAAGATCGCCTAAAAATGCCATGATTTCGTGCTCTATTTCACGGCCGTTACATTGGATATTCGCTTGGTATTCACGTACGTAATCTTTGGGGGGAAAAAAGGGGACCTTGGGTAACTCAAAACTCCGCTTAACTCGAAATTGGAGCCCATTCCCCCCGAGGTTCGACTTATCGAGATTTCACTGTAGTTTGAACGAAATGAAATACCACCTATTTTTTGCAAACATTCAAAATTAGACAGCACAAAACTCTAAACTGCATAAAAAACGTACATCAGTTCTTTATTGCTACTGATTTGATTTGATTTGATTTGATTTGAACAAATGCAATCATGGTCATCATTAATGTAGAGGTGGGCTGCAATGGAAAAAGTATCAAACTTTCTTCCACAATTTCCCTGATAAGTAAGTGCAACTCGCATATTCATTGACTATATACAGAAACATCAAAATGTATACTCTTGGGTTTTAAGGGCGGATGGAGTAAACAAATGCATGTTGTTTCCTTTGAAATAAGTAGACGGGGCTAACGTTTATTCTAACAAAGAAATCTGCTGATGAAATTAAGTACTAAAACAAACAAAAACCAGTTTTGTGGCAATTCTTGACGGAGAAATACAAAGAAAAAGTCTCAGACGAGAATGAGAATTGTTGAGATGTGATGGTGGATTGATACCTCCACATACCATTTTCCGGTGAGGTGTCGGCTGGAACTACTTTTTGGGAACTTGCGGCTGAGTAAACTGCTTCTGGTTACTGGCTGGAGGTGACTGTGTGAATAATGAACATAAAGCGGATGAGTAAGGCGTTAACCCCTTGTGTCCAGCTGTTATTGATGGGGGGGGGGGGGGGGGTGGTTTTCAATTCTTGGAAAATCCTTCAATCGGTTTATGCAAGATGGCACTATTTATTTATTTATTTTTCTTGATTTTAGTAATACAAGGAACAGTACTAAAGTCCATCCCTCAAAATAACCCGAAAGTTTTGGAGAAATATTGGCTGCTAACGGAATCCAAACGCAAGCTGCAATGAAATCAAGTCCAACGTGGAACCGACTCTAAGAAAATATAGCACATATTTGATATCTGATAAAGCTATGGACACGCTGCTTTTACACCTTTGATGACATCATACTTTAGCTCATGAATATGAAAATGTTCATTAGCATAACAAACAAAGTAACTCCCCAGAATTGCTACGAAATTCATAACATGTCAAGAAAGCTGTTCTTTACAAGTATTTATGTAAAAACTCCTACTATGTGGTTTATTTAACCCTAACTACCCCAAGCCTTACAAACTCCAACAGCAGGTTGTGTTGAATTATGATGGGTTCAGTACTGCAGGGCCTTGGCACCATCACTTTACATGGAGCTATGATGCCGCAATTTGTCTAAGTCCAAAGAATGTGCCACAGGTCAGGGGAGGATCCAGGATTTTCCAAACGGGGGGCATGAAATCTACCAAGCAGCTAATGATGAAGGCAAGTTGTTGCGCCTACGCCGAAGGCATTTTCCTTCTCTCTCCCTCTTTTTTTCTTATCTTTTTGAGTCTCTCTTCCTTTCTGTCTTGTTTTCTTATTTTTCCTGAAGGAAAAGGGCGGTATGCGCCCCCCCCCCCCCCCCCCCCCTCCTGGATCAGCCCCTGCAGGTATACTGCACAGTGTTGGATTTTGATGGATTCAGGACACTTCCCAGTAAAGGTGGCACGGGGGTTATGGTTAATAAACCTAATTTACATAATACATCACTGTCTTCGTCTAATAGCCCGTTCTCACTTGAACGATTTTGTGTACAACTGCGGTGCGACTAAAAAATCGTACAGCCGTGCGAATTTCCCTGTTTCTTTCCCGCGCAGTCTCACTTGTACAACTGCCGTGCGACTGCCGTTCAACTCTCGTGCGATTTTTCCTCCCGAAACATCCGATAACGGTTCAAGTTCTGTGCGACTGCCGTACAACCTGTACGAGTCCCGCGCAAGCGCCGTGCGATTTTTGTTCAACTCGCGTGCGACCTATGCGCATGCGGTACAACCGCCGTACAACCAATCAGAGCGCCGTGCGACCGCCGTTCGATCCGCGCGAATCGCAGAAAAGCAGGGCCTTTTAGCGTCGAATCATAACCGCAATTGATGTTCGACAGTCAACAAGTATTCAACACAACACAACGATGCCACCGAAAAAGAGTGATGGCAAGCAGACAGGCAGCGAGAACGGCACGGCCGAGCCGTGCGACTCTCTTCAGACTCCCGTGCAACCTATCAGACTGCCGTGCGACCCCCATGCAAACTATGCGAACCGTGCGACAGCCGTATGGAAATTTTCAACATTTGAAAAACTTGCACGGGCATGCGACCCGTCCGAATTGCACACCCCTACAACCTGTGCGAATCATCAACAGACTGCCGTGCAACTCCCGTACGCCCTGTGCGATTTGGTAGTCGCACGGCATTCGCGTATAAAACCGTTCAAGTGAGAACGGGGCTATATGGGATTAAAAAGCACTATTCAGCAATTTTGCCCTAGTTTTCCTAAACCCGTTTTGCAAATTATAAATATCTTAACCCATTAACATGATTCGTGTCACGATAGCAGTATTCATTAAAGTGAATAAGGCACATAAAAAATGACAAACAAATAAACAGTCACAATCCTCACCCTCATTGGTCCGACATTCTCGTACAATTTCTGCTCCAGCATGACTCTGTCTTGTGGGGGTGGGGGCGTGTGTAGCGGCGGCGTGTGTAGCGGCACCGTGTGTGCCCCGTGGGAGGGGGTTTGAAGCTCGTAGTGCGCTTTCTTTGTGTTGATGTATTCCCTTCCTGTCTTTAGCGTGTTCTGCAGAATACCAATATAAAGGAAAAAATCTCAAAACTTTTGTTCACAGAAATTAAAGTGTTACTCTGCTCACAGCAACACACTAGCTGATGTTAGACAAGACACCGAGTAGATTGATGCAAAGATAGATTTTGTTGAAGGTCGCTGGTACGTGTATCTTTTACATATCATCAAACTAAACCACAATGGAAATGGATTTGGTAATTATAATCAGTTTTCAGAGTGACCAAATAAACCTGGCAGGAGCGGGATTTGAACCAGGGTATCTGCATGTTTCAGAAAGTCAAATTTAAGACTTTTTAAGACCCTTTTAATGCTGCCCTAAATGAAATTTAAGACCAAAAATAAGCGGACCGACACTAGATAGATGTGAATTTTGGATCCCGGGATTGGAACGCTCTGCCACGTGCGATCAGCTTTCCAGGAAAAATACACTATGCGCTTCAATAGCGGATTTTTATAGACATGATGTGATCGTTATTTACGAGCTGATAACAAAATCATTACTCCCTTCGTCCATTTTTTAAGACCTTGAAGAACTCAATTTAATACTTTTTAATGCTTTTTAAGGCCTTAAATTGAAAAAAAGTCAATTTCAGACTTTTTAAGACTTCTTAAAGACCTGCAGATACCCTGTGAACCTGCGACCTCCGGAACACCGTACCGGTGCTCTACCAACTGAACTATCTTGCCCCTATGTTGGCCGTCTCCCGACTCGTCGGTATCTTCATTCGGCATCTTTTACAATTATCAAATTTAGCACAAGGGGCTGAAACCAGCACTATAAACACAACGCATCGCATTACAGAACACATCTAGAACAAATATTGATGTTTTCAGCTGGACAGACTTCATAGTTGTTTGGCTTATAATACTTGGGGTCAAATATCACAAAAATTCAACCTTTCAGAATTGTGGCATCTTTTGTAAATTCATAAAACTTCCAAAACTTTGTTGACTTCCTGCGCCGAGGGCTACTTACATGCTCTGCTTGGACTCTGGTTGTCATGGTTTCAATATACTGCTGTACGGCCTGGTACACAAACTTGTACTGAGCCTCCGTTTGGACTAGCCCCGACCTTTGACCTCTCACCAACCGGATCGTATTGAAGATGTCAATTTCACAGTCCAGACCTATGGAATGAAGAAAAATGTCAAGGAATGCAGGTATGACACTCTGGTCTAAAATTCATTCACTCCGGTCAAGTCTCACGTTACTCGGTCTTTCTGTGAAAGTCTGAAGTCTTTCTGGTCAAGTTTCTAGCAAAAACATAAATGCAACAACTTAGAATAACTGCTAGAAGGGCGATGTCATCGAAATTTACATATTAAAAACACCACCTGACGAGCAATATATATATATATACGATATGGCAATGTGTTGTTCGATACATTGTGAATGGAAAACATCGTGCTTATGAAAACGTTGCGAAATGACGATGTTACGGCGAATTTTGAAACCACTAATACTCACCATGCTGATTGATGAGATTCAATATGATATCAATGACAATGAAAGTCCCAGTCCGTCCAATGCCAGCACTACAGGGTCAACAGACAACAACAACAACAGATAATCGGTTTTATTTATTTTTGTTTATTTTTGGATTTATTTTTGTTTACTTACTAGCCTGCGTTGCCTGATAAGTGCAACGCAGGCCGGAAAATCCCAGAGAACAAATATTCCTGGGGAAAAAACCCACACACACTCAGACTGGATTTCATTGTTCATATTGTGGGACAGAAAAGTAGGAAAGAATAGGAAAAAAATAGGAAGTTCAAGAAAAAAGTAGGAGCAAGGTAAAAAAAAGATTAGGAAAGAGCAGGAAAAGTAGGAACACTCGAAAGCTTCCTATAGCAGGAAAAGTAGGAACACTTGAAAGCTTCCTATAGCAGGAAAAGTAGGAACACTTGAAAGCTTCCTATAGTAGGAAAAGTAGGAACACTTGAAAGCTTCCTATAGTAGGAAAAGTAGGAACACTTGAAAGTTTCCTATAGTAGGAAAAGTAGGAACACTTGAAAGCTTCCTATAGTAGGAAAAGTAGGAACACTTGAAAGCTTCCTCTAGTAGGAAAAGCAGGAACACTTGAAAGCTTCCTATAGTAGGAAAAGTAGGAACACTTGAAAGCTTCCTATAGTAGGAAAAGTAGGAACACTTGAAAGTTTCCTATAGTAGGAAAAGCAGGAACACTTGAAAGCTTCCTATAGTAGGAAAAGTAGGAACACTTGAAAGCTTCCTCTAGTAGGAAAAGTAGGAACACTTGAAAGCTTCCTATAGTAGGAAAAGTAGGAACACTTGAAAGCTTCCTCTAGTAGGAAAAGTAGGAACACTTGAAAGCTTCCTATAGTAGGAAAAGTAGGAACACTTGAAAGCTTCCTATAGTAGGAAAAGTAGGAACACTTGAAAGCTTCCTATAGTAGGAAAAGTAGGAACACTTGAAAGCTTCCTATACATGTAGTAGGAAAAGTAGACACTTGAAAGCTTCCTATACATGTAGTAGGAAAAGTAGACACTTGAAAGCTTCCTATACATGTAGCAGGAAAAGTAGGAACACTTGAAAGCTTCCTATAGTAGGAAAAGTAGGAACACTTGAAAGCTTCCTATAGTAGGAAAAGTAGGAACACTTGAAAGTTTCCTATAGTAGGAAAAGTAGGAACACTTGAAAGTTTCCTATAGTAGGAAAAGTAGGAACACTTGAAAGCTTCCTATAGTAGAAAAAGTAGGAACACTTGAAAGCTTCCTATAGTTAGTACTGATTCTTGCTTAATGGATTGTTTGACGAATAATACTGTTTTAAGTAGAACCATGAAATTAAACCCAGCTAAAATACCCTTTTTTGATTACTGCCTCGAGGTCTAAAATTCTAAACATTACAAATCGCAATTCTACTAATTAGACCGACCTGCAATGTACAATGATAGGTCCGGCACCCGGTATCTCATCCTGTTTCATGTTGATGTCGTGGAGAAAGCTGAGCACCCGACTAGGCTCCGACGGGACTCCGTGATCGGGCCAACTCTTGAAATGGAAGTGAAAGACGGCCCTGGTCTCGTCCATCTGCAGGACAGGCGAAAAAAAAAAATGAGGATTCCAACAGTACGTGGCAATTGAGAGTTAAAACACTGCGAATGGGAATAGAAAATTTGGCGAAAAAGACTTCGCAGTCGCATTCCGCACGCAAGTTCCCCCTCCCACAAAATCCGAGAGGGAAATTGTTTTCCCGCTTGTGTGAAAAGGTGTGAATATGTTTTCCCATTGTGAGAAATGGGAAGAGAAAAAGTGTGAAGATTCATTCCCATTCCCAAGTTAATGTTTTAATGTTCTGGCATTTTCTTTGGCAAATAGACTAATAGTGTTTTTTTTCACAGTATCCTCATCGTTAGCTGATACACAATGTGTACACGGATTCATTTTTTTAAACTTCTGAACCAACGACCTGAATAATACCGTGTTAAATCATGTACCGTGAACATTTTCTTTTCTCCACAGAAATGAAAGTGGGTAATGAATGTAACCTTTGAAATGCGTAATAGACCGTGTAAGTCTCGCGCATAAAGGACACGATTGAACTTCCGGGCTATAGGACTTTTAAGTATGCAGGGGTTTCAAAATGTTTTAGAGTAGCAGGCAGATAGATGAAAGTAGGCGGCAGTGAGTCCTTGCCCCAAATGGTGCGCGTGGGGTCCGGGGCCCGCCGAGGGCCCCTAAAGTTTTCGGATTGTATATGCTCTCTGGTGCAATATAGGCATTTCCTGGCATCTGAGACTAGGTTTTCAAAGATCCTACTGTACAGTACCGACTTTGCATTCATTTATGAAATAAAAAAAAATTTTGGCCAGGGGTTTCCCTGCGGGTGGTTAACCCATTTTTTTTTATCGGAAGGCTGGAAGAAAATTTATTTTCATAGAATTTGTTTTTTCTTTAAAAACATTTTGACAAGAGGATTCCCAGTTGATTGTAAATGTACATGTAATTATTGTATATATTTAGCAAGAGTAATTAATATCTACCGAGTAATTCATATCTACCTAGTAATTCATATCTACCGAAAATGTGGCAAAAACAGCCCACCTCCTATTAATATTATTTTACAGTCATAGAAATGTAAGTTTATACAACGCATCCCTTGAATTCTGATTAACAGAGTTAAATGATCTGAAATGCAACAAGAAGACGATGAAATATATCTGGAAAAAGAACCTGAGGTGTGCCTATGGATGTGCAAGTTACGGGCATAATGTACGTAATTGCAGAACAGCTTGCTCGAAAACCTCCGTCCTCATTCAAAATGGGTCCGACCACCGAGATCGATTGCGAATTGTGCCGGGGGCCCGGGCGGGCGCGGGCCGGGTAGTGAGTTATGCGGTCCGGGTAGTGAGCCGTGTATACTTCACGCTGCATGCTATGCTAGCCCCCGTAAATTACGATCCATGGACCAGGATGTATTTTTTTGGTGAACAAACAAAATATAATTTCTACTAAAAACAAGGATCTATTCCCCCAAAGCGGTATGCTCAGGGAAGTTTTTTTTTTTTCATGATTGAAAAAAAGTAGCCGGCGCAAAAGTTCAAATAGCCGGTCAAATTCGCCGGTTGCCGGCGTATTTTGAAACCCCTGAGTATGGTTGATTTTGTTTTCTATAATACTTTGTTTTAACGAAGATCTGAACCATGAAACGGCCATAAATATGGATGATAAATTCAAAATTGATTTTAACAATATATGAAAACATGCATGACTGTCTAAATTATTGAAGAAAAGTAGGAAAAAATGTTTGACCTGAGCGTCAGGTTGCAACGTGATTGGCTCGTTGTCGGGAAGAGAGAGCCCGGCCCCCAAAACCCTGTACTGCATGGGCACGCTGCGGACGTATTGAACGTACAAACATATGCGACGACCGCCTTATACTGCATATGGTCTACGCTTTTAAGACTAGCGCGTGAACCACCAGAACAATGGGGAATGACGTACGTATGACGTACTAGACTTTTTCGTTCTCCTTTTCCCTAATTTGATATATCGTTCACATTTTGTAAATTGAAATGAAAAATAATATTTTGCTAAAAGTTTTTATCTACCTTTCAGTAAAAAGAACAGCGTCAAAACAAATTGTTTCAAGAAAACTACTCGCTTTACACGTTGAAGCTCCTATTCGAGGTGCCCGGAAGTTCGGTTTCTCGTAAACTCTCGTACGTTTTCGGGGTTAACTTGTACGCTCTATACTGAATCCAAGTCTTGTTTTTTGTTTTTTTTTCTTGACAAAGAATCTCGACGGTAAATAATTGGGCAGTGCATTTGAATAGGATGACAGATAATCAGAACCAGTCCGTGTTAAGTAGGTTGTGGTTCATGTTGGAATGAAGTTACACTTAGGATAAGTACAGATAGAAAACTGGCATCCCTGGTTTTGAATCACTAAACATTGCTGCACCAGAAATTTCAGGATTGACTCACCTGATCTTTGTTTATCAGCGCAAACTCCCTCAGGTCGTAATCCTCCTTTAGATGCTCGCCGATGTACGTGACGACGAGTTTGCCTTTCTCTAATTTTCTGTCGGGGTCCGGCCAGTATCTCACACACTTATTCTGCAGGGAAAAACATTTACCAACTGTCAGATTCGGTCTGTAACCTTATAACTGAGCATAAATGAGATATTGAATTGAATTTTGTAACATTTTTGGGATATGATCAAATGGTGCTTTTCAAATGTTTTTAAAAATCGGTATTATCATTTGACGCCGAGCAACACATCTTCGCGTTGTTCACATCTAGCACTATCTGGTCTGCAAGAATGTCATACAATCACCATCGTGTTGAAACAAACGAACCACACCCGAGGGAAATTTCACCCAAGATGGGCGCATGACAAATGCCTTCCAGTTCGCCACATACCCACCTTGCCCCTTTCGACCTCTTTGGTTGTCATGACGATGACCCTGGAGTTCTCCTGCCAGACCATTCTCCAGAAGTCGACGACGGTGTCCTTCAGGCATCCCTGCGTGGCGATGTAGCGTTTCTGCTTCTCCCAACTCACGTCCATCCGCTCAACGTTCTCCCCGGCCTGGACGGCTTGCTGGTTCTGTTGGCATGCCAACGCCAACTGCAGCATGGGTAAAGATTTTGGTTTTCAAATTCTCAGACGTTTTGAAATTTCAAAAATGGTTTCCAGGCTTGAAATGGGGGACTGCGTCTCACAAAACCGGCAATGTTACAAATAGCATGGATAAGGCCCTTCCCCATGAGCATACAGGATGACGGGTAATTTATGTCCGAAAATGCATACATTTTGTATGAAACTTGGAATTAATCGTATTTCAATGGCGGTTTGTGATTAGTATTTGATCCTTGATTATAAAACGCCCGTCACTTACCTTTGCATACAAACTTGGTAAGAACAACATGTTTAGGCATATACTTCAATAATGGTCATGTAACAAATTACTAGATGCTGGGGACGAGGCTAGATAATGGGTGTCGACAGATGGGGTGTGGCTTTAAAATGGGTGTGGTCACAAGGCGTGGTGAGGGGTGAAGCTTGATGAGGGTGAGGCTCTAGTGTAATTTTATCGCTTCAGATGAATGTAATGATATTTCGATGAAACACAGTATGAATGATTGAAGAACACAGTATGAACCCTTGTCATGGCAGATGAACTTGGATGTGGGGCATCGGAAATTGTATGGTATTGTGAGTCTTTGAGGAATCTGTTAAACTTAAAAACTTTCGCTGCAAGACCAATTGTTCTAGAATTTGAGTGTACAATATTTACAAAATATACCCGGATTCTACAGAGCAAGTATTAAAGACATTTTTTCACCCGTTAGTTGTTTGCCCGTTAGTTGTTTGTTTTATGGGAATTACAAATAGAGAATGATCAGCTTTTTGATGTAATCACTATAAGTTTGACATTCTGATGACTATTAAACAATATAAAACGTTTGGGTGACTAGAAGTCAAATTCTTCCAGCAGATTGTGAAATTAAACCTCTTAAATATGGACGACTGCCAGAGCCACGGTTTGAAAAAGACCACCTGGCCGGTTGACATCTATAGGCACATTCCTGCACTTACTCAATCCATTCATGTTTGAACTATATTGCTTTTGAATGTGAGTGTAATGAATAGATAGAGCTTTTTCAAACAAAGCTTTTATTCACACAAAAGAGGGGGGGGGGCCAAGTTTGATGAACAGGACCACTCTATTCAGTGTGGTGCCGATTGTGTTTACCCTTGGCTGCACAGCCTGTTCTTGGGGTACCAGCCCCAATCAATAACAGCTGGAGGCAAGGGGTTAAAAATGCAAAATTACTGGTCGGTCCAACACCAGGGGCCAATTTCATAGAGCTGTTAAGCACAAAAATTTGCTTAGCATGAAAATGTCTTGCTTAGTAAAAACAGGTTACCAGCCAAAAGTCCATGTAATTTTCATGCTAAGCAAACAACAGCTGAATGCCAGTCAAAAGCAATATAAATCTGGTTGGGAAATCCAGTTTTTATCAAGGAAGCATTTGCATGCTAAGCAAATGTTTGTGCTTAACAGCTTTATGAAATTGGCCCCCAGATGGCATGATATAGCAGATTTGATGAAGAAGGAACAGACATGTAAATGGCTCGTTTGATGACGAAGCTGGCGATGCAATGTAGTACAGGGAAAATACCTACCCCATTCGTATTAACACGTTGATTCCTTATCTAACAAGTGAACAAGAAACACCCAGTTACAATGACGTCCACAGAATAAAAAAAAAAATGAAAAAGAAATCACAACCCAAAATTCCAAAAGCCAACCATTTTACAAAAACTTTGGCAAACTCGAGAAAGGTGCATGAGATTTTATTTGTGTGTAGACGAAATTTGCGTCGGGGATGTTGAAAATTCAAAGGAAAGATTGATTGGTTTTTTTCCCGACGTAGTGTGTGTAGCACTGTATGCTCGGTGCTTTCCGAGAGCCTGTAGTGACAAATTTACAGGCTTACTCGGGTGGGAGTCGAACCCACAACCTCCTGCTTACTATAGCGGACATCAAGGTTTGATTTTCATGTAAAGCTCATAGTTTTTAGTATTTTCCCTGCGTTTTTTTAGCTCGCCCAAGATGTATATTTTGGTAGAGCACCTTGGTCCAATGGTTTATACCGTGTGACTCATGTGCAATGAGTATGTGGGTTCGAACCCCGCCGGGGGATTATGTGTATGGTGCTTGTGTGCTTGGGCAAGACACTTTTAATACTCAGTTTGCCTCTCTCCACCCAGGAGTATAAATGGGTACCTGTGTGGGTAGAGAACAGATAGCACGGATCTCGATCTGCTGCATAGAATTGATCTCATGGCCTGATGACCAGGGGTAATAATTGACCTATCGCCGTTTGTGAGTTAGCCACGCCCCTTAGACAACTTTACACACGTGCAGCACGTGGATGCGATGCGCGAAACGCGCAGTAGCGTATTACGGGGAATCATTGCATACACGCTCTCTCTGACCGGATACAGGAGTTGTCTCGAATTTCTGAGACAACTTTGCCCACGTGTGCATCAGACTTTCGTGCGACCACTTATTGCAAAAAGTGGGAAAATAGCTTTCCCAATTTCCAGCCGCTCGTTATAACGCGTATCTGAATAATGCAGACTCCTCGGAAACCACTTACATAATTTTGACCGTCTGAGAATCAGAAATACTTAAGAAATATAAACAGAACAAACTACACTAAACGGGTTTGGCCAATGTGCTGCAAACAAAATTTGTATAATGAAAACGTGATGGGCCGGTTGAGCGTTTGCGTTAAATTTGACGTGTATTCGCGAACTGCGTTTCAATGAACAGGGCGCACATGCGGCCGAATGATGCGCGTCTTTGGAATGTTTTTGTTTTTCCAAGATTTGGAATATCATGTGATGTTCAACAGATGCTACGATTGGATAATGGTCATGAACGGCGATAGGCCAATTGTGAAGCGCTTTGAGACATTTGTGTAAAGCGCTATATAAGCATGAATATTATTATATTTTCTAAAAAGTGTCACACCATTAGTTCCGGCAGGCACTAACCACGTAGCCACAGAAATCACTTGCAGGCCACAGGTTTGCAAAATTCCTGGGACTTCTACAGAAATTTTTAATATTTTTTCAAGAATTTTGCAGAAACTTTGGAAGTTTTCAGAGTAGCTCATTGGTTGCTTACAAAAGAATGGAAAATACGCCATTAATTGAAACACGATCATCAGTAATCTGAACTAAGGATATAAAAACCAAAAAAAGCGGCAGTCTTGGATTAATGGTACATGTAAGTTATTCAAGCCACCATGAGCAGAGTTAACTCAAACCAGAAGACAGAGTATTGCTGAATAAATGGTTCACGTAGATTTACACTTCAAGCAACGTATTACCCTTACCGATAATTCCGATTTCAATGGTAAATTCAACTACAGAATGAAAAAAAAACAGACAAAAACCAACATAAATGTTTGCAGGATTTCTAAATGTCTGTCTCTGCTACTAACTAGCACCGACCAAAAAATTATAAAGATTAATTATTTCCTTGGTAGAGAAAAAGGTTTACAATGTATCGGAACATAAATCAAATTCCAATTAGGATTTTTTCAAAAGGTTTCATAAATTTGACAAAATCAATTTATTTTCAAGGTTTCTTTTTAACCAAACTGGAACGAGAAGCCAAACTTTTGTTGGATTCTGCAGTGTACCACCCACACACACCAGCCTCGGCCATTCTGCAGCTACAATGTACCCTGCTGAATCCAACAAAATACAACAGGTATTTGTCTGTATGAGGCCTGCCAAATCCAACAGAATCCAACAAAATCCAACAAAATCCAACAAAATCCAACAAAATCCAACAAAATCCAACAAAATCCAACAAAATCCAACAAAAAATTTCCTAGAAGTCTGCTAAATAGGACAAAATCTAACAGGTATATTGAGCTGCTACCCTGCTGAATACAACAATATCCAACACACCATGTAGTTCGTGTAGACGGCTAACTCCAGCAAAAAAAAAACAGTTTTTGTTTGTTAACCATTGTTGGATTTTGTTGGATTTAGCAGGGTTGGGTTAAGGCAGCAAGACGAATCAGACCACTGTAAACCATAGCAACCGTGCCATACTCACATCGATGTAATTGGCGTTGATGTAATCTCCTGCCTCACCATCCTGAAGCACCACTCTAGAATGCTCGACTATATTTAAAATAATTTTAAAACAAATATGGATACCTTTTTATTTTTGTGGTCATTCAAACCTGAAATGAGTGATCAAGCTATGTCTAATGCAGGCATACAACTTGGAATTAACCCAAAAAACGAGGAAATTCCAATCTTTACAAGACTTTGTGTAGTGTTTTTCAATTTTCAACGGTATAAGTGTGAAGTGAAAAACGAGGAAATCAGCTGATCCGAGGAAAAGTTGCATGCCTACTAATGACGACTTATTTACCACGTCTGACAGTGACAGTGACGTCACTTATAGCATGAGGTCAAATACAGGTCAAACACAAATGGCACGGCGTGACTGTGCTGGGGATGTACAAACCTGATTTCATTATAACAGTTTATGCAGTATATATTTCTGGATACATATTTATAAAAGTGCACATATCCATCAGGGCATAATTTGGACAAGAAAAATTGCGTAGCAGTTTATTGCTACGCAATATTAATATTGCATAGCAGTTTGCTATACATGCATAGCAGTTTTGTCCGGAGTTGCACCTGTGCTTAATATAGAAACAGAATTTTGTCTCACAGCCGTTTAAAGCTTTCAAGAGAGGGCGCTGTCCACCGTACGACTAGCCTTTATAATCAAGGCGCTCGTGGCAATTCTGGTCGATCACATGCATTATTATATAGAAAGGAAAAAAACGTTTCTTCACCGATTTTTATATTTTTGGGCTTTAAAATGGTGTTTGTGGAATTCTTTTCTTCTAACTGGTGTGGAGTTCTTGACTTTTTTTAGCGTAAATAAGTTTGAATTATGACAGCGTTGGTAAGGTCCATTTTGCAGTACCCGGTTGAGCATGCTCATGCTCACTTTCGCTTAAGCGCAAACCACATCGTGCATGCATGGAAACAACACAGCGACGCAATCCACGAAAATGGGGCCGAGGTTGGTGCTTGTAGCGGGCATCTTTGATTAGGAGGTTTGGATTCTCATTGTTGGCTATTTACGTAACTTTAAACCCTCAACGTAGCCTTTCAAACATGCAGCATCGGACTACTGTTAATATCGTACCGGTAATTGCGGGCATCAGTTTCCCACTTCAGGGCAGAAGTTGCGAGCTGAAACTGCACATTTTTTAACAGAACATTCTTGTTGTTTTGGGCTACATTTTAAGATCTGACTACTTCATTAAAGCAAGTTTGATGTATCGCAGTTTAATGCGATCCATTTTGGAAAATGCATCGCAAACGGTGCGTTAATGCGTCGCAAACTGCGACGCGATACCAGGAAAATTATGCCCTGTGTATTAATAATGACTGCACTCGGGGCACATTATTACCCCTGCTCTTAAGGCCCATCAATCATTCCTGAAAAATTTGCAGCTCCCTGGGGAGTATACACGGCACTAACATTAGGGGTGTGCATTTACGCGTAATACGGGAATCAGATACCCGACTGGAAAAAAAAACCCGGGTACCCGGGTATCCGTTAAAGAAAGCCAATCCCAAAAACCTGGGAAATGGATGTTCAGATTTTCCGTAAAGGTCCGCAAGTTAATGCTACCACATCGGTGCATCAATGCAGCAAGATGCAAGTGTGTGCAGAGAGCTCCATAGCTTTATGGTGTAAATTGCATTTTTGAAAAGCGTCATAAATATTAACCCTAACTCCCTACATCATTTTTCCTCCAAGTAACCTGAATCCTCCAACATCCTCTGCTTTCAAAGTGTTCAAAGCTGCATGTAACCTGAATCCTCCAAAATCCTCTAGGGGTTTTTGTAAACACCCTAGTAACCGACGAAATCAACCGGCATCAGATTTGGCATGATGACCTGGATCCTCCAGAGGCAAAATCCTCTTGATGCCCTCAATCCTGCAAAATCCTCCGATGCTTCAACTTCCAAAGACCCTCAATCCTCCAAATTCCTACTTTTGGCAAAGAGGATTTTGCAGGATTTGGGAAGGTTAGGGTTAATCTATTTTGTTTTCCCCATGTATCCGGGTTTTCAGTTTGAAAATTCCCCACAAATGACACTCAAAAACTTTCTTTTTATTCGGAGAAATTACCGAGAAGCTGTCTGAGAAACTAATACGTTAACAGCAGGTTTTGTCAAGTTTTGATGGGTTCAGTACTGCAGAGCCTTGGCACCATTACTTTGCATGGAGCTATGATGCCCCAATTTGTCCCAAGTACAAAGAATGTGCCATAGGTATACGGGCACAGTGTTGGATTTTGACAGGTTGAGGACACTTCCTAGTAAAAATGCCTAGGGGGTTAGGGTTAATTCAGTTACGGGTACCCGATTCCATAAACTCCAACCATTTCCTGAGAGCGGTCGGGTACTCCGTTCAGATACACAGGCCTACACAATTCACATTCACAAATCTTGTTTCAAAGCTGTTTTATTGTCTAACCTATAGTATGACATGTTGACAGAGCCACTTCAAGGAAATACAGCATTGCAACAAGTGAAACACAGCTATTTTTTTCACAAATGAGAGATGTTGTTTACACTCACACGGCAGGATGTTTCGGTATCTATTTTTGGCTTTGTTCTCCACTTCGTCGCCGCGTCGTTTCAATAAATGCTTAGCGTCCAGTTGCTGTAATGCCTATGAATAGAAATCATAAAATGGGCACCGTGACAACAACATACAAGGTATCATTCTATTGTTTTGATTGACATTAGTGGTGACGTGGTTTTGGTTTTCAAAAAGAGAATTACAAATTCTGCACATAACCTGGGTTTTTAACATCAAGATCTGAATATTCTAAATGTATCAACAGCGGGCACAAAATCATTTTTCTGGGAAAAGCTGTCTGCCCCAAAAAAAAATCACAAAATGTGGTTATAAAAGTGTCAAACCCCAAGAGAAATGGAAAACAAGAAAAATCAGAGAAAAAAAAACAATTTGCCTGTAAATGGAGACTCCTTTGTGAAATTTCTGTAAAATTTTTTTTTTTTTTTTTTCACTTTGAAAATTCATTCAAATCACCTAGCCAGTTTCCCTTGTGGTTTGACGATATTATTTTATATTTTTCCGGGCAATGTCCTTTGGTTGTTGGTTTTCTGAATAAATTAAACTTGACTTTTTTGTGAATGTGTCCCGTTGGCGCACCACACGACCGACCGTCATCACATTGAAACAAATTACACAAAAACAAACAAATTTATCTTACATTTATCTTATACAGTCAGTGCGACAGTTCCGGATCACTGACAGTTCCGGATCACAAGTGCAACCAAATTTGTTTTTCAAGATTTTTTTCTCACAAATTTTAGTGTCCATCATTTTGCAATAGTCAGAAAAGAAATGTTGAAGATCGCTTCATTGTTACCCATAATGCAGTTCGTCGAAATTTGTAATTATCTTGTAATTGGCCTCTTAGACGTAAAATGCCAGTCAAAATTCTTGTTTCCCTCGGCATGTAGTCAACATTCATCCTTTTTTATTGACTTAAGTTTTCTTGATAGAAAATAATCTCATATGTCACAGATTAAAATATTTTGGCAAGTGAATTTATTGACTTGCCGTTTTCGCCGAAAGATTTTCATGCACGTTTAAAGACAGTTTCGGATCACCACCGTTTGCAAAGATCACGGCAATTGCGAATTTTCCCATGGGTGCACGTCACTCAATGACGTATCATTTCCATTTTGTTTTCGTATTGTACAGTCGTAATAACTCTTGCATGGGATGTTTATTAAATCCAAAGCCAACAATGTATTTTTTTGCCTTGTTCCGGCGAGTCTGTATTTTTTAAGCTGAAGATTGTTAATGTTTGGGACGCACGGACTCAGGCCCGATGCAGGCTACTCTGGAAGCGCAACACACGCACGACCTTGAAGGCGCCATGCGCGGGGTGGTCAGCGTACGCGTGATCCGGAACTGTCGCAAACGATCCGGAATGTTTAATTCTGTACAAAAACTGAGATTTAATTCCCTTTAAATTGAGTCTATGTGGACATGTTTGGTTTTAAGATGAAGAGGAGGTATTTTACTACGAAGTGATGTCACTCGGACACAGAAACTCCGAACACCAGCGGGCCACGAGCGGTTTGTCTGAAAAGTGACCTGGAACTGTCACACTCACTGTATGTAACTCTACAACAAGTCTCACCTCAAATTCTTCCTCAAAGCCTGCCTTCTTGGAGTTTTGCCTTGAACTAGTCTCCTTCTCCAGCACCTCTACCCTACTCCTGATCCCTGAGGCTGCAATCCTTGTGGCATTGAAAGGCTGGCCAACATAAAAAGGTTAACATCAGGATGGAGCGGAAACTAATTGGTTACTGGGATATGACCTCCGACCTCACCACAGAGAATATGCTGAATGATTTTGCACACTAATGGAAATTCTTGTCCAAGTCGACAATGGGAATTAAGTATGTAGAATGGGGATTAAAGTGTGATGACTGTTCTTCAAAGGTCAATAATCTTACTAATAGGCCTGACAGCCCAAATGGAGGAATTTGGAGGACTGAGAGTCTTTGAAAGTTGAAGCATCGGAGGATTTTGTAGGATTGAGGGCATTAGAGGATTTTGCCTCTGGGGGAAAATAGAGGATCCAGGTCATCGGGTCCAATCTGGTGCTGGATGATTTCAGAGGATTGAGGTTACTGGGGCGTTTATCCAAAACCCACTGGAGGATTTTGCAGGATTCAGGCCGTGGTCCCCAGTAACAAACATTGGAGGATTTTGGAATCGGAGGATATTGGAGGATTCAGGTTACATGCAGACAAAATAGAATGTAGGGGGGCTAGGGTTAAAGATGTCAGACTCAGTTGAGCAGACACTGACCTGTTTAAGATGGACGACGTAGCCAGACGTCTCTACCATGGGATTTTTCTTATAATGCTCTACCAGATCAGCCAACGTCACGAACTGCTCCCCGCCTCCTACGTCGTATTGACTGTCCTGTAACCATGGCAACAATAAAGCAGAATAAAAATTCTTAACAGTCTACCAAGGGCATTTGCTTTTGCTGTAATTTTCAGAAATAAATGGATTTGGGGGGTTAGTATTTTTTATAGATGATATCAAATAATGTAACACTGACCCGTTTATAGTTTTGTGCACATAAGATGCTCGGAAAACAGAGAAAAAATAAAATTCTGTTCTGGTAGTCTGGTTCCCTGACCCTACTTTAGACAAAACGGAGCAATTTATAGAGTCGGGGAATTATCAGGTCGGGGAACTAGACTATTTCCACTTCTCTTGAAAACGACAGCACACCAGGGGCCAATTTCATAAAGCTGTTAAGCACACAAATTTGCTTAGCATGCAAATGCTCCCTCGATAAAAACTGGATTACAAACCAGATTTCCATGTGTGGAATATTGCTCTTGACTGGCATTCAGCTTTTGTTTGCATAGCATGGAAAAAACATGAACTTTTGGCTGGTAACCCGTTTTTATTAAAGCAAGACATTTTCATGCTAAGCAAATTTTTGTGCTTAACAGCTCTATGAAATTGGCCCCAGGTGCCATGATTTTACAGGATGCTCGAGACTGCTATTTACTTTACAGTCTAGTATGGTATTTGGTAATAATTCAGTAGTTTTGTTTTTTGATGTTTGCAATGTTGGATACTACCTTTAACCCTAACCTTCCCAAATCCTCCAAAATCCTCTTTGCAAAATGTAGGAATTTGGAGGATTGAGGGCACTTGGAAGTTGATGCATCGGAGGATTTTGCAGGATTGAGGTTACATGTACTTGGGGTTTTTGCCCCTGCAGGAATATGGAGGATCCAGGTTATCAGGCTCAATGTGATACATGAGGATTTTGGAGGATTGAGGTTACTAGGGGTATGCAAAAAGAACCTGGAGGATTTTGGAGGAATATGGAGTTTTAACACTTTGAAATCAGAGGATGTTGGAGGATTCAGGTTACATGGGGGGAAAATGATGTAGGGAGTTAGCGTTAAAGGTGAATTACTTGAAACAGACAATTCAGAAATAGAACAAATGTGATTTGTCACTGTGACTCAGTAACTTCAATCATGTTTAGGGGGATGTGGTATTTTCTAGAGGTACTTTTACTGCGAGTGCCCTTTTCAAAAGTCAAAAAATGGCCTTGTCCTTTTCAGTCAAGTGCACTCCATAAGCACGTTCGACATTAACCTTGAGATCTATTTCCCTTTTTTTTTTTTTTTTGGAGGTTCAATTTACATAGTTTTTTATTGAAATTACCCAATACAAGGTTTAAAATCACTCTAGGTAAAGGGTTACAATCAGAGGTGGTAGGGTTGGCGACATTACGGTTTTCCTGATCTTAGATCTGAATAGAGGATGATTCAACAGATTCTAGAGAAATTATCCAAATTTTCTGCCCTATAGATCCAGGTGGTGTAACTTCCACCGTCGGTAAAACCAAACTCACCCAATAGACCATTATCATGGTACAGCCATCTTGTTTTTCTCCTATTAAAATCAATGTAACCAAACCGAGGCTGGAAGGAAAAAATAGTCTGGCACCTTCATTCAATAATTGGAATCACTATTCATAATTGCTCATGCATACATTGAACAAGACAAAGATGGTCACAGCATGATAAAGGTCTATTTGATTGTTCCACACATTTTTTCCCCCCCGATTCTGATCAGGGATTTTCAAAAAGTCGGTTTACGCGATATATACAAAATAAACATGACATTCAGACTAACTTTGATGATAAATAGGAATAAAACGTGTGGGTTAAAAAAAATCCATAATTCTAAGAATGACTGCTTTGTACATGTAATTATCAAACTAAATTTGTTCACTCTGAAAAAATAATTCAAAAATTACCTAGTTAGTTTCCCTTGTGGTTTCTTTGACATTATTATAGTTCAAAAGTTGTATCCTAATTGAGTGATCCCCACAATGTCGCTTTCCAGGTTGTATCGTAAAGTTGGGCGTGATCCCTGCCTATACGGCATTCTGGGTTTATGAGTTCAGACTTGCGCCCTCCTCCCTCCTGAGAATTTCGGAAACCGCCAACATGGGGATAAGATAGGGTTAGGTTTCACCCCTTGAGCACGGTATTTTATGGGTAGGGGTGTGCATCGGGAACCGGGTACCCGAGTACCCGACCGTTCATGTCAGGAACCGGTTCCAGATTGATATGGTATCGAGTACCCGTACAACTTTACATTATCGCATAGTAACTTCCCAGAAAATGAAAAAGGAAAGGTTTCAAATGTTATTTGTTAGAAATTTTCCAATTTAAAAACCAGACTACACGAGAAACCAGCACAGATTTCATGTTTATGACGCTCACGAAAATTGACAATAAAGGGACTTTACCAGTTGTGGTTTTTGTAGTCTGGGTATGGATAAAGAGACTCGACGAGACATAATAGCATGCCTCATTCCACAATAAATACCTGTATAAAGCTTCTGTCTTTTGTGATATGCCGACGCATGCACGTGCCGGAACATGTAATGGCGGAGTAGTGATTATGTTTACTAGACTTTTGTCTGAAATCAGACTTTTGAATCTCAGAGAAAGACATTATTGCAACTTCCGGGATTGGAAGTTTTAGGTTGGGTTTCTTTAACGGGTACCCGTATTTTTTTCAATCGGGTACCCGGTTCTTATACTACCCGTAAATGCACACCCCTATTTACGGGAGGCGTCGGGGTGTTGCAGCGGTTCTGGCAGCCAAATCGAACCGCTACAATGTGTTTGTGCAGTCAAGCATGACATACACAATAATCCAACAATGGATTGAAACTGCACAAACAGCGGCCAATGGCATCATCCGGCCTGGTGGCACTGGGGTTTTTTTTGCGCCCTATGGCGTCATCCGTACGCAAGGGGTTATTGAAAAGTTGACAAACTACACTTTATCATGCAACCCTTATAACAGTGACAAAATTAGCTGATTCTTGTGAATTACCTTTCATTATGTTCTGTATATTGTCTTTTCAACTTCAACTGAAATTGACCTTTATTGAACCAATACAGGCACACGTAAACGAACACACAAATGTTTTTGTTTTACTTTCATTGATACTTTTATAATTTGTTAAAAATGTTAACACATCAAAATCAATAAGTTGAAAGTTTAACATCTACAACTTTCCCAAACATGAGCTGTTAGCTGTTCATAAGGAACCGTAACCAGGTTAGGGGCCACAGCCATAAGTTGTTTAAGCTAGCATTGAACTGTAGAAAGCACTTTTTCAGGGTCATTCACGAGTGGAACAGTCTCCAAGCTCAAGTGGTAGATGCTAAGTCAATCAACTTGTTCAAAAATCAGCTGGATTCCTATTGGAGTATAAAAGGATATGGGGGATCATAAAGGCTTAAAGGCAGTGTACATGACTGGTCATTGTTGCAATTTTCAAAAATGGGCAGATTTGGGGGTTAGTATGTTATAGGAAATATCGTTCCATTTACCTGTTCAAAGTTTTGCGTTGTTGGATGACGAAAAAACCGAGAGAAAAACGGCGCTCGTTTTCAACCGTCGGGCGGATGATAGCCTTTAGTCAAGGCGCGCGTGGCTACCAGCTGGACACGCGCCTTGACTAAAGGCTACAGGGCAGTTTTCCAATGATTTCCAGCTGGAAATCGTTGCAAGATGATATAAATTTCCACTTTTCTTTACAACGACAGCACACCTGGTGCCATAATTTCACAGGATGATTGAGAATACTATTAACTTTACAGTCTAGTAAGGTATTTCGTAATAATTCAGTAAAAAAAATTGGGAGAATTACCAATCGTGTACACTACATTTAAGCCTACTACTATTCCCATCATACCGTAAGTGTAAGTGTGTAAAGTACATGTTGTTTTGTACAGGAACCTTCGCTCCAAAAATCTAAGTCAGAAATTTCTCAAGTTGTTATCAGTATTCTGCATTCAGTACAAAATGTTTATGCGCGTTGATGGAAATTTGTTTTGTTTTTTATCGAAGTCTTTTTCCTGGGAAGGAAGAAGAACTGTTTTACTTCCTCGACTGCTTTACAACCAATCAAAAGAAATAGAATACAAAAACACATTTCATTTTGGACATGAAAACATGCGGTCGTCTTTGTATTTAAACATCACTCCATTTAAAGTTTGATTTATGCAGGTATGAGAAGTACATTATCTAAATTCCTTCCATGGTGAATGCTTTTACATATGACGCTATACCGGCCAGCCCAAAAGCACCATATGTGAAAAACGATAAATGTCACTACACTTTCCTACTTCCTTGTATTCAGGTGACCTCTGACACCGTTACAAATCTGGGTCTAATTACAGATTCCACAATGCTCAATTCCGCGCTTGCAGCCTGCAATTCTGTGGCAACTGAGCTAGCAAATTCAGTGGTTTTTTTTTTTCAGGCAAGTTTGCCCCGAACAAAGCTAAAGGCCACTCGAGGTATGGAGCTACAAAAAGAAAAAGAATCAACGATACAAGAGGTTATAGGAAATAGTATTCCTCTTGAAGCAGGAAAGATGAAGGGAAACATGTACCAGGCGAAGAATTCCATAGAGATACAGAACGAGGGGGAAAAAGCTATTGGCATGACCTATTTTTGAGTTATTGCAATTTATATGAAAATCGTCAAAAAATCACGATTCCTGCTTTTTGTCAAAATACTGTAGTTTAAAGCATATTTAATTCAAAATACCTGGTTTGCTTTTGTGTTGAGACCAATCAATGTGTACAATTTGACATTTTAGTCTGGCGTACTTCCGAAAAAAAATTTGCAAACTATGTATTTTTTTACATTTTCACTGCTGAATTTACAGCTCTGTTCGAAAACCAAAATATCGTATTTACAGTAATTTTTTCACCATTACAAAGCTTACATTCTAATTTTTTAATATGGAATGGAAATCTGAATTTTTAAAATGTCCAACTTATGTCTGATTTCGCTAGCTGGGTACTACATATGCAGCAAAGGTCCAGATCAAAGCATCAGGTGTTTTTTCCCTCATTCCTCCGTAAATATTACAAATTATGGACAGAACTTTTACACTCAAACCTTGTAAATAGGTTAAGCAAATAACCAAAGAGATTAAATTTGGGGGGGATTTCATGGCAATGCGTGTCTTTAAACATTTGGAAGATTACCAATTGTTTTTTATCTTTCAAAACCGTTCGCGCATTAAAAATCACTAGCCTGCTTTACATGTACACTGTAATACATTTATCTCAAATCATTACTTCCTGCTCTACGAGAGAAAGGAATTTTTTTTTCAACTCATGGCTTTAGTACATGTACATGTATGTTGAAACCAACACACGCAATGTTTTATACGGTCCGTGTGGCAACATTCAGGCACACGTGAAGCAAGACAATTCGACAGCAAGCCCTAAGCCCAACTTCCTCGTATATATTTGTCTAATCATTCTGCACTTCCTGGTACTGCAAGGACATATTTGCATGTCATAAATCACCAGGCAAGAGATAATGTGGTTGTCATCAGTGCTCCATCCCCCCCCCCCCCCCCCCCCCCCCCCCCCGGTCATTTTAAAGGGGATAGGTGAGTTGGTCTCACCAACGGTGGAAGTTACCCCGCCTGGGTACTATACAATGTAGGTCTGAACATTGGGATAGTTGTTTGGCATCTATTGAAGATTTATCCTCCATTTAGATCTGGACCCAGGAAAACCGTAAGGGTGGTAGGGCTGGCAACCTAAAATGTGACCAACCCAACCACCTCTGTTGTAACCCTTTACCTATAATGTACATGTAGAGTGGATTGTAGGGATTTTAGTGGATTTTAGTGGATTTTAGTGGATTTTAGTGGATTTTAGTGGATTTTAGTGGATTTTAGTGGATTTTAGTGGATTTTAGTGGATTTTAGTGTATTAGGTACGTCCATAGCCGTGTTCGCATTGGACTAACTATTGTCAAAAGTTACCATGCGTTATTGTTAACATTCCACTGTGGTCATTCTTCCGTGCGTCCGCACTTGGATTACACGGCTCGCAGAAAGTCCTTGGCCAGATAAACTATGCAGTGACATGTCCTCTGTGGTTTTGTAGAACGCGCTAAATTTACACGCATTTCATTGTGTATGCCAGCGCCATTTGTGTTTTATTCCGAATCAACATGAAGCGAGAATCAACCTCCTGATCATTTCTAGGATATCCCCCATCGTGTTGATCAAAGTAAAATAGCAGAAAAAGGCAGAAATGCGGCTCAGCATTCGCTAAAGTTAACGAAAGTTTCATGTCATCGTGCGTGCATTCAATCAGAATTGCAGCTATAGTACACAATGCATGGGGCTAAGCGCGCGTCCCGTAAGCTCAAAATGTAGGTTTTACTTTACCGTGGCTGTCCGCATTGGACTTTTCAGCGATGTAAAACCTACCACGTAACTCTTCCGCTACTCGCTCGGGCCTGTAAAACTTACTGCTGCGGAGGGTAAACCGACCACCGACGATCGACACTTGACAATTTGGCAAGTTTACCGGCTGTCCGCATTGGACTTAATTTGGTTAAGTTGACAACAGTCTCCGTAGGTTTTACCAAAAAAAAAGTCCAATGCGGACACGGCTCATGGTAAAAATATATCACTAAAGGGAACTGCTGATTTGTCACGCGTAGTTGATGTTGTGAAGCAATGAACATTAGTTTCATGTTAATATTGAAGTCTATGATCTTTCCAAACTTTTATCGCACGCACTTTGTGTGACAGGAAAATTTCTGTAGAAGGTTTGAGACAGGGAAATCGCTGTGTATTGTCAGTTATTCATCAGTATCAACTTGAAGAAACGGAAATAAAAGCGGACGGCCATAAAAGGAATGCTGCAGCATTGGTAACGATGAATTGATTACACATACATAAGTTTCATCAATCTGAAAGCTTTACTGTTTAGAAAGATTTTACCAGTTACCAGTCCTCCTGAGAGATACTCGGAGTTGTCTAAAATTGCTGTCATCTTCGAGAAAACTGTATCCGAATACACTGTGGCTTATTTTAACAGTCGATGTAAAACCAAAAAAAAACACACAGGAATGTGCAAGAAATATATTACTGCGACTCGGTGGAGGTGCTAAATCTTTCACAGGTTTATTTCATCTATGTTGACGGACCATTTTCAACACGAATGGAAGTCAGTGATGCATGCGCAGAGAAATGCATCTATGATATTATAAATGAAAAGCTTAGTATCCCTCCTTTATGATAAAACCATAGTACAACCTTTGTTTGTGGGTTAACCTTTGACGGTGGGGGAACACCTGGGCCCAATTTCATGGCTCTGCTAACAACAGCTTTCCGCGCTTACGATCACCATTTTGCACTAACAGCGCCAGCAGAAAAATTCTGCGCTAACCCTGTGAGCACAGAATCCTTAGTTACGGGATGTACGCACGCTCAGAAGCCAAAATTCCCTGCTAACGCGTGAAATATGCTTGCCGTAAGCACAGAATTTTCTGCTACAGTAAGCGCCGATTTTTCGGTTAAGGTAAGCAGAGCCATGAAATTGGGCCCTGTACATTAACACAGTAGGAATACGCCAATGACATTTTATCCTGAATGACCTGCGTGACTAACACGCGCATTTGAATGTAAAAGGTGGTCGCACAACGCGCATGTGTTAAATTCAATCAGAATGGGCATTCGCGTAACATGGCGTGACATTACGTCAGCAATTTTATCCCGAATGACCTTTGAGATACCGAACTGGCTTATTAAATTCAGTAGGAATTTAATTCAAAATGAGGAACTAAGATCTGTTTCTTGTCGTGGGTCCATTTTTTGTTTAATTCAATGCAATAGGGTCACCTGACAGCTGTCAACAAATCAACAGGCTCGGTAGAATAACATTTGCATGCACGCATGCATGTATAGACGTTCACTTCGTAGCACGGCGCCAAATATGAAATTACTTGTCTTTTTTCTTTCTTTTTATGCAAATCGCCTATCACAAGGTCAAGGGCCACTCGAGGTGTGGGCTACAGAGGAAAGTGTGGAAGAACCAAACCCCTCACACTGAAACAAGACAAGATAATCTAATCTCTTCACAGTATGAATAGGGTCGGGATGGGTAACTAGTCCACTGCAAGGCATTAATAATGCCTCTACCCACATTAAGCGTTAGAAGTGCTATGGCCCAGGACTGGGCTTGAACCCACAACTTACAGAAATAAATTCTCCAAACCAGTAGGCCACTGCATGGAACTGTACCTGGACTGAATATCTTTCACACCAAACGATACTTTTTAAACAATAATCGAGAGAAGAAAAACCAAGAGAAATTGTTACCAGACATCGGATCATGACGTGGGTGACTTTATCCTCTGTCCGTACTGACAAGACATAATCCCCCGGTTTGCTGTGACTTTCTCGTACCAGGTAGCTTCCATTTTTGCCTTTCTCAAGGAGCGCTTTCTCCGCTTCCTTGCCCGTTATGTGACCGTGGAACCATCTGAAGAAGAAACAAAATCAAGCATTGTTAAAAAGGGCTGTAGTAAAAAAAAAAATGTTTAGCATCATGTCGTTTTCACAAAAGGAAGGACGGCAATTTTATTTTTAATCCTACATGTATTTCAGATCATGCAAGGAAATATTTTTTTATAATGGCTGCCCCAATTTTTTTTCTTTCAAAAATTGCTTTTTCTCACATCAATTCAAAACATGTTTTGTCACCTGACCAGGCTTCACGAATTCAGTGAGACAAACACATTTTGATGTCATTATTTCTCATGTCTATTGTCCATCGGTATTTCCCAATACCAAGTTCATTCAATCCGATATATATATACAGGGCGTATCAAAAAAAAAGCAACAAAATAATCATGTCGAATTTGGTCAAAATTGTGTTAGGTACATAAAAGTGCCTAGTATCATCTTAAAGCCACATATCTCCTCTTTCCAACGATAGGTCATTTGTTCACAGGCGGCAATGCTTGGCTGAACAGTCATTGTTTTTGCACAATGGGTCAAATTCAGCTTGGGACCAAGTTTTAGTGCAGTAAGCAATGATAAGTGGATGCAGTGCTATTGAAAGAAATTAAGTTAACACAAAACAGACTAAAAGTTAATACTCACAACGTTTGTCCTCATCTCATTGTGAAGAAATGGGGGCCATGTTGAGGGGCATGGGATGTAATAATTGCTGAATAAACTGCACAATGAGATGAGGACAAACGTTGTGAGTATTAACTTTTAGTCTGTTTTGTGTTTCTTAATTTCTTTCAATAGCACTGCATCCACTTATCATTGCTTACTGCACTAAAACTTGGTCCCAAGCTGAATTTGACCCATTGTGCAAAAACAATGACTGTTCAGCCAAGCATTGCCGCCTGTGAACAAATGACCTATCGTTGGAAAGAGGAGATATGTGGCTTTAAGATGATACTAGGCACTTTTATGTACCTAACACAATTTTGACCAAATTCGACATGATTATTTTGTTGCGTTTTTTTTGATACGCCCTGTATATATACATGTATAGTAATAAAGTTGAAAAGTTAAGAAATAGTGCTCATGTAATAAGTTATCTGAGCTTTCGGTGACGAGCACCTTCCTCAGGGATGTTATGGCGGGGCGTTCTTCGGTGGAAGAACGCCCCGCCATAACATCCGAGGAAGGTGCTCGTCACCGAAAGCTCGGATAACTTATTACGTGAGCACTATTTCTGAACTTTTCAACCTTATTACTACTTATGCATAGTGCTACGCAGCATTCCACGTTTTATATACATGTATATATATATATATATATACCTTTCATTCGTTGGATCGGCGCAGTTTAGAGGGTACTTGAGCTCAATCACTAGTCCGTTCTTCTCTTTGAGCTGATTACGGCCTTCCGTATAATGCTGCACCAGCTCGGCTAACGTCGCAAATTTCTCCCCACCGTACAGGTCAAAGTAGTCCCCTGTATTCTGAATCTTGATGTGGGTCACCTCTCCAGCACGCCTAAGGGGTTAAGGGTTAAAGGTAAATTAGGTGGGTTTTTTCGGGGGCAGGGGGGGGGGGGGAGAGGTAATAAAGATATATATGATTATGCTTTGCAAGTATATTAAGATATAAAAGGGGCCAGAGCATTAATCTGAAGACTGCCAAATAAGCACATAAATGTACACAAAACCACAGTGAGAGCGGTTTAATTAATATTTGCTGGTAACTTGGATGATGGATTGAGCTAAAACTTTTACAGGTTTGATATTTCGTGCGTATGTTGAATCAGATAAAATATTAACACTGCCTGCAACTGCACTGTCGGCTCAAAAAATGCTACATTTAACGAGTTTCAGTACATGCACAAAAATGAGAAATAACTTTAGTCCGGCGCGAAACATTTGTTTCCCTGATGAAAAGTATGAGCAGATGCAATAAAATACAACTCTGTTATCAAAACAATATATTTGGTCCTTTGTTTCCTTCCTATTTATGAAACAATACGTGTATTTCATTTCTGAATATTCACATTGACAAAAAAGCATTCAAATACTCAGATACCAATTAAATATTTGAATATTCAAGGCAGCCATATTTTAACCCACCTACTCTAGGGACAAAGTTCTGTATGCGAAGGTTTTTTGAAAGGTTTTTGAAGTGTTTTTTAAGTGTTTTAAGTCTACTGTATCGTGTGGAGTATGCGTGTATGGATCCATTGGTGGGTAGCAAAACACCTTCACAACAAATTCTACTGGCAAGATCCCGACAGTATTTCTCCACGAATCTCTCTGGAGTGTTTTGAAGGGTGCACACTACTCACTCTCAATTCGCTGTGATGTTTTCGGAGGGTCCCCACAGTGTGTGAATTCTAACCATTAACAATTTCGAAGGGTTTTGGAGGGTCAGAGACTAGGCGGGTTTAACCTATTGTGCCATCTGTACTCTCTTACCTGACGGACAACGTGAAATCTCCTGGGTTACTCTTACTGGGCCGACAGAGGAAGCTTCCATCGAAGCCCCCTTCCATCAGGAATCGCTCCGCCTCTACCCCGAGAAGGTTTGGATGGAACCATCTAAAAATAAAAAAATAATATGAAAACTTTCAAAGTGAACAAAGAAAATGGCAGGAGCAGGATTCGAACCTGCGACCTCCAGAATACCGTACTGGTGCTCTACCAACTGAGCTATCTTGCCCTACATTGTATGTTGGCGGTCTCCCAAAATGTCATTGTCTTTGTTCGGGGGCACTAGTCAGAAGTCCATAATGCCGTATACCCAGGGATCACACCCCAACTTCACGCTACATTACAATTCTTTGAAAATTCATTCAAATTACATGGACCTAGTCAGTTTCCGTTGTGGTTTGTTCGACGATGTTATGAGTTAAAAAGTTGTATCCTCGTTGAGTGATTCCCACAATTATGTCGCTTCCCAGGTTGAAAATTCATCAAAATTACCTGGTCAGTTTCCCTTGTAGTTTGTTTGAGGATACAATAAAAACCTCATTAACCCTAACCCTCCAGGGTATTTTGGCTAGAAACCCTGCCAGATGCATCAGATTGCATACTTTGTCACATTGACTTGTGTGCAGAGTGCAGCAAGGTCAAGCTGTCACCACAGATGCACTGTGCTGCATCTGGCAGGGTTAGGGTTAAAATGATTCCGTCTATTCTACTTTTGACAAGATGTACACGTACGTGGCAGCACATTTATCAATCACAACAGCTACATAATATGTATTCCGTAAAATTTGATGGGAACTTTTGGCAATTAACACAATGAAATTTGGCAGTCATGCACATATTTAACATACAATACACAACTGAATATAAACTGTCGTAGACATGATAAACTTTCACATGTACATGTACATGTAGGTTAAAGTTGATCAATAAAGTGCCACACTGTTTTGTATAATCATGGAGGGTTCCTTCCTCCATGGTATAATGTACCATGTGTACATGAGGAACATCCCATGAAGATCCTTCTTGTAAGAGTGGTTGTGTCGTAAAATTATAAACTTTGTTCTATTTGTCTACAATACTACATGTACATGTAGTTTCGGGTACACATGTTAACAAGAAAATGTGACCCGCTCTACAAAAATGGGTATTACAATGTATGTCACACTATGTGAAAACACACACAGGGCTGTTCTATGTGAAGAGGGTGAAACAATCAACATATCAGTCTTTTTTTTTTTTTTTTTGTTGTTGACTTGTTGGCTTCTATCATATCAGAAACATTAATATTGATGAGTAAAGTCTAAAGATGAAAAAAAAAAAATGTTGATAGAAATGATTTCTTTGCACTGGCTATGTTTAAAGGACTGTATCTCTAAACAAATGTCAAGATATCTCGAGAACACAAAATGCCACAGGGGTCAAACCTACATGTACGTACACTAAATTTAAAGCTTAAGATGTGACAAATTCAACTAAATCATTTTTTCAAATTTGGCGACATAATACCCCTTTTCGTAGAGTCGGTCACAAATTAAAGAAAGACTCACTAACAAAGGATTAACCCTTAACCCCTAACCCCCTAGGCATTTTTACTTGGAAGTGTCCTCAACCTGTCAAAATCCAACACTGCGCTGTAAACCCATGGCACATTCTTTGGACTTAGACAAATTGAGGCATCATGATCATAGCTCCATGTAAAGTACAGTAATGGTGCTGATGAGGCGCTACAGTCCTAAACCCATCAAAATTAAACAAAACCTGCTGTTGGAGTTTGTAAGGCTTGGGGTAGTTAGGGTTAAGTACAAGAGATGCATATAGACAAATATCATGATCATTTTACACTCACAAATTCACAATATATTTTGACAAATTTACTTATTATAAATAACTCCATGTACAACATGCTCTCAATGTACACGTATAACAGGAAGGCTTCACAGGCTGATGAAGATGTACAAGGCTATGCAAAGTCTGTGATCAATCGCTCTTTCTAAATTAAAAACGTCCCTTTCCCAGGAAGTCTGATAAGCCACTCAATCAATTGGGTTATCCGTCACAGCCGTTCATCAGTGCTAGGAATCTTTAGGCAGTTTCTCAATGATAATGTATAACAGGTGTAGGAGTTATGGTACTACATTGTATGCAGCTCAGATATGGAAATTCTAAGTTTCAATCACTACACCTCATACATATTCATGATGAGAGAGCTGAAGTCCAGCTGGCCAATAAGCCATTTGCGAGTTGAATTTGAATAACATCTGGTAGACTGACGTGCTCAAAATGCTTTGCACATTTTAACTTTGAATTCTCCAGACCAAAGAGACTGTTACTATATCACGTGATTCGGGGCAAGCCTTATGCTAGCAACCCCCAGCTCCGGAATGGTCTGGTGTCTTTGTGCCATTCTCACCTATTGTGAACAATGTATTGGTGCTAAGCGTCTCTTACGTAACTATGCAAGTTCTTGCCCCGAATCACCTGATATAGCAACAGTGTCTATGGTCTGGAGAATTCAAAGTTAAAATGTGCCAAGCATTTGGAGCAAGTCAGTGTACCAGATGTTATTCAAATTTAACTCGCAAATGGCTTATTTACCATCTACATTGTACGATGTATGCCAATTGATCTGTTTGTACGACGTTGGGGTAAGGGCCTAGGGGTAGGGGGGGCAGGGAAAGGAATAAAAGCCTCGGCTTCTTCTTTTTCCTCAATGTTGACATGTTCTTAGTTTCATTTTCATTTTATTTAAATTCTTTTCATTAATATTGTGTAGTTATTTGTATTATGACTTTTTGTTGTCAACATTGGAATATGTGTGTGAATAAACTTGAAACTTAAACTTGATGTGAAAGGATGTCGCCAATTTGTAAAATTGGAAATTTATCAACTGATTGAAAATTATAAATAGATGTAAGGCAAAATTTCATTCATAAAATATAAAGACTACTTGAAAGAAAAATAACAAGCCCATACACGCTGGTCTAGTATCCCCCAAATTCCTTAAATACACCCCCCCCCCCCCAAAAAAAAATCCTTTTCAGAAATCATGTTGTGACACTTAACCATTTTTATCTTCTTTCCAATATTGGAGCCTTTTGACAAAGTTTTTTTCCATTGAAAGGTCGTCCAAGGTTAACTGGGAATGAATAAAATAACATCTTTTGTCAGCTATCCTTCAAATTCTTTTGATACTGCCAACCTTCAGTTTAAACCCCTTGAGTACTGGTGTTATATGTGACCCGCTCCAGAAAAAGGTGATATACGTCGCGCTATGCATTTACGGGTAATGGCCCTTTCAATGTTGAGAGGGTGACATTTTTCGTCAAAATTGATTTTTTTGTTTTTTGTCTTTAACCCTAACTTCCTGGGGTGTGTGGAAAATCGTATTGCAATTGGAGGATTCAGGTCTGTTAGGGTTAATGACATCTTAAATATCTAAAGTTTAAGGTTTGGTGCACAACAATGTGAATTTCAGTTAATAAAGTGAACAAATTACCTTTTTAGAGTGCATTGTTCCATTGCATTGTATTAGAACTAGCTATTTCAAAGCCTGTTTTCTCTGTTGTGCAATTTGAACTCCATAGAAATACATGTAATTAATATGCAAAAATGTGATATCTCCAGAACGGAAAGGGCTTTGGAGCTCTCCCATACAAAGTTTACATTGCGGGCTTTCCAAACATACATAAAACTCATTTTTCATATTTTGCGACATAATATACCATTTTCCAGAGCGGGTCACATATTGGGTCGCCTGGGTGCCATGCCGGTTTGTGCAGCCAAACGAAACAGACACAAGAGGCTTGTGCAGCCAAGCGTAATGCACACAATAACCCAACAATGGATTGAAAATGCAGAGAATGCGCGTACATTGTATAGACGTCTGCCGGCTTTAAGGGGGTTAAGGACACTCACAACAGTCCCACATTGTGAATACTTGACTTTAATTAATTCAATAACCCTAACCCCCTAGACCCTTTTTGCTAGGAGCCATCCTCAATCCTCCAAAATCTTTCGATTACCCTGCCCCAAAAAATGCATTCATCCTCAATCCTCCAAAATCCTCATGTGCTTTAAACACCGTTCATCCTCAATCCTCCAAAATCCTCTGCTTGAAACACCATTCATCCTCAATCCTCCAAAATCCTCTTTTTTTCAAATACCATTCATCCTCAATCCTCCAAAACTGCAAGGAGGATTTTGGAGGATTGAGGTGGGTTAGGGTTAAAGAGACATTTGTTGAGTTTTGAGATTTGTAATGGGTGCGTTCGATTAGCTTACAATGTGCAAGTGAAACTTACACGAGACCGTTCGATTAGTCATCACGTGATACTCGTGTCTGCCCCGGTGTCAACCACCACTACCCCAGCTAGCGATTGGGTCTCTGGTGGCTGCCCGGGTGTAATGACGTCACCGGCCAGCTGAAACTACGTAAACAAGGCGAGGAACTTGAATTGGAATGTACACATTATGACACAAATTGGAAAGCAAAGAGTGTATTTTCCTGACAATAACAACAGTTGGCGACTGTAGACTGTGCAAATTGTGAATTTCTATAATTACGCCGGCCGTGATGGTCACGATTTTGTCGGCAGAGCAGACAACAGTGAGCCTGTGTTAGCATTTTAAATTATTTAAAGTTCCTGTCCCAAACGACCTTTGACCTTAATTTTCCCAGAATACCTGGGCAAATACACCACAACATTCGATTAGCCTCATTTCGTGGTTTCCCTTCCCTGGTGTAACCCTGTGTTTTAAGTGCAAGCTAATCGAACCCAATCAATATTAGTGGTATTAGTTAAATGAAAGGCAGTAATACTGGGAGTTCACACACCCCTCAATAAAGCTGATTATTTTCTTACACATTATTTCAATGCCAAATGTCAATGGGGGAACAAAACCCCCAAAAAAGATGATTTGTGAACTTGTTACAGAAATAAAGAAAAACAAAACCAAATGCTCTGTAATAATGATAAGTCTTTTCATTTGCTTACTACGTCTTGAATGTTCATCAACAACAGAGGGTGCAATTTATAGGCGTGCATGATGACCCCCTGTAAATTGCGCCCTCTGTTGATGAATGTTCAAAATGTGATAAGGTATTACATGTACACTCCGGTTTGTGAAGTCAGTGTCGCGTGGAGACGATTTTAAGCCGAAAATATCTCCTTTTCTTGACATTTTTTGAGGAATATTTCTACCCTTTGGGAACGATGGGCTGTTGAACTGTTCTTGGCAGAGATGATGCCAAGAATATTCTTGCAGGTAAACTGTGATTCTTTAACCTCAATTTCTAGCATAGACCTGCTGTGCAGTTTTGTGCGCTACGTGTAGGACGCCATATCATGGCGTCCTTCTTGGGCTAGGCTTTGCCATGGTTACCACCTGCAAATATGTTAAGCACGGCAAGATTTACTTGGTTACCAGCCAAAATTGCACGTGAAGTATGCTGCTTGTAATTGGTTTCCAGCTGTTTTTGTTTTGCTTTGTTTCTGTTTTTGTTTGTTTTGTTTTTTTGCCAAACAACACAATTTGCCAACCAATATTTCATGCTCCGAAGCTCCATGAAATCGGTTTCTGACTGTTTAAGAAAATTTCAATTCGGTGTTGGGCATGGTCAGTGGATCTGTGCGACTGGGAGACTGTTCTGTGCTATCATGTAATCTATCGTACACGCAAGATGTCAATCCTGCAGAGTACACATGGCACACACTTTAGATTTGAACCATCAACTGATCGCGCAGGGCAGAACTTGTGTGGTCGCTCCGGAACCGGTTTGCACAATTGATTGATCATGAAGGAATTGGTTCGGAATCTACAAGGAGCACAGCCACAGGGCAGAACTAGCTAGTTGCATGATTGGTAGTATATGCAAGAACAGGTTCACCATCTCAAAATCGCACAGATTAATCCTTATCTTTAGGACACCTCTATTTTGTTTACGAGTTCCATTCAAAACTGACTTTCGCAGATGACTTTACAGTACCACAGTGACTTTTGCAGGCTAAAGCAGTCTTTTTTTCTTCAGATTATCTCATGTTTAAAAATAGGACTTTATTACCTTTTTTTTCAGTCAGAGGCGTTGCCGTTTTACCCCATAATTTCCCTCATAAATCAAAACCCTGCCCTCTTTCCACAAAATTAAGCTTGCTCATATTGAACATGATACATGTATCTTAGCGAACTACATGTACATGTACATGTATTTAGATGATTTCAAGCACACAGAGTGACTTTTCCTGCCTGTATCATCGCAAAATATCGGGGTAAGTTCCGAAACCTAAACTGTCTCCTTCGTTCTTTTATAAACGCACAGGTTCCATTGATAGTACATACGGAAAGAGTTCCATATCCGGACATCACTTATACCTCATGCACAAAGTCTATGGGCCATGACAGAAAAAGTCAAAGTATTTTCAAAGAATAAGTTGAAATGTTTTCCCTCCTAAATTCGTGTTTCTTCATCAGATTTACACTTTTTGGTAGTTTTTAAGTCATATCGAGGGAAAATAAGTGATCCGGATATGGAACTTTCCCATAATTTTCCTGGTATCGCATCGCAGTTTGCGACGCATTAACGCACCGTTTGCGATGCATTTTCCAAAATGGATCGCATTAAACTGCGATACATCAAACTTGCTTTAATGAAGTAGTCAGATTTTAAAATGTAGCCCAAAACAAGAAGAATGTTCCGTTAAAAATGTGCAGTTTCGACTCGCAACTTCTGCCCTGAAGTGGGAAACTGATGCCCGCAATTACCGGTACGATATTAACAGTAGTCCGATGCTGCGTGTTTGAAAGGCTACGTTGAGGGTTTAAAGTTACGTAAATAGCCAACAACGAGAATCCAAACCTCCTAATCAAAGATGCCCGCTACAAGCAGCAACCTCGACCCCATTTTTCTGGATTGCGTCGCTGTGTTGTTTCCATGCATGCACGATGTGGTAAAGTCCTCCGTGATACGGAAAACGGACGGAATTTCACGGAAAATGAGGACAACACGGAATTCTATATAAACTGCCAAAAAATGCATGAAAACTTAAAAAGGAACCTAATAAACCGTTATCGTGATTTTTCGTAGTGTTGTATTCATTTCTTTCTTACCAAATATGCACATCGTACTGGTACTGAAGCAATTGCTGGCCAAACGCACGCACGTACGTACGTGCTGCGACATCACTGGTAACACGGCAGTACTGCAGGGATTCGTAGTCATTGGGAACCAGCTGAGTTCGTGTCAAATGCAAATTTAAGTCTTGGTTCCAAGATGCCTTTTGCAGTGCGATTCAACATGCGACAAGCACGCTGCATGCAGCGCGTGGTGGTATAAAGAAGGTAAATACGCCGTGCTAGGAATGACCGCAAAGAACGTCTTGAAACCTAGACTACCACATCGCCAGCATTCACAACTGCTACACGACGACCTGCTGGGCTCTCTCACCGCGCGCGCAGTGGTACCGGATTGGTGCACAGACAAGATGTCCGTCATGAATTATGCATCACAGAACAACATCGCATCCATTGTATGCATGCACATTGTATGCACGATATTCTGTATGCCCCGCGGCCAGCATGCAGGCTACCACGTGCGTGCGTTGACAAAGCGAAACTTCAACTTGTGTGTGATCGCGGCGTCAGTTTTTTTTCGGATTTAATGGCAAAATTGAAGGGCGCTTTAACTAAGTTGCAGTGCACATCAACATGCAACCGAAAGCCTGAAGTGAAAGGTATGTTAAAAGAAACCCGAAGAAAACGGAATTTTAAATTTTAAGAAAACGGAATTTTGATTTTAGAAAACGGGAAACTTGGGACTTTAGGTTTGCGCTTGAGCGAGAGTGAGCACGAGCATGCTTCAACTGGGTACTGCAAAATGGACCTTACCAACAGAGGGCGCTGTGAATTACGCTGTCATAATTCGAACTTATTTACGCTGAAAAAAAGTCAAGAACACTACACCAGTTAGAAGAAAAAAATTCCACAAACACCATTTTAAAGCCCAAAAATAAAAAAATCGCAGAAGAAACATTTTTTCCTTTTTATATAATAATGCATGTGATCGACCAGAATTGCCACGAGCGCCTTGATTAAAGGCTAGTCATACGGTGGACAGCGCCCTCTCTTGAAAGCTTTAATTAAATGGCTGTGAGACAAAATTCTGTTTCTTTATTAACCCTAACCCTCTAGGGTATTTTGGCTAGAAACCCTGCCAGACGCATCAGATTGCATACTTTGTCACATTGACTTGTGTGCAGAGTGCAGCAAAGTCAAGCTGTCACCACAGATGCACTGTGCTGCGTCTGGCAGGGTTAGGGTTAAGCACAGGTGCAACTCCGGAAAAAAACTGCTCAGCATGTATAGCAAACTGCTATGCAATATTAATATTGCGTAGCAATAAGTGCAACGCAAATTTTCTTGTCAAAATTATGCCCTGTGTAGCCTGTAGGCCTAGGCCCTATCTTGGAATTAATTGGAGTTGGAGTGCACTCCAACATTATTGGCAACAATCAGAATCAGTTACATTTGTGATTTTGAAACATGCAAAATCAATCATGGCAGTCAAAACACTTAATGAAAAAAATCAATTTATTTGAACAACATTTCTACACACAAATCTAATAGTAAAATGTATAATATAAAGACATGTAAAGAAGTACAAGTGCTGATAAAGATCGACCAAATGAGTCCATATCGGGACTGGTTCAAGTAAATCCCCATCACCCGTGCATTAACTTACCTTCTCGATGCCATGTTGCTGAGCTAAAAAAAAATCCGGAAGAATTTCAACTCAATGCAGTCTTATCAGCAAGTACTCTGGAAGCTCAAGCTGGAAGGAATTAACCTCTAATCCGCATAAATGTCAGATATTCAATGAACTGATTTCTGGCAGTGGTACATTTTCGGCGTAAAATCCGCATCTTCGTCAGCAACTTTACACACCAGGAAGTTCATCAGCAGTCGGCGCGGCTATTTTAATTGACTGGTATCCCACTCGTTTATCCACGTGCAATTGAGTGATTGCTGGGCACCAGTATAAAAAAAAGTTTCTTGAATTGCATGCAAGCTGCGCTTTGGCCTACGATGTACGGAAGACCCCAAAAGACACCGTCCTTTTTTACAATTGCGGACTTCATAGCGCCCTCTATAGGTAACAACCAACAGGCACTAGCTGGAAGGATAATCAATGTGGGGAGTGTATGGAAATGATCTAACACGGCAGCATCACGCCAACTTAACTTGTGCAAAATTGCACAATTTCACACACATCTCGAGCAAAATCTGAGCGCAAACTATTCGGTTAATGGGTAAATACAAGAACGAGAGAAATTACTTCAGACAACTAATTTCAGCCATTACATAAACACCTTTTTTCTTATTTTGATGATACATCTCGTTGCTTAATTTCTTTAGAAATCAACAATTGTTACGTATTAGCTTCCTGTATCGAATTCGACGTTTCCGTACATTTGTTTATTGTGCTCAGTTAATTCAGAAGCTAATGTTCACTTGTCCCAAAAAATATATTTTGATACGAAAGGTATTACACCTGGGACTGTAACAATCATATAGGACTGAAAATCTACTGACGATATAGAATAATGTAATTTATAATTAGACTTATAGCTGACTGGGCAATTAACTAATAATGCACAGTGGTGCTAACTGACACTTGTTGTACACTGCATCAAATAGTTTATATATATAATACATTAATAATGAATATATTATGAGTAGTAGCCTTGAGTAATTAATTTTGCATTGGACAGACAAACAACCATCAATCTGAATTTGGGCTCACTAAATAAAGGTACGAGTACATACTCTGAAGAATCGAGCAATTCCTTTAAAATTACCTAAAAGGTTAGCTTATGATCAAGTCTTCACCCTTGAACTACGGTGACTATGCATATGAAACCCACGGATATATGAGCCCCTTTTCCGTTAATGCATGCAGAGTTGTAATGCATATGCAGTCATCACAAGTTAATCGCAAGTCACGCCGTAAGTCTAGCCTCAAGCCAATTAACTTACAAGCTACTCAAAAGAACTATGACCGAAAAAAATATCCCACTGTTCATCCCCTGTAGCTTGTGAGCTGACTTGTGATTTGACTTGTGATAACCCGCAAGTAGTTTTGTGCGCATGTTCAGAACCACGCGCGCATGCTCAGAACTACACGCGCATACAAAAACTAGCAAAAAGAACCGTTATGTCTGCTGCCACCAGTGTCTCAAATGAGCTCCCGTTGCATATTGAGACCTCCGACATCTGCGGACCGAATACCAAATTTTTCCTCAGTCGGTCTTAAAAAAACAAATCACACCTCTCCGATACGTACATAATAAGTATGAGATTGTGACTTCTTTTTAATTACGATATTTGGCCACGTTTGTGCGCCATTCGGTCCGCAGGTATGTCGGAGGTATCCAGAATTTGGGCTGAAAAGAGGGAACGCATTTGAACCTGTAGGCGCTACAAATTGCTCCGACCGTGTAGACATCCATAGTTCTTGAGGTAGAGCCTATCAATGTGACATATTCACGGGTTGTTTACAAAATTGTTGAAAACTCTTTGGTTAATGCGTACGTATTTAAGACAAATCATTAAGAAAGGACTTTGTCAAGAGGCGTTGGTCGAGTGCCTCCTCGTCCATAATAACTAACGCCTGGTCATCTGACTGACCATCACTGGACTGGCAAGGCGAGGGGGCATGAGTTGACTCCGGTCGGCCGAGTTCCTCCCAGAAATCCAGTCCGTACATCAGAAAGATTTCTTCAAATGGTCCGGGTATCATCCTCATGTCTTTGTAACCATACTTCCGTTTGTCGTCGTCCTCTATCGCTGTTTCTGTAGTGTCCTCTTCCGAGGATGAGTCTGGGTCGAGCGAATCATCGTCCAAGCTTTGGTGGGGGGTGCGTTCGTATTTCGCGGCGTACCCACTGACGGATTGCTGGTCCACTTCGCGGGTCCATGGATCTCTTCCATCACCGAAGCTAACATCGCAGGGTAGCTGTAACAGTTGATCTAACTCGTCTTTCGCCAAACTGTGAACGCAAGTTCGTAAAATTTACCCAAAAAAGCCAAAACGATCTTCTCGGTTACAGCCTGAAAACCGTAATCTGGATGAGAACTCCCAGATCTTTTACAGAAATAGGAGTGTTTTGGACTCTTTTTTTTTTTGGGGGGGGGGGGGGGGGTTTACGAGTGTTCATATAGTTTTGTAACGAGTCGGTCACGTTTATCTCGAGTCATACTCGAGTCAAGTCGGTCATCTTGTCTTTGTATACTCTTCGAGTCTCACTGAGGTGGAGTAATCGCTTAATTAAAGGCTGAGTCGAGCCGAGTCGAGTCGCAAACCTCGGTTGAGCTTAGGTAATTGAGCTCGTCCAAGGTTTGCGACTCGACTCGACCAAAGTATTAATATTATTACAAATAATTATTACGGGACTAGTGAGATTGCCAAGGGCCAGACATCCCTCTAGATCTATAGCGCATGGAGACGTCGGTGCGTCGTGTGCAGGAACAGAATGATAAGCAGCCGTTTAAATACTATAGATGAATCTCACAACGACGAGCTTTCAACCCGGAAGTGCGCAGAAGGGGCTAATGTGAAATTCCTCTATTAAAAGAGGCACGGCGCACCGGGCGGGCGCCGCCGGCTGTGGGTTAGCGAAAGTCGTTGTATTGTTTTCCTGAGAACTGAATAGAAAACATTCATGTTAAAGTCGGTTATAGTCATTTCCTAAACTCCTTCACGGACTCGAGTCAAGTCAATCCATTTCCCCACGCTACTAATTCGAGTGGAGTCGAGTCAACAAATACATGTAGGCCTAAGTGACTGGAGTGGAGTTCATCGAGTCTGGGTCAATGAATCGATTCTTGGCAACGATGATGGCAGCGGCAGCGATGGTGATATTGATCTGCACATGTTTATGGTGTGGGTATCGGTGTAGCCTATACCGAGGTCATGGTCCTCGATTGCCAAGCTGCCCTCAGACCTGTGGAAAACGTGTACAAATCCAACGCCGAGAGTTGGAACTTGCAAAGAAGTTCAGGTACAAACAATTAAAAGAAGCTATCACTATCAGAAGACAATGAAATGTCAGTTGGGGAGGGCGCTAAAAATACACCGGATCACTCACAAATCCCGCCCAGGCCCAATTTTACCCACCGGGCCTTCGCGTTGCTTCCACCGTGGACATCGACTGCTGACGGTGCGCTAGTGAGATCCTTCTTCACGCTGTGTATGGTCTGTTGCTCAGCATCACCAACCATTCCTAGAAAAGACCGAGAACACCGAAACGTACAAAAACTCGCTGAGTTCAGAAAGGGTTCACTGGAGAGGACATTATTTTTTAAATTTATTTTTTCATGGAAGGTCGCCCTGTACGGAGCTACAAAAAGAAAAAGAATCAAAGATATACAAGAGGTAGGAATTAATATTCCTCTTGAAGCAGGAAAGGTCGCAAGATGAAGGGAAACATGCACCGGGCAAAGAATTCCATAAAGATACAGAACGAGCTGAGGGAAAAATCTTGGCATAGTTTTTCTTTCTACATCTAGGTTGGGCCTAGTAGTACTAGCTAGCCCAGGTTGGACGATGTCTTCATTGCACTACATGTACAACAGGCCTATAGCTAGCCTAGAGTATATTGGTGGGAACCGGTGGAAAGCCGATGTTTCACGCTTGTTTATTTTTATAAAAGTGTCATTAATTTTGCGAACTTACCCTTTAGAGTTTCTTTAAGAAAAGCAATAAAAACAGCTGGATATACATTTCCCTGAGCTTACTCGATGATAAACGCTTCAAAACTTCCGGATGTTGGTATTGTGCCGAAAATCTTTGTTTTCATCTAGAGCGTCCCAACGCGCCGTGCGTCTAAAGGGATAAAACGCGCTACGCGCCCCCCCCCCCCCCCCCCCCCCCGAAAAAAAAGCTGACACGCGTGCGCGCAGCAAAGACAGTCTACGGCCGTTTTCGAATTACTTGGCTACGGCTTGAAGTTATACACACGAGTCTATGGGAAGTGGCTGCAGCCACTACCATAGACAAGTGTGTAACATCCAGCCGTAACTATCTCAACTGACCAAAAACTAATAGAGCACAAAGTTCCCAGACTGTCATGGCTCCTAATATCCGTGTTTTATTGACAACAAAATATCAACGAAGAGGTCTCGATTGGTGCCCATTATATAAATCGATCGAAAATAAAATAGCAAATTCATTAATTCCTGCCTTCTGATGGACGAACCTCAGTATAAAACAATGATTGTTGCAGTGAGTGCGGTTTGAAATTGCCCAGATTTACAACGACGGGACGGGGGCGGTAGAAAACCCAAATCGACCTGTGGCGTTTGAGATGGTTTGTGTACTCTATTGTCTCTACAGTAAACAAACTACAGTACTCTAGAAAATTCTGGTTATTGAACTCGCAGTTTTGAAGAATACGAGAATGGGAGAAAAAATATAATAAAATAATAATAAAAAAGAAAAGAGGGTTGAAGTCAATGTCGTACTCAATTGAATGTATATTTAAAACACTCGAAACCTGCTAAAAGGTGCCTATATGGTATCGCGGTCTTAAAATAGCAAAGCCTCGAGTGATGTCCAGCACAGCCCCCCTCTCCTTTCGATTTCTCCACGGCCGGTGATTTCTCCCGTTGCTGCTTTCTGGTGAGTGCTTTGCCCCCCTCTAGAAAAATCCCGGCGACGTCCATGATCATGACATGCCCACCGAAAATTCAAAAAGACAAGTTTTTGAGCATTTCACGGTATAGAAGTGAGTCATTTCCAGACTGTTCCTTTTATAATATGGCATGCAGATTGACAAGCGGGAAAACAAAAACAAACCCCCTTACTTCGATCGTAATTTTGCTTACATGTAGTGGACTTTTATAAACTTTTTCTACAAAATGAAGATATTGAAACAATTTTAATTAAGCTAAAACCTTTCTTGACATGTACTTCTTGTTACTTTTACACAAACTGATGAATTGCATGTACATTTGTAATAATAACATCGATATCAGCTGCTGAGTGATAATACGATAGAAATTATTCTGTTTGCAGGTATTGCACGCTGAAAATAACCACAAAAAAACAAAAAAAAACAACAACAACAACAACAACAACCACAACATGCCCTCACTGCAAGCATTCCATCAGACGAGAGAGAAACAACCAATCAGTTATCAACCAGAGAGTAATGCCAGATTGCGCTTTTCTGAATTGTTTGGTGACTTCTGGGATTGGAAAATCGCGGCCTCCGGTGACAAATGTCCCCAGTTGCATTCATTATTTTGTCCGTCATGTTAAACAAAAATAGGAATCATTGAAATCAATGGGTTTTTTCAACGCGGGGGCTTTTCATATTATAGTTCTCGGATCCATTGCACTTTTCCGAAACCACCATAATTTGTTTTTTAAAAATCTAGCAGCAGGATAAAGCTAAAGAAATATTGTAAGTACAGTATTCAACTGCATTTGCAGCCGACACTTAATTCTTTAGAGTGGGTTGTTTCACAAACCCTCTCAATGTTAATATAACGTTTATTACACAGCGCCCTCAACGGCAAGCGAATCTATGTACATGTATAATGTCCATCTCAAACGCCACAGGTCGATTTGTGTTTTCGACCGTCACACCTATTATGTCGAAATCATTTGGAAAATGTCAAACTGTTCTCACTACAACAATCATTGTTTAATACTGAGGTTTGTCCACCAGACGGCAGAAATTTATATTATTCTTTTTTTTCCGTCAAAGGCATAAGACTCGTTGCACTCAGTGTATCTATAGTGTACACAAACCAAACTAAACGCCACAGGTCGATTTGTTTTCCAAAGCCCCACACATGATATCGTTGTAAATTTGGCCAATTTCAAACCGCACTCACTACAACAATCATTGTTTTATACTGAGGTTCGTCCATCAAAAGGCAGAAATTAATCAGCTATTTTTTTCTTGCCGTTTTCCCGGCATTATGCATCCTGTATACAGAAATCAAACGCCACAGGTCGATTCAAGGTTGCAAGCATTCGAAACTCTCATCTTGGGCTATAACTTGGTGTGCGCCCATCTTAACGACGTGAAGAAATGTTGACAATAGCCGTAGCCGTAGCTCTCAAGCCCGTTTCGGACACGCATGATCGACAAGACTATACTAGTACAAGTTTTGTCTCACGAGTTTGTTGCACGGATTTGACACTCTTGGGGGCGCTACACAGTTTACAACACATCGCACGTGCAATGGTACTCCGTAAATCGTTGCGATGATCTTTAACTTGATTGTCTCTAGTTTACTTTAAAATATTAAAGTTTAATTTTCACGACATTAAGATGATCGTCACTGCAAGGTTATTAAATGGTGCATGTCGCTTGATTAATATGAATTGTGTGAGGAGTTTCAGCTGGACTGAAAGGACATCGACTCTAGCAAAATTCGGTAAATCTAAAAAGTCAAAAGTTAGCTAGCTAGGCCTACACTACAGAGGGTTCGCGATAATGACATTTCCTATTCTGACAATGTGTAAAATTATCAAAATTAAAAAAGCTACTAAACACTTACCTTTCACGTTTTCGCTCCCAAACTTTCAAAACTTATGTTAAATATCAAAATTATGTTTCTGGAAGATTTTCTTACATTTCGGACGTTATACGGTGACTTTTGATGAATTTTTCAAAGCAATGATTTTCCGTGTCGCACCTGGCGATCGCCATTTATATTGAAATGACCCCGAATTTTAGGGTTGAGAGCCTTCATGAAAAAATGATGTATTTCCGCTGAATTTGACCTCTAAACTCGTTTTAAAAAGTCAGATGTCACATTAAGGAGCTGTTGTTCGTGTGGAGGCCTTTTAATTAATCCAAATCGATGGACTAGAGTCTCTTTTTTGTAAGTTTAATAATACTTTTTCTTGGGTTTGAAGCATTTTTCAGAAGGTAAAACTCCAGGGGATTCTTTTTATACGCTCATAAATGGATTTATTGACTTATTTTCTGTTTAAAAAGTGTAATTTTTAAGCTAAAATCTGTTTCTCATAGATGCTCCATGACGAAAATATAACTTGGGTCCAATTTTATGAACCTGTTAAGCATAAAGATATGCTTAGCACCAAAAAGTCTTGCTTAGTAAAAACAGAGTACCTGCCAAAACTTCACACATGATTTTGGGCATCGCAAATAGTGCCGCCAATGCCGGTTTGCGTGAATCTGGCTATTTAAAAATGTTTATTGTAAACTTCAGCCATTTATGGAGGGCGTTTGAAGGGGAAAAGTCTGAAAACCTATCGCAGATATTAAGATAGTAACCACTCGGAGAAGAATGACTGCAAAACAGCAATCGTTTGGGAATGTTTTTCTGGTGCAAAATTGCCAGCTAAATATCCACTGCCTAAATGCTATCATCAGTCTAGTCAATTACTCCAGTATTAACATTTTCAGATTTTCAGATGATCAACTGACAGTCTCTAATATTAATTACGGAATGTAAAGACTTATTTAACCGATTTAAGTCCGTAATTCTCATTGCATTTGTTTCACAGGAATGTTCCACCTACGATACCGATGCATCCTTTGTATGGTGGCTCAGAGAGGCCATGTGAGGTCATACTGTCTCAGCAGCATCAGTTGTGTCAGTCGTGGGAATACATCATTGCAGCTGAGGGCACAAATAACCAGTCGTCGGAGACTTTTAAGAAAAGGTGAGGTTCCTTAGACTGTGGGCCTGTGTGTTTCACACAGATCTGGACCTTGATCAGTGATGTGACCGTTGGTTCGCACACTGAATCCCATCGGGGGAGGTGAGTTAGTCTCACCGACGGTGGTCTATAGGTCTGGAAATTGGGATAATTTCTCAGAAATCTGTTGAAGAATTATTCTCTATTTAGATGTGGGCCCAGGAAAACCGTAAGGGTGGGAGGGTTGGCAATTCGAAATGTCGCCAACCCTACCACCTCTGATCGTAACCCTTTACCTAGAGTGGCGTTACCTTTAGCCTTGTATTGGGTGATTTCAATAAATAAATAAATAAATAAATAAATAAATAAATAAATACTTTTTTTACTTTTCCAAGGAAGACTTTATTCAAAACTTTCCTCGATAGAACAGAATATATACAAATATATACAAACTAAAAGAATGATAAAGAAATACATTCAGTACTTTAAAATAATAAATCAAATATGTCAACGACACCGTGGCTGGCCTATTGGCTGTATACTACTGCCAAACCGGCCAACCACGGTGACGAAGTAGTACATTAAACAGAAAAACCAGATGAAAAACTTTAACAGAATAATAACAGTAATGAATTAAACATCAGAAATATCAATTTCGTTAGGCTAGTCCAGCCAAGTTGCCACCATCGGAAGCTGGATGCCCCGAGACCTTCCGAGATGTGGCAACAAGGCAATGGACTAGCATGAATACAATTAATATATATTTAAGAGAAAACTATAATAAACCAGAAAACAAAATTAAACGGGGAAGGGAAAAGGGAAGATTGAGGGTAGGAGGGGGAAGAGGGGATGAGGAATGGGGCCCACTGGCATCTGGATGTGGGCACATCGTGCCCACTGCCAGTAAGGCCCCGATTGGGAAATAATCAAGCCACCGGGGTGGGCGGTGATAAAGACACCATGTCCCGCCTGGGTGGGGCGGCGACTACCCACTCACCGGTGACTTGGGGAGGGAGGGAGGGAAGATTAACTTTAAGTTACATTTATACAGGTACTAATATTAAGATGATTCAAATCAACCATGTCAGCTTTTCGTTGTTGTAAGTAAAAAGAGTGTTATTAATAGACCATTTGTTAAGAAAATCATTCAGGGAGTTGTTGAAGTTAAAGTAAGAGAATTCAAGGATAATTTTGTTTTTAAGACGGTGTTGCCAGATTAGGAGGGGGTCAGAAACATTACAGGTGCGGTATAGCCAGTAGATTACATTTTTAAGACTGATGATGAGATAGTTGGCCAGGCGGACAGCCTCCCTGCTCCGACGTCCGGCGTGGGGGATCAGAGCCCAGTACAGGTCGAAGTGAAGATGCAGATCAGGTAGTAGTCGCGAGAGTAGAGTTTGGAGAAGTTTCAAGGCGGGCTGGATAGACGGACAGAGGATGAAGAGATGCCAGATGGTACCCCTCTCGCCGCACCACCCACAAGACGGAGAAATAGCAGGATTGAGATGATGAAGAACTGGAAGAGAGGGGAGAACGTTGTGCAGAAGCTTGAATTGCATGTCCCCTTCTTTCTTTGAGGTGGGAAATTGGTACACGCACTTCCAAGGAATTTGATGAGCAGGCGGAAGAACACCGAGGCGATGCCAGTCGGTTTCAGGCGTTGAAGAAACGAGGTTGAGTTGCTTGTTGAAGTGCGTGTACAAAGACTTAGAAGTAGAAGTGAGAGCATCGGTGTCCGTGTCGAAGGTGACGAGTCCAGGAGGCAGAGGTCGTGAAGGGAGGTGTTGTAGGATGGCAGGGTCGTGAAGAAGTCCAGAAGAGTCGAAGAGTGATGGGAAACGCGAGATGATGACGTGGTGCAGGCGAGAGAGGTTTTGCCGGAAAACTCGAAGAGAGGGAGGACGGATGGTTGAAGACGAAAACTGAAGATCGGAAGCTTGAATCCAGGCGCCAGTGGTAGAAGGGAGGAGATGTTTGACGATTCTGATCCCGCCGGCCAGAAGTCGGGTTAGGAAAGCCGTACCGCCCGGCAGGTTGCTCAGAAAGATTGGATGATTAATTGGCAAATTGCCGACATGGTTGATTGAATCCGGAGGTGTGTCAATTCGAGCTCCGAGGATGCCCCAAGCACGCAGGACCTCACTGTAGAAGCAGGTGAGACTAGTTCGAAAGTTTATTTCTATGTGAAGTAGGAAGATCTGATAGTCAAAATTCATTTTTTTATAACGGCGGAGATTGTGAGACACGAGAGCAAAGGAGGGATGGGAATCGGATTGAAAATAACGTTGGACGAGGTTGAATTTGGAAGTGAGGCTGCGTGCTTGGAGGGAGACTAGACCCAGCCCACCTTTATTGGGATGTTGAAATACAGTGTGTCTAGGTAGTAAGTGTCGTCTGTTGGACCAGACGAAGTCGACTAACATTTCTTGGAGTTCACTTAAAACATTGGTAGGACATGTGAGGACAGATATACAATGAAAGAGTTTTGAAGCCGCGAGTTGGTTGGCAATAAGTAGTTTTCCTTTAAGGGAAAGAGTAGAAGAGAGAGATTTCCAGTTAGCGAGGGTTTTCGATAGTTTGTTTTTGCAGGCAGACCAGTTTTGTTGAGTGTGCGTGTCATTATTTCCGAGGTGAACTCCAAGAAATTGCAACCCCTGGTTATTCCATTGAAAGCCCAGGGGTGCGTCGGTTCGTCCGGTCCAACGTCCGACCCACAGTCCCTTGGATTTTTGAAAGTTTAGGGAGGCAGCAGAGGATCTGTGAAATAGGTCATACACCCTTTGGAGTATTTTAAAACCCTGGTCGGAGGTGATGAAAACAGTGACATCGTCTGCATAAGCAGAGACCGAGCAGTAAGTATTTGTATTTGGGAGAAGAAAGCTATGACCAGAAAGGCTTTGGCGTAGGGTATTTATTAGGGGTTCAATAGCTATTGAGTACAGTAGCCCCGAGAGCGGGCAACCCTGGCGGATTCCCTTATCGAATGAAAAGGATGCGGTCAATGAACCACAAACCTTCAGGTGGCTCTCGGCACTACTGTACAAAAGATTAATGTAAGACAGGAATTTGTCCCCAAAGCCCATAGCTCTCATTACATTGAATAGATAGCCGTGGTCAACGTTGTCAAAGGCTTTCCTCTGATCAAGGTTGACCACGGCTAGCGGCAATTCATTAAAGTTACAATATTCAATAGCATCACGAATTAAATTAAGATTATTGTATATGGTACGCCCGGGAGTACAATATGATTGATCCTCCCGGACGACCGAATTGATACATTGTTTGAGTCTGTTGGCAAGCAACCTGGCAAAGATTTTATAATCAGTATTTAGCAAAGAAACAGGGCGCCAGTTGGAAATATCCAGAAGATCGCCCTTTTTGGGGATGAGAGTTATGACAGCTTTGTGAAATGAAGCGGGGAGAGTATCAGAATGAATGGAGGAATTTAGAACTTCTAAGAGATCGGATTTAAACAAAGACCAGAAGGAAAGAAAAAATTCAGAGGTTAAACCGTCGAGGCCGGGGGTTTTATCTTTGCCAAGTTGCTTGACAACAACATCTAATTCGTCCGGACGCAGAGGAGCATCGAGGTCCTCTGCGTCCGGACTATCAAGTCTAGATAAATCACTGGTAAGAGACTCGAGGGCGCCCTCGTCAGTTGGGACACCAGCATAGAGATTTTCATAGAAAATTCGACAGTGAGTTTTTATTTCCTCGGGATTATCGGTGACGCATCCCGAGGAAAGCCGGATACTAGAAATAGTTTTAGATTTAGAGTTGTTTTTTTCAAGATTGAAAAAATAGGAAGAGCTGGTGTCCACTTCATGAATGTGTTTGAAACGAGATCTGACGAGAGCGCCTCGAGCCTCGTTTTTAAGATGAATATTTAATTCTTTACGTTGTACATCCAGTAATTGTTTAGTTTCTGGGGAGATGTCTGGCGTAGACTGAAGCCGCTCAATATTAGAATTGATGTCTTGAAAAATTTGTCGCTGTTCTCTGGCGACTCGAGAAGAATAAGTAATGGTCAGTTGTTTGATTTGGGTTTTACCAAAATCCCACCATTTTCCAATGTTGGAAAAAGTGTTCTTCTCGAGTCGCCAGTTATTCCAGAAGGAGGTAAGTACGTCGCGGTAGTTCATGTCGGTTAAAAGGGAGTTATTGAAGTGCCAATAGGCACTTCCTTTTTTGTGGGGGGAGGAAAACTGAAAAACAAGACTGACGGAGGAATGATCAGAAAGGGAACAGGGAATAATTTTGCAGGATCGGATGAAGGAATAGATATTGAGAGGAGCGTAGAATCGGTCCAACCTGGCCTTGGAGACGCGAGCGGGATCGCTCGCGTACATCCTCAGCCAGGTGAAACGCTTCTCGCTCGGATTCAGCCTACGCCAGACATCGTACAAAGAGTGATTATTGAAAGAATTTCTGAGAGCCATGGAAATTTGGGGACGATGCTCGGTCGGCTTATGCAGACGATCCACATTGGGATCGTCAGTGCAGTTAAAATCACCTCCGATAATAATGACGTCATCGCTATTGAATTGAGAACAATGCGCGTTCATAGCGTCAATGGCTTTTAAAGCAAATACATTAGATTGGGGAATGAGTATATTGTAGATGTGATAAAATACATCATTTATTTTAATTTTGATATAATTTACATATTGATTGAAAACAACACCGGAGGTTACGACATCAATATTTGATTTAACAAGTGTTGTCACCCCCGAGCCAGGGGATAACCCGGGGCAACAGAAAGGAGTATATTGAGACCAGTTTTTCCAGCAGGGGCAGTTTGAGGATAGAGAGTAGGTTTCTTGAAGGAGGATGACGTCATGAGACGGAGAAAGGTTATCAAAATAAGACTTAAAAGAAGCATTCCGGGTATTCTGCGTGCAACCTCCGGTGTTGAGGGAGATTAGCGATAACGCCATTATGAGGGGGGAAAAGGTATACGACCTAAAGTCCATGAGAAAAGAATTAAGATTCCAATCTAGTGATCAGTTTCTTGATCCTCTGCTGCGTACAATTCTGAAGAAGGGGGCTGTTTTTTAGGGGTTTTAGCTGCCGAACAAGTCCAGGTAAATTTTGGGTGAATTTACGAGCGATTTTATGGGGTTTTCTTTGATTTTTAACAGAGTGGATGAAGTCAATTAGTTGTTTGTGGGATAGAGGTTGGTTGTGGGTCGGGAGGATCTCAGGAAAGTCTTCCTGAGAATCCTCCACAAAGACCGAGCTGTCCGTTGCATCAACTGTGGAGGGTTCGGAAAGGGCGGGTGACGGGGTGGATGCGATGGAGGAGGGGGTGGAGGAGGGGGTGGGGGTGGGGGTGGGAGTGGGGGTGGGGGTGGGGGTGGGGGTGGGGGAAGAAGCGGGTTCGGGGGGAAGATTTTGGAAGTGTGGAGGGGCGGGGATGGGGGATGCTTGTGGGGGAGGCTGGGATCGAGGGGGGATCGAGAGAGTCGGGGACTGGGAGTCAAGGGCTTGGGTTAGCGTGGGAGTTCGGGATTTTGGTGTGGACGGGGGTGTTGTTTTCTTTCGTAGTTTCCTTAGGGGGGTGGGGGACCTAAGTGGGACAAAATTGGGTCGGTCATCATTGGCAGGGGGGTTGGGGGATAGTTTCCGTTTTGTTACTGCGTCAGAGAACAGTCTAGTGGGAGCCGGAGGGGTACCCCAGATGAAATGGGAGGTGTCCATACCCTCGGCGAGATCGGGGGCCGAAACGTGCCCAGACCCCGGGCCCACGGGCGGGGCAGCCGCCCCCGCCGAAGTGCTAGCCGCCCCGGAAGAAGGGGCAGCCGTCACCGACCGGGAGGCATCCCCAGACGAGGCCCGCGTCCGAGGCGTGGCCCCAGTCCCCGCCCCGAACGAGGCCCGGGCCCAAGACCCCGCCCCGACCCCCGACCCCGAAGCAGCCGGCGGCGCAGCCCCGGCAGACGCCGGAGAAGATGCGCCAGCGGCAGCAGCGGGGCCGGGCGGCCGAGCCGGGCCAGACCCCCCGCCCGCCGAGCCCGAGGGCCCGGACACGGACGGAGAGCCGGGACCGGCCGGCCCCCCAGAGGCAGCCGCCGAGGGCATGGTGGATTGTTGGGAGGGGTTCTTGGGTGGGTGTTTGGGGTCGGATTTTTGTTTGGGGTTCATGAAGACAGGTGGGGGATTGAGTGGGTTTTCGGGTCTGGGTTCGGGGTTATCTTTGGGTTTTTTACAGGTTCGGCTGATGTGGCCGAACTCTCCACAGTTGAAGCAACGGGGTGACTCAGTAGAGAGAAAGACACGGTAGTTGACCCCGGTGTAGGTGAAATTGATATGGTCAGGGGGAACTACACCGGGGTTGAGTAGGACCTGGACTTGTCGGCGGAAAGACATAACGTGAGACATCTGTTTTTGTTTTAGACCAAGGGGAATGGGGCGGATCGACGACACTATCTTACAGAAATCAGAAATATTATGGGCTAACACTGCATTGGGAATTTCAGGGAATACGTTGGAGAGGGTGAGCCGGGTAGTGGGTCTAACCAGGGGGACAAGCTCGAGGAAAGAGCCGCCGTGTGCCAGTCCCGAAGCTATTGCATCGGCGACATCTTCCCTCGAGCGTAGATATATTGCAATACGGTTGTTAGATATACGGCTAGCGGAGATTACATGTTTTTCTGGCAATGAGGTAGCAAAGCTATCGAGGTATTCATGGAGAGGGACGCGATCGATTGCTCTGAATGCAACCCCATTGTTCCTGGTGACTCCAACAAACGGCTCGTCACCAGGAACAATGGGCTTGGGACGCCCACCCTCTCCAACGGTCGAGTGACTCGCTGTGGGCTGTTCTGCTTGACTGGCCATGGTGACCAGCCAACGCCCCAGGAGCACTACGACACAGCAAAAAATGAACACAAAATAACACTAAAAGGGGGGGAAATTTTACACGGTGAGCAAGGTCTAGTGGGATCTATATACACTAATAAACAATATGTGCAAGAAAACAGTAATGAAATTGGTTATTTAAGTGAAATATCATGTACTTACTCGGAGCTCGATGGAACACACGTCCGCTAAATAAATAAATAAATAAATAAATAAATAAATAAATACTTTTACTTTTTCAAGGAAAACTTTATTTCAAAATCCTTGAAGAACACAGTATATACAAAAGTAAAAGAATTATAATTAAATCAGTACAACAATTGAAACTTTATCAAGTAAACCTGACAGTCAATTAATGAGATCAGTATACATGAATTATAATTAAATCAATCAGTACAAAAATGAAAACATTATCAAGTAAACTTGACAGTCAATTAATGAGATCAATTTTTACATGAAACAGTAAATAAATTAGATCAATAACCATGAAGTACATGGTAAAATGGAATGGACAGTAAATTAGCAATAATAGCAATCAGCAGGAATCAGTCAAAATTAAGCGGGGAAGGGGAGGACTCGGGGAAGGGAAGGAAGGGGAAGGAGGAGTGGGGCCCACTGGGTTCTGGATGTGGGCACCTCGTGCCCACTGCCAGTAGGCCCCGGTTGGGAAAAAGTCAGGCCACCGGGGTGGGCGGTGAAACGACACCACGTCCCGCCCAGGAGGGGCGGCGACTACCCACGCCTCGGTGACCTGGGGAGGGAGGGGAACAAATAAAATTATTACAGAATTAAATCAACCATGTTATATTATTATTTTGCATCGTAAATAGAGTATCATTGATGGACCATTTAAGAAGGAATTTGTTAAGAGAGTTGGTGAAGATAAAATAATTGTGCTCGAGAATGACTTTTGTTTTTAATCGATGGGTCCATACTATAAGGGGGGAGGAGAAATTAGTGGTTCGGTAAAGCCAGTAGATGACATTTTTAAGACTTATTATTAGGAAGTTTGCTAGGCACACGGTCTCCCTGCTTCGACCCCGGGCGTGAGGAATCAGGGCCCAGTAAAGGTCAAAGTTCAGCTTGATATCCGGAAGAAGGTGCGAAAGTAGCTTGTGGAGAAGGTTGAGGGCGGGTTGAATGGACGGACAGATGATGAAGAGGTGATGAATCGTACCTCTCTCGTCGCACCAGCCGCAGGATGACGGGATAGCAGGATTCAAGTGATGAAGGACGGTAAGAGACGGCAGGATGTTGTGGAAGAGTTTGAACTGGACATCTCCCTCCTTCTTGGAAGTTGGCAGTTGGTAGATGACTTTCCATGGGATGTTGTGTGAAGGAGGGAGGAAACCAAGTTCATGCCAGTGGGTAGATGTAGATGAAGAGAGTTTGTTGACGTGGGCATTAAACTTTCCATAGACAGATTTTGAGGTTGCAGTGAGGGCGTCCGTTTTACCGTCCAGGAAAACTTGGCCGGGTGATTCAGTGCGAGAGGCGAAGGTGGAGATAGGTAAGTCCTGAAGAAGTCCGGCCTTATCGAAGAGTGACGGAAAGGATGTTGAAATGGCATGGTGCAGGCGAGAGAGTTCATTTTGTAGAAGACGGAGAGAAGGAAGACGGAGACTCGAGGTTGGAAGGTGAAGATTCTCAGCATTCAGCCAGGTGCCAGCGTTCGGGTTGATGAGGTCCCTCACGAGCCCGACTCCACCCGCGAGGAGTCGAGCAGAGAGAACCGAGTGCCCGGGTAAGTCACGGATGAAAGGAGGGTAGATTAGGGGGAGATTTATAACATGGTTGATTGATTTGGCGGGTGTTTCAACTCGAGCTCCGAGTGTCGTCCAAGCACGCAGGACCTCACTGTAGAAAACAGGCAGACTGGTGAGATATTTAGAATCGATTTCGGTGAGAAAAATTTGGTAATCAAGGTTAAAGTGTTTGTATTGTCGAAGAAAGTAATCCATTAAACAGAAACAAGGATGGCAATTGAATTGGAGATAGCGTTGGATACGGTTGAATCTGAAAGTGAGGCTGCGTGCTTGGAGACATGCTAAACCAAGTCCACCTTTATCGGGGTTTTGGAAGAGAAGTTGTCTTTTGAGGAAGTGTTTTTTGTTGGACCAGATAAAATCGACAAGCATGTCTTGGAGTTCACCTAGGATGTTATTAGGACAAGGGAGAACAGCAATACAGTGAAAGAGTTTGGAGGCGGCGAGTTGATTGGCGACAAGAATTTTTCCTTTGAATGATAGAGAATTTGAAAGACGGATCCAGAAGGAGAGAGTTTTCCTAAGTTTATTTTTGCATTGAACCCAGTTTTCTTGAGTGTAGGTGTTGTTATTACCTAGGTGAACTCCAAGAAAGGGTAAACCTTGATTGTTCCAGTGGAAAGAAAGGGGCTTGTCGATTCTATCGGTCCAACAGCCGACCCATAGACCCTTGGATTTCTGGTAATTCAGACGTGCAGCAGAGGATTTACTGAATAAACTATAGGCATTATTAATAATATCAAATCCCTCATCGGAGGTGACGAATATAGAAACATCGTCTGCATAAGCCGAGACTGAGCAATGTCTATTTGTATTAGGAAGGAGCAGGCTTGCGCCTGATAGATCATTACGTAATCTGTTAAGGAACGGTTCAATGGCTATTGTGTACAGCAGCCCCGAGAGCGGGCATCCTTGACGTATGCCCTTTTCAAAAGGAAATGATGCGGTCAAAGAGCCGCAGACTTTGATGTGGCTCTCGGCGCCGCTGTACAAAAGATCCAGGTAAGAAACAAATTTGTCCCCAAATCCCATGGCTCTCATTGTTTTGAAAAGGTAGCCGTGGTCAACATTGTCGAAAGCTTTTCTCTGATCAAGGTTGACCACGGCCAAAGGTAGGTTGTTATGGTTACAATAATAAAGGGCGTCTCGGATAAGATTTAGATTATCATAAATACTGCGTCCGGGGACGCAGTAAGACTGATCTTCTTTGATAATATCGTTCATTGATTGTTTTAAATGGTTAGCAAGCAGCTTGGCAAAAATTTTATAATCTGTATTGAGTAAGGAGACAGGACGCCAATTGGACAGGTCAGAAAGGTCTCCCTTTTTGGGGATCAGAGTAATTATTGCTTTGTGAAAGGAGTTGGGGAGGGTACCAGAATTTGTTGCGAATAGTAGAACTTCAAACAGATCGTTTTTAAACAAGGGCCAAAAAGAAGAAAGGAATTCGGAAGTAAGCCCATCGAAACCAGGAGTTTTGTTTTTGCCAAGCTGCTTGATAACGGCATCAAGTTCCTCGGGGCGCAGAGGAGCATCAAGGTCCTCTGCGTCCGCGGGGTCTAACTGAGATAAATCTCGTATGAGATCTTCGAGGGCGCCCTCGTCAGTTTGAACAGAACTATATAAGTCTTTGTAGTAGTTGCGGCAATGGGTTTGGATTTCTGCGGGGTCCTCTGTGAGTGACCCCGAGGGAAGGCGAACACAAGACAGATTTTTAGATTGAGAGTGAGATTGCTCGAGATGGAAGAAATAGGAAGAACTGGTATCTACTTCATTAATATGCTGAAAGCGGGATCTGACGAGGGCACCCTGGGCTTTATTTTTCAAGAATAGATTTAACTCTTCCCTCTGCTGTTGCAGAACTTTTTTAGTCTCTGGTGTGATGTCTGGCGTAGACTGAAGAGTATCAATGTATTGATTGATATCTTGAAATACTCTACGTTTTTCTTGTGCAATTTTGGAACAGTAACTCTGGGTAAGCTTTTTAATTTGAGCTTTACCCAGGTCCCACCAAGAAAGAATATTACGAAATGTGTGTTTTTCTGTTTGCCAATTGGCCCAAAATTGCTGAATGATCTCACGGTAATTTATATCATCAAGAAGGGAGTTATTAAAGTGCCAGTAGGCACTTTTGGTGGGATGAAGAGAGGAAGTGCTGAATACAAGAGAAACAGCAGAATGATCAGAGAGCGAACAGGGAAAAATTGAGCAGGTACGAACAGACGGAGTGAAACTAAAGGGGATATAAAAACGATCAAGTCTGGCTTTAGAAACTCGATTATTATTTGTGTTAAACCTAAACCAGGTGAATTTGCTTTTAGAAGGATTCAGTCTGCGCCAGACATCACAAAGAGAGTTTTTATTCATAGAATTCCTGAGAGCCATTGAGATTTGGGGTCTATGCTCAGTCGGCTTATTCAGACGATCTATAGAAGGATTATCAGTACAATTGAAGTCACCTCCGATAATAATGGCACCGTCACTACATTGATTACAATGGAGATCCATATCATTGATATACTTAAGAGCAAAGGGGTTAGATTGAGGAATAAGGACATTATAAATATTGAAAACATCATTATTAATTTTAACTTTAACATATAAAATAGATCCACTGGCGATAACACCGGAGGCTATTGCTTCGATATTACGGCGAATAAGTGTGGTGACTCCAGATCCGGGTGCACTCCCAGGAGCACAAATAGGGATGTAGTTGGGCCAATTTTTCCAGCAGGGGTGATTACTTTTAACGTTATAAGTTTCCTGCAGAAGAATAATATCATTTTTGGGGGAAAGAAGTTCGAAATAATCTTTCAGAGAGGCATTACGGGTGATATTGCAACAGCCTCCGGTGTTTAGGGTAATTAGTGACAGTGCCATTACAAAGGAGAGGGAAAAGAATCTAACAAAGAAATCCATTGTAAGAGAGTTATTAAGCTTCGAGTTTCTTTATGAGATTCTTTATCCTCTGCTGCATAGCTTTTTGAAGGAGTGGGCTGTTACGTAAGGGCTTGAGTTGACGAACAAGTCCAGGTATGTTATGGGTGAATTTGCGTGCAATTTCTTTAGGTTTTCGTTGACATTTCACAGACGAGATGAATTTAACAAGGTCTTGGTGATCGAGAGGTTTTTTTAGGGTTGGAAGGGAGGTAGGATAGATTTCCTCCTCCTCCTCCCACAGAGACGAGTCCTCGCTGGCTTCATCCACGGAGAGACGGTCAGAGGTGGACATGGTGGTAAGAGTGGATGGAGCAGGGGAAAGGGTATTTGGATTGGATGAGGGATGGGGAGTTTCAGGGACAACTAGGGTAGGGTCAGGGGTGGGTGAGGGGAGTGGGGTGGGTTGGGAGGAAGGGATTGGGGTGGGTTGGGAGGAAGGGATTGGGGTGGGTTGGGAGGAAGGGAAAGGTGTGGATTGGGAGGGAGGCATAGGGGTGGGTTGGGATGAAGGGGTGGGGGAGGGTTGGGTGGAAGGAACTGACGATGCCGTGGGTTTTTGGGTGAAGTCTAGAGCTTGGGTCAGAGTGGGGGTGCTGGGTTCTGCGGGGGCAGTCGGTTGGGTTCTTTTCCTTAGTTTTCGTTGGGAGCTAGGAGACTTCAGGGGAATCAAGCGGGGACCGTCATCAGGGGATTGGGTTGGGGAGAATTTGCGTTTAGTCACGGCATCGGAATACAATCTCGTCGGGGCGGGTGGAGTGCCCCAGACGAAATTGTGAGTGTCCATTTCGTCGGCACCGGAGGCAGGGGAGTGCCTGGCGTAGGCCCAGGCACCCCCGCCCGAATAACCGGACGCTGCGGGACCAGAACCGGGGGACCCCGACACAGATCGGGAGCCCCGGCGTCCACCGCTCACAGCGGAAGTCCCGGCAGAAGCCGGAGCAGAAGCTGGAGCGGCTGCAGCGGACCGGGCACGAGCAGGCGTGTGCGTAGGTGCACCTGAAGAGATCTTGGGCCCCGACGCAGGTCGGGGCTCCCGGTCTCCTCCGCCCGCGACGGGTCCGGCTGAACCCGCGGCCCCCGACATGGGTCGAGGGCCGCGTTCGGGAGAGACTAGAGTAGAGGTCGAGGGTTTGGACGTTTTGGCAGGATGTCTAGGGTCGGACTTCTGATGCTTGAATTTGGGAGGGGGGTTCAGGGGATTGTCGGGCTTACCTTGTTGATTATCACGGGTGGGGGGCTTCTTACAAGATCTACTAATATGACCGTACTCTCCGCAGTTGAAACAGCGGACCGTCTCCGTGGAAAGAAAGACTCGGTAATTAACACCGGAAAAGGAGAAGTTGATACTGTCAGGAGGGGTGATGTTAGGCTTAAACAATACCTGGACTTGCCGACGAAAAGACATTACATGAGAGAGATCCTTGTTTTTCATTCCAATGGGTATGGGTCGGATAGGCGAGACAACTTTACAAAAACTAGAGATATTTTGGACAAGTACAGAGTTTGGTATTTCGGGGTACACGTTAGAGAGGGTCAGGCGAGTAGTGGGTTGAACAAGAGGGGTGAGCTCGAGAAATGAGTCGCCGTGCGTCAACCCGTGGGATATGGCGTCGGCGACATCATCCCTCGAGCTCAGGTAAACAGCGATACGATTTTTGGAAATTCTACTCGCTGAACAAATACGAAGATCGGGAAAAGAACGAGAAAAGCTGGTGAGATATTCATTGAGGGAACAGTTTTCCACAGCTTGAAACGCAATGCCATTGTTCCTGGTGACGCCCGGGAATGGTTCGGCACCAGGAACAATGGGATTGGTATGGGCGTCCGTGGTCACGCCTGGACGCCCAACAGTGGAGGGACCTGCCCGCGCGGCCATGATGGCCAGCAAAGCAAGGAACCCAACAAACATGAACCAAAAACGGAGTTAAATACAACAAAATGAACAAATATACAGGGTGGACTTGGTCTAGCTATAGCTATATACAATATAATACAAGAAAAACAAGAAAAAAACATGAACCTTACAAGGTTATGGAAGCTAAATATACTACTTACTCAGGAGCTCGAGAGAAACACGTCCGCTCGCCAAATAAATAAATAAATAAATAAATAAATAAATAAATAAATAAATATATGAAATAACAATGGGTCGTATCCACTATCCAGTGCAGTGAACCAGTGGTAGATTACTGATCATGATCCGGAACTGTGTGAGACATGTTTACCTGTTAAACGCAAGAGAATTTTGGATAGTACAATGTACACATAGACTTTCAGAAAATGAAATAATACAAATCTCCACCAATCTAACGTACCTAGAATTAATCACTGTGAAGATAAAAAAAATCTAAAAATATACAATGAACCAAAATATTTCAAAGTTTCATCCGAAGATGAGGAATATCTGTCTGTAAAAGTGACCCTGTGGGCCAGTTTTGGAAAGTAATTGTTAGTTTTGCATTCTTGCTTGCCAGCACTACTTGACTTCTTCACTTCCTCAGCTGAGTTTCAAAATGTTATTTTTCTGACAGCCTCATCACAGAATACACGCGGTATGAGCATGAAAGATGCCACCGCAGAAAGCCTGACGAAAACGGTTGAAGCAGAAAGTAGACATAAACCCAGCCCCGATAAAACACCAGCGAACCCAGTTTCCCTGCAGCCACCTGTCACGACAAAGCCCAAATCCCTTCTTGCAGTGTCACCTGCAGACAGGGGGAATAAATCAGTCGGAAGAATTAACAATGAAACAACTTCCAGGACTCTTCCTGGACAATCTTCACAGTCTTCAAAGTCGGACGTTTCTGTTGAGCAGAGTGTCAACAAGGAGGCAACTTTAAGCTCTGCGTCTACCACGCAACATCCAAAAGCATCAACTGTAGCTAAGAAGAAATTACAGAAAAAGACCCTAACTTCTGTCAAGAAAGACCCAAAACAACAGAAGGGTACTTCAACCAATCACAGCAAAGAAAAAGTTAAGTCCACAGAGTCCCAACCTCGGAACAAAACTGAGACGGGGAACCAGGGAACTAAAAGCGGTAACCGAACGATAAGCAAAAGCAGTTCAACCAATCTTGATAAGGTTAAACCTGCTCAAGTATTAAAGCCCAAAGCAGCCACTAAAAAGAAAGCCAAGACGGGGAACCAGGGAAATGTGACTGGTAACCAAACACCAAAGGGTAGCAGCGCAGCCAATCATGGTCAAGTTACATCCGCGTCTTCCACGCCGCAGCCTCGTTTGGTGGACGGCACAGAGTCTGAGACAAAAAGTAATGACGTTGAGACCAGTAATCATATCCCGCTTTCCAACCAAGATGCCAGTATTAATTCCAATATTCCTGGTCAGCTGTCGGGTCAAAGTTCAAGCCAGACTGAAGGTCAGAGGTCAAGTCAGGTCACGCAAAAAACAGCGAACGCATTGCCATCAGAAAATACCAATACCACAAGAACTCGTCACTCAGGAGACCAAAGTGCAATAACGAATGAACCAAGTGCAATTCTAGACAAGCCAGATTACTTTGAAAATGCCAGCAAAAATAATTACTTCAGCGCAATACAGTTTAAATGTATGAGACTTCCAGCGGCCAGCGCCACCAACAAACTGGACAGAAGAAGGCTGAATGATTTCTCGGAGGAGTTGGACACAACCGTGCCTTTTGATTTTGGATTGAATGGAGGACTTGGGTCGTGGGATGAAATGTTGGAAGGGCCAATCAAAATCAAGCCGCCGTCTGTCAAGAAAGAGAAACGACACAACTGGGCCACTGTGAAAACGCCCCAGGCTTACCTTCAGCCCTTCATGGATGTCAGCATATTCTGTGACATGGTCAGTTGTTTAATTTATTCCTAAGGCTCATTTTTTTTCTGGGGTTAACTTTAAGCAAAGAATAATAATCCTGTATTTAACATCTTGAATACGGACGACGGCCATAGCTGCGGTTTGAAAAAGACCACATGGCCGGTTGACATCTATAGGCACATTCCAGTGATGTAGTCGAGGCCATCACAAGGCCACACAAGACCCTGCAAGGCCAGCACAAGGCCAGCACAAGGCCAGCACAAGGCCAGCACAAGGCCAGCACAAGGCCAGCACAAGGCCAGCACAAGGCCAGCACAAGGCCAGCACAAGGCCAGCACAAGGCCAGCACAAGGCCAGCACAAGGCCAGCACAAGGCCAGCACAAGGCCAGCACAAGGCCAGCACAAGGCCAGCACAAGGCCAGCACAAGGCCAGCACAAGGCCAGCACAAGGCCAGCACAAGGCCAGCACAAGGCCAGCGACTACATCACTGGCACATTCCTGCACATACTTGATCCATTCATGGCAGTGTATTGAATAGATGGAGCTTTTTCAAACAAAACTTTCATTCACACGAAAGGGGGGGGGGCCTCCAAGTGCAATGAATAGTGTGGTGCATATTGTTTGCATTTACGCTTGACTACTCGGCCCGTTCTTGGCATACCAGCACCCTATAAATAACAGCTGGATGCAAGGGTCTAACACAAATTATTTTGAGTTTTTCTGTATTGTTTAAGAACACTTGCAGTGAGTGGACAGGACATTTTTTCAAGGCAAGTTTCAAAATTAGGATAATAATTGGAGTGACTTCCGTTTTCCTTCAGAGTAAAACAGAAAAATCGTCAAACAACAAGGGAAACTGACTAGGAAATGTGAAATGAATTTTCAAAGGGAACAGATTGTCGGACACTGACAGTTTGGGAGACTGCCAATATTCGGCAAGATAACTCAGTTGGCAGAGCGCTGGTACTGTATTCCGGAGGTCACAGGTTCAAATCCCACTCCTGTCAGTTTCCTTGCTCACTTTGAAAATAAATAAAAAAATACTCAAGAACCAAGGAATTTAGATTTGTGATTCACAAATCTGACTTTTTTTTACCAAATGTTCGGATTCCTTGTAGGCCCAAGAAGCACAAGCCCTTTTTAATTCTGCTAGGCAACACGAACAAGCGCTGGAAACGGATCATTATAACACCATGCTACAAGCGTGGGCTAGAAAGGTACGTGTACGATGCAGCAAGTAGCCGGATTGGTTATGTCAGGATGGACCTAAATAGGCCTTTAAGGCGTCAGTGCGATTTAGAAACGGTATGCAAATCATTTGAGAGTTCCCAAATGGTATGGGCGCAAACGGTCCCCAACCCAAACGGTCCCCAGCCCAAACGGTCCCCAGCCCAAACGGTCCCCAGCCCAAACGGTCCCCAGCCCAAACGGTCCCCAGCCCAAACGGTCCCCAGCCCAAACGGTCCCCAGCCCAAACGGTCCCCAGCCCAAACGGTCCCCAGCCCAAACGGTCCCCAGCCCAAACGGTCCCCAGCCCAAACGGTCCCCAGCCCAAACGGTCCCCAGCCCAAACGGTCCCCAGCCCAAACGGCATACATTGAGCGCTCACAGTCTGGAGGTTGGTAGGCTGCACAATGAAGTACTTATCGGATTAGCCGCCATTTTGATAACAGTGGTTGCTTAAATGGCTGTGCCACAGCTAATCCTCCAGGGCAAATTAACCCTGGAGGATTAGCGGCCACACAGCCATTAAAGTCCAGCAGGCAGGACACTCCTTTGGCAAACGGCCTCTTTTGTTGGGCTCTTGAAGGGGGTACAAAAAAGCAAACTGTTTGGGGTCAAAAAGCGAGGCCCAAACGATAGTTTACAAACCGTTCGACGGTCTAAAGACCTAACTTGCATACCGTCGAAGGATTCACATACCGTTTGTATTTCACCCACACACCTAAGATAAACCTCTCCCTATTCCTCAACAAGTTGAATTGTGTTCTTGTAACAAATTTTTAAATTATCTGGCCTAACGTTTCAAACTTAAGTTTTTTGTGTAAACAGTTTAATAATGTTTGCACCTCTTTGCCTTTTTGTGTTTGTCTAGTGATTTTGTATTGCGACATAAACGTCATAAACTCGAGGTTTGTCCATGTTGTTTCTTTGTTTCAGGGGGATTTGAAGCAGGTCCGAAGCCTGTTTGCTCAGATGACTGAAAGTAAACTTAAGCCAGATTTACAGTCGTATGCTGCAGCTCTGGAGTGTATGGGGAGGTACGTAATGTAAAAATATCAAGGCTAAAAGCCACTATAGGTAAAGGGCTACAACAGAGGTGGTGGGGTTGGCCACATTTTAGGTTGCCAGCCCTATACCACCCTTACGGTTTTCGGAAGCCCAGATCTAACTAGAGGATAATTCTTCAACAGATTCCAGAGAAATTATCCCAATGGGTACATTTGAAGCACGATATGTGGGCAAGGGAACCCCCCTCTTTTGTGTCGGTCATTGTGTTCCCGGAATCTCAGGAATTCTTGTTTGAAATCTAGGGGGGATGTGTCAGGTAACAATAGTCTGGAGTGTGTATTAGGGCTGTTCATTTTTGAATAATTTAGTATTTGAATAATTTAGTATTTGAATAATTTAGTATTTGAATATTCGAAACTTGGTTTGACCGAATATTCGATACTCGCTGATTAAGTTTTTCAGTGCATGCCGCACCGGTCAAAAAAATCATTGCACGTAAAATCACGCCGGTGTTTTACGTATGGCGATTGATATTATGGACCGTTCGAACAGCATTCTTTTGCACGCCCCTGTTGTATCGGGTTTTACGGACGGGAACAATAAACCTCCGTCCACAAAAAGTAACGATTGACAAAAATGCGGCATTTGACACTGCTAAGCACCGTAACTTTTCTATTAAAATAGCATGAGTCGTATCTGTACAGGCATATATATCTTTTTGAATATTCGAACTGGCAAAATGGTATTCGAATATTCGCTTGACGATCGAATATTGAATATTCGGTATATTCGGGACAGTCCTAGTGTGTATAGGATATAGGGACGGGACGGGGGGGGGGGGGGGGGGGGGGGGGGGTACCCCTTGCCCACATATCGTGCTGGGTATGAATGGGTAGCATGAATGCATATTTGTATGCTGTTGTCAAAAAAATTATTGACTGATCTAAGATTGATATGTTCTTCTCAGGATGAAAGACCTCGATCACAGCGTCTTCAGCATGTGCTTCGAGCAGATGGAATCAGAGAAACTCGCCGTCGCCGACATCTTCAACGCGTGCATCTTCACCAACGACAGCCGAGAGGTCATCCTAAATCTGCTTCAAGATGTCCTCCCAGGATTCCAAGCTCCGCCTCCAGCACAGCGCCCTCAATGTCAGCTGGGTATCGTGCGAGATCTTTACCAAGATGAAAATTCGACCCCAAAGGTCAGGAACCGAACCACCATTTGTTTGTGGGTTTTAAGTTCCGTATAAAACAAAATTTGAGAACAAATTGACTTTAGTTTTGCATCCATACATGTATTTTCTTTTAAAATTAAGAATAATTAAAAAAAATATGTTTTTTGTAATAATAAAAACATATTTTTTTTACATTTTTTTTTACTGTCTGCTAGTTCATCTGTCTGTCTTTTTTTTTTATCTTGTCTAATGTATATCTGTTATTTGTTTGTTTTTGCTTATTTGTTTTGTTGTTGTAAGGGTTGGTATTTTATTGTCTGTCTTAGACTTTAAAATTACATTTTTGTATAGTTGGTCATTTTTTTTTTCTGATAAAAATTTGTTCCTGTTTATCTGTGCTTTTTTTCTATTCTTTAGTCTTCAGATCTTAATATTTGATAGAACATTTAAATGATTTCATTTGTTTTCCCTGTTTTTAAATTGTGTGATTGTATAAATTGATAATACAATGATTATATTGATTATTATTGATTATAATTGTTTTCTATTATCAATCGTTTTTTCTATGGTTGTTAAGGATAGCCTGTTGTTGATTTCAGATGGATTTCAGCTCTGACTCTGTAGTATTGAGCCGGGAACAGACTCTGAGAAAATTGGATGAACAAATGTCCATGGAGAACATCGAGACAGTGAAAGTGTCGTCCATTGAACAAGAGAGTCCTCTCAGTAACAACACCCTCAGTAAGGTAGGCAATCCATCTGTTAGTCTGGCCACACCCTCCCAGAGTGTTAATAGCCACGCCTCCTGTGGTGCATAGCCACGCCCCCGGTGGTGCATAGCCATGCCCCTCAGTGGTGCATAGCCACGCCCCTCAGTGGTGCATAGCCACGCCCCTCAGTGGTGCATAGCCACGCCCCTCAGTGGTGCATAGCCACGCCCCTCAGTGGTGCATAGCCACGCCCCTCAGTGGTGCATAGCCACGTCCCTCAGTGGTGCATAGCCACGCCCCTCAGTGGTGCATAGCCACGCCCCTCAGTGGTGCATAGCCACGCCCCTCAGTGGTGCATAGCCACATCCCCAGTGGTGCATAGCCACGCTCCTCAGTGGTGCATAGCACACCCCTCAGTGGTGCATAGCCACACCTCCCAGTAGTGCATGGCCGTGCCCCCAGTGGTGCATAGCCACACTCAAGTGGTGCATAGCCACGCCCCAGTGGTGCATAGCCACGCCCCTCAGTGGTGCATGGCCGCGCCTCCAGTGGTGTATGGCCGCGCCCCGAGTGGTGCATGGCCGTGCCCCCAGTGGTGCATGGCCGCGCCCCCAGTGGTGCATGGCCGCGCCCCCAGTGGTGCATGGCCACACCCCGAGTGGTGCATGGCCGTGCCCCCAGTGGTGCATGGCCACACCCCGAGTGGTGCATGGCCGCGCCCCCAGTGGTGCACGGAGGTTAAGATTTTGCAGGATTTTAGGCATAAATCAGAATAGTTTTTATTTATTCATTTTTAATTTACCCATTTGATTCAGCGAGCCATCTTGAAAGAGCATCGCCAGTTGTGGAAAAAGACCTTACTGACGACGTTGAAGTATGAAATTCAGAAGCTGAATAAGAGGAATAAGTCTAGACGTGAGTACTAAGTCTCTTTCTCGGTCTTAGGCAACCAGCAGCCAATTACACGAAACGGTACGTTACTTACGCCACGGCGTAGGACTTACGCCACGGCGTAGGACTTGCGCCACATAAATGTTCCTTACGATCCATGACGTGAAGCACTGCGTAGCTGCGCAATGTTTTATTTGTTTTATACATCGCAGACGAGGTTGAAGTGGCTTTTACGACAACTGTTTGAGTATAACAATAACAATTCACGGAACAGTCGTGAAATAACTGCAGTGGCAACATTTTGAAACTTTTACGTCCTTCGCTCCGAAGAATTGGGTGGCAACATCTGGGAAAAACCTTATTGGTGAACCTGCAGCGGATGATCATTTCATTACACTCTAAAAAAAAATCTGGTGAATTTAATAAATAATTTGAGCAACTAACGGCTCTGCAATGCTCAGCTAGCTAAGTCATCATGTTGGTGTTTGTGTGGACTTACGCCGCCTAAAACGAGTGCGTAATTTATGCCATAATTTGGGCCACAAGTCGGCAACGTACGCACTGCGTGACTTTCATGCAATCGGTTTTAAAAATGTCACAGATGTTGTGCAACTTACACAAATAAATGTGGCGTCGTGAGTTACAAAGTTGTGCAAGGTTTTATGAAATCGGATGCAGGTCTCGGTTTTGGTCTGAGAATTTCAGGTCTCGACTACGAGACTTTGACCGGAAATGTTGAATATATAAATATCTTCTGCAGGAGCGACAGTCGGCAAGTTGAATTTTCACCCATTCCTGTCAATCGTGGAGCCAGAGGAGTACGTCGATTTAATGCTTGAAGCGTTGCAGAGCCTCGCAGCATCGACAGAGGGCATTATGACGGTGTCGCTGTCCAGAGAACTCGGTAACAGGGTCCAGCGGAAGTTTCTGATTCGTCGGAAGATCAAGACGGGTGTTGCGGAGAAAGTGAGTTAACTCTTCCGCTACGGCTCGCCGCTCACAGCGGCTCGAAAAAAGCCTATTCCTGCCGGCAAGCCGCTCAGAGCGGCTCATTATAAACATTCTGTAAAACAATTACGTCACAGCCCTCATTATAATACCGTAGTGAAAGAGTTAACCTCCGACAAACATTTTCAAGGGAAGGTCGTGTGCATTATTAAATTCTAGTTTTGAATGATCTTGGCAACCATCGCAATTTTAGGACGAATGCATTTTGTGGCCTAATTTGGCGGCCTCTAAAATGTTGAATTAATGATGTTTAAATTGGTTTTCTGTGTATATTATTTCATTTATAGATGCAGAAGTTGTACAAGGAGTTTGTAACGCGGAGTCAAGGTGTCAGTTCTCTCAACCATCGAGAGTTGTGGAAAAGTCTTGAAGATGAACACCAAGCTGGCCCTACCTTGGTAAAGTTCAGTCCGGATTATTTACAATAGACCTTTATCATGGCACAGCCATCTTGTTTTTCTCCTATTATAAATCAATGTAACCAAACCGAGGCTAGAAGGAAAAATAGTCTGGCACCTTCATTCAATAATTTGAATCGCTATTCACAATTGCTAATGCATACAGGGAACAAGACAAAGATGGTGACATCATGATAAAGGTCTATTCAGACTTGAAAAACTCAAAAAGAAAATGGGAAAAATAACAGAAATGTTCCTGAATTTATTTTCTTGTCAACTTGGCTTATTTGTCAAAACTCTACCTGCTTTATGTTGTCAGAATGCTGATGTGCAGAGTTGGCCAGCAACTATTACACTCGGGGTAAGTCAACAATTAACAAATCCGTTTTTTACATCTTTTTTTTAATTTTTATTTTTTTTATTGAAATCACCCAATACAAGGTTAAAAGCCACTCTTAGCAAAGAGTTACGAACGGAGGTGGTGGGGTTGACGACCCTAACCACCCAATACATTTTTCCTGGGCCCAGATCTAAATAGAGGATAATTCTTCAACAGATTCCAGAGAAATTATCCCAGTTTTCATACCCATAGACCCAATCCGCCATAATAGAGTGTGCAAAATATTTCCAAGAAAATGTGGGTAGAATACAAACTTCCGGGAACACAATACAGGAAATACAATGTGTCTAGGATCCCATTTTATGAATTAAAAAAAAAAATTCTGAGAGGTCTAAGCTGGGAATGCACAAAAATGTGGTCTTGTGAAGGAAAAAAGAGATACAGTGAAATCTCGATAAGTCAAACCTCAGGGGAATGGGCTCCAATTTCGAGTTAAGCGGAGTTTTGAGTTACCCAAGGTCCCCTTTTCCCCCAAAGATTACGTACGTGAATACCAAGCAAATATCCAATGTAACGGCCGTGAAATAGAGCACGAAATCATGGCATTTTTAGGCGATCTTTGCTTCGCTTTCCGCCGTTGCAGGTCTCCCCCTTTAGTGTGAGGGAATGGTCCGACAAGAGACAATAAAACAGGCCCATTTCATCGGCGTTAAAGATGTTTCTTCCGCCGAAACATTGGGCAGTCCATTGCGTAGCCATTCGTCTGTCATCTCCGTAGTCACGCCACAGCGCCCTGTCTCGAAATGGTATGCGCCCTCTCTCGAGATGGCATGCGCCTTCTCTCGAGATGGCATGCGCCCTCTCTCAAGAAATTGATCCCGTGCGCAGTGGTACGGTATGTGGCGTGCCTTGAAACGATCCATCCACCAGCAATACGCCACTGCAGCAAGCACGTGCAACTGTGTGATTGGTCAGCAGTTCACTAGATCATTGCCAACTGCATTGTGGTTGCGTGCAAAGTTTACTTCGGGTTAACCGGTTTTGACTTATCGAGATTTCACTGTATTTCAATTTACATTTTTTTTAATGTTGCAAAATAATTGATGACCAAACAAATAATGAAAAATTTGACCTCAACGTTCGATCAATATATCATTCACATATCTATAGGGTAAAAAAAGACTACAAGAGTCCGTTGCTAGACTAGTCAGTTTTTGGTACCAAACTGTCACAAAAGAAGTTATCATGAATTTGCGAGACTTGCACGCTCTACTCGACATAGATAAATAGATAGATAGATAGATAGATAACATAGGAAGGTACATATCTCACGACAATACCCTCAACAAATGTCTAAAAAGAGCCGCACGGATAATCCTTAAATGTACCTCCCTCACCCTGATATGTTTGCCAGACTAAATTGGATTCCTTTTAATGAAAGAGTTCAGTCCAAAAAAAGGCTATCCTTGTTTTCAAAAGCCTTAACAAAATGATTCCTTTGTACATATGACAAATCTGTTCACACCACTTACAGTGATTCGTGAAACACGACAATCGACCCAAATGGCTCTGAAAGTTCCTTTCGCCAAAAAGGAATGCTACGTGACAATTTCGCTGTGAGTGGTGCCAGTATATGGAATAATCTGCCTGAACAAATGAGAACCATAAACTCCTTAAGTACATTTAAATCGGAGCTACGTAAAGCCATCTATCAGTGATATTTCTGCCATTTACGCTGATCTGCGGAGCTATAAACATGGTTGCCAAAATACTTTGGAGCCGGATGGGAATTTCCCCTTGTTTTTCACCCTAAAAGGGTTTTTTTTGCGGGTTTTTCGCCCATCCCGTAAATCAGCAATAGGCTTCTATACTGGAGAGTTGAAAAGTTAACCGAAAATAGATTTATTTGTGTAAACATTATAATTTGTATTTGTTTAAATATTTTGTATGAATGTGTAAATATTCAGTTTTAGCTAATAATATGCAGGGCCCCAATGGAAACCAGTTTTAAACTGTTTGGGCACACCCTGGGTAAAGAAATGTAATAAATAATTTAAAAAAATAAAAATAAATAGATATGTTTATTTAACCAATGATTAAGACATTCTCAGAAAATTGAATTGTTAGGCTCGTATAAAAAAAAGAAAAGTATGCAATTAAACAGCAGTTGAAACCATTACACAAATAATTACAATCCAAAATATATGTACAGTTAAAACAACTATCATATAATTAAAACAATGACTGTTCTTACAATGTTTAGTTGTACTCATAGAATTTCAAGGAGTTCAACACCATTTGTGACCCACTCTGCAAAAAGGGCAGTTATGTTGCAAAATTTGAAAATAGTGTTTTATATATAGCTGGAAAGGCCATTTTATAAGCTTTCATATGGTGTATGTCTGAGGTCTGTAGCATTTTGCATTCACAAGATATTTGGAAATTTGCATGTTTGTTTTCAGGAAGAGAGACAGGCCATTTAAAAAAACAAAAAGCAAAGCAGTAGATTGAAACACTCGACACAAACACATTCTTTTTCCAACTTTATTCACTAAGATCAAAGATTTTGGTTATAAACTAGAATAATATAGGTATCAAAGATGCAAAAAATGACCTCCCTTCAAAATCACTTGTTTGAAGAATTTTTAACCCCCTTCACATAAAACGGCCCATTACGCGTAAAAGCATACAGCGACTTATGTGCCCTTTTTTGCAGAGCGGGTCGAATTTGATCGAATTTGAATTCTGTGGTTTACATAATGTTGTCCTCAAAATTTCATTCTGAATGGATTTAAATTTTCACCAGCTGGGGAGCCTGCTTGCCGACATCATGATCCGAGAAGTCAAGATCAACGCAAACATGGCCAACATGAAGAGAGAAAAGTAAGTTCGAGAAAATGCAATCGGTGTATCAATAAATACAGGGGCGTATCCAGGAATTTTTGTAGGAGGGTTTGAAAATTATATTTTCGTACATTTGTCCAAAAAGTTGACCCCAAGCAGAGACACCATTTGTGACCTGCTCTGGAAAAAGGTATATTATGTCGCAAAATGTCAAAAATGAGTTTTATGTATGATTGGAAAGCCCGCAATGTAAGCTTTAATTTGGTACATGATAGAGCTCCAAAGCCCTTTCCGTTCTGGAAATATCGGGTTTTTGTATATTAATTAGTTCTATGGAGTTCAAATTGCACAACGGAGAAAACGGGCTTTGAAATAGCTAGTTCTAATACACTGCAATGGAACAATGCACTCTAAAAAGGTTACTTTTTCACTTTATTCACTGAAATCAACATTGTTGTGCACCAAACCTGAAACTTTAGATATTTAAGATGTCATTAAAGACAAAAAAACAAAAAATGAATTTTGACAAAAAATTTCACCCTTTAAAAGTTGAAAGGGCCATTACACGTAAATGCATAGCGCGACTTATATCACCTTTTTCTAGAGCGGGTCACATTTAACTTTTTATTCTTACCCGTACTCGGAAAAAGAAAAAAGGCTCATACAGTGTTTCTACTTTGTAGGCGTACGAGCCCATTTTAAAAAAAAGTTGGTAAAAAGCTGTTGGAGTTTGCCCCCCCCCAAACCCCCTCTGGATCCGCCCCTAAAATATCCCATCTTACAAAATAACCTTCATCAAAAACGTTAATAAATCTCGTATTTTTCTATCTTTTCCATAGGAGAATGATCCCAGCCCTGTACTACATGTACACTTACAGGAGTTTTAAGCAAGTCGGATATATAAAGGTAGGAATTTATTTCTAGTCAGGAGTTGTATGATTTCATAGTTTTCATGGTTGATAAGCATGACGGTTTTTCATTTTACAACTTTGCAAATGCTTGTTTAAAAATCCTGATTCTCGTACTGCCCCTAAATGCACACCCCTAACAAAAACATAATTTGCATAACAAAAACAATTTGCATAACAAAACACATGTATGCATTACACTGTGCATCTACTTTAATACAAAGAGTTTTCAAAGTGAACAAAAAGCATGTTCGATTACTTACCCGCGCTTACTCGTGCCTCCAAATCGAGGAAAGTTGCACATGCGCAGTACGTTAGAGTAAACGAACGATCTTGGGTCACACGAGTGACGTCAACGCGGCCAGTGACAACATCTCTGTAGGCCTGGTGGCGCTATTTGCGATACCCAAAGTGGATTGGTTTTAAATAAGGTGACATACTTGACTGAAGCCTTGGTGCTTCTTTCTCAATATGTACACATTTACGTCAATCGCCCAGAGTAATTTGGAAAGAAATATTTGTTGCTGTTTTAAATTCATTTCCCACCGCTGACGCATCGCCGGACGTGGCAGCCATGTTTTTAGCATGGCCTTATGGGATACTTACCCTATTTACCGGCTCGGCGAGTCGTTTAGTAGGGCCAGGCCCGAGTAAGCGTGAGAAGTCACGTGAGAGCTAAATCGAACGGGCTCGCGCTTGCACGAGTAAGCGCGGGGTAAGTTATCGAACGCGGTCAAAGAAAACTGGCAGGAGTGGGATTCGAACCTGCGACCTCTGGAACACCGTACCGTATTATTAATACAGAGAGGATAGCTGTGACTCTTGCGACTCGAGCAAATGAAACTGAGGAACTCTTTTTCTTCACTTTTTCTTATTCCAGCCCCACCCATCTCTCGTTGAGCTCCTTCAGCAAGCGAAAGAACCACACATCCCATTTGAGAGTAACCTACTGCCCATGCTCAGTCGGCCAATCCCATGGACCTCCGTCAAGTTTGGTGGCTACCCGCTCAGTACGAGTAAGTTGCCTTGACAACAAAGATGCACACAGGATTATTTTTCCATGCGACTATAAATGACAGACTTTCGTCGCATTTGCAAAATTTTGGTTTTCACGTTCATATTCATCAGTTTGGAAGCCAAAGACCGTTGTACAGTAGCGTGAAAACAAATTGAAATGGTATTTATCGCATTTTTCTCCGTTATCACAGCCAAGATCATGCGTTGCAGGGACGGGACAAGGCAACATCAGCTCCTATTGGAGAAGTCCAACTCCGCTGAGCTTTACCCCGTCTTAGACTCCCTCAATCAGCTAGCATCTGTTCCTTGGGTGATCAACAAACCGGTGAGTTTCATTGGAAGGTGTCGGGCATTGTCGTCGAGCCCTGAAAGACCCAGACTTGTTGGTCCGAGACCTCAACGCCTTGTTTGTTTATAATTAGAAGAGAGATTTTTGCCCCTTTCTTTTTTGTCTTATCGGGTAGTTTTGAATGACATCTGTGTCTTGTCTGATGACGTACATCCAATTCTTTTGTCTATGTCAGGTTTTGGACGTGATTATTTCTGTATTCAGAGACGGGGGTAGTGAAGTCCTGGACGTCGCCCAACTACCGTCGTCGCTGTCGCCCGTACTAAAACCCACAGGGTATGGTATTTCATTTTCCAATATGTCCTGATACTTGAATTGTTATGCTTGATAATCAGCAGAGAAAACAATCTGTGGGGGCCATAATTTGATTTTTTTTTGTTTTGTTCTGATAGAGAGGTCACCCCCGAGGACATGGCCAAGATTCAACAAGAGAGGGCGGCCCTGCGCAAGCGGCAGGCGGAGATGCATTCTCTACGCATGGACATGTTGTACAAGCTGTCCATTGCAGATAAGGTAGCATCAATTTGGCCTTGTATAAAGAGAAATTTACCAGAGATGTTTGGTTAGGGAACATTTCATATTGTCCTTTGCGGCGGCGCATTACTTAATCCAAACCTAGCTGATGAATTGGGAAGCCAGGCGGCTTGAATAACTGAATAATCATGAGGTCACAACTGGAGCTTGGAGCTCATTAAAGCCCTAACCGCTTGGGTAAACTTGACTAGAAAGTATCCTGAATCCGCCGAAATCCACCTATTTTGTCACGCACAAAAAGTTGGTTTTGATGACTGCTCAATATGGAGGTATCCTGAATCCATCAAAATCCCGCATTAACGCTAGGCTTGCAATCCTCAATCCATCAAAATCCCCCAGTTTTTAATATGGGAGGTATCCTGAATCCGCCGAAATCCTCCAAGACAGGGGTATGGATTTTGATGGATTCAGGTAGGTTAGGGTTAAAGCCCAGACGGCTTGTCAAAGATTTCCACTTCGCAGTGGTCAGACCATGGACAAACAACCCTATTAGTGCAGGTCTGGCTGCAGTGAATATTTATTATTAGACCTCTGGCATTTGGAAAACTTGTATTCCTCATTGTCCATTGTGATGACATCATTTTCAAATGTGAGACGTTTTATCCAATTTGACATTCAGTATCGCGATGAGGTCTTCTGGTTTCCGCACAACATGGACTTCCGCGGTCGCGTCTACCCCTGCCCACCCCACCTCAATCACATGGGCAGTGATGTCACCCGGAGCATTCTATTATTTGCCAAGGGGTTACCATTGGGGAAGGATGGGCTGGATTGGCTGAAAATTCATCTGGTGAACCTGACCGGCCACAAGAAAAGGTGCAGAAAAACCTTACTTGACAAATTGACAGATTTTAAGAAAAAAAAAACGAAAAAAATTTAAATGAGTAGCAGAATAAAAAAATGCCTTTTTATATTAATTAACGACTGATTACTATCATTTCCAACCATTTTAAGAACATACACAGTGATACAAGATTTTGAAAATAGTGACAACCAAACGAACAAGAATTTAAAGGATTCCGTGAACAAAACGTTACTTCTATATCCACAGGTCCTCATTGGCTGAGAGACTAGCGTATGCAAATGAGATGCTGCCAGAAATAGTAGACTCGGGTGGAAATCCTCTGAATGTAAGTTTGCAGTGAACCTCGACTATTACAAATAATTTTTGTTGTCTGAATTATATTAATCGTCCCACAAGCGTGAAGAGAACGTGGAATAATGTAGTGCATCTGTGTGCAATATGCCACAAGGCTGAAGGCGAAGTGGTATACGAGATGCAGACACACACTTGACCGGGGATTCAAGTTTTCCGAGAATATAAAGTATGATGTGTTTTTCCATGTAGTTGAAAATTTGACATCTGAATTTGAGCCATAAATTACTTACACGATGGTTACTTGGTATTTTGTTGACGTATGTGGTTCATGCCATAAATTTGGGGTCCAAAAGTGTGACATTTTTGGTGTCCCTGTTACATAGTGACATGTATAAGATTTTGCACATTCTTTAACCCTAACAGTCCTGAATCCTCCAATTGTAATATCATTTTCCACACACCCTAGGAAGTTAGGGTTAACGCCTTCTATCTCCAAGAGTGATTGTGTATTAAAGCAAAGTACCTGCCAAACAAGTAGAAAAAATAGCGTGAAGTCAATTTTAATGATACTTGATGGGAAATTACACAGGTCAGGTGTAACAGGGACCCCAAATTTATGGGAATGACCCATTTATGTTCTGTCGTTCAGGGGTTCGGTTGGTGGACGACGGCCGAAGATAAATGGCAGGTGCTAGCGTGTTGCATGGAAGTGAACAACATCTTGAACCACAAGGAGCATGCAAGTTCATACATCAGTTATCTACCCATTCACCAGGTGGGTAGACGGGTACAGAGTAGGGTTGAGGGTGGGGGTGGGAGGGGTGGGGGTAGAGAGAGGGAGGGAAGCAAGTTCATACATCAGTTATCTACCCATACACCAGGTGGGTAGATGGGTACAGAGTAGGGTTGAGGGTGGGGGTGGGTGGGGTGGGGGTAGAGAGAGAGGGAGGGAAGCAAGTTCATACATCAGTTATCTACCCATACACCAGGTTGGTAGACGGGTACAGAGTAGGGTTGAGGGTGGGGGTGGGTGGGGTGGGGGTAGAGAGAGGGAGGGAAGCAAGTTCATACATCAGTTATCTACCCATATACCAAGTAGGTAGACGGGTACAGAAGCAGGGTTGAGGGTGGGGGTGGGGGGTAGAGAGAGGGAGGGAAGCAAGTTCACCAGGTTGGTAGACAGGCACTAGCAATACAATGAGTGTTATGTAAAAAGCCATCCATTCGCGATATTTCTGCCATATTCGCTGCTCTACGGAGTTATAAATTTGGAGCCGGATGGGAATTTCCCCTTGTTTTTTCCCAAAAGTTCTTTTTTTGCGGGTTTTTTGCCTAGCCCGTAAATCAGCAATAGGCTACTACTGGAAGGTTAAAAGCCATATGCAGATTTATTTGTGTAAATATTCTTGTATCTGTGTAAATATTTTTGTATGTGTCAGAAGATGGAATGTTTGCGTCGGGAGATGATGTAAATTAGAATAGAGATAATTATCTCTTTTGCCCTGTCCCGACGTAATTTTGAAGCACTGTATACTCGGTGCTTTCATTTTTAATTAAACTCTATGCATGGCCCCAATGGAAACCAGTTTTAAACTGTTTGGGCGCACCCAGGGTAAATAAATGTCCATTGCTATTGCTTTTAAGGTAAGCCTTGTTTTAATTTTCAACAGGATGGATCTTGCAACGGTCTACAGCACTACGCGGCCTTAGGCAGAGATGTCATAGGTGCACGGCAGGTTAACCTGTCAAACACTGATATACCACAGGACGTGTACAGCGGAGTCGCTCAAATGGTAAAATTGGCTGAAAAATCTGTAGATATTTATACATCTGTGTAGAGCGCTGTGGTCTAGTGTGCCATACTGAAGATCTTGGTGATACTACAGATTGTGGGTTCGAGACCAGACAGGGGTCAGGGTGCTTGTGTCCTTGAGCAAGACACTTTGTCACAAGTTGCTTCTCTCCACCCAGGAAGTAAATGGGTACCTATGAGGGCAGTGATGGTTATGTGTTTGATTAGCCCATGCATACAGCGCATGCTTAACTTGCAGCCGGGGCTGTATACTCCCCAGGGAGCTGAGAAGGTTTCAGGGATGATTAATAGGCCTGATGAGCAGGGGTAATAATGTAGTGCCTAGAGCACCATGATCATAGTGGATATGTGTTGATGTGTGCTTTATAAATCTACTTCTACATTTTCCCATGCCAATTCCAGGCATTACCTGCCAAAAATCCCCCCCCCCCCCCCCACAAATTTTGCCTGTCATTTTGAATTCAAGAGCTTTAACCCTGCGTGACGCCAAGTGCCTGTTTGGTGAGGCACATTCTTGTATTTCTATTTACTTAACACCTTTGGGCCAATTCCGCTAAAACTTTATGTAATCCTCAATCGAACCCCCTAGTCTGAGGGCCTCTAACGAGCCAAACCGACCAGAAGAAAAAAGGGCCAATAGCAAAGCCCCATTGGTTTGTGTACAAACCCCATTCATTGTAAACAAACCACGTCATTTGAGTTGGCGGTGTAGTCGGCTATCATAAAGGAAACTATCAATCATTCTATTGCTAGCCCAGTGACAGACGGTCAACAACAGCTGCTTTCACCCACAAAAAGCCTATGTCTGTGACTGTTTCATGTCCATGCTTTTAGAAAGTGCCTTCCGAAGCAGCACCTTGGTGCACCCGAGTCATTTTTGTCGGGGCGCTGCACGCAGGGTTAAAATGAGCCATCACCGGGGGTCTATAGGTGAAGTATTTTAAGATTGGGAATAGTAATATTACGTTATCAGGGAGTCTTAACAGTTTCCTGTTGAAATGATTTTAGGTTGAAAACATTTGTGAGAAAGATGCACTAAACGGGATTCCATTGGCTAAAATGCTGCAAGGGCAAGTGCATCGCAAGGTAAGTTTAGGTTTTTTTCGAAAATTATGATTTATAAAGAATTTCTTTATTTTTCAACGTGAACAAGTAAAACTGGCAGGAGTGGGATTCGAACCTGCGACCTCCGGAATACTGTACCGGTACTCTACCAACTGAGCTATCTTGCTCTATGTTTTTGCCGTCTCCCAAATTGTCAGTGTCTCTGTTCGGGGGCGCTAACATTTTTGAAATTTCAAAAAATGAAGTTCTTAATAACATACCGCCTTAAAAAAAGAAACATTTAAGCTTTCCTCTCCTACAAATTTGAGTCTAGAATTTTGAGACCGATTTCTCTCGCAGGTCGTTAAACAGACGGTAATGACCGTTGTGTACGGAGTGACTCTTTACGGAGGCAAGTTGCAGATCTTGAAGCAGCTTAAGGAGCTGAGTGATATTCCTCTTGACCAGAGGCAGTACGCCGCCAACTACCTCGTACTGAAGGTCTTCCAGAGTCTACGTCAGATGTTCACCAAGACGAGAGAGATACAGGTATCCATCATTACTGTCAATATCATCATTACTGTCAATATCATCATTATCATCACCATTACAATCGGAATTTATTAAGCACTGTTCAACAGTGCTGTTAACCCTTTGGATGACGTCATATGGCGTCCAAAAAAAGTGCCACCAGGCCGGATGACGCCATTTGCCGCCGTTTGTGCAGTGTCAATCCATTGTTGGATTATTGTTTGTTACGCTTGACTGCACAAACACATTGTAGCGGTTCGCTTGGCTGCCAGAACCGCCGCGACACCCTGACGTCTCTCGTAAAAAAAACGTACTCAAGGGGTTAAAGTAAGATCTGAGAATTAAGCCCCTTGCCTCGGGCTGTTATTGATTGGGGCTGGTACGCCCAGAATAGGCTGTGCAGCCAAGCGTATATGCAAACAATAGGCACCACACTGAATAGAGTGGTCCTATTCATCGCACTTGGAGCCTTCCCTTTCGTGTGAATGAAAGCTTTGTTTGAAAGAGCTCCATCTATTCATTACACTCCCATTCAAGAACAATGTAGTTGAAACATGAATGGATTGAGTATGCGCAGGAATGTGCATACAGATGACATCCGGCCTGGTGGTCTATTTCAAACCATGGCTTTGGTCGTCTTCCGTAGTCAAAAGGTTGTTATTAAGTGCTCTTAAAGTAAGATTTGAGAATTTTTAAACAGAAGTAAGACTGGGGAATATGAAGGTTTTAAGAAGTTTATTTTGACACGATTGTATTTTCTATTAACTGACATGTACATGTATGTGATGAACCCTCTTTAAAATCGGCCAAAAAATAAGAAAATAATTTCCTTATAATATCATCAACCGACTCGGTAATTTTGAGTGAATTTTTCAAAGGGAACAAAGAAAACTGGCAGGAGCGGGATTTGAACCTGTGACCTCCGGAATACCGTATTGTATATTTTTCAAATAAACATGAAGTTGGGTATGTGGTGTAATGGTTTATCATTTTAAAATGACTCTGGACTTGGCATAGTGCCAAGAACATATATTTAAAAAAAATATTAAAATCCAGCTTCAAGACTGTTTAAGCCAAGGCTGTAGTCAATCCAGATATTAGCTCATTTAAAAAAAATACTTTTGGACTCTTAAAAGTCCACTTTTTCACTGTTTTCACTGCATCGGACATGGATCGGGACTTGACTACAGCCCTGTTCTGTACTTTAAAATGTAATGACGTTTACTGACTGAATACCTACATGATTTGTCTCAGGATTGGTTGACGGAGTGCGCTTGGCTGATATCCAAGGCTGGAGAGACGGTTGAGTGGGTCACCCCTCTGGGCCTACCGGTGGTCCAGCCGTATCACAAGAAGAACCTACGCGTCATCAACCACGCTAATCATATCATGTACCATGAAGACCGCGCTGACAGCACCGAGTAAGTCATAAAATCAGTGGTGTATTCAGTGGACGGCAGGCAAAATTTTGCAATATTTTATTCGTCAAACAATCCACAAGGGAAACTGACTAGGTAAATTTGAATACATTTTCAAAGTGAACAAAGAAACTCGCAGGAGTGGGATTCGAACCTGCGACCTCCGGGTTACCGTACCGGGGCTCTACCAACTGAGCTATCTTGACCCATGTTGGCGGTCTCCCAAATTGTCAGTATCTTTGTTCGGGTGGGCGCTAGTCAGAAGTCATAAACCCAGAATGCCGTATAGCCAGGGAGTGATCCCCACAATGTCGCTTCCCAAGTTGTATCGTAAAATTGGGCAAGATAGCTCAGTTGGTAGAGCGCCGGTACGGTAACCCGGAGGTTGCAGGTTCGAATCCCGCTCCTGCCAGTTTTTTTGTTCGCTTTAAAGATTTTTTCAATTTTTTTAATTTTTTATTTTTAAGTTGAAAGTGTCACAACTGTACTTAACCTCTTCAATACGGACGATTTCCATAGCTACGGTTTGAAAAAGACCACCTGGCTGGTTTTCATCTATATGCACATTCCTGCACTTACTAAATCCATTCATGTTTCAACTATATTGTTCTTGAATGGGAGTGTAATGAATAGATGGAGCTTTTTCAAACAAAGCTTTCATTCACACGAAAGGGGGGGCTCCAATGTGATAAATAGGACCACTCTATTCATTGTGGTGCCTATTGTTTATGCTTGGCTGAATAGCCCATTCTTGGCATAGCAGCCCGCCCATCAATGAGATCTCCGCTTTAAAATTTATTTCTTGGGGGCGGAAAAAACAATCACATTTTCCAAAATGTTGGACTGTTTTGAGTTAGTCCACTGCACTTAGATTGCAAATGGGGTTACACACTCCCCAGGGAGGTGAGAGGGTTTCAGGAATGATTGATGGGCCTGATGAGCAGGGGTAATAATGTACCTTGTTTCGTGTTTCCTAGGCGGCCAGATTCCATCAAGCAGAAGAACGCCTTTCCTCCTAACTTCATCCATTCCCTGGACTCCACCCACATGATGCTGACGTCTCTCCACTGCCACAAGGCCGGCATCGATTTCGCATCGGTGCATGACTGTTTCTGGACACACGCCTCCTGTATCACCACCATGAATAAAGTAAGTCAAGCCTGCACTGGAATTTAGTGTCTTGAAGCCTTGTATTGGGAGATTTAAACAATAAAATCCACTGGTATTGGTCTTTGTCTTGGTACCCCATAATTCCAGTCTTATATTCTCGATCTCGGACAGTTGACATCACCTATTCATAAATGCCTCAGCGAGTTTCACTATCCCTATTGGTCGAGAGCCTGTCACGTGGGTGTGTCTAAACGGTTGTTTAAACACGGCACGTCATAACCAGCTGTTCTCAGCCGATACGCAACAGGGAGAGCGTAGTAGGTGCGCGCACAAGATGTACTATACATCATAATGTAAGACAACGCTAATGCACGCGTATAAAACGCTGCATCTCATGCGTACGCGCATGCGACAGACAGGCGCCTTTACGTGCTCACAAGGCAGATACGTACGCATGTGTTTTGTACTGAGCAAATGGGAGAAAAAGTTTTGCATTTTGTCCTTTTTACGGGAGGTTTTTGCATTTTTCTTAAGGCGGCATTTATGAATGGGGATAAAAAATGTGATGACCCGGTCTTTACCAGTCAATAATAACGCCCCTCCTCGGTTATTATTGACGTGGTAAAGACAGGGTCATCACACTTTTATCCCCTTACTATTTACCAAAATTTAAATGTATTCATTTAGATCGTTGAGGACGTTGCAAAGACGTGATCCTAAAAGCTGCGACTTTGGAGATCACAGAAATGTAGATAAGGCTTTATATATTTTAGATCAGGGTGGGGGATTGCTATTTTTTACTTGACATTGATGAGGTTAACTGAATTCACCGGTTTCCTGCTTTGGGATGTGTCCCATTTTTCCTCTGGTCATTCCTTTGTGATGAAGCACTTTGTTTGATTGAAAAATGATTTCTGTATTTATGCAGATATGCCGCGAGCAGTTTGTCAAGTTACACAGTGAGGAAATCTTGCAGAGTCTTGCAGAATTTATGATGCAGAAATACGGCCATTTGTAAGTACATGTATTGTGTTACAAGTTTCTGAATTATTTGTGCATAAAAGGCGATTGAACTTTGCTAGTGGGGTTTATACAACTAAACCTTTTGAATACGGACAACGGCCATAGCTGCGGTTTGAAAAAGACCACCTGGCGTCTATATCTGCACGTACTCAATTTATTTCAACTATATTGTTCTTGAATCAGAGTGTAATGAATAGATGGAGCTTTTTCAAACAAAGCTTTCATTCACACGAAAGAGGGGCTCCAAGTGCGATGAATAGGACCACTCTATTCAGTGTGGTGCCTTTTGTTGGCATACCAGCACCACAGTGTGCCATGACAAGATACACTCACTGTTACAGCGCCGTGGCGCAGAGTTCAACATCCGAAATGTAATTTTCCCATTTTCAAACCCATAGAGACATCGTCAACACTGCCAAGATAAAGAAGACCAATCCTGAATTGAAAACCATCGGTGATTACATCGTCCAGGTCCCACAGAAAGGAGACTTTGACCTGAGCAACGTCTTAAAGTCAACGTTCTTCTTCAGCTAAAGAACCCCCCCCTGCTTGCCATTGCAATGAAGATTTCTTGAAGATACAACTTACTACCCCTTGTACCACCTCTCTCAAATATAAAATAATGAGCCTGCGACCCGATTGTTGTAAGTTAAAGACAATCTTTTTTTTATACAATCTTTACAATCAATCGTACAGGTATCTCCTACTCAAAACAAAGGACTGTGCCAGTCTAATTCAACCAGATCATCCATAGAAAATCTCATTAGTCAGAACAAGTTTTTGTTGTCAACCTTTGTTACAATATCTTTACATACGTGCACAAAAGTTGTTAAATTTTATTTACAAATGTTTATTTCCTTCGTTAGAATGAAAGATCGTATATATTACATGAAGAAGACAATTTGGGTTGCGAGTTTGTGCAGGGTCATTTGCCTGTACAGATAAAGATATGTACACTTTTATTAAGAACAGGGAAAAGAGAAGACATGATATAAAATACTTTGCGTAGTACGAACAGTGTTTTCCTCAGAGCCTGCTTTTGCTTTTCAGCACAGGATCGTGAGAGAACCCTATAGAAATGTATCCTTTCATGAAATGTTTAGCCGGTGTTAAATGCCCAATGTGTTTCCCAAGGAAGAACATAAAATGAGTATATAGCTCAACAGGTTGTACTTAAAAATGCCCCCAAGTTGAGGAAAGAGTCAAATAAAAGATAAGGAAAAAGACAACCAAATGCTTCATCCGATGTATACGACCATCCCTTAAAAAATGCGCCATTTGTCTCAAAATCATTGATGAAAACAATTTTGGTCTAGTTTCCCCAAAATTATTTTTAAAAATGATTTTGAGACAAATGGCGCATTTTTACACTCAGCCCAAGGAAATAGATTAGGTAAACTAGCCAGAGTTTAAATTTAGCGGGATTTCAGGATAATGTGTGCCATTAACAATTTTCACTTGGTTCAAAAACCATCAACCCCCACCCCCCCAAAAAAAATCTCATATATATCGATACCGTCTTCAGCAGCTAAGGAATTTTACAGAATATTAGAAGTTATTATCGTGATTGTCTAAAAAATCCTATTAGACTGAGCACACTGCAAACAAAACCTTTTGTCTACGTTCAATATCTGTACAGTATTCTTGTTCCTCGCAAAAAAAACCTTTTCAACAATCGTTGCCTCAGAGTGGCAAGGAAATACACAACACAAGTTGAATATGATTTATAAGGGACACCATCCTAATTAAACAGGCGGTATTTTAATAGCGGTAGCGCTGTTTTGGCAGGCTTTTGAACAGTAGAATAAACCTGAGGTTGATAATGACGAAACCACCCGTGTAATTCACAAATCAAGAAAAGGGTCATTATCAAAGCCACAAGTGCTTTCTCCATCTCAAAAAAAAAATTCCATATGTGACATTACATTCACTAATCTCTCAACCATGCAAGAAAATTGCCCCGAAGTATAAACTAAGGAGACACGGGATCAGCTCATATGTGACCCGCTCCAGAAAAAGGTTATATAAGTCGCGCTATGCATTTACGTGCAATGGCCCTTTCAACATTGACAGGGTGAAATGTTTTTTGTTTTTAATGACATCTTAAATATCAAAAGTTTCAGGTTTGGTGCACAACAATGTTGATTTCAGTGAATACAAAAAAAAAAAAACCTTTTTAGAGTGCATTGTTCCATTGCATTGTATTAGAACTAGCTATTTCAAAGCCTGTTTTCTCTGTTGTACAATTTGAACTCCATAGAATTCATTAATTTGCAAAAACGCAATATCTCCAGAAAGGGGCTTTGGAGCTCTCTCATTGTGGGCTTTCCAAACATACATAAAACACCTTTTTCCAGAGCGGGTCACATATTGTCTGAAAGCTTAGCAGCAACAATTTAGTAAGCACTATTGTGTAGCTGGGGGCCTGGTGTCATCGACAGTTTCCATTAAAGAAGGCACATGCTGCGGCAACTTGTTTATTTTAATATAAATGTTTGGTCAAGATAGCGTTTGTATTTTCCCCCTCGGGTATTCACATCCTATCCTTAATGCATGCCTCAGGCTCACAAACTAAAGTCCTTCATAAACATGTGGAAACATTACTCCATGGCCTCATGGCCATCTGTGATATGTTAACGGACATAAAATACGTAATCACTGATATGAATTGAGTGATGGGAAATGCATTGTACAGTCATGCTGGTTAATTATATCACTGGGTGAAAAAGGACTTCTGCCCAATTACCTGGGACATTTCAACAGTTGGTATGGATTACTTGACCATCGCAACAGCCAGACCATCAAGCAATTAGTATTTTGATATTAACATGTTGCCAAGTTCTTCAAAAAGACCAAATTTTCTATAATTGTGTCTTTCAATTTTATCGATGCAGTATTGAAATGGGAAACCTATAGACCGTATTGAATACCCATGTCGCCATAGCAACAATAGCCACCATATTCTGGGACGGGCATATGTCACACAACATGGCTGCCATCACGTCATATTCAATACGGTCCATTTCGGTACTTCAAAATGGTCAATTAGTTTAAATCGGTCTAAAAAAAGTGAATACTCGGCAATACTGAAAAACTGCTCAACCCTAAGGCCATGCAGTGGACATAGTGCACCACTGACTGAACATATACATTTCCAGCGACACAAAATATATCACTGAAATACACATTTTAAAGGAAACCGACACCAAAATACAATTGATGGTCGTCTAGTTTCTGGGAAAAATGTGATCTGTAACAAAAATATATAAATATTGGTACGGTAACCCGGAGGTCGCAGGTTCGAATCCTGCTCCTGCCAGTTTCTTTGTTCACTTTGAAAAAATAAATATCACTAGATAACACTATCGACAATTAAAATGCAACTACCGGACTCACTTTTTGTAACATTTTTGTTCACGATTCAAAGTCCAAAAAAATTCATTCGAAATCTCAATATGGAGCACACAAATATATCAACAAAACAAAATTTGAATTAATGAAACATTAAGTTCCACAGAATTGAGCAATTTGAGTGAATTGTCACTTTTTTGTAAACGGGACATTTACAGTAGTACTTCTACTCCCAAGAAGTAGGTGTGAGATTCAAATGTTGTAAAATTTGTGGAAAACAATCCTCCCAAGTGTGAGAATTCTGCAAAACTTCTCAATGATAAATAAAAACCTGTCCGTGAGCCCAATTTGATTTCACAGTGATTATAAAACATCTACCTTTTTAATAGTCAAAGTCCCGACATTCTCAAGCACTCCCAAGAAACGATACGGCACACATCATGTAACCATGGTAACAACATGTCCCTCCGTCAAACAAAACCCACACGAAAAATCCTATGTACAGAAAATAAAAATTTCTTTGGGGGGGGGGGGGCAAAAAAAAAAACCAGCCCAGTCATGATAGAGTAGTAATGATAGAGTAGTAACGACAGAAAAAGGAAAAATTCACACGGATTTGTTTAGCAGGTTATGATCACTGTCGCTGGAAGTTTGATTACGGTTCATGCACCACAACCAGACTTTCAAGCATCAGTTACCAAAATGGCAATTTTTTTTTCTTTCCAATTTCACGGAGCTGTTAAACACAAGAAAACTGCCGAGAAGGAAAAATCTTCCTTTATAGTAAAAACAGGACGACCAACCACATTTTGATGTCATGTATACTGCCTGTCACTTTCAAATCTGGTTGGTCAGGACAAGGTACCCTTTTTTTTTTCCCTCGTACTGCCTCTCTTTGGAACTCCTACCTGTAACCTGCTTCCTTCCCACCTATAATCTTCCACAATTCAAATGAAGTGTGAATAGATAACTTCCATCCCCTTTCTGTCTTGTCTTGTCCTTTGTAGCCCACACCTTGAGTGGCCTTCTAGCCTTATGTTGGGCGATACCCATTATATGAATCACATGGAATTTTGGCTGGTAACCTCTATTTACTAAGCAAGCCTTTTTAGTGCCAAGCAAATTTGATACTAAGCAAAAGTCAGCACCTAAGCTCTGTGACATTGGCCCCTGGGTTGTAGCTAGTAGATGGCAGACACAAAGGAAAATTTGCAAAGCAAATTTGTTTTTCGCTAAGCAATATTCTGCACTGAGCAGCTCCACGAACTTTGACCTCCGATCATGACTCGCCTGGCTTTCAAACCTTCCCCCCAACCAACGAGACTCATACTATACTGTCCCAGTCGAACGTGTCCTCCTCTTCGTCGGCCGTGTACGTGGGAACCGTCTGGACGTGTACCGTGGGTACCTGATGCGTCCTGGGCGGCTGCATGCTCGTCTGGTGCCGCGGGCTGACGGACATCTGGTGGTGCGGGGACAGGCCGTGGGGGGAGAGACCCAGGGACGTGGAGCTGTTGTTGGGGCTGAGGAGGTTCGGGGAGCCCATGAGGGAGGAATGACCGCCGGTCGTCGAGTTGGAATAATTTGAATGTTGGCTGCTGTTAAAACCACTCCCTGGAAAGAAACAAAATGAGACAAGACCAGGCATTCGTCATCAGGGTAGTGAGTTAACCTCTTGAATACGGACGACGGGCATAGCCGCAATTTGGAAAAAGACCACCTGGCTGGTTGTCATCAATACGCACATTCCTGCACATACTCAATCCATTGTTTGCATTACGCTTTGCTGCACAAGCCCGTCTTGGCATACCAGCACCCCCCCATTAATAACAGCCGGCCACAAGAGCTTCATTATTTAATCTGTGCAGTGCCTTACCCTTAGTATAACATTATTCCATCATTAACCAAGGAGGGGGAAGGCGGGTTAGTCTCACCAAAAGTGAAAGTTATGGAGTCTATACAGGTCTGAAAATTGGGACAATTATTAAAAACAAACAAAAACTTTGATTAATCTGACTAGGGCTGTTACCCGTTGCGGCTGATGAAGCTGAGAGACCACCCAGACTCTGGGACAGGAGACCCGTCTGCTGGAAGAACTGATTGAGAGAACCCGCTAGGTCGGCAAACTGCTCCGGCGCTAAGGACCAGTTCTTGAGGTCCGCTTGCTTCATACTCTCCATCAAACCTAGAGGGATTGCAGGGGGGGGAGGAGGGAGGGAGGTTGTAAGAAGATGGTCAATGAGCAATTGTGTCTGGAATAAGCCAGTTCGGTATTTCAACTGCGCATGTGCACAATGACATTTTCGCGTGACCTAACGCACACGTGTTAAATTCAATCAGAATGGGCGTTCGCGTAACATGGCGTGACATTGCGTCAGCAATTTTATCCCGAATAACCTTTGACCTTTGAGATACCGAACTGGCTTATTGTGCTGTTGTCACGTGAATACTGGACTCCCTGAAAATCCGACTTGAAAATCCGGTTATACTGGGCATGCTCAGGAGGTCCCCCGTACAGCAAAATAATAAGAAACATAGGTTAAGGGTGAGGGTGAAGATTAGGGTGAGAAACAGAGGTAGGGTTGGGGTCAGGGTTGGGATGAGGTTAAAGGTTATACCATAGCCAAAAATTCCATTTATTATAAAAGCGCAATTGTGTTGCAATGCATCATGGGTAAAGAGTCGGATAGGAGTCGGATAGTCATGACTCCGTTAACATCTCAGCTTGATCTAGAGGCCACCTGCACTAGCCTGTGATGATCCCAACCACACACACACAATACACAAACTGAACCCGCTCAATGGTATCAGCGAGGGGTTGCGTCTCACCTTGGAACTGAGAGACGTCCACATCAGACCAGTTGGCTGTCCGGACACTCTCCTTGAGCAGATCAAGATTCTGTAGCCAGTCTAGGTTGGAGCTATTCAGACTTAACTGGCCTGGGGGTTGATGCATTGCGAGCAAAAAAGAATATAGAATATAAAAAATTACAAATTACAATTACAAAACATCAATGGATGTGTTGGACATTCTCACTCCTTTTGTACCATTCCTCTACGTTCATAGTATGCCTTCGTTACTGTTGGGTTCGCCATATTAAGGGTGGAGTGGTTAATCTGTGGTCAGGCCAGGCCGTTGAGAAGCCTGGCCAAGCCCCTGGAACGCCCGGGCCTTTGGGCTTCTATAATCCCCTGATTGTACACAATAAACTTTCCATTAATTCTGGAGTCCCATTGTTCACCCAGACTTGACTGACAGCTGAGGCATCTTTTGATCTAGCCGTGAATGGGTACAGATTAGTGTGGGAGGGGCTACAACCAGGTGTGGGAGGGGCTACAACCAGGTGTGGGAGGGGCTACAACCAGGCCTGGCCTGGCAGAGGCCGGGCATTATTGATCAGTTGATGCTCTATTGTTAGGTGATTTGTGGCTCACAATAGCAAGAGTAAAAGCCTGAAGGCCCGGGCATGGCTGGGCTTTTCAAAGGCCTGGCCCGACCACAGATTAACCACTCCTCCCTAAACCTACTTCTCATCCAACATTCAATCACGACGACTCACCCAGGTATTGCTGTGATTGCTGAAGAGGGTTACCATTCGGCGATCCCACCAGGGACTGTTGGGGGGAGACATTTGTACTGTCCACCTGATGGAATTGGGATAACGGACCATCTACAGACACAAGAAGCGTACAATTATTAGGAGATAAGCAGGCGATATTTATGTTTGGTAATGCAAGGCATTCTTTGTCAAAAAAGCGTTAGACCTGTATGAAAATTAATCCTTCAAAATCACCCACCAGCACTATTTTGAAGAAATATTAGTCACTAAACTAGTCTGGTGAGCTACTAAACTAGTCTGGTGAGCTGCTCAACATGAAAATCACGTCTAAAATGAAACCTTACTCCAGGAAAATGTAGACAAGTTTGATATAGATATTTGTGCACAAACCTATGTGCACAAACACTGCTGTTATGTCTTGGATTACACCACACTTTGGCTCATGAATATGGAAATGTTTATTAGCATAACAATCAAAATGTTGAAATTTTGTTCTAGAATTGGAACAGAACTTTTTGCCCTTTCCCGACGTAGTGTTGAAAACACTGTCTGCTCAGTGCTTTCCTGAGAGCCTGTGGGAAAAAATTCACAGGCTTACTCGGGCGGGACTCGAACCCACGACCTCCTGCTTATGCCCCTTTCCCACTTACACGATTTTTGCTACGGTAGAGCACGATTTTTCAAAGTTGAAAAATCGTGCTCAGTCGTGCTCTACCGTGGTAATTCACACTAAAAAAGTTCAAGGTCAATCGAATTCTACGTCTTGTCAAGACGCTATCAAGACGCCGTCAAGATGTGGTACGGCAGTAGTGCCACGACAGTAGAGTTACAGTAGAGTACGGTAGAGTTACGACATCGGCAAGATTTGTCACGGCGTACCAAGAAATGCCAATATTGTACTACGACGTCACAACGGCGTCAGTACGATTTCAGAAGACGCCAGTGCGACGCCAGTGCGACGCCAGTGCGACGCCAGTGCGACGCCAGTGCGACGCCAGTGCGACGCCAGTGCGACGCCAGTGCGACGCCAGTGCGACGCCAGTGCGACGCCAGTGCGACGCCAGTGCGACGCCAGTGCGACGCCAGTGCGACGCCAGTGCGACGCCAGTGCGACGCCAGTGCGACGCCAGTGCGACGCCAGTGCGACGCCAGTGCGACGCCAGTGCGACGCCAGTGCGACGCCAGTGCGACGCCAGTGCGACGCCAGTGCGACGCCAGTGCGACGCCAGTGCGACGCCAGTGCGACGCCAGTATGATTTAACAAGACGCCTGTACGATTTAATTAATCACATGACGGAAAAGGCGCAATTGGTGAATTTATAATTGTTTGGATGTTGTCATAATTTGTTTGTCATTCTTCATCTCCGCCATCTCCACCATGTTAAAAAACCTGGAATATATGGAAGCTGCTGCTCTGGAGGAAGAAGAATATCTGTTGGCTGCTGATAAAAAAAAATCATGTTCTTGTTGAAGTCTTGCTAGGTCGCAGCACCATCGTAGCGGCATCGTATCAGCATCGTAGCGAAGTCTTGGCCTACCGTAGCTGTTGCGGCCACCACGAATGAGTACGAATGAACAAGACGCCGTCACGACATACCACGACAACGTCAAGACAACGTTACGACTCTAATACGATGCTGCTGCAGTGGACCACGATTTTTTCCACCGCTACGGTAGAGCACGATTTTTTTTAACATTCCAAAAATATCGTGCTACTCCACGGTGCCATCAAGATCTACTACGGTGTGCTACGGTGGACCACGATTGACCACGAACATGGCCACGACGCCGTTGCGATTGTAAATAATTTAAAAATCGTGCTCTACCGTAGCAAAAATCGTGTAAGTGGGAAAGGGGCATTACGAGTCGAGATGTCTCACCCGCTCAACCACTTGACGGTTTTCCTGGTCCGGATCTAAATAGAGGATAATACTTCAACAGATTCCAGAGAAATTATCCTAATTTTCAGACCTATAGACCCAGGCGGGGTAACTTCCACCGTCGGTGAGACCCACTCACCTCCCCTCCCCCCCCCCCCAAACTTCACGATTACATCAAAACGTCTTGTGATTAACAAACGACGGAATACTCACTCATTGAACTTTCAAATACTGATTTGTATAAGCTTCTGAACGAGGCGCTTAGGTCCTCTATGTTGGGGTTAGACTCAAATAATTTGGTTCCGATGTCTTGGCCTGGCTGGGGCTGCTGCTGCTGCTGCAGTTGCTGTTGTAATAACTGCAGCTGTCGAGAGAAAAAAAACACATTTGTAATGCCACACAATGTTTACCTTGTTCCATTTGTAAATCCAGGTGGGAGCGGAATAGTGCACTGTGGTATCACAGTATGCATTGCAGTGCATAGAAGTTGGGATCATGTCCATTTCTGCCCGTTTTTGCGACTAACACCTACATTGTACGTGTTTCCCCAACAAAACTTAAATGAGAAGCCTGCTAAATACAACAAAATTCCACAGCAGATTTGGTTGGATTCTGCAGTGTACCACCTACACACCAGCCTTGGCATTTTGCAGCTACCCTGCTGAATCCAACAAAATGCAACAGGTATTTGTTTGCATGAGCCCTGCCAAATCCAACAAAATCCAACTGAAATTGTCTACTTCCACTCTCCAACAAAATGCTTCCAACAAAATCCAACAGGTATATTTAGCTGCTACCATGCTGAATACAATATCCAGCACACCATGTAGTTGGTGTTGACTGCTAAATCCAACAAATTACAACAGCTTTTTACCATTGTTGGATTTCATTGGATTTCATTGGATTTCATTGGATTTAGCAGTGTTCATGTATGCCTCTCACATTGTCCCTTAAGTATTGTTCATGCTCCCCATCCTACCTGTTGCTGAAGTTGCGCTGCTTGATTAGGGACGTTGATTTGCGCTAACGTCGGTGACATGACACCGGGTATACTGCCTCCGGAGCTGTGTAGGCTGTCGTCGGGACTGTACGGCGACGACTAGGAAAACCGAACAGACCAAAGTTACAATAATGTAGTTGTGACAATTTCAGCCTCATATATAGGTTATCCCAGGTTAAGTTACACCCCATCAGATCCCACTAAGCTTGTGCGGTTTTAGATTAAACCAAAACTGAAAAAACTGCCCAAGTTTGACTCGGTTTAACAACCTTGAAAACAAAGGGCGCCGCAATCTTGTCGCCGCTGGCTTCGAGCTAATGTCGAGCGCGCGGAAACACCGGATGCGTTCCCCTCCCACGAACGACACGAACGCCCACCACTCTCTTGTCGATCCTAAAAATTATTTCTTCGTGAAGCTAGCCATCATTCGCGTGACTGGGAACGCAGCGCTGGCTTCCGTAATCACAAGCTTTTGTCACGCTAATAGTGGTACATGCGGAGCGGAACCAACGAAGCTGACGATCCCTGCGACCAGCGAACACGTGCAAAATTGAACGTATTACACATGTGAGGGAATTCCCCTGCATGTGCAATGCGAGAATCAGACTCGCCAAGTCAAAGCAGCTTATTTGGTTCAATTGGCTGTTTGTCAATTTCGTGACGCGTTTAATACGTGAGCGATATGAGTGTTTCCAATAGAGTCCTAGGTCGAAGTCTAATGAGATTTGTGACGTAGACCGTAGACGCGCACAAGCCCGTGAGTATAGTATAGTAAATCCAGTGGTGTTCGTTGCATGTACTGTGCAGGCAAGCGCTGTGTCCAGCATGGACTCGCGCTTGCGATGCATGAAATTAATAAGCCTCAAGATTCGGGAAATGTCATTTGCGCTAAAGACAAAGACTGTTCAGTGTTCTTCAGACAAGTACGGTAATCTTTGCTTTGTGGTTTTGAAAGTATTGTTTGACATTTTTTTCACTCTGATTTTCTGAAATGAATGAAATATTGTTGCAGACGGTTTTGAGGTTTTTCAAAAATCAAAACCGGACGTGATCGGTTTAATTATAAAACCGAAGAAAAAAAACGGTTTACCGGTAAACCGCACAAGCTTTGATCCCACACCCAGGAAATTGTGGGTTTTACGTGGGCGTTGACTGAAAGCTTGTGGGATTTAAAGATTAAATACACATATATGATACTAGATGGGTTGCTGTGGTTGGTCATTAACCTCTCAAATACGGACGACGGCCATAGCCGCGGTTTGAAAAAAGACCACCTGGCCGGTTGTCATCTATACGTGCATTCCTACACATACTCAATCCAATCGATATTGTTCTTGAATGGGAGTGCTTAGAATAGATGGAGCTTTGGATATCTCTGATTTATTTTTGTCTTCCCTTTTCCACATTTTGCTAACAGCGACACAATTTTGCCTGCAAAAGCGATGAGTTGAGGGTGTCACATCTCACCCCTCCCCCTTAGCGACCTCCCCGAAAATACACACAGTATGCAATATATTGGTCTAACCTCAGTTTTTACATTTAAACTAAATTTAAACTAAACTGAACCAATACACAGTAATATCACAATTTCAGTTTCTTTCCCCCCATCAAAGCTTACAAAATTAAAAATAACTTTTTTTTACTGCTATATATTTTTAAAAAAGGGACAGTACTGCTAACCAACAGTTCAAGCGTTGCCCAGTTTAGGGGAACCACAACTTCATTTGTTTCCTGGTTAATGCCAGTGGGCGTTTGTATGATTATTAGTGGAAGCACACGACCTTCACCGATCAAAAAATTCTCTGCCAAAATAGCTCTTGGCCACAACCTTGGCCCTGTCTGGACATCCAATGACGCAGTGTGGGTAGCACACTTTCACAATAAATTGAACTACACCCCACAATATACTTCCTATTTTATTGCATCCACCCACAATGAGCGTGGGAATTTTGGGATATTTTGGTACAAAACCACATGCCACAGAATGCATAAATGTACATGGTAAAGGTTTTTGTATCATGTTTGTGAGGGTCATCAAGCTTTGTAAGTTCATATTTACATGTGGTGGACGATTCTATCAATGTTTAATCTATTTTAACTTCTTAATGAAGCTTTAGCTTTTTATTGTTAATTTTTAATACTCGTCATTGTAAATTCAATGCAATAATTTGCCTTTGGCAACCAAGTTGAATTTTAATAAACCATGAATAATAATAATAATAATCATTCTAATTCCTGTGCATGCGGCAAACAGGCGACTCTGCCCGAAATAACCCCAAAAGGGCGACGCGTGAGTCACCCATTTAGAGCGCTTTCTCCACGCACCCTACTAAAAAACACTCCAAAGGGGCGACTTTCACAATGGGGCGACAGTTATGTGTCGCCCTATTCGACCGCGTCGCCCGAACCCACTCTTTTCAAGCATCATGTGTCGCCCCAACTGGCAATTGAGGAAAATAATAATAATAATAATAATAATAATAATAATAATAATAAAGTGTGAGGCATGTGAACAGCTTAAGTTCAGGGAATTATCAGGTTGGGGAACTTGACTAGCTGGCTTGCACCCATTCGAGGATTGGTAACCAAGTGCCAAACAAAATGTGGACTAACTAAAGTTGTATATATGGCTAAATGCACGGTAAAGTGCCACATTTGGGTATAGACAGTTCTCTGCTTTATTTAGTATGATTAAAAAGCAGTTTAAATATATAAATGATTTATTTTACTTTGTATATGTGTTAGTAATAAATACAGAAAAAAATCAAATGTGTTCAACTTGTCTCGTTTTTTTTATGGCCGAAAGAAAAAACCCAGGATGGCAAAACTCTGACAATATTTAGGGCCAATATTTGGTGCTCTATTTTTCATTAGGTTTGCTTCCACTTTGAAGAAATCTTTGTATGAAAATTTACAATTTCATTGAATATACATGATAAATTTAACAATACGGTCGCTTGCAGACAGAAAAAAAAAAATTCGTGGGAAAAAAAATCTATCTAAAAAACCAGTAACGGCCGTAACCTGTGTGTCGCCATCCTAACTCATTTGAAATAGCTCATTTTATAACATGTGTAAGGCTGATGTGAAAAAATTTCTCCTATCTAGTAGTCTAAATTGATCTTAAACCATGACAAACTGTTCTATGTCCATGCTATATTCGATCAAGTTGCGGCAAAGTTTTGAAAATGTTAAAAACAAAGTGTGTCGTTTTGTTACGACCGTCACCCCATCCCCAATTTTGTACAACAAAACGCGTGAAAGTCTTTTCCATTACGTCATATAAACTGCATGACTGACCAATCAGAATGAGCCACCACGAAACAGCTGAGCTGAGTTTCTCTAGACATGGGGGAGCTGCGATGATGTGTGTCGCCAAACCTTCCGAATGCCCAACAAAGTTACGACCGTATCGGTAAGTTAGGACCATTCCAATTATCCCTCTCTTGCTTGGACAGATACAAACATATCTTGGGGATAAACAGCAGGGATATGGATAATTTTACTAAGCTGTAAATGACAAAAGAAAACGTGCAAAAAGATCGTCGGTTTCATACAACAAACGTACATTGACTATCGACCCATGGGCGAAACACACACGGAACGAAACGGCTTGTAACCGCGACACACGCATGGCTGAAAACCGACAACGCGTGCGAATACCAGCTGCAATCGGTGCCCAGACGCGTACGCGAGCAATTGCGCATACAACTAATCGGTACCCGGCTTTGGGCGTAGACTGGCTCCCGGTCCCTACACATTATCATCGCTCTTTGTGGAATGTAGAATGCGTATGGACCGGCAACCAGTCTAAATTAGACGTTCCGTGGATGTTTTTTATGAATGAATGTTTCGTTGGTTCGCGATTGAAACTGTATGGCGAGTTTTGTTATGGGGGAAAAGAAAAATGAATTGAAATAGCCCTGAGCCTGAGTCTTTTTGCTCGTTGTAATTCTATTATTTTGACCCACTGTTTTCACCCAGAATACCCCTGAATTTTTGGACTGGTTTGGAAGTTTTGAACGGACTTGTTGACGCTGAATACTTTCCCACACTTTTTCGTTTGCCCTCGCCGTAGGCGTAGGCCTACCACGTCCAAAAATATTTCCCTCAAACTCGCAAAACTTTATAAAAACGATGTTTTGCCGGCAGTTTTCTCTGATTTAGTGATTGGTTAATATCCACGGGAGTTTTTGAGCCTGTTTTTCCCTTTGAAAAACTGATTGGAAAATAGACAAGAATTTTCTTTTCCTCTACTCTTTGGGGATCGAACTAGAAACCTCACGTTTGCGATTCTCTTATTCTTGCTGTACTAGCCTATGGGAAAAATCAGCGTCTTTCTTTGGGGTTCCTGTCGGAGCCCCATAGTTCTAGAGGTACCCCCCCCCCCCCCCCACATGCCTGACATTTTAAATTTTGTATTTAGGCCTAACGTAGTTTGTTTAATACACCCAATCGCTTTTCAAAATATTTTCAAAGGCGAAAACAAATTGGAGCCACTTTGATAAAAAGTGATATTTTACGAAATATACAAAATCATTCATTTGCGTATCCAGGGGGAGGGGAGTAACTCCACCCAGGCCAGTTTGGGCCTATCCATAACTTTTCACAATAGATGTCCTATTTTTTTTCTTAATTATGTGCACAATCTCTTATTCTTCTGATGTATTAAAGAGACATGGCATTGAGGGTTGCAAATTGTGTGAAATTTACATATTTTCAGATGCATAAAACCTTGCCCAATCCTTTTTTCTTCTTCAGATACTTGCCATTAACGGAGCTTCGCTGAGGTCAAATATATGAAACAAGTAAGCCTGGGCCAAATCATGTGGCCGGAGCAGGATGACGTATGGGCGCTGCCTATCGAAGACATCATACATCTGCTACTACCCCCCTCTGACTTTGCATGCTACAAGCAGCACTCGTCTCTAGGGGCGGGCTCTAACATGTATTTGTATGCATTTATTGCAGGCCCAAATTACCAAATAATTATGAACATTGTTTCTCCTTGAGTGTTATATTTTATTTGAAATGAATTTAAAACAGTTCATTCACCTGCCTACTATACACAATGTAGAATGAAACATTGTTCACATTGAAATAAAACGGACTCAAACTGACATTTTTATTGAAGTTATTTGTTACTGTTTTAATACTGAAAAATAAAACAAGTTAATATATTGTCCATGAATACTAAAAGGTGGGGGGGGGGGGGGGGGGCAGTGGGAGCCAGGTTGGGGGGGGGGGGGGGGTGGAAGCAGGGTCAAATGTGGCACTAGCACAGGGTAAAGCAACCAAGAAGGGACACCGTAAAGTGAGTGGAGAGTTTGGAAAAGGCCTATAAAGGTGTAGCATTTTTAGTAGAGGGCTGTTACTGGTGGGGGGGGGGATGGTCAGTCTCGGGGGGGGGGGGGGGGGGGAATGAATGGTCAGTCTCTGGTGGATGTGTCCTGCTGTAATCCTAACTACCTTTTACCTGTAACAAGCCAAGTCAATCTGGTCACCAGCCTGCATAATCCAACAATTCTTGTACACTGCCAGTATTGTGTGTCTCCGTTACACCCGTTACCACTCTAATGCTTTGTGACAGTGTCATTATATTGATAATTTAAATGGCCAAACAACCACTTCTTACCCAAAACAAATACTAGGGTTGTTGTTCCTGTCTAATTGAATAAAAATGAGGCATTTTGACAGTGCATATGATGTCAGAGTTAAAGCAAAAATTTTAATTGTGTCACGGTTTTATTAAATTTGATGTTCAGTACTTGTCTTGTTCTCTGTTATTGCACGGAAGACCCACAGACATAAGACTTGCATTTGGCTTTGATTTAGCAACAAATGGGAATTACACCTCACACAAATCTTCAATAAATCTCTTTTTGCTGTGGCGTCTCCAGTTCCAAGTGTGTGTCTCCGTTACACCCGTTACTATGTCTGCATGGAATTGAAATGCATGATTAAACGACAATACTAGGTTCGCCATTTACTTGGGCTTTTTAGAAATTCAAAGTACATCTAACACTTATCCCAAAATACACATTTAAATAAACTTGTGGAGAATTTAAAATTTTCAGGTCTCTCATGTGACTTAAATGGCACTTTACCATGCATTTAGCCATATACATGTAGAGGGCAGTATTTGAAGAAAAAGAATCCAACAATGGTCGGCCGACCATCGCTGGAAATTGACACCAAAATGACCAGGTGCCATGGTTTCACGGGATGCTTGAGACTATTATTTACTTAAAGTCAAGTAAGGTATATCAGCAATTATGTTTTTATATTTGCAGACACTGCCTAGTTTTGGCATGGGCTGACATACATGTATGTAGAATTACACAAGGCATGATGAACTCTGCCTTGCAACTGTTCCGCCAGCTATAATCGTACCTTTAAAGCTGTTTGGCAAACAATAAAAGGAAGTTAAATGGCTTCCCCATGTCATGTGTATATATGTATAATGCATCTTCCATGTGGAGTGACTGTGGTCATGTTATTTCAGTGCTATTCACAAACTGGCTACACTGTACGTGCACGAATGGCCAAAATGAATCGGCCAAGTTCTACATGTAGACGTCCCGCAGAAATTGATGTTATCATCCTTAGCGTGGAAATGACCTTTGCGTTTGGCTAAATCCCCGTCTTATCTTACTCGCCAATGACCCTTGAAGGGGCTGCGCCTAATCACCACGTTTAATACACGCCCATCTCCCCTAATTTCCACCCTTGATTGATCAAACTACAGTGTCAAATTAGACAGGTGGTGCGTGGAGTAGTGACTGTACTTCAGAGCTACAATCCCGGCCAAATCTCGTTGGGCCCCCGACCCCCTTCCCCCTGTCAATGTTGGCTCTCATTGCGCGGAATGCGCTCCGGCTTGAGATTACAACATTGAGCGGGGGCGCGGGGGATAGTTAGTTTATTGAAACGTGGCCCAAGAATTTTGGCCGGGATTGTAGGCTTGGCATTCCATTCACGGCCAAATGGAAACGCTGCTTTAACAAAAATTAAAATCACCCAGCACAAGGCTAAAACCCACTCTTGGTAAAGGGTTACTATGAGAGGTAGTACGGTTGGCGACATTTTGAATTGCCAACCCTATCACCCTTACATTTTTCCGGGGCCCAGATCTAAATAGAGGATTCTTCAACAGATTCAAGAGAAATTATCCCATTTTTCAGACCTACATACATGTATGTATACAAAATGTAGCTGCTTTAAAAAGAAAAAAACCAGCACTGAAAAGTCGTGACTTTTCTGGTCTGTTCGGGTGGGCCACAGTAGGAATTTGGAGGACAAAATCAGGATAAAAGTAGAACTTTAGTGGGCTTTCAGGAGTAGTTTTTGTTGATACTCATGTCCACACCACCACAAGCCCTTCATTGTACGATTTTCATATGACAGTGTGTAACACTTACATGTATGAAAAACATGAAAAATATTCGGTGAGATTTCATTTTGTTGTGGGACAAAAAGTAGGAAAAAGTAGGAACAAATAGGAATTTCAAGAAACGAAAAGTTGAAGCAAGGTAAACAAAATTTAGGGAAAAGTAGGAATACTTTATCAGCGAGAAATGTTGACGGAGTCATCTTTGCGGGATGATTTAACCCTAAATCCCTCCACCACTTTTCCTCCAAGTAACCTGAATCCCCCAACATCCTCCAATTTCAAAGTGTATAAAGCTGCATGCAACCTGAATCCTCAAAAATCCTCTGATGGGGACCATTGCATGAATCCTCCAAAATCCTCTTATGAGGGTTTTTGTAAACACCCTAGTAACCTCAATCCTGCGAAATCAACCGGCATCAGATTGGACCCGATGACCTGGATCCTCCAGGGGCAAAAAACCCTCTAATGCCCTCAATCCTGCAAAATCCTCCGATGCTTCAACTTCCAAAGACCCTCAATCCTTCAAATTCCTCCTTTTGGCAAAGAGGATTTTTGAGGATTTTGGGAAGGTTAGGGTTAAAAAAAAAACTAAAAGCTTCATCACCCCAATTTTTTGGACACAGATTTATGCTACTGAAACACAGGAATTAAGACGCGGCCATTGAACTTACCCGATCACTGTTTCTCCTCTTTCTCAGCTTCTGTCTTGTGGGGAGGGAATCGTCAGAGGGGCTCTGATCAATGGCCCAGTAGGAACCCTGTCAAGAAATGATTTAATCAATCAATCAATCAATCAATCAATCAATCAATCAATCAATCAATCAATCAATCAATCAATCAATCAATCAATCAATCAATCAATCAACCCTCCTACTATCTGACCATACAAAACCTTACACAATTTTCATATCCAAATTTTACCATAGCATTAACACACACATGGCAAAACCATACAGTGTAATGCTATAGCAAGCTTATTGACATGGCAAAACCATACACATGGTTGTGTATGGTAAGTATGCTTCACTGTGGTGCACAGTGTATGCCAAATGGTTTTGTATGGTAAACATGCTTCACTGTGGTGTACAATGTATGCCAAATGGTTTTGTGTGGTGATACTTCATTGTGGCTTATCAACAGACTACATGTTTTGGGGTTATGGTGAGTTATACATGTATATAAATAAAGAGACACCACCCTACATGTAATTCTAAAATGGTACACTGTATAGCCTATTCATCAATGTTCCCCAGTACACAATGGAGTTGGTTCACCATACAAAGCCTTGCACCTGCCAGCAGACACACCCTGTACAACCATACAAAACCTTACAGTGCCATACAGAGGTCAAGTTGATTTACCATTCATCACCTTACATAGTTCAGTACAGGCAAGTCTTTTGACCATACAAAACCAGACAGTAATTCCACAGTGGACTAGCTATTGTACCACACACCAGTGGTACACAGCTTATCTCTAATAAGCAATGTGACCCATACAAAACTACACAGTGAGTCACCGAGTGTACAGCAGGTATACCATACAAAACCTGACAGCTGTCTGGTTTTGTATGGTGAATAAACTTTCTTATAAATTGCCTCAAGAGTAGGAGGGTTAATCAATGATTCTAGAAACAATGATCAATTTAATAAAATCAATTATTTAAGGTGACAATCGACAAGATACGCAATAGATACAATGATAGGATACACAGATAAGTAAATTTCCAAACGTTTTAAATGTATTGTGAGGACAAAACTTAAATCATCTTCTAAACGTTTACAAAATTCTACCCAACAAAATTGGGAAATTCTTTTTTTTTTTTTCAGGGCAAAGCCTGAAAGCAGTAAATCATTGAAACAGCGATAAATCCTTTGTTTTCTGCCAACTGCTCCAGTGCCCCTTTTACAAGCTATGTTTTACAGAGGTATTTTCATATAATAATATGCACCTGAATGTATGAATGTGGTACTCAAATTGAAGAATATGAGTTGTAGAGATAATAAAAACAATTCGAGCTTGCACGAGTGTCTTGTTTTTTCTGAATGTGTCTCATCGTGGCTGAAAACACCACTTTTTGATCACTTGAAATGGGACATTGACTCCATGGGGTTTGCACAAATTCAAACTTCTGACTTACACTGTTTAAACAAACATTTCTGCACTGATTTTGTAAGAAAGATCGTGTGCCAAATCAGTCTCACATTTTTTTTCGGTGAAGCAATCGCAACATCGTTCGATAAAGGTGTTCCGAAAACACAAGTACAATTCACGTAACTGTCTGTCCTATCTTGTTACGTGAAAATATGATGCCTGATTTGGGAATTTTCACAACGAAGTTCATGTATAGATTCCATCTTTGATACAAAACAGATACATAGTCAAGCCTGGGTGAATTTTTGACCAAACAAGGCAGCAACTCGAAGCATAATAAACTGTGCAAAACCAGTATGTCTGTCCTGTTACGTGATTTGCAGCATGGATAATAAAAGGCTTCAGTTTCATGGGAGTCCTTCATCAAGCTATATTCTGGGCAGTATAACTATAAACCCCCATATGTTACAGTATCAGACAAATTTTAAGTTGAAATGTTCATTGCCATTTTCATTTTTAGGGGTGTCCCACAAGAAGGGGGCACCAGAGCAGATACAGACTCATGTCTGGTTTCTATAATAATTCATTGCTTGTAAACTCAACTGTTTCTTTATGCAGTCTTCAGGAACTTGAAGGTTCAGTTTATCGACAAAAGCCACGAGATTGGGAAAAATGCCCGTCTGGTTTCTAATTTGAAAAAGTGATTGAATATTAAACTATTTTCTATATAAATCAGACATACTCTGCACATGGAATTGTTAAATGATTGAACGAACGTAAGTGTTTAAAATTATTTAAAAACCACCAAATCAGCAATTAACATCTTGTATTCGAACCCGTGTGTAAATGGAGTGTGTTGATTATATTGGTCCCATTCCTGTTGTGAAAATGTGCATTGTGAATGCCATACATGGCTCTAAACGTGAACAAAATCGAGACAGTCACAGGCCTAGTGAATAACAAGCATTCATAAATGCCTCGGCGAGTTTCACTATCCCTATTGGTCGAGAGCCTGTCACGTGGGTGTGTTTAAACGGTTGTTTAAACACGGCTGAAAGTTGTTTAAACACAGCGCGTCATAACCAGCTGTTCTTAGCCGATACGCAACAGGGAGAGCGAAGTAGGTGCGCGCACAAGATGTACTAAACTTCATAATGTAAGACAACGCTAATGCACGCGTACAAAACGCTGCATCTCGTGCGTGTGCGTACGCGCACGCGACAGACAGGCGCGAAACGCCTTCACGCGCATGTGTTTTGTACTGAGCAAATGGGAGAAAAAGTGGGGTGAAAAAGCTTCGCATTTTGTCCTTTTTACGGGAGGTTTTTGCATTTTTCGTAAGAAGGCATTTATGAATGGGGATAAAAATGTGATGACCCGGTCTTTACCAGTCAATAATAACCTTCGGCCTTCGGCTCGGTCCATTAACAGCGGTAACGCCCCTCCTCGGTTATTATTGACGTGGTAAACACCGGGTCATCACACTTTTATCCCCTTATTACTACCCCATGAAGATATGCCACTGGAGCAACATCTTTAAGAAGAAACTTGTTGACACTTTGCCAAAGTGTTGTACAATTACGGAAAAATGGATGAACAAGTCTAACTGCAGCGGGAAACTCTGCTTCCCATAATTATATCACAACAGCAAGCGAGAGGATATTGGCTGGTATATTATCAGCCCGGTCAGATTTCACAACTGTCGTTGACCATGGCCATGAAGGTACATTGACCTACAATGCTCTCAAATTAAAGAGTTCACATACAGTTGTACTTGTATAAAATGCTGTGGTCTAATTTGTGTTGTTGTACATTTTGTACAATGACGACACGGGTGCTGATGTCATTGACACTATACCACAAAGCATGCCTTGCATCTTCACCCACTTTCTTTTTCAAGGCTCCCCGGTCAAATGAATTCACTGAAAATGAATTCAATTGCTTCAAACTGCTGACTGGATTGACCTGAAATATATACAAATCAACAAAATAGGCTGACCTAACGTTTCGAACTAAGCAAGTTAATAATAATAATATTCTTATATAGTGCCAAATCCGTATCAACGCATGCTTGTGTGTCCCCCACAAGTTTGTTTCTTGTACCACTGTCATTTGCCTCTGAGAAAGAACTTGCTTAACCCTAACCCACCTCAATCCTCCAAAATCCTCCTTGCAGTTTTGGAGGATTTTGGAGGATTGAGGATGAATGGTATTTCTAAAAAAAGAGGATTTTGGAGGATTGAGGATGAATGGTATTTTATTAAAAAAGAGGATTTTGGAGGATTGAGGATGAATGGTGTTTCAAGCAGAGGATTTTTGGAGGATTGAGGATGAATGATGTTTAAAGCACATGAGGATTTTGGAGGATTGAGGATGAATGCATTTTTTGGGGCAGGGTAATCGGAGGATTTTGGAGGATTGAGGATGGTTCCTAGCAAAAATGGTCTAGGGGGGTTAGGGTTAAGTTTCAAACGTTAGGCCAGCTGATTTTGTTCATTTATTGCACGAATCGATTTGGGGACTCCAATGTCATTGAAAGCGACCTTTAAAAAAAAATTGGGTGGCCATCTTTGAAAATATGCCTGGCATGACCTAAAAAAAAGTACCTCCTCCTTATTTTTTTGGATAAGGCAAAAAATAAAATACCTACCCCGACCTTAATTTTTCTTTTCACGAAAAAAGTAAAAAAAACAAAAACATAACTGCTGTTAATACTACATTTTAACCTCAACTACACGTAGACACCTTCATATGATCAGCACAAAAAAAGTGCCCAAAAATTGTTTTCCCTACCTACATTTTATATGTTGTACCCTATTTTCAAATGGCATGTAACCGAAAGCAGAACAATTTTTTTTAGTCTAATGGCATTATGCTAAAAAATTTTTTTTTGGCCTAATGGCATTATGCGAAACATTTTGTTTTTTGGTTACCTAATGACATCATGTGAAGTGTTTTGATTTCCCATAAAAACTACCTAAAATGCTTATAAATATCAATAATTCCATCATTAGAATTACGGTTGTATTCCTACATGTGCATCGATGATAGGTAAAACACTTTATAGATATGCTGGATGGACGTAAAGCTGAGCTCATAATCCTACAGTCTATTTACATCCACTTCAGTACTGTACTGATCCAAGGACATTTACATGATTAGAATAGTATTACATTCCATTGATCCATAACACTCAGTTTACACAAAGAAATATCGACAAATATTGCAGCGTTTTCACAAATTTCATTGCCTATGTTTTGAATGCTGGTGTGTGACCTACATTTACACATGTACATGTACAGCAATATAACTTTTTTAAGCAAAAAAAGGCGGAATCTTAGGGTGTAAACTGGGCCAATTTCCTCCTTACAATTTAGCAGAGGAATGACCTTAATCCCAAATTCAAGAGGACTACACTGATCTTATTACACTTGGCAAATCTCAGAGTGGAAGGGGGTTGGGGGGGGGGAGTGTGGGATGAAAAGAAGTACCATTTCACACTTGACAATTTCAACCTGCGCCAACCCTGCATCAACCCCTGTATCCGGACCAGGGTTTAGATTTCGCTCAGGTTGAAAACAGTAGCCCAATCATAACCCTAACCCTGCCACAGGCAGCACAGTGGATCTTTGCTGACAGCTTCACTTTTAACCCCTTGAGTACGGTATTTTACAGGAAACGTTGGGGTGCCGTGGCGGCTCTGGCAGCCAAGCGAACCGCTACAATGTGTTTGTGCAGTCAAGCGTAACCTATACACAATCATCCAACAATGGATTGAAACTGCACAAACAGCAGCCAATGGCGTCATCCGGCCTGGTTGCACTGTTTAATCCAACAATGGATTGAAACTGCACAAACAGCGGCCAATTGCGTCATCCGGCCTGGTGGCACTGTTTTTTTTGCGCCAAATTCCGTCATCTGTACGCAAGGGGTTAATTGCTGCACTCTCCACACAAGTCAATGTGACAAAGTATGCAATCTGATGCGCCGGGCAGGGTTTCTAAGCCAAAATACCCTGGAGGGTTCTATTTTTTTTTTTTTCACAAACCCACCAGGAAACTTGATTTTTAAAAACTAATTACATGTATGTTGCAAGAGCTAAGACCAGCAAAATCTTGGAAAACAACCATCCATTTGTGTTCAGAATTGTATAACTTGGGTACACATTGATCGAAATATCCACTGGACTAGTTCAGCTTTCAGAAAAGTGTGAAGTACCAAAAAACGCCATTTCAGTGAGACATTTTCAAGCATTCGGACGAGATTTTGTTGAAAATGTTCAGCCGAATGACGTCAGAACCGTCTCTGCCCGGACGTCTGCGACTTGCCATCTTGCGTGCTGTCGGCGTTCATTGCGATTATATGGAAACCAGGCTTAAGTGTACTGTGCAATGCAGTCTCACACTGCGAAACAGTGCATTACGGGGATAGCCAGTTACCTTTAGCATGCTTGTCATATGATTTGTATGAACGCTGCACATGTACATGTACAACCAAGTTCAGTGCATGCAATCATGGAAATGCTAAGACAGTATGACCTCCTGGGGTTAATTACATCATATGCAAAAACAGAAATTATCTTTGCATGACTGATTCAGAATATGACACAACCATTATCATTTCAAGCTTTTCATGCAGTTCTGACACGTACTGGTTCTGGTTGGTCGATTCTGTAAGTTTCCACCATACAAACTATTTGTTTATTCCGAGCGTGAGAACCATTGAATTTGTACAATGTAGAAGGTTAATAGTTTACACTTTCAATAAATGTGATTTTTTGTTAACTTTTTAGCAAGTTCTGACTTTCTTGCAGTATCATGTTAAGAGGTAATTTTCATGTACACTCTGACATGTAGCCTACATACATGTACATTTACGTAATAGACATTCACGCAGTGAACGTCTAGATATATGCGTGCAGGCTCCATGATTAATTATGCAAGACAAACACGTCTTGACCCCCAGATTTTAACCAATCAGCGGGCGCCAACCACTGATCTGTGCGTCAAGTATGCAGTGCCTCATATGGTCGGAATCTGTCACAGAATAGCCTGCGTGCTCATGAAGGAACGCGCGAGCGCACGCAGGGCGTCTTTCAAAAAACAATGCTGAATTGCCAACGCGATTATTTTAACAAGCACGCACTCCGTCTTGAAAGGATCGGCGCATGTTTTTCGGCCCGTGTTTGTCTTGAATAGAACACAGTAGGATTGGCCCTTTTTGACACACCCTCTATTTTGCATACAGATCTTAATGTTATTAACATCCACTGAATATTGAATTCTGAATATTGGTCCATGCTTTCGTTGTCCATGTATGCGTTCCCATATTTGGATTTGGACAGGAGGAACAAAGTATTTTTAACTTTGTTCCCGTACATGTCTGTAAACCACTTCCTGGGAGTAACCAACGTATCGAGTTTCATTCTGTATCTGATGCTTTCACTATTACGTAACTTCCTTTCAATGCAAATGTACTACATTCTACGTACAATGTATGCTATAACCAGTGTTCTAACTTCTAGCCAGGGTGAAATTAAAGCGTAGGGGAAATGCGAGTGCGGAGCGCAAAGCCCTTACGGCGTGGGGTCCGGGGTCCGCTTAAGGGGCCCGAAATATGTTGGATTCTAGATGCTCTGTGGTGCAATCTGAGGCCATTCCTGGCCACTTTCCCTTGACTGTTTTGAGCTAAAGTTTTTAAGATTATATATAGGCAAAATTTAGTTCATTGGAAATTGTTTAGAAAACACTCTTGCTCTTAAATGTATAGCGTAGTGGTAGTGTAGGGCCATGATTCAAGCATTGTGCTAATTCTCGAAAGCGTAGTGGGTGCTAGCGCTATTTAATGCCTGGCTAGAATACTGGCTATAACTGAATTTTTATTAACCCTAACCTACCTAAATCCATCAAAATCCAAACCCTGTTTTGGAGGATTTCGGCGGATTCAGGATACCTCCATATTGAAAACTGGGGGATTTTAATGGATTGAGGATTGTAAGCCTAGCGGTACTGCAGGATTTTGATGGATTCAGGATACCTCCATATTGAGCAGTCACCAAAATCAACTTTTTGTGCATGACAAAATGGGTGGATTTTGGCAGATTCAGGATACTATCTAGTAAGGTTACCCCTGGGGTTAGGGTTAATGAGTATTCACAACTACAAAATTACTGAAAATTCCAACTCGACAGACCCCCTCCCCTCCCCACACACACAAACAAATTATTGAAGAAACTTTCTGAACGGAAAGTTTCTTCCATGCTTCATGTATGCACGAAGAATCAACAATCGAAAACAATCCTCCAATGTTTGTTACTGGGGACCACTGCCTAAATCCTGCAAAATCCTCCGGTGGGTTCTGGACAAACCCCCCAGTAACCTCAATCCTCCGAAATCATCCAGCATCAGATTGGTCCCGATGACCTGGATCCTGCATTTTCCTCCAGAGGCAAAAATCCTCTTATGCCCTCAATCCTGCAAAAATCCTCCGATGCTTCAACTTCCAAAGACCCTCAATCCTCCGAATGCTTCCATTTGGCAAAGATGATTTTGGAGAATTTGGGAAGGTACATGTAGGTTTAATGCAATGATGTTATTCATCAGACAGAGGTGCACACAAAATATCCAATATATCCAATATATATGCAAAATATAAAATATATCCAATATACCAAAAATACCCAATATATCCAATATACCAAAAATACCCAATAATATATAAAAATACCCAATCTAATTCCAGTGAAATCCATACAAACCTTTCCGGGGTCATCCTTTGATCTGGCTACTTTCATGAAACACTTGTTTAACGAGAGATTGTGTCTGATTGAGTTCTGCAAAGAAACAACCAAAAAATGAACAAGTTTTTACATGGATCATCAGAAAACGTGGCCACATTTTTCAAGCATCCCCAAATACAATGTATGCAAATGTATACATGTACATATCGGGTGTACATTTTGTAACACCAGCAATACAGTACTTTCATTTGCTGTGTTAAGAAGCTAGCTCAACCCTCGCAAGCTGCCAAACCTAGATTTCGTCCCTTAGGATAATATAGGGAAATTGACATGATTTGGTGGTTATTAGCCAAATCTACTGTGCTAGTAGAGTGCGAGTCACCGCCAAGACGCGATACGCAGTAGCCTACATGTACCCACTGGATGCCGGACTGAGCCAACGCACTGCATTTCTCGGCTAAACTCGCTGATCGGTCTACAAACTTTAGCGAGAAGGCTGCCAGCTGTGTAACATGTATAATTTTAAGCCCTTGCTATGCACTTAGAACCTCCGTTCATTTCATAGAGACCGTAAGCTTCAAGCAACATGAAAGAGCTTAGATAACTTTACGGCAACAACATATTTTTTTTGGGCCTTAGCATGACTTGATCCGAACTATCACTTTTTGTACAGTACATGTATGTACATTGTACACACAGCAAAGATTTTCTGTTTACTAAATGCAACTCTTATGAAACTGGGAGCTGGTTGCATCATGTACATGTAGCTAGTACGGACCAAAAAAGTTATGAGTACAAAAATGATAATATCTTTATTGGCGAGGTTAAAATTGGCAGAAGGCCAAGCAAACAAAGTACACAGTGCACAATGATTGTTGATATCGGTTTCCATTCATCACCTCGGGCTTCCACCACTTGAAGTCTAAAATTAGACTTCTCTTTAAAAAGTTTATCCTGAATAATGTGTGCCCCACCCCCCTTCCTATCAGGTCCGACATAAGTAAATGGCCGATTTAAAAATCCTGCAACACAGACATTATGTAGCGTGAACGTCAACATTTCAATTTTAGGATAATTTTATGTTAATTTCTATACAAGTGAGTAGAAGTTGCAGCTCGTGATAATAAGGGAATAAATATGTGCTGGGCCGGTTTTAAACGTACGTTTAAAACCGCCTTGGGGCCTGGGCGCTTGATAATGACCTGAGCCGAAGGCGAGGGTCATTATCAGCGTCCAGGCCCCAAGGCGGTTTTAAACGTACGTTTAAAACCAGCCCAGCACATATTTATTCCCATTCATAAAATACCTTTTTGTATAATTAAGCAAAAACGACCAAAAATTTTAATTGTTTTTACCTTGGTTTGTAAAACACCCTTTCAGCTATTTAATGGTTCGTGCCACGCGCGAGTAGTGCTAAACATGTCCTTATATGGAAATTGACGCGCGCGCGACGCGCTCGCCAGGTGGTGCAGAACGCAGCAGTGCCGGTGTAGTGTGAAATTATGGACTCTAAATACGGACGCATCGGTAGTATTGCGCTTGCGTTATTAGGAGAGTGACTGGTCGCTCGAGTGTTCAACCAATAAAATGGACCAGATCTTGTAGGACTCTACATTTCGTGTGACACCGGAAAACATGTTTAAAACCTCACCGTGTTTAAACAACTTCCAGCTGTGTTTAAACAACCGTTTAAACACACCCACGTGACAGGCTCTCAACCAATAGGGATAGTGAAACTCGCTGAGGCATTTATGAATGGCCGTTAAAGACAAGCTACTGCAACTGTAAGTTCAAACATTTCCCGTATGATTGCAATTTGCAACCCACTAACTTTATTTACAGAAGAGGGGGGTGCACATCCAATGGTACCACAGGGTACAAAGCTAACAACAAAAAGTTGAACTCTTATTCCGTATTCAAACTTATAAATAAACAAAACTTAAAATGCTGATCAGGATTTTTTTTTACGGATGTGGACATTTAGCGGGTACCAGCAACATGTTCCGAAATGTTTTGCCGTGTGTCTTCTCTGAATGGTGTATATCAATGACATATTCTCTTATCGGATTTGGACAACACAGGCCTATAACATTTCAACTTCCCAATCTGGTTGAGCTGTGCCACAGCCTAGTGGATAGTATATCTGACACATGAGTGGCAGGTTGGTAGTTCGATTCTTCATGCATGAAGAAAACACCATTTTTTCTAATTTTTTTGTTTTTATGCACTTTTTCGAAAAACCAAATCCTCTCCTCTCCCACAGCTTGTGTGTCTCAACCTGTTACTCGATAGGTTTTGATAGATAGGGTAGTTGGCTCCAAATTTGGCACCTGGAGAGGGAGGTTTAAAGGCAGTGTACATGATTGGTCATTGTTGCATTTTTCAGAAATGGGCGGATTTGGGGTTTAGTATTTTATAGGAAATATCGTTCCACTGACCTGTTCAAAGTTTTGCGTTGTTGGATGGCCAAAAAAAAAACGAGAGAAAAACTGTCGGGCGGATGATAGCCTTTAGTCAAGGCGCGCGTGGCTATTTGGGCGCGTGACGCGCCCCAGATATGCCATGGCGCCATCATGTCTGGGGCACGCTACTCGTCCGGGTAGCCACACGTGCCTTGACTAACGGCTACAGGGCAGTTTTCCAACGATTTCCAGCTGGAAATCGTTGGAAATTGATATAAATTTCCACTTTTCTTTACAACGACAGCACACCTGGTGCCATCATTTCACAGGATGATTAAGACTACTTTTAACTTACATGTACAGTCTAGTAATGTATTTCGTAATAATTCAGTAAAAGAAAATTGGGAGGATTACCAATCGTGTACGTAGTTTTCCCTTTATCTAGCTTGTTTTCTTGTGTACTTTCTTAGGCAACTTTATCTTAAATTATTTCATTAAACTTTAACATTTTTCCTTTTACCTAGTTTGTGGTTTTGGAAGATTTTTTTTCCAAGGGGAGAAAAAGGTCCAATGACGGATATTAACCACTCAGAGAAGACTTCTACAGCAAAGCATCATTTCATAGACAATTTTGCTTGTTTTGTGTAAAATTGCCAGCTAAATTCCATTACTCATTAGGCCTGTTCTCGTGGTCAAAATGACGTCACATCTTCCCCTTCATCTATTAATGTATACACAGCACGTGTGCATGTTTTCCCCTCCGCGCTGCATAGCAACTCATTGATCTCTCTACAAAGTTCAAGCGAAGTTCCCGGATGTCCGACTGCAAGAATTGCCTTCTTTTCTTAAAATAAAAGTTAAAAGTCTCTTGTTTATGATTTGTCACAGGTCATGCAGGTGCACCATCTTACATGTACCTTTCCCTATGCACAGACTGACACTGACACTGACACTGAGAGCAACACCAATGAGTGACTGTGGGCGTGTTTGTTTCACGCAGATCCGGAGCGCGATCAGTGATCCAGAGCGTCGAAAGCTGCTCTGGATCACGTTTTTAAGGATCCTGCTCGCGAGGTGGGTTCGCAAGATCCAAGATGGCAACGTGCGAGATGGACAGAGAAAAAGTGACTGTATTTTTTGGTAGATTTGAAGCATTTAACGAGCTTTTGTGACAGTATTTAGTCATAATTCTTTTGCAGTGTAATTTTGTTATTAAAGCTATGTACGATGTATTTACTTTTCTAGAAATACTTGATAGTTTATCAGAAAAATAACCTTACAAAATCTGAAGCAGACGACATGTCGTGTAGTACAAATTATCCCAGCATGCAACATATAGCGAGAGGGATTCGCGATTCTGTTTGTTTTCGTTCGGCTCTGGATCACCTCCCGATCTGTGTGAAACAAACAGGCCCACAGTCTACGCGACTGATGATCAAAGTAAAGGAAGCGCCCTCTATAGCAAAAATTGCCAATGATAACAGTCAATGCTTGCTTGCAAACATGGCAAAAATGGGTCCCAAATCATCGCGAATAACATTGTCATTCGACAAAAAGGAAATGCATACCTTCCAACCACTGCCGGCGTCTCTGTAGTAAGGGAAACTGTCACAAATCCACTGATAAATCTCGCTCAACGTCATTCGCTTTTGCGGCGCGCTGTTGATGGCGAACGTGATGAGGTTAGCGTAACTGTACGGTGGTTTTCCGTCCTTGGCCGCTTGCTGCGATTCGTCCCAAGTTGCGCTCGTGTCATGCGGCGAACTGGGGGACTTTCGCATGGGTATCGTTCCTTTGTTTGGGTCCACATGCGTGTTCCGTCCTTGTTGGTTCTTTCCTGGGATTCCACCTCCGTTTAGAGCTCCACCGACTGTCAATCTGGGCAGCCAGTCCATCGCAGTCAGACTACTTTCCAAACTCAATTCCGTCTCGGCCGCCATCTTGGCTGTTTCTGATCGGTGGGGCTTGATCACCACCGCGTATGGATACTGAATCTTGGGACCCACAACCTTTAAACTTCCGCCTTCGCGAGATCGGAGCTAAAATTAGTCATCAAAGTCCCCATTAAAGATATGAAATACCGAATTATCTTAAATGTCACCCCAAGTGTCGGTGTGGGAGTCCGTTCCGGTGAATTATGAACGAGGCACTACGTTCAATATGGTGCGGAAGCCACATCGCACTGCCATTTCTGGGCATCATACCCCCCGCGAAGACTGCCATGGTAGCCGCTTCCTTCTTACGTCATACGGTGTGCTCTGTAATAATACGGCACCTGTCATTGGTAATGCCGGTACTTTTTCCCAGGGATCCGGGAGCGCTTGTCTGCGCGGGATTTTAACAATTGATTATTATTTTGCTCTACCAATGCTATATCATACATTTCACACCTTTTTCTTGATTATTTTGGAGGACATATTTTTTTGTAATAATATATTGTGCCGCTTTGACTTGGAGTCAATTAGGCCTAAACCTAATAAACCAAACAAAAATTGCGCCCTCATTCAAACTTTAATATTGGACAGATTTTTAAACCACGGCCTTCATTTTACTTACAAATGAAATGAAGCATCAAGCTCATGCTATAGTATTGTTGTATGGCACGATTCTATGTATAAAAACAAGCTGAACTGGAATTTTTTTGTTGGGGGGGGGGGGGGGGGGGGTTAATTTCAACAGTGGCATATAAATTATGTGAGCATAATTATTGAGGAATAGCTCCCAATTTCGACTTTTTGAGATGATTAAACATGCCAAAATAAAGATAAATTAATGGGCTTTCCAGTGATAAAATGTATCTCTGTACCTCAGTCCAATCCGAATATATGACCTAAAAGAAACGGCACCATACTGCAAACGCGGAGAGAACACATTTTTCAAAAAACGGGCTTCGAAAAATCATGCTGCGCGCCGGCAATTGCACCGTTAAAAATCGTCAATTTTTTAAACTTCACTTTCCTTTTGTCAAAACAAAACCACACCTAGAGATTTAATGGTTTCAAAACTTTCCAAGAATGGAATTCAAAATTGACTCCACCATGATTATTTGTTACGTATACATGACTTCAAGTTCAGTCGATTATACTCGAAAACTGATATTGGGGAAACATTGCACATTACGCGCTCTATCTAGAGGGTCATAATCTGCAACTGTTTGGCCGACCCTTGTATATCATTCTTGGTGTATCAGAGGCCAGTTTCAAATGGTATACTGTAATCAGATAAGTTTCTGACAGTTTCACTTCAACGAAGAGGGTCAGGCAAAATTAGACCGTTCTACCCGTTACAAAGTTCAAGTGGGCTTTCCTCAGCTGCTATGACGTACAGTTATTAGGCATGGCCGCACGTATGCATGAAGTATTCTTAGAATGCGAAGCTCGCATCACCGTGGTTAAAACAAACAAATAAATACAAACAAAGATAAACAAAATGATGTGCAAAAGTTGATTTAAATCCGGTGGGTGGGATACGGTTGGCAAGGTGATGGAGTGCACTTAAAGTTTAACGCGCGGAATTTTGTTTGGAATAAGGAAAGGTAGGCTGGGGTGTTGGTGCGCGTGTCTTTAAATTCTTGATATAGAACTTTTTCGGGGTGGCTACACAAATTGGAACCGTTTGGAGGAAGGGTTTGAATTTAGCAAAACTGGAAATTCCAGTCCCATCCCACCTCCTTCACTTTTGACTTTAAAAAATTCAAAATGGAGAAATTACCTCGATTTAATTCGTTTCTATTAATAGATGAGGTTTTCGAAAAATGATGTGAAATTCTTTTCGAAAATCCGCAACAACATTTTGTGCTCCTTCATTTTTTGTCGACACTCAATTTCCCAAATTAGTAATTGGCTGTCGTTAATACTGCGTACTAGTTCTGCTTGGTTTTATAGCGTCATTGGTTGATATTGACAGTTGTCCACGTGTTATTGACCTTCATGATTGTGGTTTTGGCTCTGTTGAGCTGATGATGCGGGTTTATGATATACCCAGCACGATGGGGCAGAGGGGTACCCCCCCCCCCCCCCCCCCCCTTATGTCCCTATACCCTATACACTCTCCAGACTATTGTTACCTAACACATCCCCCCTAGACCTCTGAAAATAATTCCTGAGATTCCGGGAACACAATGACCAACACAAAAGGGGGGGGGGGGGTTCCCTCTGCCCCATATCGCGCATCATATGGTTTGAGGGCGCTGTGGGCTCGACACGGCGATGCATTGAGGGCGCTGTTCAAAACAAAATCCCCGAACAACCACCACATGTGGAGACGGACGTATGAAGCTCAATTCTCCCAATCAACCATACACGTTTGCATGGCAAATATCTGGTACTCAGATGCTATGCGCGAAGTGTACAGATATACAATTGGGAACCAGTTCATTGCTAGTCTTGGCTTCGAGTCGCACTCATGCTTCATTTACCCTGTAAACTCCGCCCATAAAGGGAGGGCTTATAGCCATAAGCTACATTATAACATGCATTATGCATCCTTCATATCCAGTAATTATACTCATCAACCATGCTCAAGTGAGGGCGCACTATACTTCCTTCAACTGCGTAAATGGCAGCAATGGAATTCCATAATAATGTGGCTTTTGTAAAATATAAATTGAAACTCTCGAACATTTATTTATTTATTGTGTCAAAACCCTTTCGGCGTAGATTTATTTTTTTAAATGTCTTGCGGATCCATTCAGGAAATATATTTGTTTCCTCAATGATAGCAATAGAATTTTAGGCTACGGAAAATACGTGACTGACATCCCCCTATGATAGCTAAGCTCCTTTGAACTATTTGGATCACTAGATGTCACACATTGGAAGACAACAATCTCGTTGATGATTCACAGATATTGAAACACTATCAAAAAGGTTAGAAAATTCACTAATCCTGGAAAAAAAAGAGAATGGGCAATACAGACTCTATAGCAACGTATGGCAAAAATAATGCGCTCTGCCAAATAGACGATGATAAGTTGTTTCTTTCCTTCTATTATATCTCACTTATAAATGATTTACGAATTTTCTGTAAAAAAACCCAATTTTTTTTCTTTTGTGCTTTGTGTAATTTTAAATCTTGTACATATAATGTTATATATTTTCTTGTAATTTGCAGTGTTGTAAATTTGTATTTGTGAGGAAGCTCGTAATAAATGGGTTATTTAAACCCAACCTTAAAAAAAGCCCCCCGAGCGCCCCCACCCCCCCCCCCCCCCCCCCCTTGAGTGCGCCACTGCATCAACCACTCTCAACCCGTAAGGGTGAAACCCATCAACCATGCACGGTTCTCCTATTTTCCTCAATTGCCGGTTGGGGCGACACATAATGCTACAAAAGAGCGGGTTCGGGCGACGCGGTCGAATAGGGCGACACATAATAACTGTCGCCCCATTGTGAAAGTCGCCCCTTTTCGCGCCCCTTAGTGCTTACTAAAAAGTAAGGCACGTGGGGAAAAGTGCTGTAATGGGGCGACACCCGTGTCGCCCCGTTGAGGATATTTTCAGTTAGTGTGGCCCGTTTGTCGCATGTAGGGCCTACAGGAATTCTAATTGGCTGTTTTGGAAACTTTTCCAAAACAGCCCTTGTTTTCGTTAAGATTTTTTTTTTTTTCTTTTTTGGCTGTTTCGAAAGTTTTTCGAAACAGCCCTTGTTTTCGTTAAGATTTTTTTTTTTGGCTGTTTCGTAGTTTTACGAAACAGCCCTTGTTTTCGTTAAGATTTTTTTTTTTTTCTTTTTTTTTAGCTTTTCCGCATACCTGCGGAAAAGGTATTGTTTTCGTTCCGGTTTTTTTTTTTCTTCTTCTTCGTCTTCTTTTTCTTTTTCTCCCCAAAACCCCATAAACTTTATGCACGTTTTTTCTAATCGGCACTTTTGCCCTTAAACAAACTTCAATCTTAATGAGAGTTGGCATACACTCAGACCCTGTACTGAACTCGTACATATTACTCTGACGTCATGATGACGTCATCATGTATCAAATTACAAGCAATTAAAGATTAGCAGATTTAATCTTTGAAAATCAATATAAAATCAACCGTGAGAGCCCGGAACTTGATTTTTGTGGGAATTGATAGTATAATCCAGGATCTTTATTTTATCTCGTGCGCGTCAAATCACGTGACCCTTCCTTCCGGTCCAAACCGGAAGTGCCTCATCATTTGAAAGTGGAAAAAGATGGGAACTTGCTTTCAACGATGTTGGTCTCCGACTAGGTTGTACTTCACAAAAAAATTACATGTGACGTCATAAAATGTTCGAGCGCCCTCTAGCGGCAAGTTGAAAAATGCTTAAAATGAATAATCGGTCGATGTGTGTGGCGAAGTTTGCTGAAATCACTCTATAATTGATGTATGTAATCGGCTTCACGCTAAGAACAAGTTGAGGTGGAGAAAGATTGATGACGTCACCAGACCGGAAGTTGCAATGAAAAGACCTTTAAACCTAAAAAATTTGCTGAAAAATCAACCGCAGGAGATATAATGCAGATTTCTGCTTCAGATAGCATAGTTTACATAGCTCTCGAGTTTTCCGATAATGACGTCACGATGACGTCATCAAGTATCAGATTACAAGCAACCAAAGATTTCTAGATTTAGTTTTTGAAAATCAATATAAAATCAACCGTGAGAGATCTGATTTTGCTTTAATGTGAACTGATAGAATAATCCAGGATCTTCATTTTTTGTATTACGTGCAAAGTCACGTGACCCTTCCTTCCGGTCCAAACCGGAAGTGCCTTATAATTTGAAAGTTTAATCTTTGAAAATCAATATAAAATCAATCGAGAGAGATCTGATTTTGCTTTTTACGGGAACCGATAGAATAATCCAGGGTCTTCATTTTTTATATTACGTGCAAAGTCACGTGACCCTTCCTTCCGGTCCAAACCGGAAGTGCCTTATAATTTGAAAGTTTAATCTTTGAAAATCAATATAAAATCAATCGAGAGAGATCTGATTTTGCTTTTTACGGCAACTGATAGAATAATCCAGGGTCTTCTTTTTTTATATTACGTGCAAAGTCACGTGACTCTTCCTTCCGGTCTAAACCGGAAGTGCCTTATAACTTGAAAGTTTAATCTTTGAAAATCAATATAAAAATCAATCGAGAGAGATCTGATTTTGCTTTTTACGGCAACTGATAGAATAATCCAGGGTCTTCATTTTTTATATTACGTGCAAAGTCACGTGACCCTTCCTTCCGGTCCAAACCGGAAGTGCCTTACAACTTGAAAGTTTAATCTTTGAAAATCAATATAGAATCAATCGAGAGAGATCTGATTTTGCTTTTTACGGGAACCGATAGAATAATCCAGGGTCTTCATTTTTTATATAACGTGCAAAGTCACGTGACCCTTCCTTCCGGTCCAAACCGGAAGTGCCTTATAACTTGAAAGTTTAATCTTTGAAAATCAATATAAAAATCAATCGAGAGAGATCTGATTTTGATTTTTATGGGAACCGATAGAATAATCCAGGGTCTTCATTTTTTATATTACGTGCAAATTCACGTGACCCTTCCTTCCGGTCCAAAACGGAAGTGAGATAAGTTAGGGTCAATTGTCATAAATAGACGTTGTGTTTTCCCTTGAAATATAGATCGGGCAGAGGATTCGAACCCAGGCCTCTGTAGTCTAAAGCTTTCAGTGCTCTACCAATATAGCCACAACAGTAGCTAGACAAAATATTTTTACTTCAACCTGATATAGCTGTCTGAATAATGCGTGCGATGCTTGTTATATAAATTAACTTAATCATGAATATGCTTGATCGTAATAGCGGTCTAGATACGCCCATTTATGGTAATTGCCCCTAACCTTCCTAGAGAAACAAATTGGCCACTCGAACATCCGCGCATCGCGCACATACATCATTTGTACACAATGTACAGTGCTAACCCCACAAATCGAGTTGTAAATGATTCCCTTTTTAAATTCTGTGTTTTTAATTCTCCAAATTAAGACCATAATGACGTGAACCAACATGAACCAAAACACATCAAAGTGCGATACTTATAATCGCAAAGAAAACATATCTACAAATCTAAGGTATATTTCATGCAACCTTTATTATACTTTCACTCTTAATACTTTCACTCTTTAAACTTACTCTTTATTCCTTAATTCCTTTCATGTAAAAAAAAAAAAAAATGCAGAGCGGAAAAGCTATGTGTACTGTTCATCAACAGTCACACATCTCTCGTTTTTTTGGCTGTTTCGTAGTTTTACGAAACAGCCCTTGTTTTCGTTAAGATTTTTTTTTTTTTCTTTTTTTTTTTTTTTTTTTTTTTTTTTTTTGCTTCTTTTTCAGACTTTTTGCCCATAGCATTTGTACACGTTTTCTTTCTACCAGGCACTTTTGCTACTTTGATGCAGCCGATTGCCTTTAAACTTAACAGACACTTAGACCAACTGCTCAGAATGCATGCCGAACTTTTACGTCATGATGACGTCATCACGTGATTTTTTATGAATTTTTGAAATTTGAAAATCGTAACATTCATTAAATTATATCTAGCGAACAAAACAAGATATTTTCAAAATTCTTTTTGTTATAGCTTTGGTATGTCTCAAAGATATGCCCTAAAAAGCGAAAATTGTTTGACGTCATGATGACGTCATCAAAAATATGTTTTTTTGTAAACGCATGTAAGGGTCAATTCGATTACAAAAATGTATACATTGAATTTTCCTGTACCCAATTCCAAAATTTCATGATCGTGGCTCACTCAAGTAAGAAATGACAGCCATTTCAAAATTTAGACCAAATTCAATATAACACAAAGGAATTCTGGGACGGGCAGATAACCATGGCTATTATGTGCTTGCTGTTTATAAAAGGGGTTGATTTCTAGTCTTTTTTCAAGTCGCTGAATTTTTGAAGTATTAAAATCGTAACATTCTTTTCAATATATCTAGCGAACAAAACAAGATATTTTAAAAATTATTTTTGTTATAGCTTTGGTATGTCTCAAAGATATGCCCTAAAAGGCGAAAATTGTGTGACGTCATGATGACGTCATCAACAATATTTTTTTTTTTTTACGCATGTAAGGGTCAATCCGATTACAAAAATGTATACATTGAATTTTTCTGTACGTAATTCCAAAATTTCGTGATCGTGGCTCACTCAAGTAAGAAATAGGAGCCATTTCAAAATTTAGACCAAATTCAATATAACACAAAGGAATTCTGGGACGGGCAGATAACCATGGCTATTATGTGCTTGATGTTTATAAAAGGGGTTGATTTCTAGTCTTTTTTCAAGTCGCTGAATTTTTGAAGTATTAAAATCGTAACATTCTTTTCAATATATCTAGCGAACAAAACAAGATATTTTCAAAATTCTTTTTGTTATAGTTTTGGTATGTCTCAAAGATATGCCCTAAAAGGCGAAAATTGTGTGACGTCATGATGACGTCATCAACAATTCTTTTTTTTTAAACGCATGTAAGGGTCAATCCGATTACAAAAATGTATACATTGAATTTTTCTGTACGTAATTCCAAAATTTCATGGTCGTGGCTCACTCAAGTAAGAAATAGGAACCATTTCAAAATTTAGACCAAATTCAATATAACACAAAGGAATTCTGGGAAGGGCAGATAACCATGGCTTAAATGAGCATGCTGTTTATAAAAAGGGTTGATTTGTAGTCTTTTTTCAAGTCGCTGAATTTTAAATTTTTGGAATCGTAACATTCTTTTCAATATATCTAGCGAACAAAACAAGATATTTTCAAAATTCTTTTTGTTATAGCTTTGGTATGTCTCAAAGATATGCCCTAAAAAGCGAAAATTGTGTGACGTCATGATGACGTCATAAAAAAAAATCTTTTTTCAAGTCGCTGGAATATTGCCCATAGCATTTGTAAACTTTTTCTTTCTTACCGGCCACTTTGGATACTTTTAAACTTAGCAGACACTTACTCCAACTGCTCACAATGTGTGCCGAACATTTACGTCATGATGACATCATCACATGTCACGTGACGTAAAGGGGCATTTTTCGAAACCATATATCTACAAAAGTACAAGTCCGATTAAGTTGGAACGTAATATCTAGGTATGCCACCGGGTGTTATAGATGAACATTGACATGACGTTATGACCAAGTCATAACATGTCACGTGGTGTCATCTTAAAGGGGCACTCGCTAGATTATTGCCCATAGCATTTGTAAACATTTTCTTTCTTACCGGCCAGTTTGGCTACTTTTAAACTTGGCAGACACTTACCCCAACTGCTCAGAATGTGTGCCTAACTTTTACGTCATGATGACGTCATCACATGTCACGTGACGTCATCTTAAAGGGGCATTTTTCGAAGCCATATATCTACAAATGTACAAGTCCGATTCAGTTGAAACACACCATTTAGGTTGCCACCCGGTGTCATAGATGAAAATTGACATGACGTTATGTGATGTCATCTTAAAGGGGCATTCGCTAGGCTATTTCCCATAGCATTTGTACACGATTCCTTTTTTTAAACCAATCCTTCACACATCCAATAACAACATCTTCATCCCTCCGTCATTGTTAACTAACAAACAACTTTAAATATTGCATACACATTTGACATCCAAACTAACAATAAAAAAATTCGAAACAGCCCTGTGTTTGTCCACAAACACTTGCCTCTAGTTTTTTTTTCTTTTTCAGACTTTTTGCCCATAGACTTTGTACACGTTTTCGTTCTGCCAGGCACTTTGGCTACTTTTATGCAGCCGATTGCCTTTAAACTTAACAGACACTTAGACCAACTGCTCAGGATGCATGCCGATCTTTTACGTCATGGTGACGTCATCACGTGATTTTTTATGAATTTTTGAATTTTGAAAATCGTAACATTCATTAAATTATATCTAGCGAACAAAACAAGATATTTTCAAAATTCTTTTTCTTATAGCTTTGATATGTCTCAAAGATATGCCTTAAAAAGCGAAAATTGTGTGACGTCATGATGACGTCATCAAAAATGCTTTTTTTTTTTAACGCATGTAAGGGTCAATCTGATTACAAAAATGTATATATTGAATTTTGCTGTACCCAATTCCAAAATTTCATGATCGTGGCTCACTCAAGTAAGAAATAACAGCCATTTCAAAATTTAGACCAAATTCAATATAACACAAAGGAATTCTGGGACGGGTTGATAACCATGGCTATTATGAGCTTGCTGTTTATAAAAGGGGTTGATTTCTAGTCTTTTTTCAAGTCGCTGAATTTTTGAAGTATTAAAATCGTAACATTCTTTTCAATATATCTAGCGAACAAAACAAGATATTTTCAAAATTCTTTTTGTTATAGCTTTGGTATGTCTCAAAGATATGCCCTAAAAGGCGAAAATTGTGTGACGTCATGATGACGTCATCAAAAATATATTTTTTTTTAACGCATGTAAGGGTCAATCCGATTACAAAAATGTATACATTGTATTTTTCTGTACCCAATTCCAAAATTTCATGATCGTGGCTCACTCAAGTAAGAAATGACCCATTTCAAAATTTAGACCAAATTCAATATAACACAAAGGAATTCTGGGACGGGTTGATAACCATGGCTATTATGAGCTTGCTGTTTATAAAAGGGGTTGATTTCTAGTCTTTTTTCAAGTCGCTGAATTTTTGAAGTATTAAAATCGTAACATTCTTTTCAATATATCTAGCGAACAAAACAAGATATTTTCAAAATTCTTTTTGTTATAGCTTTGGTATGTCTCAAAGATATGCCCTAAAAGGCGAAAATTGTGTGACGTCATGATGACGTCATCAAAAATATTTTTTTTTTTAACGCATGTAAGGGTCAATCCGATTACAAAAATGTATACATTGTATTTTTCTGTACCCAATTCCAAAATTTCATGATCGTGGCTCACTCAAGTAAGAAATGACAGCCATTTCAAAATTTAGACCAAATTCAATATAACACAAAGGAATTCTGGGACGGGCTGATAACCATGGCTATTATGAGCTTGCTGTTTATAAAAGGGGTTGATTTGTAGTCTTTTTTCAAGTCGCTGAATTCTTGAAGTTTTATAATCGTAACATTCTTTTCACTATATCTAGCGAACAAAACAAGATATTTTCAAAATTCTTTTTGTTATAGCTTTGGTATGTCTCAAAGATATGCCCTAAAAAGCGAAAATTGTGTGACGTCATGATGACGTCATAACAAAAAATATTTTTTCAAGTCGCTAGAATATTGCCCATAGCATTTGTAAACTTTTTCTTTCTTACCGGCCACTTTGGCTACTTTTAAACTTAGCAGACACTTACTCCAACTGCTCACAATGTGTGCCGGACCTTTACGTCATGATGACGTCATCACATGTCATGTGACGTCATCTTAAAGGAGCATTTTTCGAAGCCATATATCTACAAAAGTACAAGTCCGATTAAGTTGGAACGTAATATCTAGGTATGCCACCGGGTGTTATAGATGAACATTGACATGACGTTATGATCAAGTCATAACATGTCACGTGGTGTCATCTTAAAGGGGCACTCGCTAGATTATTGCCCATAGCATTTGTAAACGTTTTCTTTCTTACCGGCCAGTTTGGCTACTTTTAAACTTGGCAGACACTTACCCCAACTGCTCAGAATGTGTGCCTAACTTTTACGTCATGATGACGTCATCACATGTCACGTGACGTCATCTTAAAGGGGCATTTTTCGAAGCCATATATCTACAAATGTACAAGTCCGATTCAGTTGAAACACACCATTTAGGTATGCCACCCGGTGTCATAGATGAAAATTGACATGACGTTATGATGAAGTCATTACATGTTATGTGATGTCATCTTAAAGGGGCATTCGCTAGGCTATTTCCCATAGCATTTGTACACGATTCCTTTTTTTAAACCAATCCTTCACACATCCAATAACAACATCTTCATCCCTCCGTCATTGCTAACTAACAAACAACTTTAAATATTGCATACACATTTGACATCCAAACTAACAATAAAAAAAATCGAAACAGCCCTGTGTTTGTCCACAAACACTTGCCTCTAGTTTTTTTTTGCTTCTTTTTCAGACTTTTTGCCCATAGCATTTGTACACGTTTTCTTTCTACCAGGCACTTTTGCTACTTTGATGCAGCCGATTGCCTTTAAACTTAACAGACACTTAGACCAACTGCTCAGAATGCATGCCGAACTTTTACGTCATGATGACGTCATCACGTGATTTTTTATGAATTTTTGAAATTTGAAAATCGTAACATTCATTAAATTATATCTAGCGAACAAAACAAGATATTTTCAAAATTCTTTTTGTTAGAGCTTTGGTATGTCTCAAAGATATGCCCTAAAAAGCGAAAATTGTTTGACGTCATGATGACGTCATCAAAAATATGTTTTTTTGTAAACGCATGTAAGGGTCAATTCGATTACAAAAATGTATACATTGTATTTTCCTGTACCCAATTCCAAAATTTCATGATCGTGGCTCACTCAAGTAAGAAATGACAGCCATTTCAAAATTTAGACCAAATTCAATATAACACAAAGGAATTCTGGGACGGGCAGATAACCATGGCTATTATGTGCTTGCTGTTTATAAAAGGGGTTGATTTCTAGTCTTTTTTCAAGTCGCTGAATTTTTGAAGTATTAAAATCGTAACATTCTTTTCAATATATCTAGCGAACAAAACAAGATATTTTAAAAATTATTTTTGTTATAGCTTTGGTATGTCTCAAAGATATGCCCTAAAAGGCGAAAATTGTGTGACGTCATGATGACGTCATCAACAATATTTTTTTTTTTTTACGCATGTAAGGGTCAATCCGATTACAAAAATGTATACATTGAATTTTTCTGTACGAAATTCCAAAATTTCATGATCGTGGCTCACTCAAGTAAGAAATAGGAGCCATTTCAAAATTTAGACCAAATTCAATATAACACAAAGGAATTCTGGGAAGGGCAGATAACCATGGCTATTATGTGCTTGATGTTTATAAAAGGGGTTGATTTCTAGTCTTTTTTCAAGTCGCTGAATTTTTGAAGTATTAAAATCGTAACATTCTTTTCAATATATCTAGCGAACAAAACAAGATATTTTCAAAATTCTTTTTGTTATAGCTTTGGTATGTCTCAAAGATATGCCCTAAAAGGCGAAAATTGTGTGACGTCATGATGACGTCATCAACAATTCTTTTTTTTTTAACGCATGTAAGGGTCAATCCGATTACAAAAATGTATACATTGAATTTTTCTGTACGTAATTCCAAAATTTCATGGTCGTGGCTCACTCAAGTAAGAAATAGGAACCATTTCAAAATTTAGACCAAATTCAATATAACACAAAGGAATTCTGGGAAGGGCAGATAACCATGGCTTAAATGAGCATGCTGTTTATAAAAAGGGTTGATTTGTAGTCTTTTTTCAAGTCGCTGAATTTTAAATTGTTGGAATCGTAACATTCTTTTCAATATATCTAGCGAACAAAACAAGATATTTTCAAAATTCTTTTTGTTATAGCTTTGGTATGTCTCAAAGATATGCCCTAAAAAGCGAAAATTGTGTGACGTCATGATGACGTCATAAAAAAAAATCTTTTTTCAAGTCGCTAGAATATTGCCCATAGCATTTGTAAACTTTTTCTTTCTTACCGGCCACTTTGGATACTTTTAAACTTAGCAGACACTTACTCCAACTGCTCACAATGTGTGCCGAACATTTACGTCATGATGACATCATCACATGTCACGTGACGTCATCTTAAAGGGGCATTTTTCGAAACCATATATCTACAAAAGTACAAGTCCGATTAAGTTGGAACGTAATATCTAGGTATGCCACCGGGTGTTATAGATGAACATTGACATGACGTTATGACCAAGTCATAACATGTCACGTGGTGTCATCTTAAAGGGGCACTCGCTAGAATATTGCCCATAGCATTTGTAAACGTTTTCTTTCTTACCGGCCACTTTGGCTACTTTTAAACTTGGCAGACACTTACCCCAACTGCTCACAATGTGTGCCGAACATTTACGTCATGATGACGTCATCACATGTCACGTGACGTCATCTTAAAGGGGCATTTTTCGAAGCCATATATAAACAAAAGTACAAGTCCGATTAAGTTGAAAAATAATACCTAGGTAGCCCAGTAGGTTTTTAGATGAAATTTGACTTGACATTATGATGACGTCATCACATGTCCTTAACGTCATTTTAAAGGGGCAGTTTTTGAAGCCATATATAAACAAAAGTACAAGTCCGATTAAGTAGAAAAATAATACCTAGGTAGCCCAGTAGGTTTATAGATGAAAATTGACATGACATGATGACGTCATCACATGCCACATGACGTCATCTTAAAGGGACAGTTTTTGGAGCCATATATAAACAAAAGTATAAGTCCGATTAAGTTGAAAAGTAATATCTAGGTAGCCCAGTACATATAGGTTTATATATGAAAATTGAATTGACATTATGATGACGTCATCACATGTCACGTGACGTCATCTTAAAGGGGCAGTTTTTAAGGCCATATAAACAAAAGTATCAGTCCGATTAAGTTGAAAAGTAATATCTAGGTAGCCCAGTACATATAGGTTTATATATGATAAGTGACTTGACATTATGATGACGTCATCACATGTCACGTGACGTCATCTTAAAGGGGCTGTTTATGAAGCCATATATAAACAAAATTATAAGTCCGATTAAGTTGAAAAGTAATATCTAGGTAGGTCAGCAAGTTTATAGATGAACATTTATGTGACGTTATGATGACGTCATCACATGTTACTACTACAAACAACTTTAATTAATTTCAAAATTACCAAAGAAAACTGGCAGCAGCGCGATTGTTTGACAAACTTAAATTATTGTATTCACATTTCACATCCAAACTAAAAAAAACAAAAACGAAACAGCCCTGTGTTTGTCCACAAACACCAACCTCATGCCTCTAGTTTTTTTTTTTGGCTGTTTTGGAAACTTTTCCAAAACAGCCCTTGTTTTCGTTAAGATTTTTTTTTTTTTCTTTTTTTTTTTTTTTTTTTTTTTTTTTTTTTTTTTTTTTTCCTTTTCAGACTTTTTTCCCCATAGCATTTGTACACGTTTTCTTTCTTACCGGCACTTTGGCTACTTTTATGCTGCCGATTGGCTTTAAACTTGGCAGACACTTAGACTAACTGCTCAGAATGTATGCCGAACATTTTCGTCATGATGACGTCATCACGTGATTTTTTATGAATTTTTGAAATTTTAAAATCGTAATATTCTTTTTAATATATCTAGCGAACAAAACAAGATATTTTCAAAATTCTTTTTGTTATAGCTTTGGTATGTCTCAAAGATATGCACTAAAAGAAAAAAAAAAGTGTGATGTCATGATGACGTCATCAAAAATGTGCTTTTTTAAAACACATATAAGGATAGGTCCGATCGTCATGAAAATTGGTGGGTAGGTAGATACTGGCACTAGGATGCAAAATCCAAAATGACGTCATGATGACGTCATCACGTGATTTGTTATGAATTTTTGAAATTTTGAAAATCGTAACATTCTTTTAAATATATCTGGCAAACAAAACAAGATATTTTCAAAATTCTTTTTGTTATAGCTTTGGTAGGTCTCAAAGATATGCCCTAAAAAGGAAAAAAATGTGTGACGTCATGATGACATCATCAAAAATGTGCTTTTTTAAAACACATATAAGGATAGGTCCGATCGTCATGAAAATTGGTGGGTAGGTAGATACTGGCACTAGGATGCAAAATCCAAAGTGACGTCATGATGACGTCATCACGTGATTTGTTATGAATTTTTGAAATTTTGAAATCGTAACATTCTTTTAAATATATCTCGCAAACAAAACAAGATATTTTCAAAAAATTTTTTGATACAGCTTTTGGTATGTCTCAAAGATATGCCCTAAAAGGCGAAAATTGTGTGACGTCATAATGACGTCATCAATTTTTTTCTTTTTACGCATGTAAGGGTCGGTCCGATTAAAAATATTTATACATTGAATTTTTCTCCACCTAATTCAACAATTTCGTGATCGTGGCTAACTCAAGTATTAAGAAATAACAAGGCATCTGAAAATTGTGACCAAATTCAATATAACACAAAGGAATTCTGGGAAGGACAGAAACCATGGCTTTCATGTGGCATGCTGTCTATAAAGAGTTGATTTCTAGTCTTTTTTTCAAGTCGTTAGACAAGTCGTAGGCAGACACTTACACCAACTGCTCAGAATGTGCGCCGAACTTTTACGTCATGATGACGTCATCACATGTCATGTGACGTCATCTTAAAGGTGCATTTTTTGAAGCCATATATCTACAAAAGTACAAGTCAGATTAAGTTAAAATGTGGTATTTAGTTATGCCAGCATGTGTTAGATGAAAATTTATGTGACGTCATGATGACGTCATCGGCTAATTTTCTATAATTTTTTTCATTTTTGAAATTTCATTTAAATCACATACTTTTACACAAAAAAACAAAACAGCCCTGTGTTTGTCCACAAACACTGCACCATACATCTAGTTTTTTCTTTTTTTTGTTCTTCTTTTTCAGCCAAAATGCCCATAGCATTTGTACACGTTTTCTTTCTTACTGGCACTTTGGCTACTTTTATGATGCCGATTGGCTTTAAACTTGGCAGACACTTAGACTAACTGCTCAGAATGTCTGCCGAACATTTACGTCATGATGACGTCATCACGTGATTTTTTATGAATTTTTGAAATTTTAAAATCGTAAAATTCTTTTCCATATATCTAGCGAACAAAACAAGATATTTTCAAAATTCTTTTTGTTATAGCTTTGGTATGTCTCAAAGATATGCACTAAAAGGGAAAAAAATGTGTGACATCATGATGACGTCATCAAAAATGTGCTTTTTTAAAACACATATAAGGATACGTCCGATCGTCATGAAAAGTGGTGGGTAGGTAGATACTGTCACTAGGATGCAAAATCCAAAGTGACGTCATAATGACGTCATCACGTGATTTGTTATGAATTTTTGAATTTTTAAAATTTGTAACATTCTTTTCAATATATCTAGCGAACAAAACAAGATATTTTCAAAATTCTTTTTGTTATAGCTTTGGTATGTCTCAAAGATATGCCCTAAAACGGGAAAAAATGTGTGACGTCATGATGACGTCATCAAAAATGTGCTTTTTTAAAACACATATAAGGATAGGTCCGATCGTCATGAAAAGTAGTGGGTAGGTAGATACTGTCACTTGCATGCAAAATCTGAAATGATGTCATGATGACGTCATCGTCAATTTTTTTGTGATTTTTGAAATTTTTGAAATTTCATTTTAATCACAATTTTACACAAAAAACAAAACAGCCCTGTGTTTGTCCACAAACACTGTACCAGATGTCTAGTTCTAATTATTATTATTTATTTGACCTTGACATACACAGAAGTAGAAGTACAAAACAAAAACTATAATTAACAAACAAATGCACAAGTACAAACAAAATGTACACGAGAAAAGACAATTATAAGATGGGGAGGGCAGCCAGACAGGCATGGAGAACGAAAAATGAGAACCTGAAGAGGGAGTGAATGAATAGAGGAATCCCACAACGACGAGTTTAGCGCCGATCTGCGACTTCCGCGTTTGAAAACGAGGATCTCAATGTCACAGTAAACAACTTTTATGGCCCGATTAATTCATGCATGAATGAATGAATGCGCTGAAAAGCGTTGTTTTGTTTGCCACTGACATTCTCGCTTTCAACCCGGAAGTGCGTAGAAGGGGCTAATGTGAAATTCCTCTATATGTTTACATGGGAGCATGCAAGTATATGGCACTCAATCTGGGGACGAACACAGCAAAGAGAACGGCCTAACAAGAAAAACAACACAATATTATGCAGGTCAGGGACAACAAAAGTAAACTAAATTACTGTTGCTCGGAAGCATGTTGTCCCAAACATAACACTAAACCCTTTTTTTACTTTAAATATCTCAGCCATTGACAGAGGGCGCCCATGACCTCAAAATGCATAGTTGCTCGGGTCACTGCACTTTGGGTGAAAAGAGTTTCACTCCAGTCGTCCTTCGAAGCACTGAGCCGGCCCCATGTACATGTACATGTACTGGAATAAACGAGTTGGTAGTCATTGTTCGACAATATCTCTGAAGACTCTGAGAAGCACATGTAGGCCTACATGTAAAACAAGATTGGAACTATGGACATCAAATTTACAAAGAAACAAAGGGTTTTTATTTTGGCATGTATTCTGATGGCGATCACTTGTGCCAGTAGTTACTTATGGGGGGGCCGAGATGGAAGATTGTTTCACCGAGTTCATGCGTCAGCATCCAACGACAACATAAGGTTAGTCAAACGTGGATGATGGACCTTTCTAAATTACCGTAACTTGAGATTTCGGTAATGAAGCATAATGACAAAAGCAATTAATGACTTTTGTTTTCTAAATGAACGTCGGTTGTTTGGTTTCTTCCCAAACACACAAAGCTGGCCGTTTGACGTTTGTGTATGTGTGTAGAGTGTTTGCATGATTATTTATGGTCTCGTTGTTAAATTATTTAATAGCCTTGTCAAAGTTATTGAAATAGATGGAACAATACAATTTTAGTACTATCGAGTACAGTCGAAATGCAGTCCCAGTAATGTCTGTTCTTAAAAGCAGAAAACAAAGTTGCTTTATTAGAAGCACGTGGCTCAGTATGAAAGTCTCATCAGCATTGCCTTAAGTTCAACAATACAAGATATAAATGCTTTTCGCAGTGCTTTAAAAGGATACGAAACGAAAGAAAAAACAAACATCGCCACAATTTCCTCCAAAATGGATGAATGTAGTGATAAGTTAGTTCGGTATCTCGAAGGTGAAAGGTTATTCCGGATAAAATTGCTGAAGTAATATCATGCGATGTTACGCGAACGCCCATTTTGATTGAATTTAACGTGCGCGTTGTGCGACCACCTTGCGCGTTTATACGCGCGCGTTAGGTTACGGGTCATTCGGGATAACTAGTCATTGTGCACATGCGCAGTTGAAATACCGAACTGGCTTATTGAAGCAGACACCCCTCCCCCACGCCCGGGTTCTTCTCGTAATGCTGAGCTATAGATTAATACATGTTCAAATGTGTGGCCTTTCCAATATGCAATAACACTAAACCACGCTGAATGCAGTTACTGAAGCGAACAGACTTTGTACACTAACTCTGTATGCACGACGACGGGCTGACCACGATTACTTTCATCATCCACAATGATTTTTTTTCCACCCAAAAGGGTCATTCAACTAACATGCAGGTTTTTTAGTACTGCTACCGGTACGTACTCCTGCATAGAGCATAAGTTTACCCCCAGCTTACAACGACTTATGGCACACCATAATAGGAGCTACATAAAATATACAATGCGTACGCCGTCCATGGTCTTCAGAAATGGTCTTGTGACTGAAGAAAAAAGAGGCATTTCATTTTCCGTTATTTTGAAACATTTCAATGTGTCATTCACGTCGTTGTTAGATAAAAGCCAGACTAAAGTATACCCAGCACGATATGGGGCAGAGGGGTACCTCTGTTAAATTTGCAACACCAAAATTATTTAAATCTTTAGGTGTTGAAATAACACCAACGGACTTAAATTACAATTCAGACGGTGCGTTGAATCAAAAACGGTGTTCGAGTTGAAAAACTGCGCATGTCCGAAAACTGGATAATTCCTAATTTGGTGTTAATTAACACCAAAATCCTTGCCCAAAATATACACCAAGAAAGTTTTAAAATTTACACCCATGGTGTAGATTTTAACACCACAGTGTTTGCAGTGTATACCCTATACACTCTCCAGATTATTGTTACCCAACACATCCCCCCTAGACCTCTGAAAAGAATTCCTGAGATTCCGGGAACACAATGACCAACACAAAAGAGGGGGGGGGGGGGGGGGAGTTATTATAATACGCTCGCACCGTTTGGCTAGGTATTCAAACACACTTACCGGTATATAACAAAAGCATTCATTTGTCATTGTTCATCCCATGAAGCTTCTGATCTTCCTTTGGATTTGACTTGTGATTGACTTGATTACAACTTTGTTTTTTCTGAACTTCATTGCAGGTTGTTATGATTCTTGCCCACGTCGCATAGGGCCTATATATTTCAGCGCGAGTAGCGTGAACCAAGTCAGGAAACATGCATCATTAAAACCCCTTGACCCCGGGTTTTAGATGGGAGGCGCTGGGGCACCAGGTCGGGTTATGCAGCCAAGCAAAACGGAAACAAGAGGCTTGTGCAGCCAAGCATAACGTACACAATACCCCAATAATGGATTGAAAGTGCAGAGATTGACACAAATAGAAGTCAACCGGCCTGGTGACAATTTTCAATCTGCACGTATTTGTGTCAACCGTACGCAAGGGGTTAAAATCATTAAAATGGGACACGCTATACGGGGTGCAGGGAACACAATGACCAACACAAAAGAGAGGGGGGGGGGGGGGAGTTATTATAATACGCTCGCACCGTTTGGCTAGGTATTCAAACACACTTACTGGTATATAACAAAAGCATTCATTTGTCATTGTTCATCCCATGAAGCTTCTGATCTTCCTTTGGATTTGACTTGTGATTGACTTGATTACAACTTTGTTTTTTCTGAACTTCATTGCAGGTTGTTATGATTCTTGCCCACGTCGCATAGGGCCTATATATTTCAGCGCGAGTAGCGTGAACCAAGTCAGGAAACATGCATCATTAAAACCCCTTGACCCCGGGTTTTAGATGGGAGGCGCTGGGGCACCAGGTCGGGTTATGCAGCCAAGCAAAACGGAAACAAGAGGCTTGTGCAGCCAAGCATAACGTACACAATACCCCAATAATGGATTGAAAGTGCAGAGATTGACACAAATAGAAGTCAACCGGCCTGGTGACAATTTTCAATCTGCACGTATTTGTGTCAACCGTACGCAAGGGGTTAAAATCATTAAAATGGGACACGCTATACGGGGTGCAGGGAACACAATGACCAACACAAAAGAGAGGGGGGGGGGGGGGGGGGTTATCATAATACGCTTGCACCGTTTGGCTAGGAATTCAAACACACTGCCGGTATATAACAAAAGCATTCCTCTGTCATTGTTCATCCCATGTAGCTTGTGATCTGCCTTTGGATCTTACTTGTGATTGACTTGTGATTGACTTGATTACAACTCTGTTTTTTTCTGAACTTCATTGCAGGTTGTTATGATTCTTGCCCACGTCGCATATATATTTCAGTGCGAGTAGCGTGAACCAAGTCAGGAAACATGCATCATTAAAATCATTAAAATTGGACGCGCTATACGGGGTGCAGTTCCCATTTTTGAGTCATCCTGCACGCCCTATAAATGCAAAGACTTTCTTGCATCCCTCTTGCATAATATAAATATTTAGTGTTTTTTTCTCAACAGCGGGCGGTCTCACTCGGCAGCTACCCCGTGCAAGCCAAAACACCAAATCGTGTTCATCAAGACGCACAAGACTGCGAGTGCCACAGTCAGTGCTATCATTTACCGCTACGGCCACAAGAGGGCGCTCAACTTTGCTCTTCCCGAGGAAGGGGCAAAATTCAATCCCTTTGAGAGGTTTAACGCCTCTAACGCGTACCTGGCCGATCTCAGACATGAAAACGGGTCCTCGGTTTGGCCAGCTTTGGGAGGGTTTAACGCAATGGCGGCGCATGCGCGGTATGATCGAGTCGCTCTGAACGCGCTAATCCCCAATGCTGTGTACATCACCATCATCAGGGAACCCGCCTCGCAATTTGAGTCTGCCTTCGCTTTTTATCAATTAAGCACAATCATTCCTGGCAAGACTCTGGAAGAAATTTTCCAGGTAGATCCCGGGTTATATTTGAATACCTCCCAAAGACATTGTTACCTGGATTTCGCAAGGAACGGACAAATGCTCGACTTGGGACTCGACAAAAAGAATTACGGGAATTGGGAACTCGTGAAGGACAAAATCGAATCCCTGAGTCGGGATATGGACTTGGTGATGATAACTGAATATTTCGACGAGTCATTGATTCTACTGAAGAGGCTCCTCTGCTGGGATTTCAAAGACATTCTGTACATCTCCAAACATGTAAGAAACGCACGACAAACTATCTCCAAAGATCTGGCGAGTAAAATCCGCAAATGGAGTCAAGCGGACGTGATGTTGTACCAGCATTTCAACAAGACTTTATGGGACAAAGTCCGTTCATACGGTCCTGATTTCTGGCGCGATTTGGAAACATTTCGTGAACTGGAGGCGGCCATTACTGCAAAATGCATGAGACAGGTGGCCGATAGAGATAAAGCCAAGACGGTTCAGTTGAAACCTCGGCCATCATATACCAACAAAAAATGCCAAGAACTGAACAGGCAAATTTTAGGGTGGACCAAACTCATGAGAAAGGATCTAGATGAGAAAACAATAACAGTTACGATCACCAAGGGACAGGGGCGTGTCGACGTCCAGAAAAGGGGGCTCAGTTTAAGAACCAGGAGCGCCAATACAACAGAAAAGAATCCTTGGGAGAGAGAATATTTATTGAATTGTCAGAGAAGAATTGAATACACCAGGGGCTGAAATCCCCCTGTACGTTGGGAGAGGGTTAACCAATGCTACCATTCTCTAAACATGCCGTGCACAATATTATGCATAGGCCTACTGTGTTCTCCGAAGCTGTAAATATTGTTACGTGCGACTAATTCACAAGAACCAAAAAGAAATAGGGCACGACAGAAACAAATGAAACGGCAGTGGAATAATCACAAAGAAAGTTCAATTAAATATTTAAAAAGGTTGAAAGCACACATTTCTATTTGGAAGTCCCTATAAGTACCGGATTTTGACTGGACATGTTCTTGGTCAGTTGATTAGAAGTTGTGGCATATCACTGGTTTGGAGGTGTAGAAGCCTCGAAGTGCGTCTCACTATTGCACTGGACCGGTCTGGTCCAGGCCATAGGGAGAGCCTCAAAACCGCTACATAACGCTGAGAAGCTGCTGGGGCCGGAACCACTTCGCTCTTGTCACCTTCACTTTCGCCGTCCAAATTCTCCGATATTTCGCATCAGTTGGAAATAAATGAAGGCTTACTCCAGCCTTCGTTGTTTTGCTGCACCCAGCATACACACACCTTGTCGGCATGGCCGAAAAACACTATATTTTGCTTAGATTTTGCATGGACGAAGAATTTGTACATTGTACACTCAATGCATACGCGTGATGAATGGGGCCGGCTCGCGCAGCAGAATCTGTAATGTGCCTCGGTCTACGTCACACACTTGGACAAACATTTTCAATTTTTTTTCTTTCTCATATTGAACCTGGGAAATAATTGTCTCTGGACACAAAATATCATTGTCAAGATAATACTTTATTGTTTTAAGCAGGAATAATGCAATATAAATCCTAAATCATGTTTCCTTTAACTTTCTCGATAAGTTTTTTTTTTATTAGTATATTGTTCAGAAACGTATATTTCGTTTTCGTTAATTATATAGTTTATAACTGTTACTGCGGAAGTGACAGTGTTTAGTTAGAGACACACTTTGGCAACAATTTTTCCAGGAACAAGAAATGCCAACAAAAATAACACTGACAAAAGCCTCTCAATCGACCCTGTATAGGAAGATGTTGATAATAAAGTACGTACGCACGAAGGAGGAGGGGGGTTGTTGACATTGCGTACACCATGCGTACCGTACGCAAACCGACAATTTGCTTTTAATGAATTGTCATGAAATCAATGTACTATCTCATATAAATAACTACCAGGACCAGCTTTTGTGCATCGAAAAACAGTTATAACACACAGTACCCTTCACCCCAACCAAAACTAAATTTATCTTCCCAGCGCCACCGCCAGCCAACTCCGGCCTATTTTAGACCGCAAAAAGAACAAAACGGCTTAATAAACCGGCAGTGTACACCGTACTGGAAACTTACAGGTGTACTTGTATCAATTTCAACCGCGTGCTGTCCAAAATCGCTCAAGTACTGGGGGTAAACAAAAGAACAAAAAAAGATATGTATATCTATGTATATGTAGTAAGTTGAAAAGTTAAGTTATTATAGTGCTCACGTAATGAAGTTGTCCGAGCTTTCGGTGACGAGCGCCTTCCTCAGGGATGTTATGGCAGTGCATTCTTGGGTGGAATGAACGCGTTGAATTCCACGTTGATGCCGTCAGGGGAGCGCGTTTCCAAGTTGAATGTGATCCGTTGTTCTAAGGAACGGCGCTGGGCGTCAGTAGAGTCCAAAAGACGTTGACGGAGATGCAATGTCGAAATCAAACAGGCCATAACGAAGATAGATCTTAAAAGTTCGCAGCGGTGGAATTGAAATATTAAATTGTTGAATATGTATAATCAACTGCCTCTTGTTCAAACACACATATTTTCGTGAAAAGCGTTATTCACTACATCAATAAACCAATCATGAAACGTCAAGAGCAAACTATGCATGAACCAAAAAAAGGAAAACAAATATCTTTATACATAAAGATATTTGTTTTCCTTTTTTTGGTTCATGTCATCATTGACTGCTGTTTTGGTTAAAAATATATCACTGTTCAATCACTTCCATGTCCGTTAATAAAAAGGTATTTTTCTGTCAACATTTTGTGATTTATTTCAGTCTTTGGATGCGACATGCGAATCATATACTGCTACAGCAGGTGTACTGTGACGTTTAATGATGCTAGAATAGGGTAGTCTGAGAGATATGGAATGCGTATGCGTACGGGGGGGGGGGGGGGGGGGGGGGCGGGGGGGGGGGGGTAAAAAGTCGGCATTTCATGCATATTTACATTATGGACGGCCCCCCCATATTCTTGAACGTTGTGAAAAGTGACACGAGTTAAACTGTAAATGAAGAGAAACCTACCGAGAGTCTTTCCGTTTAAATTTTTAACGAAATCAATAAAAACAATATTGGTATTATTCAAGTGATTTTTCGGATTCTTCCTCCCTAACATCTTTAATTCTTGGCCACTCTTTTGCGAGAAGTTAGACTGGATTCAAGCCGCTCTCCGTGTTTGATCCGTGATCATGGCGAGCAACTGCAGGTCCGTACTATTAACTTTGGAATCACTTGGACAACTTCGTTAGCGTAGTACCTTTCTGAAAAAGGAAAGAAGAGGCCCTTGCTTTCTTTATTTGTGGTGCCTATACAAGGCAGTAATTTCGAAGTAAATTTCACGAAGGAGCTATTTGACTCGAGTAAATTTAAGTATTCCCCACCCCAATGGCGCATCAAGCGGAGATGTGGGGCACCTTTTCAATCACCCTGGCGAAAATTTGCCATTTTTGTTGTTGTGTAGGCGATATTTTTTAAAGAAATTGAAAGCATCACCATGTTTTAACTGGTACTACCACCCCCTCCCCCCGGCTTTTAATTGTTTTCCGAACGAAAACAATTTTCAGTCACCATCGACATAAAACTTGGATACGCCACCAGTATGTACACTGTTAAAAATGTCTATCATTTCACAAAACATCTTATGTCAATTGGTATTACCGGCTGTGTGTCGGTTCAGAGATGACCTGTAGACTGTTCTGTGTATCAACAGAGTACAATTCGTACATGAACGGGGATGTAATACATTATTTAATCATGTTTGGATAAAAGTAATTTTGTACATGAATTGCTTGACTAATTACCTATTACGATCAAGAAAGGGTGGTTTTTTTTTACTAAAACATAGCAATTTAACATGATTTTGCGCGCACAAATTTCCTTAAATTCTTATTGGTCAGCTGCCGCGTAATAAGTTACATGTAGGATAACAGTATATTCTACGGAAGCGTATTTAGGACATGGCAACAAACAATTTCCCGCCCACTATTTCGCCCAGGTGGATTACTATTTCGCCCGGGTGGATTACTATTTCGCCCGGGCGGATTAATCTGAACATATACTAACGGGTTTCACTATTTCGACAGTATTCCGCCCGGGCGAAATAGTATTCCGCCCGGACGAAATAGTAATCCGCCCGAACGAAATAGTAATCCGCCCGGGCGAAATAATAATCCGCCCGGGCGAAAGAATAATTTGTTTTTGGTCATGTCCTAAATACGCTTCCGTAATATACGCTTCTGTACGCACGAGCGTAGCACCAGAGCAAAAATGGCTTTTAATTTTGTTTGGCGAATTCCCGCATTGACCTCTCGCCGTTTACGAGTTAACCACGCCCCTTAGACAACCCTATGGGAATTTTGTGTGGTAATTTTTGTTTGTCTCAGATTTTGCGAGTTCCACCTGGAATTATAATTGATGTGATTGGACAATAATTCACAAGCTGCGTTGACGCGATTCGACCGCGATAGGTCAATTGGGAACCAAAAGTCTTCGTCATATGATTATGAATATTCAACAGGGCACGGATTGGATAACAAGTACGTCAATCTTCCAAGCAGATATCAATATACATATCTTTTGAAAGTCAGCTTTTTCGTAATGACCAAATAAGGCATAGAAAGGACATGATTTAAAGCAATATGAAAAAGTAATGTCCTTTTACAGAAGAAAAATAAGGAGTATCTTTAGCACCCCACCTACGCTACCTGGGAGGAATTATAACTTCACTAGTCAACCGCAATGCTTACATTTTAACAAGCTAAAACGACTGCTATGAAGACTAACTGCCTATATGCCTGCGTATCATGCACACATGAGTTATGGTAGAATTGAGCTTCATACGTCCGTCTCTGTGTATGCATGAAGTGCATGACATTATTTTCGTGGTTTGGAGTTTGTGACAAATGTGAGCCTGGAGGTAGGAAAGTGAGTGAGTGAGTAAAATGAACAGGTAGGCCTAGGCCTAAAATATATCTGAAATAATAAGGAAATTGTGTTGTTTGTGTAGTTCAGGATACCTCTAGAACATTTTTTATTTGTTTAGCTCTACTTAGTCTTAGTCTTAAAACCCCTTGCGTACGGTTGACACAAATACGTGCAGATTGAAAATTGCCACCTGGCATGCCTGGCCGGTTGACGTCTAACGTTATACAAATAATGAATGTTTATGAGTGCGATGGTAAGAATAATTTCATGAGGTGACAGATGGCATGTTCTATTCCACGAGGCGAAGCCGAGTGGAATAGAACATGCCATCTGTCACCGAATGAAATTATTCTTTCCATCGCACGAATGTGAAACATTCATTATTTGTTTTATACAACGCCTGAATAAATTCTTGTCATCTGATTGGTAACTTGTAAACTGGTGCTTACAATAAATGTAAGAAACATGTAGTAACACTGATAGCTGGGGGAACACTTTCAATGCATTTTATTCAAGTTAAAAACTGTTAAGAATTGTAAAAAACTGTTTTACGGTGAAGTCCATAGCGGATTGCATGCATGGATTTCTTTGTGTACAACGTGCCGTTTTCCTTTCTCAGTCCCGCATAAAACCAGGACAAAAAATGGTCGAGTTCCGAATTAGTTAAAGCTTCAATTGTTGTTCCTGCGTGTCTAGCAAATTCATCTAATCGTTTCACTGCATATTTGATTTGTCTCTTTGTATTTGGAGCGTCAGCATTGCTTACAAGTTCCAATATTTCGTCGTCTGTTAGGAGAACAAACCGCGGCAGTTCGGGTAACTCGGCCGCCATGTTGTGTGAATGACAGCGCTGTTGTTGTAGCGCCACCTAGTGACCGTGAAATTAGAAAAGTTTTTGGGTTCTATCAATGCGCGCGCACCATGTGATAGACCCATGTGATAGAACGTATTGGGCGGGGCGGGTTCGCGTCGTGTGATGGGTCGAATAATTCAATGCACGTGATCGACTCTCCACCAATCGGTTGGCGGGGATTTATTCAGGTGTTGTATAATATAGTATACATGCCAATTTCTGCTTTACACTTAGGCCTACAGTCACTTCACTTCGCCCTCGCGCCACTTCGCCCTCGCGCCACTTCGCCCTCGCGCCACTTCGCCCTCGCGCCACTTCGCCCTCGCGCCACTTCGCCCTCGCGCCACTTCGCCCTCGCGCCACTTCGCCCTCGCGCCACTTCGCCCTCGCGCCACTTCGCCCTCGCGCCACTTCGCCCTCGCGCCACTTCGCCCTCGCGCCACTTCGCCCTCGCGCCACTTCGCCCTCGCGCCACTTCGCCCTCGCGCCACTTCGCCCTCGCGCCACATCAGTTCGTTACATACAACATCCCTCATATCAGTTAAGATGTTACATTATAAATGTTTGTAAAAAATTACATTATAAATTTTACGAAATTTTTATAAAAACCTCTTGGAAAATATATCAATTTTAAAAATCGTAATAATTTGAATGACCAATTGATCATTGCCCATAAACTAATAAGAAAAGAAAAGCATGGTCACAAAAAGGATGTCACAAAACTCAATATAAGAACGCAAATAAAGTCTTGAATGCACCATCAAAACGAACTAGAATGTCCCTAAACGAAAACGAAAATTAGGAACAAAATCTTGGGTGAATTGAAACTGAATGCCCGGCCAAAATTGTATTGCTTTCATATCCGCAATGCGCATTGCGTTATCCGTTTTGCGTGATCCATTGCTTTCTGTGTAATTTCATTTTTACGCATAATGCAATACGGACACATGGATTCCTGGCCTAATTTGATCAGTCACGGTTGTGTAAAAACCATGCGAATTTGAATGACCAAATAACGAAAACGGCAAATTGGCCGCCAGGAAAACCTATATTACAAACACGACTAAATGGCATTAAAATACACGCATACAAGTACATTACCCACACAAATAAATTAAATCTAATCTGCATATATACAATAAAGAAGGTTTTAACTTATTCCAGTATTATCGTGATTCCTGCTTTACCGTATGGGAAGGGCAAAAAAAAAAACTAGTATTACAGTAGTATAAAGTTGGGCAAAACACAGTCATTTTGTACTTTAGAAAAACACGGATAGGCCCTATCCTTTTTTGGCTTAAAACTCTTCCAGGGCAGTGGCGGTGAACATTTTCTCAAACAGTCTCAGTAACATCATGGAGGAACATTCAGTTAGAACTGATAAATACACTGGTAAGTGGTTTTTGGGCGAAGTGGTTTTTGGGCAAAGTAGTAATTGGGCGAAGTGGCGTTTGGGTGAAGGGGTAATTGGGCGAAGTGGCGTTTGGGCGAAGTGGTTGAGGGCGAAGTGGTTGAGGGCGATGTGGTTTTTGGGCGAAGTGACCGACAACCCAATTCCTGCATTTTCAATTTCAATTCATTATTGGGGTATTGTGTACGTTATGCTTGGCTGCACAAACCTCAAGATCTTGTTTCCGTTTTGCTCAGCTGCATAACCCGGCCTGGCGCCCCATATGAAATCCGGGGTCAAGGGGTTAAATCATTGCTGGAGGTTCATTCAACTTTAGCATGGTGGTTAGTTCCAACTTTCAATTTTCATTCACATTTGCTGCAATTTTTCCTGAACATGCTGAAATAGGGCCGTTAGTTTACTCTATTAATTCAACAATATTTTAGTGAAGAAATGCAATTTTTGGAAAGATTTTACTTTAAAACCTCCCCCAAATCGCCGTAATCGGCCAGGAACAGCAAAATCTTGGCGAGTTTCGTTAGTTTTATCATGGAGGAAGGAAAAACAGATTATTTAGCTCGGTAAAAGTGGGATTGGTGATTGGCAGATAAATATCTATCATTAACGTTAGTCGACAGTAGCATTTGTTGGAAACTTATTTTGATCTCCGCAGATTAGAACAAAATGTATTAAAGTGATGATGAAATCAGCAGTATGGATGGGACCCAAGACTGTGCTGAATCCAGAGGGACTGTGCAGAAATCGTGCAATTCCTGTTCCATAGGGGGTGTTGCTGCTGATGGAAATAGTGCTCAAGTTCAAGTTGATTCTGTTACACAAAACAAACTACAAAGTGCTGACAACTTCGACAGGAATCCTACCATCTCGTGTTCAGCTGCTCCACTTCCTGACACAAATGGGAACAAATCTTTTGGGGATCCTGATGGAGCCAAAGACATTTTGACCTTACCACAGGTAATTATCACGTCACGGAAAAAAAAATCTAATGTACTTTTTACATCAGTGTATTAATTCTTGTGTTATGTGTCAAGAGAACAAACCGGAAAGATTTTACTTAAATACCCCCCTAAAAAATCAGTCAGGAACAGCAAATCTTGAAAAAGTAACTATCCATCTGTGTTCAGAATTGTATAAAGACTTGGCACAACCTTTAAATTTGAGAATTTTTTGGGGGGAATTTTCGTGAAATATGGGGGAAGAAAGTTTGTGTTTTCTGTGTTAGATGTTCTTGGCACAGTGCAGTGTATGGTAACTCAAAGTGTTCACTGTATACATGTTGATTTCTGACTCATTTTTTAATTGACATAAATCTTGAAATAACTGGTTGTGCCACATGCTTAGACAGTTGTTATCAAGGAGGGTTGGTTATTTTGTAAGATTTTGCTGTTCCTGGTCCATTTTGGTGAGGGGTATTAAATACCTTGTTCTGGCCAGTGGCTTAATTGCCTGGGAGGGGGGGGGGGGGGAACATGACCCCCAGCTGACGTCCATGTCCCCCATGAAATCTTAAAATGAAAAATCAAAAATTATACAAGCCGCAGTTCATTTACTATCAGTGCCCCCTTGAAAAAATATGTGCACCCCAAGGTGCCCCCCAGAAGTTTCACCCCAGTTACGCCACAGATTCTGCCCACTAAAAAGCACATGAAAACTGGAAAATTATAATCGTAGGTTCCACAAAGAAATTAGTATTTCACAATGAATAACGCCCCCTAGAATTCCCTACCACCACAGGAAGTAAACACTGAACCTGAGTCTGATGCTGAACACCCGAGTCCCCTGGGCAGCAATTCTAGTGCCAGTGGGGATGCATCTAACAGCCATGCCGATTCCAGGGGGGGTTATATGGACTCGCCTTCTAGCATCAAAACGGACGCAGCAGATGGGGCAGTGCATTCTGATGATGCGCCGAAGAAGCCACTGTGTGACATTCTTAATGATGCAGGACATTTCTCCTATGTTGCGTTATGCAGTGTCAATTTGGCCTTGCTGTTTGAAGACCAGTGGAACAAGTAAGTCAAGATGTGTGCTCAGGCTATCTAAAAAAAGAATTAATTGTTTTTTTAAGTGAACAAAGAAAACTTGCAAGAGCGGGATTCGAACCTGAGACCTCCGGAATACATCATCAAAAGTTCAAAAGTCATATCTTCGCTGAGTGATCCCCACAATGTCGCTTGTGTGTCGCAGGTTGTATCGTGAAGTTGGGCGTGATCCCTGGCTACATTGCATTAAATGTAGTGTACACGATTGGTAATCCTCCAATTTTTTTTTTACTGAATTAATACGAAATACCTTACTAGACTGAAAGTTAATAGTAGTCGCAATCATCCTGTGAAATTATGGCCCCAGGTGTGCTGTCGTTGTCAAGAAAAGTGCAAATATATCGTTTTCCAGCTGGAAATTGTTGGAAATCTGCCCTCGAGCCTTTAGTCAAGGCGCGCGTGGCTACCCGGACGAGTGGTGCGCCCCGGACATGTTGGCATTCGGGGCGTGTCACGCGCCCAGATAGCCACGCACGCCTTGACTAAAACAGTTGACGGTTGAAAACGAGCGCCGTTTTTCTCTCGTTTTTTCCCGCCATCCAACAACGCAAAACTTTGAGCAGGTCAGTGGAATGATATTTCCTATAAAATATACTAACCGTACCCCCAAATCTGCCCATTCCTGAAAATTGCAACAATGGCCAATCATGTACACTTGCCTCATGGGTTTATGACTTCTAACTACCCCCCCCCCCCCCCCCCCCCTTTGCTGAGGACTGCTGCCACTTCTAATAAACATCCCTGAACTGCTCAAGAGGAATTGAACTCCGAGACCTTTTGATTCACCGCATTTTGGCACAGTTTGTAGTTTGTAGTTACTCAAAATTGCAACATATACCTTTACTGCACATTTCCGGTCTATCTGTACAGTATGGGTCTTAGGAAAGATGGCATACGACTCGCAGATAACAGTTAAATATCTGGGTTTTTTGTTTGTTTGATTGCAATGTTGTGTATTTGATCTTTTCTTTGTCCAGGGATTGGAAGGTGAAAACCGTGCGTAGCTTGGTGAAACACACAAAGCTGCCCAAGAAGACGGTGGAGACGATGCTAATGTTCATGACTTCATCCCAGGACAAAGAGGGCGCTGCCATCTTCGCTGAAGGCTTGCTCAACGACCCTTGTCTCCCCAAACCACAACTCGTTCCACAGGTCAGATAAAAGAAGACTGCCTGCAATCTGTATTTTTTTAGCCACAGTTAGGAAGCATTTTATATTGTCCAGGTACGGTATCGATTGCGGTACCGCTGTTTTTCATTGTGACACCGCATTCCTTACCTCAAACCTTGCTGATGAATGGGAAGCCAGGCGGCTTGAATTTAACTGAATAATCATGAGGTCAAAACTGAAGCTTGGAGCTCATTAAAGCCCAGTCGGCTTGTCAAATGTTTCTAGTTTGCAGCGGTCAGACCATGGACAAAGAACCTTATTAGTGGAGGTCTTGCTGCTTATTGACCTCTGGCCTGGAACACTTCAATTCCCCATTTCCCCCCAATAATTTCAAACTTTTGTTAAAAAAGTAAACAAAAATCTCTTCTATAAGTAAAAAAAAAGAAAAAGTTTGCAACCTTCCAAATATTATTGCCTCCCGCCACAAAAAAAATTGTTCATGTAAAACTGCCCTGGGTTTCAAGAATGTCAGTGCATAGTGGGTTGCCTGAGTGACCATTTGAATATATGTAGTCCAATTTGTGAATTGCTCTTGCAATTGTTGTCTTGCTAGGATTTGATTGGTCATGCCTTGTCCGATGGTCAGTATGACGCCCGTTCTCGTGTTCTGGCTCTCCACGTCGCCAGCTTCATGGGTGTGCTGGAGACGGAGATCCAGGATTTTGAGGCGACCATCGTCAGCTCGTTCATTCAGAAAGAGACGGAGCTGTCTGAGTAAGTCTTTAAGATTTTGGAGATGCCGCCCGAGATACTTTGCAATTCCAATTGACTGTATCAAAGAATAGAATGCAGTGGAATAAGCCAATTCGGTATTTCAACTGCGCATGTGCACAATGACATTTTATCCCGAATGACCCGCGTGACCTAACACGCGCAAACGCGTTAAATTCAATCAGAATGGGCGTTCGCGTAAGATGGCGTGACATTACGTCAGCAATTTTATCCCGAATAACCTTTGACCTTTGAGATACCGAACTGGCTGATTCCACACTAGCAAGGCTAAGAGAAATACAAAATAAGGGAACAGAAAAAAGAGAGGGACAAACAAACAGATTTTGACAACTTTAACTTCAACATTAATTTTGTGTGAACATGACGCATTATCGTATCGCTCTTTTTAATCAGAGAAGAGCAGAAGGAGAAACAGAAACGAGCTAAGCTGAAGAAGGTCAAACGCTTCGTAATGATAGGAGCGGCGGCAGTTGGGGGCGGAGCTCTCATCGGTAAGAAAACATGTTCTTTAGTGGCACATCCAGTGTTGGCGGAGGGGGAAACTCCCCCCCCTCCCCCCCCAGTACGACATTTTACCAATTTTTGAATTTTACTTTAGAACCAAAAAGCTTTTTCCCTCGTTCTGTATCTCTATGGAATTCCATTCCTGGTGCATGTTTCCCCTTCATCTTACGATCTTTCCTGCTTCGAGAGGAATATAAATTCCTACCTCTTTTTTTGGTTGATTCATTTTCTTTTTTTGTATCTCCAACCTCAAGTAATTTTTAGCCTTGATCGGGTTTAATTTAAAAATTACCAAAAAAATTATGACATTTATAAACAAAAATAAGCATTTTGATTGTGCTCATAATTTGCATATCTTAGGCATAATTATATGTGTGAAAGCAAGCTGAAGTCTATGTTTACATACAGCATGGAGCCTTTAACTAACCCCTTGCCACCGGTTGACCCAAATATGTGCGGAATTAAAATTTGCCACCTGGCCGGTTGATGTCTATGTGTGCCAATTTCTGCATTTTCAATCCATTATTGGGGTATTGTGTACGTTATGCTTGGCTGCACAAGCCTATTGTTTTCATTTCGCTTGGCTGCATAACCCGGCCTGGCGCCCCGGCGCCTCCATGAAATGCCCGGTATGCCCGGGTTCAAGGGGTTTAAGCACTGTTAAAACGGTCATTAATAAACATTCAAGGCCCGGTATATTTATTCAATGACAGAAATAGACAAATGAAGCTTTTCTAGATGTTTTATTGTGAAATTTAGTTTTTAAATCATCCAAAACAAAAATGAAATCCCAGGATGTGATTTTCTATTTAAAATGGACAGGAGGATTAGGACGACGTGATTTTACCAATGAGCGTCCAAACTCACATCCAGAGCCCAGAATCACAATGCGGTTTAAGCTGTTAAACCCAGAAGTCACAATGTGCTCTTTGTCAGGGTGGGACAATAGTTTACAAGCTTCAGATTTGATTTTGAATAATGAAGGATGTGATTTTTGACGCCCATTGTCAAAAATCACATCGTCTTAATGATCACCCTCCCATTCCATATTGGATAGAAAATCACAACCAAGCCATTTACTGTGAAACTATTTTTGACAAACTGTATTATGCGAAGTAAAAAAACAAAATGTGTTCAGCGTCCCCGTCTGCTTTCTTTTTGGGGGCCGCTTTGATTTAAACAAAAAATTCACCAGTGAAAAATGAAGTGGAAAACCCCAAAAATGTCAACCAAGCCATCGGAAAATATAATGCAAGCTTAACCCTAACCCCTTAGTCCCTTATTGCTAGGAACCATCACCAATCCTAGAAAATCCTCCAAAATCCTCCTGTGCTTCAATCACCATTCATCCTCAATCCTCCAAAATCCTCCTGTGCTTCAATCACCATTCATCCTCAATCCTCCAAAATCCTCCTGTGCTTCAATCACCATTCATCCTCAATCCTCCAAAATCCTCCAGTCCTTCAATCACTATTCATAAATGCCTCAGCGAGTGTCACTATCCCTATTGGTCGAGAGCCTTTCACGAGCCTGTCACGGTTGTTTAAACATGGGTGGAAGTTGTTTAAACACGGCGCGTCATAACCAGCTGTTCTCAGCCGATACGCAACAGGGAGAGCAAAGTAGGTGCGCGCACAAGATGTACTGAACTTCATAATATAAGACAACGCTAATGCACGCGTATAAAACGCTGCATCTCGTGTGTGTTTGCGTAGGCGCACGCGACAGACAGGCGCGGAGCGCCTTAACGCGCTTACAAGGCCGATACGTACGCATGTTTTGTACTGAGCAAATGGGAGAAAAAGTGGGGTGAAAAAGCTTCGCATTTTGTCCTTTTTACGGGAGGTTTTTTGCATTTTTCGTAAGAAGGCATTTAGAATGGGGATAAAAATGTGATGACCCGGTCTTTACCAGTCGATAATAACCTCAAAGGGTCGTGACCGCTGTTAATGGACCTCATCTTCGGCTTTGTCCATTAACAGCGGTCACGCCCCTCCTCGGTTATGATTGACGTGGTAAAGACCGGGTCATCACACTTTTATCCCCTTATATATCCTCATTCCTCCAAAATCCTTTGCTTCAATCACCATTCATCCTCAACCCTCCAAAATCCTCCTGTGCTTCAATCACCATTCATCCTCAATCCTCCAAAATCCTCCAGTGCTTCAATCACCATTCATCCTCAATCCTCCAAAATCCATGAGGATTTTGAAGGATTGAGGAGGAAAACCATTTAAACCATTTGTAAATATTTTCAATTCTCTTGTTCAGCATGTCTCTTTTATTTTTGTATCTTTGAACAGTTGAAAAACCTGTGGTTGTCAGAAATTTAAAAACAAATGGCAGCCATCTTAAAAATAGAAAGCCCCTCCTCCTTCCTTTTTTGTATTATTAAAGAGCAACTCCAACGGTTTTGAAAAAGTGTTAGAATTAAATGTTATTGTGTTCAATATATAATAAATTACTTGCTCATTACTAAATTATGTTTGTTTTGCGTGTCAATGCTGTGTTATTTTGCGAGAAATTATTACCAGTTTCTTTCGAGTTTATGAAAACTTTCCACAAATTGGCCGCCGGCGGCGCTGTTGAGAAATGAAAGAAACATGATGTAGTACCGTAGAAAACTGCACGCGATGTTATGTGCATGTGTACCTGTCGCGCTCAACGGTAATGCGTCAGAAATGAATATTCACTAGATGTAAATGAGCTTTGACGTCACGCTTGTTTTCACGAAACTGGGATAGACTCGCAGAAAGAAAGGCAACAAAAATGCATTTTTTTAACATCAAAACCGGCGTCAAAGATGTGTATCTTGACAAGTATCTGTTTTATTTGACATAGCTCTTCTCATTAAATTGAAACCTAAGAAAAGTTAGGAGTTGCTCTTTAAAAACCCCGGACATTAAACATGCATGGCCTTACTTCAAAACGAACAACTGTGTAGAAGATCTCTGAATAAAGGATTAACCATAATCATTTGATTTGTATGGGATAGGATTAACAGGTGGATTAGCAGCTCCCCTGATTGCATCAGCAGGTGTAGCCTTGCTAGGGGGTAGTGTGGGGTTCCTGGGTACAGCGGCTGGGGTGGCCGTCATGGCATCTGTCTTCGGAGCAGCCGGGGCTGGACTCACAGGTAATGTAGAAATGTAGTTAATGGTAGGGGTGTGCATTTACGGGTAGCAAATCGCCCATCACAAGGCCAAACGCCACTCGAGGTGTGGGCTGCAGAGGAAGGTGTGGAAGAACCAGCCCCTCACACTGAAACGAGACAAGATAATCTGATCTCTTCACGGTATGAATAGGGTCGGGATGGGTAACTAGTCCACTGCAAGGCATTAATAATGCCTCTACCCATATTAAGCGTTAGAAGTGCTATGGCCCAGGACTGGGCTCGAACCCACAACTTGCAGAATTACCCGCAGACCACAAATTCAATGCTAGTTATTGGTAAGGGTGTGCATTTACGGGTAGTACAGGAATCGGGTTACCCGATGGAAAAAAGCACGGGTACCCAGAAAGAAAGCCAATCCCAAAAATTAAATCTCGGAAATTGCTGTTCATATTGTTCGTAAAGGTCCGCACATTAACCCTAACCCCCAAGGGGTATTCTCTAGGCACCCTGCTAAATGCAACAGTATGCATCAGATTAGGAGACTTGTGTCGACTGCTAAATGCAACAACTTTTTACAACTGGTGCGTTCTGTTGCATTTAGCAGGGTTAGGGTTAATACTACCACGTCGGTGCATCAATGCAGCAAGTGTTTTACATTGAGCTCTGTAGCTTGACAGTGTAAATTGTATTTTCACAAGCGTCATAAACATTTATCTGTTTTGTTTTTCCATGTGCCCCGTTTTCTATTTTGCAAATTCCCCACGAATGACATTCAAAAACTGTTTTTTTTTTATCGTCTGAGAAATTACTAAGTAATATGTTATTTCGGTTATGGGTTCTCGAATCAGTAATCTGGAACCGGTTCTTTATTATTATATTATATTATTATATATTCTTTCTGGTAATGAAACCAAGGATTCCTCAAAAGTGCCCTAAGCACTGCAGCTCGAAAGCCTGAAGAAACCTGTAGAGAGAAGACAATGAGAAGAAGTTACAGTTTTAGAGGTGGGAGGAAAACCCCAGAAGAATATTCTGGGGAAAACCCACGGAATCAGGTAGGGACTGAAAACCCAATCCACATGTGGACCAGGGCAGGAATCGAACCCGGGCCACAGCGGTGAAAGGCGGGGACAGTAACCGCTGCGCCAACCCGAGTCCCCATCAGTTGACATCAGTAGTCGGGTACCCAGTTTGGATGCACAGCCCTAATTCATTACACTCCCATTCAAGAACAATGTAGTTGAAAAATAAATGGATTGTGTGTGAACAGGAATGCGGCTATTAACGTCAACTGGCTCAGTTGTCCGGCTACAAGCGGTTGAAATGCCTCTTTATCCTTTACGTCAATCTCAAAAGGATCAACTCGTCGAGAAAATAATGTTGTTATTTTGATGTCCAGGTTTCAAGATGAAGAAGAGAGTTGGAGCCATTGAAGAGTTCGAGTTCGAAACCTTGTCGGACGAGAAAGACCTCCACGTGACAATTGCTATCTCTGGATGGCTGACCAAGGACACACTAAGTAAGGATCGGAACATCTCGACATATAGCGTGGTACTCTAAAATTGATCTCGGTAGCCAGCCCCCCCCCCCCCCCCCCCCCCACCCTCAAGAACGAGCTGTGCAGCCAAGCATAAACACAATAGGCACAGAACTTGGATCGCCCTTTCATGTGCATGAAAGCTTTGTTTGAAAAAGCTCCATTTATTTATTACACTCCCATTCCAGAACAATAGAGTTGAAACATGAATGGATTGAGTACGCGCAGGGATGCACTTATAGACATCAACCGGCCAGTTGGTCTTTTTCAAACCACAGCTATGGCCGTCGTCCGTATTCAAAAAGATAAACACAAAATTTGGCATCTGACACATACGGCTCGTTTTTTGTATGGTAATCTGGAGGTACGGGTTCACGTCCAGCTCTTGCCGGTGGACCTACAACCCTTTGTGAGATGACCGGACCTCTTAGACCACCCGATGGAATTTTATGCGGGAATGTTTGTTCGCCTTGGATTTTGTGTTGACTGTGTTGAATTTATAACTAATGTGAGGGGATGCATTCATGTGTGATTTTCGTTGGTCACTCTAAAAAGTTTTTTATAATAAAATAACTAAAAACGATGACTCGTCTTTCGTGTCCTAACCCCCCTCCCCTCCAAACTACATCAGCCATGTGTAAGCATAATGGTAAAAAAAATTATGGGTTTCACCTTGGCTTTTAACATTTTTATGCTGCTCAAACTCACTTTATATTTTCTTGAACAGCTGTGCATTTGAGACCATTATTTTTCAAATGTTTACAAAAAATTCAGTAGATGATGCCAGATAACATTCATTTTAATACTGAAAGCTCAAGGAAGCGATTATCTTTCATATTTTGTTTTAATCATATTTCATTCTGTTTCCATGCAAATTTTTCATATTTCTGCACATTTTGATCAAATGTCTGTAACAATCCCAGATTCAAAAATAACATTTGCTCAATAAGTGGAAGAACAAGCAACCAACCTTTTCATGTTTTTAATAATTTATGTCATGTTACATTCTTTTCGATTCTTTATAATGTTCATAATTCATTGTTTTCATAATCCATATTTTTCTGTTCATTTTGAGCAATTTCTTTCATTCTGCCTTTTTTTCTGCCATTCAGCTTATAAGGATGTGTTATACGGTAAGTATAAACCGTCTCGCTTCATGCATGCCTAGTCACACACAAGATAGGGTTCTACATTGGGAATGTAACCAATTTTTGAGGAGTGATTTTTGTAAATTTATAAATATTTTTGGAAATCACAACAACAAAAATAAAAATCTGATATGCTCAAAATTGAATCTATTCTCAGAAATGGTTATTGTCCCTCCCACCCCCTTCCCAGTAGGACTGCACCTGATACTCCACTTGGTGTTTTATTAGACATCAGTGGATCATTGAAAAAGGATCATTTCAAGCCGTGAAGTACAACTTAACTTATTCATGTATCGTTTTTATGGTAACAGGTCAAATCGTACCTTGGCCAACTCGTACCTTGGCCAACTCGTACCTTCAACTCGACAACATCGTACCAACTCGTACCTTTGCCAACTCGTACCTTCGCCAACTCGTACCTCCAGTCAGGACAACTCGTACGTTCACGCGGAAGTCAAGTCGTACCGTCAATGTTCTGAAATATACTCCGGGCCGTAACTGATTGATGTGCTTTGCGGGTGCTTTGATATAATTATACTAGTATAGGCCTACTTTTCGTTTATTTTAGACGTTGCTAGAAAAGGAATGTAAAGTAAAATGTATTTTTTTTTCTGATTAAAAGTGGATTTGATTTATATACAACAATTTGCCGGTTTATAATTTAATTATGTTCGTGTTTATGTATAGGGTTACAACTTGTGTCATATACTTTGTTTGTGTATTTTAGACTGCATTCATGTTAATTGTACTTTTGCTATTTTAGACTTCGATGGAAAAGGAACGTAGGAATTCATTTGTTTACAGTAGTACTTTTTTGAGAAGTGAATTTTTTTTTAAGATGACCGTGCGCCACACTGTTGATGCTTTTCGTCTTAACTTTTCAGTTTAACTTGCAGTTCATGAATTAGCTGTTACTTTTGATAGGAAATTCATTATGAATTTATTGAAGGTAAGTGGCTGGCACGTAGGCCTACTTTGTTGTGGAATTATTTAATTAATCGTCTGAAGTTTGCCCATTGTCGATGTCATGTTCTATAGTTCGGCCTAATTCTGTGGTCTTTTGCGGTGCCGTAGCCAAACTGGTAAACTCGGGCTCTAAGCATTGAGCACGCGTTTGCCGTTTGAACTTGATTTAATACATTACTGGTGATGCGCGCATTTATTGCCGAAGCTTAGCATGGCGCACCATTGTTTTGTCAAAGTCGTGAATAGGATATAATTTACTATGATCTCGCCGTACTTCCAATCGAATATTATTTTTTTTCAAATGAGGTAATTTGGCATGAATTTTAATGCACACGGCACCGCGCGAAACCTGTCGCGCGGTACGAGTAGTCTTAATTAGAGGTACGAGTTGGCCATGGTACGAGTTGGCGAAGGTACGAGTTGACCAAGGTACGAGTTGTCCAAGGTATGAGTTGGCAAAGGTACGAGTTGGCAAAGGTACGAGTTGACTCGAAAGCGTTTTTATTATTAAAACTCATACTTTTTCCAATTCTGTGACAGTTTAGTTGTAAAATCAAAAAATGAGTTGTACATTGTTAGATATGACATTTCATTGTTGAATGACGGATTATACCGACTTATTGTGGAAAGTTGGGTTGTGTTTTATGGCTTAAACAAAATGTTTTCGGCACTTCGTCATCTTTTTCCGGGCTAAACAAAATTCTTAAAAGCAACTTGGCTGGGTGCAAAATTTGTTGTGTTTTGTTTAATGGTTTATTTTACAGTGTTGATGGGACATTTTTATTTGTAAACATTTGCATGTGTTTTGTGTCACTAATCTGCATGCACTAAACCCTAACATTCCCAGATCCTTTACAATCCACCGGGAGCAAAAGAGGATTAGGGCTGTCCCGAATATTCTGAATATTTGATATTCGATTGTCAACCGAATATTCGAATACCTTTTTGCTGGTTTGAATATTTTTTCAAGTGTCATAAACGTTCGTCTGTTTTCTTATTCCTTGTACGCTGGTTTTGATTTTGAAAACTCCCCACAAATGACATTTAAGAATTTTCCTTTTCATTGTCTGAGAAATTACTAAGCAATATGTTATTTTGGTTTAATACGGGTACTCGATTCAATAATCTGGAACCGGTTTCTGACATTAGCGGTCGGGTACTTGGGTACCAGTTCGGATACACAGCCCTAACTCATTACACTCCCATTCAGGAACAATGTAGTTGAATAATGAATGGATTGTGTGTGAGCAGGAATGCGGCTATTTACATCAACCGGCCCAGGTGTCTTGCTGCTATGGCGTGGACATCTCCATGCAGTAATAAATTTTACATTTTCGACCGAATGCCACATTTTCTCCAAGGAATCAATAATACCTCTCTATCTGTCCATCCATTCTCTAGATAACTTCTTAGTGCCTTGGCTGACCCTGGCCTCCTCCAAGGAGGTCTACTGCCTCCGCTGGGAGTCGAAGTACCTCCTTGCTCTCGGCGAAGCACTCTCTCTCATCCTCAATAAGATGCTGACGATGGCGGCCAATGAAGCCCTCAAGATGACTGTTCTGGCAGGTTGGTCAAAACGAAAAACCGGTTCAGGCTCGTTGAGACTGTGCATGCACCAGCCATGCAATTGTTAGTGGAGCTAAATATCTTTTCTATCAACCTATCGAGTGATTGTAACACACAAGCTATCTCATGAGAGGAAGAGGGTTGTTTTATTTGATAGGTTGTGATTGTTATAACAGTAGGAGGGTTATAACCCCTTGTGTCCGGTTGTTATTGAGGGGGGGTGCTGGTAATGCCAGGACAGGTTTGTGCAGCCAAGCGTAATGCAAATAATGGATTGAGTATGTGCAGGAATGCACCTATAGAGGACAACCAGCCAGGTGGTCTTTTTCAAACCACGGCTAAGGCTGTCGTCAGTATTCAAGAGTTTGAAGTGTACCTGCCCATGTGAAAGCATATGCATTATTAAATAACGTTCATACTTTTTAAACCTCGTTCCAGTCGTCCCGTCATATCTTCCCAGTATTCAATTAAAGATAAGCACTTGGACCCACTTGTTAGGACCAAGTCAGTTAGAACTCGACCACGTCAGCTCGCAATCTACAGGGGTGAGCAGTGATGAAGGAATGCTTTTGTCACAGTTTATTTGTATAGCTTCTGATGCTTTTTCATGGTGAACAATGAAAACTTGCAGGAGTGGGATTTGAACCTGCAACTTCCGGAATACCGCACCGGTGCTCTACCAACTGAGCAGCTGATGAAATGGTTTCAAGCAATGTCTGTTGGCATGACAGTCGGGGGGGGGGGGGTCTTATGTGATAAATCGTTTACGATCATTTCAGGTTTACTGGTTGCCTTCGCTCTGCCTGCCACTGCTTACACATCATTGGTTGCCATTGACAACCCGTGGAGCGTCGTGACCAATCGGGCGGCAGAGGCCGGGAAACAGCTGGCTGAGGTGTTGTTGTCGAGACATCAGGTGAGAATGAAAAGCGAACTCAAAACGAGGCACCATTAAGGGCTGCCATCTTGCATGAATTTATTTCACAGCCATTTGCAAGAAGATTTCCTTTCTATGATTCTTAACCCTTCAGGGGTCGATTTCACGAAGCACTGCGATCGATCGTAACTCAACTTACGATGGATAACCCATCGGAACTTACGATGCTTCTTAAAATCGATTTCACGAAACTTACGATGAGTTGAACCCATCGTAAGTACCTTGACAACGGCGTGGAACGACGTGTCTGTGGGTCGTCGTAAGTTATGAAGTGTTTTTTCGAAGCCAGTTTTACGGCATGACAAGTGACAAAATAAGACCAACATCATGTGATAATAATCGTAAAATTATCTATGTAAGGTACTGTTACGTACATGTGATTTACCTTGACAAATTAGCAGAAAATTCCAGTCAAACAACTGTTTGTCTCGAGCATTATTTTGTAGTCGAATCAACCATTATCGACCGCCATTTTATTTTACAATCGAAACTTTTTTAGAGAAAATCCGACGACTCTTTGCTGGTAACCAGACGACTGTTTCTTGTTCAAATAATACATACATGAAACAGTGACCGTAATGTGCTAAAAATAGTCTTGCGATACATCGCTGTTACGATGAGTTTGGTTAAAATCGATCGCAGGACGCATCGCAGCTGCAATTAATCGCAGGGCTAAGACACATCGCAACTTTACGATGCATTGTAAGTTACGATGAGTTTCGTGAAATCGACCCCCTGGCCTTGGGATAATTTCTTTGGTATCTATTGAAGATTTATCCTCTATTTAGATCTAGACCCAGGAAAACCGTAAGGGTGGTGGGGATGGCAACCTTAAATGTGGCCAACCCCACCACCTCTGTGTGTTTTTGCTCTTTTGCTTTGTATTGGGTGATTTTTATAAAAAGCTCTATTTTGGCTCTCTGTATTATTACAATTTTGTCTAATGTAGTAGAAAACGGCAGGGTTTTAAGTATGAGTTAACTGGAGTTAAATAAGGGAATAAATATGTGCTGGGCCGGTTTTAAACGTACGTTGGCCTTGGGGCCTGGGCGCTTGATAATGACCCGAGCCGAAGGCGAGGGTCATTATCAGCGTCCAGGCCCCAAGGCGGTTTTAAACGTACGTTTAAAACCGGCCCAGCACATATTTATTCCCATTCATAAAATACCTTTTTGTATAATTAAGCAAAAACCACCGAAAACTATAAATTTCCAATGATTTTGTTTAATTTGTTTTACCTTGGTTTGTAAAACACCCCTTCAGCTATTTAATGGTTCGTGCCACCCGCGAGTAGTGGTAAACAAGTCCTTATATGGAAATTGACGCGCGCGCGACGCGCTCGCCAGGTGGTGCAAGAACGCAGCAGTGCCGGTGTAGCGTGAAATTATGGACTCTAAATACGGACGCATCGGTAGTATTGCGCTTGCGTTATTAGGATAGTGACTGGTCGCTCGAGTGTTCAACCAATAAATTGGACCAGATTTTGTAGGACTCTACATTTGGTGTGACACCGGAAAAAATGTTTCAAACCGCGCCGTGTTTAAACAACTTCCAGCCGTGTTTAAACAACCGTTTAAACACACCCAAGTGACAGGCTCTCGACCAATAGGGATAGTGAAACTCGCTGAGGTATTTATGAATGAACCTTAACCCTAACCCTCCAGGGTATTTTGGCTAGAAACCCTGCCAGACGCATCAGATTGCATACTTTGTCACATTGACTTCTGTGCAGAGTGCAGCAAGGTCAAGCTGTCACCACAGATGCACTGTGCTGCGTCTGGCAGGGTTAGGGTTAAGGTTGTTCATCTTTTGAACATGCTTATTTATTACATTTTCCCAGGGCAAACGACCTGTGACCTTGATTGGTTTCAGCATGGGTGCAAGGGTCATCTTCTTCTGTTTGAAAGAGCTCGCAAGTCGGAAAGGTGATTACTTGTATCTTGATTTATTTGTCTTTATTCACGGTGGTGATGTAGATCTCAAGAACAGTCTTGATCTTGGTCTCGAGACAAGTTTTGTGCAGGTCTCGGACGGCCAGGTCTCGGACGGCCAGGTCTCGGACGGCCAGGTCTCGGACGGCCAGGTCTCGGACGGCCAGTTCTCGGACGGCCAGGTCTCGGACGGCCAGGTCTCGGACGGCCAGGTCTGTAAGATTCATACAGACGGACCATGGAAAAAAAGGGTTGACACATAAAATCACAGTTAAAAGTTTGGCTTTCTCACTTAAGCGGTTATTTTTAATATTTGTAATATTCTAACCTGATGTAAAAGTCTCCTTTGCTTTGCAGATTTGTTTAATACTTGGTAGGACTTTTCTGTTTATACTCAGCTAAACTCTGGTGGGATCGTTTCTATCACAGGTTGTGAAGGAATCGTACAAGATGCAGTCCTGCTTGGTGCCCCCGTGCCTTCAACGTTGAAATATTGGAACCCGTTTGCCAGAGTGGTCGCAGGAAAGATTGTTAATGGCTACTGTCGGTGAGTGGCAGGAGATAACCGTGTCTTACAGAAATTTGGAGCAAATACTAGAAGGCGATAAATTTAAATTCTTTTAAGCATCGTGCCAGACTATATGTATTCAATAATGTGCCAGTTTTGCTTCGTAATAGAAACTCCTTGTCAAAAGAGCGTTATGTCATTGCAAAAAACCTTTCTCCAGAGTAAACCATGAAAAATACCTTGAGGAAGTATTCGTTAGCAATTGGTTCCACACAAGCTGTTTAACATGGACATCAAATACAACGCGGAACCTCAAAGAAAATGTAGAAAATGTGATTTTTGTTTTTTTAAAACCAACACCTCTGACGACATGCTTTGATTCATGAGCGAAATTCATCAGGATGCGAAATTGATATTTCAGAATGAAGAGCCCAGTACATGTATACACACATGCTCTTTCTAATGCAAGCAAAAATCTAACAAGTCCAAAAAGATGTCTGTGGGACTCAATGTGTAAAAGACTCAGTCACATTTGTCTGGTTTGGATGTGAACCAGTCACCATTGGTTGTGTTGCAGGGGCGACTGGCTGCTGCAGTTCATATACCGTGCTGCGTCTGTTCAGATGATTGACATCGCCGGTCTGGAACCCGTACCCTGGAAGGACAGACGAATGGTCAACGTGGATCTCACCGAAATAGTCAGTGCACACATTTTATCGATTGAATCATACAGTAAAGTTGCATTCCCTGAAGTCCTCCAAATTTCCAGATTCATATTTACAATATGAATTTACAATAAAAAGACTGAAGAAACAACAGCTTTCGACTGCAACTGTGTTGGATTTCAATGCGCCTCTAACAAATAAGAACCCTGATGTTTTACCTCTCGCAACTTGACGACAGCCGTAGCCGCGGTTTGAAAAAAAAGACTACCTGGCTGGTTGATGTCTATAGTCCGCATTCCTGTGCTTACTCAATCCATTCATTATTGAATTATATTGTTCTTGAATGGGAGAGTAAGGAATAGATGGAGCTTTTTCAAACGAAAGAGGGGGCTCCAAGTGCGATGAATAGGACCACTCTATTCAGTGTGGTACCTATTGTTTGTGTTTACGCTTGGCTGCACAGCCCCGATCCTGGCATACCAGCCCCCCATCAATAACAGCCGGACACAAGGGGTTAACTTATCACCTCGTGTGCAGCCAAGGGAGTATTTTGGGAACTAAAGGGCACATTGATTGACTGATTGATTGATTGACTGATTGACTGATTGACTGATTGACTGATTGACTGATTGACTGATTAGGTGAATTGTTTACTTTTTAAAAATTAATTTTTGGATTGCTTAATTTTTATATTCATGCTGGTGACATTGGTGGTGGTGGAGGGGGGGAGGTTGGTGGGTAGGGGAAGGGAGTTTAGAGGGGATGGATTGGGTGGATGTAGGAAAGGAGATGATTAAATTGTGCTTCACCCACATTAGGGTTTTAATTACCTCACCACGAGACGCCAAAATGGAAAATAAATGCCGAGAAAACAAATGGTATCCATTTTTTTTCTGTAGGTGCATGGTCATTTTGACTACGCTGAGAAAATGGAAGAAATCCTGAATTACATAGGACTCAGGACAAGGGCCGATCGGGTCTTGGAAAATCTGAGCAAACTGACCACAGCTAAATCTGGACACGACAGTGGTCATCCCGATGCATTGTCCAGTGGCACCGAGGGGGACGCAGAATACTCTGTTATAGATGCCAGTGATTTGATGCTGTCGGCGGACAATCCACCCGCCACGCAAACAAACATTCCGCACAGTGTGTTAGAACAGGCTGTAACCGGTCACAGCCAGATGGAACCGGTTCCGGCTGGTCAGAATGTGAAGGCCATGAGCGACTTGTGTCTGGCGGAGCAGACGTCGGAGTCCCTTTTATCCACCCAAGGCGCTGAGGCCGAGTTGCCCAGGGAGGTGATTGGGCAAGAGGTTGCCAGGTTACAGGAATCCTCCATTAATAGTGGGGGGGTCTCGTCATCGTCAGAAAATGGTTGTGAGGACGTAGAGTTTGGTGAGGAACCAGTGAGTTAATTTCTCGGATGAGATAAGAAAGGAATAACTCATGGTGGGTATTGTGATCACTTGAGTTTGTCTGACAAACGGATTTTATTTAACCGAGCACAGCAAGACATTTAGCAGGTAAACAGATGAGTTGGGGGCTCAAGGGGTTCAAAGATCTGTGCTGAATAATACCCTACAAATGTAACACCAGCAAGCGAAATTCGACATAAGTTGGAATTTTGAAAATTGAGATTTCCATTCCATAATAAAATATATCATGTAAGCTTTGTAATGGTGAAAAAATGACTGGTATACGATATTTTGGTTTTCGAATAGAGCCGTAAATTCAGCATTGAGAATGGAAAATAATACGTAGTTTACACAATTATTTTTGGAAGTACGCCAGACTAAAATGTCAAATTGTACACATTTAATGGTCTCAACACAAAAGCAAACCAGGTATTTTGAATTCAATATGCTTTAAACTACAGTATTTTGACAAAAGCAGGAATCGTGATTTATTTATTTTTTTTTTACTTTTTTTTATGTAAATTGCAATTACACAAAAATAGGTTGTGCGACTTATGTCCCATTTCCCTTGCGGACGCCACAAATGTCGAATTATTTTCGGCCCAGTAATAATTAATTTTACACAGGGCAGATCTTTCTGTGCATTAGAGGCGTAAAAGCAACCAAGAATGTAAGCCTTTTGGGTATACTTGCAGACATTGAAAATTAAAAATTAAAAATAATCATACAATTTGAAAAATTGTTAGAAAAAAAAAAAAAATTGTTGACGAGCTCAGTGGACTATCTGTAAGGTAAATCCCCCAAACTTTTGATGCCTTCTCACATGTTTTTAGAAGGGAATTAATTTGTGAATATTTTTGAAAATTGTTTCAATAAAGTTACACTCAAATCTGTTTCTATGCTAAGAACAGGTTAAGGCCCTTAAAAATTTTGCGCAATAGCCATATCTTCTGCGATGTGAAACATCCATACTGTGGCTGCATCAAGACCTTTAACGTGGGGCCAATTTCATAAAGCTGTTAAGCACAAAAATTTGCTGAGCAAGCAAATGCTTCCTTTATATAAATGGATTACCAACCAGGGCCCATATTCATAAAAGCCTGCTAAGCCTAGTTGGCAACTAAATTGGCCCCTAACTGCCAATTAAGCCTAGTTGGATACTAAGTGTTATTCATAAAATGCCGCTAAGCTTAGTGGACTTCTAAGTTGTCTGATAACTTTAGAGGTGATCTTGGGTACCTCTAAGTCACTAGTTGACAACTTAACCCTTCATTTGTATGTTTGACTCTGACGTGAAAACATGGCTAGACGGATTCTGCAACTTTGCCCCAGGTTAATATGTTTGACCGTTAATCTTTCAATGTTTCGAAACTAAAAAGTTATAATTTAGCACTGCAAAGCAACCTTTATGAAGCTACGATGTAAAGAAACTTTGAAATAGCATTATTTTTACAAAATAAAATATCACTGTACTCATCTGATATATATAGTTATGTTGAAATTGATTTACAATCAATTTCAAATTTATTTTTTAAATTTCCACAGTAGTTATGGAACTTTTTGAACATGGTTTTAATCAAAGCTTTAACGTGTTTAATTCAATTAGTGTGTCCGTTTTTTTAAACAGATTTGACCTATTCAGTTGTTCATCTTATCAGTACTCAAGGAAAAGATTTTTTAAATATATTTTCAGTCCTACTGAAGTTAAATTTATTAAGATAAAGAGATTAACCTTTAGTTCTTTAAATTTTGCTTGCAAATTCATTCAATGACAATGTCAACATTCACAATTTATTATTGTGAATTGTGGTATGATTTACTGGAGATATTTACAGGGATGTATAAGGAAATTACAACATTGCAGATTATCTAACGAAATTATATTGAATTTTCAAAGTGAGCAAAGAAAACTGTTAGGAGGTCACGCCCAACTTGTTTTACGAGTTATATTTTATGAATCAATTGTGCAATTTTGACGTTATACCTAAATATTGACAGATCCAACACATCATTACAGATCGGTGAGTTGCCTTGTCTAAGCCAAACTTATGACGGTATGTGACTTTCACATTATTTGTAACATATTTAATTTGATGACTGAAATTATTTTAACCAGTTATGTAAAGATGCATGTCTAATGAATCATTAATAATGTACATGTAGATTGGCCGTTAATTTTTGCTCCGTTTTTGAAATAACATTAACAAGATTTTTTTCAACTTTGGAGACGTCAAACTGTTTAACAAGCAAAACCCTAACACTGGCACAGTGCACCATTCACTTTTAAAGGACACGTTGCTTTGGAGGCTAAAAAAAAATTATTCGTCCTAATATTGCTATGTTGGAAAGAATATTAAAAAGTAGAATATGATAATGTACACGACCTTCCCTTGAAAATGCGCCCTTTGTCTGTAAATCATTGACGAAAATACTTTCGGGGATGAAATTTTGGTCCGAAAAAATCAGACCGTTGGAAACCGGATGGCATTTTTTTTTAAATGCAAAATCGCCCCAAGCAAGGCTATAAATACCACTCCATGGCAAAAGGATAGAGGAAGGGGGTGAATTAGGAAAGCTGGAAGTAGGAATTGACAGTCGATGACTTGACATGAAAACTCTTCCTTGGCAAAAACAAGATGATGTAAATTCCATGTAAATTGGTTATGACCACTGATCACTATATAGACTGGATAGTTCATTGGCCATTGTGTGCTGTTCAAGCAGCTGAAGCCAGTAACCGCCATATTACCACTCCCATTGTACCACTGATCTCTGCGTAAGGAGAACGAGATTGAAAGTAGACCCTGGGGACAGCCATTACATTTTGCGTGGTTACCAGCGATATATGGCGCTCTTGCAATGCTATCAGACGTTCTTGGGCGTTCGAGTGGTCGGAACACGAACGAAGACCGAGTTGTTCTTGAGCTACCAAGAACATCACTAACCAGAACTCAGCCTTTGAGTTTGGCATGGCAGGAGCACGACGTTTGCGGCGCATTTCTTAGTGTTGGTCAGTTGTCCGTTTGTCAGCATATGTTTTTTCACTAGCCTACTCAATTGTTCACCCCTCCCCCACCACCCAACCAAAATGTGGGATCTGTTACGGAAGGAATTCCATCACTAATTATTTATTTGCATTTTTTCAACTTCAATCAAAAGGCCTGATAATTGGCCCAGAGATGCATTGCGGTGTGCGCATTAAGTGGGGGAGAAAAAAAAATTCTTTGGAAACTTGAGCTCATGAGCTAGTTACGCAAGGACTCGCCTCGCCTCACCTTGCCCACTGACGGGATTCGAACCAGGGTCACCGGAGGTCGGGGATAAACTCCAACTTTGAAGACTAACTTAGCAACTTGTCCAAAAGAAAGAATATGAAGGCTTGCTCAATTCAATTTATTCTGGCACAGTTGCAACAGTCTATTTTGTTTTCACAAATTCAGACATCGAAATTGATCTGATGCAAAAATCCAGGCAATCAGTTTTCCAGAGTGGGTCACATTTCTCATTTTCTGTATGTTGTGATTGTGGGGTAATGGTGGTAAAGTTTTGGGCACCCCCTTTCATCGTCATGCCTGGAGCATGCCCCCCATACTTTGAGCATATGACCCCCTCTCCGTCATGCCTCACCCCATGTCATGCTTGTCGCATGCCCCACCCCACGTCCTACTTGTAGCACGCCCCGCCCTGGTGGGGGTTCTGAAATTTTGTTTCCATACATTTTGCTCAAAACGTTTCTCAACGTTGGTGGTACCAAAATATTTTCCATCCCCTCACGGCAGTATACATGATTCTGATGAGCTAAAACCTTCGGAAATATCCTATATTCCAGGATTACCGGTACCTCAGAAAAAAGAAACCCAAAAGAGTATGAAATTGAACGTATAATCAGAGGCAGGTACAAAAATAAACGACTAGAGTACCTTATCAAATGGAAAGGTTTTCCTCACTCAAAGAATACTTGGGAACCAGAATTGCATCTGAATGCTACGGCATTAGAGTTCCTTAAAACGAATCCAGTTAACATTTCAGGTAAAAAGTAAAAGAAAACAATATATAAACATTTAGCATGATAATTATTTTATATTGCGTATGTTGTGGCCTTAAGATTGTTTAAATTTTATTGTCTATTTGGAAGCCACTTTGACTGTTTTCAGAAAAGAATTTCTGTGATGCTAACAATGTTGACTGTTTTCAAACAAAATTAAATTTATTAGTTTGTGTTTAGTAATAATTCAGCTTCCAGTGGCGCCCTGGCTTTGAATCGCCGATGTCCGACCGCGTGAGGAACTTGTGGCCTGATCAGCCCGATGAGTGATTGTGATGAGTGACGAGATGAGTGACGAGACGGAGCGGACATGAAGGTCCTACTCGGGTTGAGGCAACTGTAAACATCATTTACGATCTACAACGATTGATCCAGTTTTGGATTAAAATTAGCTGATGTCATAATCTTTAAATAATTTGTATATTATGTAAGCTAATTGTCAGGAGCCAATTTTGTTACGGGTGGCGTATGTTGTGGCGCTATGTTACGTCATATTAAAAGTGGCGCTATGTTTTACTAAAAGTGGCGGTATGTTACGTCATCCAGCGCAAGGCTCTATATGCATATAAGCGCACCCGAGTTTATAACTCGTGGCAGTTGGTTTTAGGGCGTTGGCTTCGTCATGATATGTAATAGTTTCGTAGTCAGTATTAAATAGTCTGGAAACCGATTTCGTGTCTCAGGTGCTCTATATTGAGTTGTTTAAATGTCTGTTTTATAAAAGTATAACATAATAAATAACCTCATAAGACTATACACGCAAAATAAGACCTTTACTGGGTTTTGCTTTTCTTTTCTGGTTTGCTACGGTAGCTATATAGGCTTAGGCCCTTACAAGCAAAAGAAATTATAAAAATTGGCAACGAGCGGGGGGGGGGGGGGGGGGGGGTTCCACCCTCTCTGGATCCGCCCCTGGACTTGCCAAGCTGGTCTTGAAGTCCACTAGCAACGCACTGCGGCGACAATGAGGGTCATCTCTTGGAAAAGGGTTCCAGTCCAAGCAATCAATTCAGGTTTGTAAAGTTAATAACTTGCTTGAGTTAGTCGTATAGTAGGCCCTATAGAAGAATGAACAAATGAGATACATTCCAATATTCATCTAGTTTCTTAAAGGTAGCATACAGCATTTTCTTTTACTGTAATTTTCCGGGGGGGGGGGGGGGGGGGGGTGGGGAAATGCTCTTCTTGCAGTCTGGTTCCCTAACCCTTCTTTAGACAAAACGGAACAGGTCGGGACACTAAACTATTTCCAACTTTTGTCGGCCGACTCCGCATTGCTGGAAATTAATACAAAAATTCCACTTTTATTAAAAATGGCAGCACATCACTTGCCATGATTTCACAGGATGCTTGAGACTATTTACTTACAGTCAAGTAAGGTATTTCATAATTCAGTTGTTTGGTTGTTGCTTGCAAATGCTGTATGTTACCTTAAACATGTTCCTCTGCTCAATGATGACTAACACACTCCCTGTGGAGTATTCACTGCCAAACAAACGAAGTTTCCAGCCTCAAACAGTTCTTACTGGTATCCAGCTTGCAATGAAGTGTCTTGTTCGAGGACACATGCACCAAGATCCCAGGGGTACCAGTTTGCTCCTTGGTGGAAAGGATTGCAGAAAGGTGTCTTGCTCGAGGATAACAGCCCCCACAGGCCAGAAGCCCAGGTTAACAAAACATCATACAAATAGAGTTGAAAATGTCAGTTGTAAAAAGAGTCGGAGACGAGAAAGCCTCTTCTGCTCCTTCTTAAAATCATAGTTTTCTTGTTTTTGACATGTTTTTGTATCCTTTTTGCTTATTCAGGCGGACCATTAGTAAGAAATGCAGATACTATTGGCAGCTTCATACTCCCGCTTTGTGACGGCTGCAGTCAGTTTACAAAGAACGCTTTTAACGAGGGTGGGATTCTCCCGAGGCAAAACAATTTGGCTTAACTCAACACAAACCGAGTCGAGACCTGTTCACAGAAGGAGTCTACAATGTTTCCCGGCCGAAGGCGTCGAGACCCATTTTTCGAAGGTGTCGACATGTTTTCCAAAGGTGTCAAAACCCATTTTCAAAAGGAGTCTGGAAGTGCAAGGTGCCAGGGCGGATCTAGAGGGGGGTTGTGTTCCCCCCACCCCTTTTGGCTGCTTAGCAAAGTTGTGATGCTAAACCACATCCTTGTTACTAGTGGGTATACCGCTGGTCCATACACTGTACAATGTACCGGTATAGAAGGGTACAACCCCTCCCTAAATGAAAGGCTAGATCCGCCCCTGGGTGCCACACACTTGTCAGTGCAGAGTTTGGAGTTTCATCATGCCCGTGACTTGCGTAGGATCCTCATTGTATGATCCTCATTTTATGAATATTAAATCAACCTGGTCATCTCCAAACTCGTTATAGCTCTCAAGACTGCTGAAATACCGCCCAGCTTGATGATCGTACAGTGCTTGTATCTGCTATTTTCTTGAGCTTTTATTACCAAAAACTTTTATATAAATGTCTCGGACTTCAAAAGGGTTTTCTTAATTCTTTGATATGTCAATTTTGTACAGTTGTGTTATTCCTTATATTACGTAAAGTTTGAAATCAAAACTGGAAACACATTTTTCGTAATTATTGTTTGTTCATCTTGGTTTGTATTTTTCAACTTGTCAACCTGAATTGCGAATTCTCTAAAGAATGTTATGGTGAGAAATGCTTTCTAAGAAGCACCAGTTGAAAAGGTCTGTTCGAATACTCGACTCGTTGTGATCAATTTGTTGATGAAGTAACCTAGGACCAATATCAATATCTCATAATTTATAGATTCATTTCTTAGAAATGGCAAAAGATATATTTCCCAAAACGGATCATACTCGCAATTCCAATCTTGAACCAAAACTACTTATTCAAGTACTGAATGAAATTTATCCTATGTCCAGAATATTGGGAAGTGGTATTTTTCAACATTGGTACGTGTTTGTATAACGCCCCTTCGAAAATTTCCTACCGGTATTCAACTTTTAGTAAATCTGGTAATCGGTGTAAATCAGCGAGTTATTTTCCAGTTGGAAATATTTACTTTTGAAATGAGTTTTTCCAGAAAGTCTTGCCAATACAAGCACATTAAATTTATCCAGTGGTTATTGAAAAGCAGTTTTCTAGAACGTATTACGTAGATGTAAAATAGCACTAAAATCCAGGAATCGTTAAAACATTTTATGATGAAAGCTGAAAAGACGCCTACATTTTTTACAAAATACCACTCGGTTATTACTACATGTAGATGTTTGCAAGTAAATTAAGAAATGGAAACCATTCTGATGCAATAAAGACCAATAAAGACTGAAGTGACATTGAAGTATTGTAAGACTTTATTGCAGAATAAAGTTAGAGTTGTTCAACAGAGTAAATCGGTAATATGTCGATTTACTTGGGGTTTTAGAGGCATTGGGCAAATTTGAAAGTCTGTATTGGGTATATTTGCAATCAATTTGCATTACTAACTCTTAAAATGGGCCCCATGAAATTCCTTCGAATTTCTGGAATTTATATTATTTCTTTTCTGGGACTTGAAAAAGCTGACCCGGTTGGTACCCCTGCACAACTTGCGTTTCAAAGGTTGATTGTTTAGGTTCATATTTATAAAAATATAATTATAGACCTTATCGATTTAGAACAACACGCCCCCCCCCCATGACCTCTTCCCAAATTGCTTGACAACCACTCTAATCCAATAAAAAAACGCATTAAAGATATATACCGCCCTCTTTAGAAGGAAGATAGATCTGGTGGATAACCCCACTCACTCGTATCCACTCTATGCTCGTATCCAACTTCCGCCCTCTTGACCTTCATATGCCGGACCTCATGTGAAAAAAATGACATTTTTCAAAATCGCTTGAAATCGATTACAGAGACATTTAGGAATGGGGGGAGTCCCTTTTGAGTGTAATAAAAGTATATATCTAGGAAATATGGGAATTTTCAATGCCTTTGGAAAAATTGAAATTCTTCAAAAAAAAATCATGATTATCCAAATATGAATCTGAAACATCAAAAATTGCACGACCGAAGTTTCCATTGTATGCTCTATCTCTTCTGCAAGTTTGAAGGCAACTAATTTGTTTAACTAAAAAAAGATAGCCATTTTCGTCGATTTTAACCCCAAAATTATATTAATAGCTTGAAATCGATTCCAGAGACATTTGGGAATGGCATGAGTCCCTTTTGAGTGTAATAAAAGTATATCTTTGGGAAATGTGGGGATTTTAAAATTCTTTAGGGAAAATAGAAATTCTCGAAAAAAAATCATAATTATCCAAAATATGAATCCCAGACATCCAAAATTGCACGACTGAAGTCTCCATTGTATGCTCTACCTCCGCTGCAATTGTAAAGACAAATAATTTTTTGACCTAACAAAATGGCAAGGGGTAAGCCTTGCCATTTTCGTCGATTTTAGCTCCAAAATGGCATTTTCCAAAATCGCTTGAAATCGATTCAAGAGACATTCAGGAATGACATGAGTCCCTTTTGAGTGTAATAAAAGCATATCTCTGGGAAATATAGGAATTTCCAATCCTTTTGGAATTAATTTGTGTTTTTACTCCCCTCCCCACAAACCACCCCTAAAATGGTGGCCCATCTCTGGGCCCAGGTCTAAATGTATCCCCCCGCCTCTATGCCAAATAGACTCACGTATTGGTCTTTTTTGTGAACGGAATCCCCCGAGTTGGAAGCCACGGGTCACCAATTCTTGATTTCCACAAATATTTCTACAATCAGTCCAATTTATAGGCCCCAGGGACCTCTTATTCAAAATTACCGGAGGGGATCACAAAATATTAATGAGCTCGCGCGCAGTGATTTTCACAGATTTAGTGGCATGCACCCATATGGTAGAAGTCCATTTTTAGGGTAATCAAAGTGTATTTTTGGAAAATATAGCAATTTTTCAATCATTTTGGAAAAATATGAAATTATGAAAACAAATCACTCTTTAGAAAGATCATTTGGACAGTCCCCGTTCGCTTTTCTCCTACTATTTAGTGCCGCGCTTCTCCAAAATCATGCAAAGACGTTCTACTTACGCGCCGATTTAACTCGCCGTTAACTCGGGACAACTAAAGGCAACTAATTTCTTGACCTAAGAATGGCAAGGAGTTACCCTGCAGATTTTGGAGAATTTTGTAGGATAGATTAGCAGAGTATAGCCACTATTGCTTCAACGTCGGGCTTGATGATGTCTTGCGTTTCCTTAAAGTACAAAGAATTGCAGGGCACAGTGTTGGATTTTGAAGGACCCAGGAGGGTTTCCTTTCAAAGATGTCATCGTTTGATGACTAAAAAGTCGAGAAAAAAAGTGTGTGTAAAGTCTATAGCGATTTCGGATTAAATATAAAACAAATATTATAAACGGCCTCTCCGTGTCTAGCACGAGGCACAAAATGAGACTTCGTCGTTAGGTTTGTTTACAGCCCGCAACGATGATTTTTAGACAGATGGCACCGGCAGGCTACCACACGGGACTTCTTGATAACAACTCTCAAAAGTTACTTTCTTTTATTAATTAATGCCAGAAATAATTGCCCGTTTCATTTCAACAGACCTAAATCTACATAAAACTACAAAATGATGCAGATTTCTCTCACTGCACAGCAATCGACTTCTTGTGTGCACATTTGCAGATCTCGATTGGCATTCTCTGCGGGAACGTAACATGTACGCACTTGCTGCATGAGTTGAGTGCATGTACAATGTACGTGTATGCATGCACCGCGCGTACATACTCTGACCTTTGTTAGATTAGCTATTCAATATGCACTGAGCATGCTCAGTGACCTGTAGTCCTGAATTCTTCATTTTGTTTATTTTAGGTAAAAATGGTCGAATTTGGAGAAACTAAGTGGCTATTAAAAGTAAATATGTCTGTATGTTATGATTTTGTCAGGAAACATGATTGTTTTTATAAAATGGCGCTTGTTTTGAAAAGCCGACTGAAATGTGCGGTTAAATTCTGGTAACCGTGAATGATCTGTATCCTTAGGAAGTATAAATACTAGCCGAACTATTAATCGTTATCGCTTCTCGGCCTGATGGCTAAGATCATGGCCTTTTTTCCGACTGCGGAGTGATCAGTATCTTCTTCAACTTCAACCTTTGAGGAGTATTTGGAGAGTATTTTGGCGACGCTTTTTCGCCTTTCCACGGCAGTGCTTTTTGGTTCTTTTCGAAGCTTCAGTCCCTTCTTCCTTGGAGGTGGTCACGTCACCTACATCACACCACACCAGGAGGGCCTTTGTTGCCCTCCTTGGGGCGGCTTACCAGCTTGTGTGACCTGATTTGCTTCATTGTTCGAAGGTCAAGCTTCGGTAAGCCTTTTGGTGCACGGCCTAGCAGTTGTAGACCGTGTCCAATTTTTTCTTTTCTTTAGTTAGCCTCAGCGAGTAGCTTGGCTTTTTTGTACATTCCTTACTTGTATTCTTTTATACATACCCTAGGTATTCCTTTGTGCACAGACTAGCAGTTTGTAGTCTGTGCTTTTACATAGGAATAGTCGAAAGTGTGTGGATACTAATCAGCCATTTTGTATCTTTCACCACTGTATTTAACCCCCACTCTCCCTTTTGAGCAGGCTGCTCTACCCTTCATTAGGGTTACATTTAGTTTTTGACACCAAGGTAGGAAAACTCGTTTGATTTCCTCCTTGTCTTTTTCTTTAGCAAAGTAGGCCGTTTAGCCTTTATATATTTGCTCCTCACACTATTTGTGGGGTTTTTGCCCAGTTTGGGGCTTGACCCACTTGCTCTTTTTTTTCAGAGAAGGACACTGTTCTTCCAGTTTTCTTTGGCCCTTGAAACAGGGGTCTTTCGCTTTTTGGGGTTTTGCTGATTTTTTCATTCATTTTTGTCAGTCGGCAGCTGCGACTGTTCTTTTCTTTTCTATACAGTGTAGCCCCTTTTTCATCACTTCTACAATGGCGGCGGCGGATAATTCTTTCCATCGCGATAAAGCCATAGAAGTGAAGTTTGACGAGCACGTTACTGCCAGGACGGTTTTCAGTAAACTCGGCGACATCGGAGTGCGGGCCAAGGACCATCTTGCGGCCTTGCAACCGATCCCTGGTAATCGGTTTGAGATTGTTTTTAAATCGACCATGCTTTGTAGGGAATTTTATCCCAAGATTTCTAGTATTGACGGGTGCACCGTCACTAAATATAATGATGTAATTGTTGTTACGGTTATGTATGTTTCTCTGTCTATTCACGACAGTATTGTTCGCAGGGTTCTTTCTAGATATGGCCAAGTTATAGCTGGTAGATTTTGCACTTACGGCGATAACCCGACGGTTTTCAATGGCACCCGCCAGTACCGGATAAGGGTCGTCTCTCCTATCCCTACAGTCATTCGGATTGGCGACAGAAACGCCTGGATTTCCTACCCTGGGCAAGTACGAACATGTGCTCGTTGTGGCCAACAGGGCCACTACGCAAAAGACTGTCGGCAGGTCAAGTGTTTTAAATGTTTACAGTTGGGGCATGTCGCTACCGAATGCCCCAACAGTATTATTTGCACTATTTGTGGGGAGGAGGGTCATGGTTTTCGAGCCTGCCCCGACTCATTTTCTAGTAAAGTACGACCGGACAAGTCCTGGGCTCGCTCTGTTTTTGATCCTGCGCCCCCGGCTGCTTCTGCGCCCCCGGCTGCTTCTGCGCCCCCGGCTGCTTCTGCGCCCCCAGATGATTCTGCGCCCCCAGATGATTCTGCGCCCCCCGCTGATCCTGCGCCCCCCGCTGCTTCTGCGCCCTCGGCTGACCCTGCGCCCTCGGCTGACCCTGCGCCCTCGGCTGACCCTGCGCCTTCGGCTGGCCCTGCGCCTTCGGCTGATCCTGCGCCTTCGGCTACTGAGGAGCCGGAACTTCCGGCAATCCCCTGTAGTAAGTGTTGTAAACTAGCCGGGCCTTTTCAATCTAGTGTTTCTTGTTTTTCGTGTCACCTATCCCTTAACCCTCTTTCTTTCATTGTTTTAGAGTGTGCCATATGTAAAGGCACTAATGGTCCCCCCTCTTTGCTTTGTGACAGAGCCACCTGTAGAGGTGTTCAGGCTCCTGTTGATGACGCAGGGTTTCGGCTGGTCCGGCATAAAAAGCGGGCGAAGAAGCGGACGAGATCTCCGCCGGTACACGCCCCGAGCAAGAAGGCTGCATCTTCCGTAGCAGACCTTTTTGGTACCGATTCAGAGGAGGTGCGTCTTAGCTCTTCTTCTGAATTGTCCGTTGCTATGGGGTCCGAGGAAGACGACTCGACTTCGGAAGACCTCAGCTGTGAGGTCGACCTGGAAGAGTCGCAGCAAGTAAGGGATTACCTTCGCTCCCTAAAACTCCCAGGACTTAGTGAGCCGGCTCGATGCAGGGTGTCACGTTGCCCCTTCCATTCTTCTTCTTGGTCTGGGCTTTCTCGACATGTTTCCAGCATCCATGGCGACCCTACTCTTTCTGAGATTAAGTGTCCCTGGTGCATTTATGTTGCCTATAATCCAGGCAGGTGGGTCCGGCACATTGCCAGGAAACATCCCGCCATGGCACTTAAGGAACAAGTAGATTTTTATAAAGAACTACTGTAAATATTTTTAACCTTTTTTATGGCATTTCTCCAGGATTTTTACCTTCTCTTTTTCATCATGATTTCCATTTTTACCCTTAATGTGAATGGCATGCGTGATTTCCACAAACGTCAGACAATTTTTCATCTTTGTCTTGATTATGACATCTGTTTCCTACAGGAGTGTCACATTTCCTGCCCCGCCGACCTCCAACTTTGGAGATCGGAGTGGAAAGGGGAAATTTTTGCCAGCTACGGCTCACCTTCTTCTTGTGGTACCGCCATTCTTTTTAACCCTCATTCTGTTTTAACATTCTCTGATTCTACTTCAGATTCTCAGGGCAGAATAGTAAGTGGTTTTTTGGAAGGGACAGCCGGTCGCATCAAACTTGTTAATATCTATGCGCCGAACGACCCTCTGTGCAAAAAGACTTTCTTTAACAACCTCTCCCGCCATCTTTCTGGGAATTGCCCTGTCATTTTAGCAGGGGATTTCAATTGCGTTTTTGATGCTGTTTTAGACAGAGCTGGCACTAGTTCAGTCACTTGTGATATTGGTAATGAAGAACTGAAATCGCTCTGTCTTGCTTTTTCCCTCTTTGATCCTTGGAGGAATTTCTATCCTCAGGATAGATATTTTACCTGGAGAAATGCCTCTAACACTATTTATAGTCGGCTGGACCGATTTTATATTTCTAACAATCTTCCGTGTTCCTCTGTTTCTCATCTCCCCGTTTATTTTTCCGATCATGATGGGGTTATTTTAAAAATTAAACCCACGTGTTTACCTAAAAGGGGTGGCGGTTACTGGAAATGTAACACGTCTATTTTATCGGATATTATTTTTCAACGGGAATTTCGAACTTCCTACGCGGGTTGGCAAACTCTTAAAGAAGGTTTTAATAGCGAGCTTGACTGGTGGGAGGAGGTTAAGTGTCGCAGTAAAAAGTTAATCATAGCCCATTCTTGCCGTCTTTCCCGTGAGAGAAAGCGTGAAAAAGCTCGTCTTCTTGCTCGTCTCGAGGACCTCACTTCTGTACTTAATCGAGGTAATACCGATAAAAATCTCTTAGCTGAATTTAATTCAGTTAAACGCCAGCTTTCTGAATTAGAGGATTTTATTTCGGAAGGAGCTAAGGTGCGTTCCCGCATTCATCAGTTGAATGATGGGGAGCGTCCCTCTAGCCAGTTCTTTCAGACGGATTTTAACCATAAAAAAGCCTCTTTTATTCCTTGTGTGAAACGCCCTGATGGGTCTGTTTCATCTTCACCTGATGAATTAGTTAATATTTATAGGGATTTTTATGCTGATCTTTATTCAGCTGATCCTACTGTTGAGGGTCTTCACACTTTCTTTTTAAATGAGATTAATAGTACTCTCTCTGAAGAGAGCACAAATAACCTTGAAGAACCTATAGCTCTAAACGAACTTGATATTGCTTTAAGGGGTATGCTTAGTGGCAAATCCCCTGGAAGCGACGGTTTGCCTAAGGAATTTTATATCGCTTTTTGGGACCTACTTGGGCCCGATCTTCTCAGTGTTTTTAATACCTCTTTTTATCTTAAGGTTTTAGCCAGCTCACAGAGGACGGGCATTATCACCCTTTTAGATAAACCTGGTGATCCTATGTTGCCTCAAAACAAAAGGCCTATTTCTTTGCTCAATGTTGACTACAAAATTCTTGCCAAAACTCTTTGTAATCGCCTTTCCTCTGTTTTAGCTACCATTATCAGCCCTTTTCAGACCTGCGGGGTCAAAGGGCGGTCTATACATGATAATGCCCGGCTTCTGCGGGATCTCGTTGTTTATGCTGAAGAGAGGAACTTAAATTCTCTGTTTATTTCCCTTGATCAGCAGAAAGCTTTTGATCGGGTCGATTGGCCTTTTCTTTTTAGAGTTTTAAACAAGTATGGTTTTGGGCCAAATTTTGTCAGTTGGCTCAAAATTCTATACACTGATATTTATAGTCAAGTTCTTGTTAATGGTTTTCTTTCTGAATCCTTTTCTTTACAGAAAGGAGTTAGGCAGGGTTGCCCCTTGTCGCCTCTTCTTTATGTTCTATTTATAGAACCTTTTGCTGCGGCTATCCGCAATGACCCTGGTATTCAGGGGATTTTTATCCCTGGAAGTAACAATTTACAATGTAAAATTCTGCAGTATGCGGATGATACTACTTGTATTGTCCGTAATGTTCCTTCTCTTAATAAATTATTTACCATCATTAGCATGTTCCAAGGAGCGAGTGGTTCTAGGCTTAATGTCACCAAGTCTAAGGGTTTTATTCTCGGTGACTGGAAAGAAACACTTGGCAATCTTTATCCAATTTCTTGGACTAAGGAACCAATTAAAATCAATGGTTTTTGGATAGGTAAAGGAGATATGTCCGCTAAAAACTGGGAAGACCGCCTTCCTAAATTGCAGTCTTCTGTGGACAGTTGGAGTAAACGTTCTCTTTCCCTTATTGGGAAGGTTTTAGTTATTAATACCGTTCTTCTTTCTTACCTTTTTTATATAGCTCCGGTATATCCTCTGCCAGCCACCGTAGAGAGGAAGATAAATAAAATCATCTTTTCCTTCCTGTGGTCTGGTAAAACGGAGTTAGTACGCCGGACCACTGTCTGCCAATCTGTTGATAGCGGTGGTCTCGGTGTAATCAACATTAGATTCAAAGCTGATACCCTTTTTATTAAGGGTTTCAGCTCCTTTTTTGAACAAATAACTCCACCTTGGAGGTTTTTAGCTCTCTTCTGGTGTTCCATTTCTCTTCGTAGCTTTCTTCCGCCTGGTCTCTTTTCTAATAGCCGTCCTCACTCCTCGACGGTTCCTCGCAACTATTCTATCTTCTGTAACCTTGTTCGCTCACTGTCTACAGTTCACCATATCAATTGGAACACTGTCTCTGTCAAAGATCTTTACAATCTTTTTTTAACAACAGTTACAATAGCGCTACCGCGCACTCACATAGGCCACACTGCAATCCATTTTCCTTTTATTGTGAACAAACATCTGGACCATTTCTTGCGGGACTTAAACTGGCGGATTGTGTGGAATGCTGTTAAGACTGCTCAGCGTGTTTCATCATGGGGCATCGGCCGGGGCAAATGCCCAAGGCCTCTTTGTGATAACAAAGAGACCTTGTTACACCTGCTTTGGCAGTGCTCTTTTGTTTCTCTTCTGTGGGATTGGGCCACGTACATTGGAGTTCGTGTCTGTGGCCCAACATTTTCTATGTCTCCTGCAATGATTTTTTTTGCAGAGGGATTAATTCCCGCTAATAAAAACGATCGTTTTATTTGGTTTATTGTCTCGGTTTTGAAATGGCAGATTTGGAAATCCCGCTGCCAATCTTTGTTTGACGGCGACCACGTTGAACCTCTTTCTGTTCTTCGTTTCTCTACGTGTTTCATTTTGAAGCGCATCGAGGCAGATTTTCTCCGATTAGAGAGAAACAAATTTCTTTCTCTTTGGGATGTGGGCGGCTCAGTCCTTTCTTTTAAGGACAACCGTGTATGTGTACATTTATAGCTCCAGCAACGGCTTTTTTGGCCTCTCATCAATAATTTAGCGTAGGTCGATGCTAAGTCTGTCAGGATCAATTTTAGCTTCCCCCTTTTTTTTTCTTTTTTTGAGGCTAAGGACTAGAGGCGCCTGTCTCCGGGAAAGATCGAGACTTCACTGACGCTGCAGGGGATCCCTTGTGGATTCTCTGTGGCGGGACAGGTGTATCCCCATACTGAGGTTTGGGAGACGGGATTAGCATCGTTTATTTTTTATTGACCGTTGCAAATTTGTTTTGCACCTGCCTCTTTGTCTGCTTCCTCCTTTTTGTCCTTTTTCAGCGGGATTTTTCACTTTTCTAATCTTGACTTTGTCTTGTTGATGCACCGTGTCGGGTTTTTTACCGTAATGTGGTCTTTTCCGGCCGCTTTTAATGTTTTGGTCTTCGAGTTGAACTCGATTTTTATCCTCGTCATTTTTTGTACTCTTACTGTTTGTCTTTTTAGGCTTTTTAACCTTTAGTGTTAATATTGGGACTCTGTATTTTTCGTCGTTTGGTGACGTTTTCGTCATACTGTGACACTTTCTTTTCTTCGGTTGGTTTTTATCCTAGGTGTCGTTATATTCTGGTTCATGGCAGGGGGGCTCGAAACCCCACACACTGTAGTTCGGCGATTTGGTAAGTCGACCTGCCTCGGGACCTTCTTTTGTCCCAAATCAAAAAACAGTATCTGTTCTTTTCAGGTTAACATCTGAAACACTGCTCATTGAGCAGTCTGAATGTTAAACTGATTTTTGAATCTGGGCTATGGAATAGAGGCTTGCCTCGTCCTGGCCACGGGTTGGCCCGGTATTGCACTACTTCCGGGATTCGGCCCACTCCCCATCATGGGGAAATAAAACAATCTAAAGTTAGAACATTTTTATTTACTTTCCCTTTTCTTCGTCCTTTTTTTAACACTTCTTTAAAGTGTTTTTTTTTTTTTTTTAACATCGTTACATCCTCCGGAGAAATTTCTACCGTTTAATCGAGATTTCTTTCTCGACCTTTTTTTTTGAAGAGCCTGTGGAGGAATTGTGACTCACAGGGCCCTTTTCTTGACTCTTTGTCTACACTTGTAGATGAAGAGAGCCGCATTGACTTGGACAGTCCACTTGAATTGTCTGAGCTATGGTTGCCCTCTCTCCCCTCTTCTATATGTCCTTTTTATTGAGCCTTTTGCTCAGACCGTCCTCAATGATCGCCGCGTGACTGGTTTGGCAATGCCCGGGGCCAATGGCTTGCAATGCAAAGTGTTGCAGTACGCTGACGACACGACCTGCATTGTAAGGGATTGCCAATCTCTCAGGCGGCTTTTTGGGATCATTGATTTTTTTTCGCGCGCGAGCGGGTCTCGCTTAAATCTTGCCAAGTCGAAAGGCTTGGTCTTTGGCTCCTGGCCCGATTGCCTTCCCGATCTGGTCCCTATTCAGTGGACCACCGACCCGATCAAGATCAACGGTGTCTGGGTTGGGAAGGGAAACATGGGAAAGCGCGGCTTCCCAAACTGCAGTCCTCTTTAGACACCTGGAAAAGGGGGACGTTTTCCCTCTTAGGTAAGGTATTGCTGGTCAATACCTTAATTCTATCACCTTTGTTTTTTCTGGCTCCGGTTTATCCACTTCCACTTGCAGTAGAGCGGACTATAAACCGAGCTATTTTTTCCTTCATTGGTCGGGCAAGACTGAACTCGTCCGGAGGACAGTTCTTGTCCAGTCTCTAGCCAAGGGCGGGTTGGGTGTTACCAACCTCCGCGACAAATGTGACGCCTTTTTCGTTCTTGGGGTAAAGGCCTTGTTTGGCGATGGGGGCCCACCCTTGAGATTTTTTTCTCTATACTGGGTGGCCTTGTCGCTCCGCCGGGTCTTTCCCCCGAATTGGTGGCGGAACGATGTTCCTCACGCTTTTTCGCCCACGGGCTATTATAAGCAGTTTTGCAAGCTGGTCTTGCTGGCTGTTGAGATTTCCCCGGACATTGATTGGGGGCCGGCGTCCGGCTTGCAACATTTCTGACATCGGTCAGCTTTTTAAAGTTTGTCATGCCTCCAATTTGAGCAACCGACTTCGGGACTTAAATTGGAAGATCGTTTGGTGGGCACTTAAGACTTCTCAACGTCTTTTTAGTTGGGGTATAGGGGACGGCAAGTGCCCTCGGGTCGGCTGTGCCGCTCCCGAGACACTGTCATATTTTTTGGGACTGTTCCTTTGTTTACGATTTGTGGGCTTGGGTTGAGCATCTTGGATGTAAAGCACAAGCCCGACGTTTTTCTCTTACACGTTCCTGTGTCCTCTACGGGTCTGGTGTGGACACTAGCCCGGAGTCCCTTTTGATTTGGTTTTTAATTTGCACGGTGAGGTGGCTGGTTTGGCTTTCGCGTTGCGAGACATTGTATGATGGATCCCGACTTCTCCGTGTCAAGGGTTCAATTAGGGCACGGCTCCAAGCAGACTTTGCCCGGCTGGACCGGACGAAGTTTCGCACCATTTGGTGTGTGCGAGGAGCCGTTTGTACTGTTAGAGACGACCGATTGGTCTTTCACCTTTGATTCCCTTGACGTCTGTCTTTGGAGCTTTTGTCTCCTGTTCTTTTTATCTGAGCTAATTTGCTCCTGTGTTTTGCTTGTTATTATAAGTCTTGTCTATCGCTTGTTACTTGTACCATTTTGTTTACCGTTTTTGGTTGAAGACAGGGGGGGCCTACCCCCTCATGGTAATGCATGGGTATACCTTTATTATATCCAACTCTATGGTTTCCCCACTATTTTTAGACTGGTTCATGGTCTCTATTACATTTTCGTCCTATATTTGAAAAGTGGGAAGGTAACCAGTCTAACTGCATATTTGTTCGTCACACAATCCACAAGGGAAACTGACCAGGTATATTTGTTCAATAGATTATGGCGATAAATATTATTACCCTTTTGAAATACTGTGTAGGGATATTTCTTCATTTTCCTTTTTTTATTTTTACCGGTTTTTGGATTATAATTAAAAGGGAAATCAACAAATAAATAACAGTAAATGAGTAAGACTATTTATTATAGGCCTATATGTATTCTTTATTCCGGAGTGCTCTTGAGATACAAACACATATTTTCTGTGTATAAAGTTCCTGTATATCAAATATAAAATCACACATCATTTATCTAAAAGTCATATTTCTTTTTGAGAAAAACACGCATGCTTCAGTCTTCAACTGCGTAATATAATATACAAATTTCAGGTAATTCAAAGTCTCACTCGACACTTTTGCGTTCAGATATCAATCAAAAGCCTGGGCTAACCACAAACATTTACCGAGCATAAAAAGCCTTAGTAAAAAGTTCCCAACCACATTTTTAAAGAAAAGTGGAAATTTTTTATCAATTCATTTTCAGTAAAGCCGCAAAAACCAAACCAAACCAAAACAAATTTCAGATTTTTATTATAAAACCTGCAAAATATACACCATTTATATGCCTGATCACAGAATGAAGGCGTTATGTAATTACATTATTTAACCGAAATATACACATTAAACTTAAACCCTTTTGGTACAAAACTATGTGTAATTGAAAGGCCAGCCAGTTAAACTAAACGTACATATTTGATTCACACCCGTTCAAACCAAATCGTAAAAGTACTAGGGTTGTAGCATTTTTGCACAACTTTCTGTCAAACTTAGACGGCCATCTCATTTCATAAAAAAGTTTGCAAAATGTACCCATAACCACTGTCAACTCGTTTTTAATAAAAATGCATCTACACAAAATAAAATTGTATTTTAATGATATATTACAAGACCTTTGTAATATTATATTATAAACAACAAAGCAAAACAAATCTGATTAAAAACCCTGAGTTTGTTAACCCCATGAGTACGGTATTTTACGGGAGACGTTGGGGTGCCGCGGCGGCTCTGGCAGCTAAACGAACCGCTACAATGTGTTTGTGCAGTCAAGCGTAACCTATACACAGTAATCCGGCCAACAATGGATTGAAACTGCACAAACGGCGGCCAATGGCGTCATCCGGCCTGGTGGCACTGTTTTTGTTGCGCCATATAGCGGTTAATATAGGGGTTAATAATAAACAAAGCAGGGGTGAGATTTGTTAGGATTTTTCCTGATTTCAGGACTTTTTTGTCGAGATTTCAGAATTTGTAAAGAATTTCTCTTGTGCAATCTGGAATTCCCGAGGTGTTGTCCTAAAGGTGTTTTTACCCCTGTAAAAGTGGATATAGACCAATAAAAATGGATAAATACAAACAATATGTTGATCTGGGGTCCTTGTGGATTTTGTGTGGATTTTACATTTTTGGCCAATCTCACCCCTGAGAAAGTTAAAGGTTGTATACACCATTTGCAAACTTCAAAAACAAAACAAATATGACGAAATACCGTATTACGCTGCAAGTAAATAGCAATCTCAGGCATCCTGTAAAATCATGGCACCTGGTGTGCTGCCGTTTTCAAGAAAAATGAAAATTTATATCATTTTCCAACGATTGTCGGCTGACAATCATTGGAAATAGTCTAGTTCCCTGACCTGATAATTCCCCGATTTATAAATTGCTCTGATTTGTCTAAAGTAGGGTCAGGGAACTAGACTACTAGAACAGCATTTTTTTCCTGTTTTTCCTGAGCATCTAGACCTATGCACGAAAAACTTTAAACAGGTCAGTGTTACGTCAGTATTTGATAGCACGCTATAAAATACTTTCTGAAAATTACAGCAAAAGCTACTGTTGTATATAGTAGCAGACTTGAACCAAATGTGAATTTTAAAAGACACAAGCCTTGATGTGTATCCAGCCCGTTAATTTGAATGATACTGTGTCTGTGCTTTTGAAAAAAATTCAAACTGAATTTGTAAATTTTCAGTTAATTCAAGCACGGGCATACAGCTTTACTGGGCTTGTAATTCGTTATCTTGACGGGCGGTCAAACTAAAGTTTTACAACCGAACACACTTATATAAAAATATTCTATAATTCTATTATAATGCCGCATAAATATGAACTACTTTCAATTCTATCATCCAAATATTCATCCAATACATTGTAGACAAAGCCAGCTTCAGAAGCAAATCTACTTAAAATAGTACGCCTACAGAACACATTATCAGGTATTAAAATCGCAAATGTTATACGCTCCATATACCATTTGAAGTGCATGAACTTGTAATTTCCAATATAGCATCCAAATAGTCATCCAATACATTGTAGACAAATAGCTTTTTGAATGAAAAAATCTGGTTAAAATTGTACGCCGCCTATAATCTTGAATTCTGAGTCAAGTTCGTTTAAATACCTTCTTGGTATTCAAATCTACGTCAACTTTAGCAAAGCTATAAAACCAGCCTCATTTCCAGGACGAATATCTGGACATAATCAAGAAAGTACTGATACCTGCCCTTACAAAAATCTCCCATGCAAAACCCCATGGGAAATGCATGGTGGATTGGACACCATGGGAATCCCATGAGGTTTTTGTTTTACAAAAATCTCCCATGCAAAACCCCATGGGAATTGCAGGGTGAATTGGAAACCATGGGAATTCTTATGAGAGGTTTTTGTTTTACAAAAATCTCCCATGCAAAACCCCATGGGAATTGCATGGTGGATTGGACACCATGGGATTCCCATGGGAGGTTTTTGTTTTACAAAAATCTCCCATGCAAAACCCCATGGGAAATGCATGGTAAATTAGACACCATGGGAATTCCCATGAGAGGTTTTTGTTTGACAAAAATCTCTCATGCAAAACCCCATGGGAATTGCAGGGTGAATTGGACACCATGGGAATCCCATGGGAGGTTTTTGTAAGGGAGGGAGGAGGTGAACTGGTCTCATCAATGATGGAAGTTCCCCGCCTGGGTCTGTAGGTCTGAAAATTGGGATAATTTCTCTGGAATCTGTTGAAGAATTATCCTCTATTTAGATCTGGACCCAGGAAAACCGTAAGGGTAGTAGGGTCGACAACTCAAAATGTGGCCAACCCCACCGACTCTATTCGTAGCTGTTTACCAAGAGTGTCTTTTAGCACTGTTTGGGTAAAAGAAAAGGTTCTGCATGTAACATTTCGAAACGTTGGTATCACGGTGCTTTTCAGATGAATAAATTTGGAGCTAACATTTTGTCTTTTACTATTAAACTCTTTTGTGCAAAGGTTATTCGTACGTTGACCGCTGTATACAATACCGTTCGATTTATCACGATTTTGTCACTTTTAAACCTGGGCTATTTCTCAAACTCTTGCTTCGGCTTCTCGTAGGTCCTCAGAATGTGGCGAGATCAGGGGGTGATTTTGTGCTACATACAAAGTCTTATATTTGAGCCCAGAGCCACAACCTGTTCATGTTATTCAAAAAAGCCTCGTTTAGTAAAAACAGGTTACCAGCAAAAACCCCATGTGATTTTCTTATTGCAACATTGTCTGGGGAAATACTTTTCGTACGAACTTAGATAAACTAATTGTTCTGCCCCAAATTTTTTTTTCGAATTATAAATAATTCATCATTTAGGGGTCACAGTCAACCGATTTGACAAAACTTAAAAGTACTTAAGTATTGTTAACCTTAAACAGATACCAACAAGCTTTATTTATGTATAAATATGCAAATAATTTACTACCACACTCCTATAGCCAAATGTTTATACTTAATCGTAATTTACACAATTATAATGCCAGAACATCATGTAACTTACATTTCCATATACCCCAACATGTATCTGCTATTTTCTTGAGCTTCTATTACCAAAAACTTTTATATAAATGTCTCGGACTTCAAAAGGGTTTTCTTAATTCTTTGATATGTCAATTTTGTACAGTTGTGTTATTCCTTATATTACGTAAAGTTTGAAATCAAAACTGGAAACACATTTTTCGTAATTATTGTTTGTTCATCTTGGTTTGTATTTTTCAACTTGTCAACCTGAATTGCGAATTCTCTAAAGAATGTTATGGTGAGAAATGCTTTTTAAGAAGCACCAGTTGAAAAAGTCTGTTTGAATATTCGACTCGTTGTGATCAATTTGTTGAAGTAACCTAGGACCAATATCAATATCTCATAATGTATAAATTCATTTCTTAGAAATGGCAAAAGATATAATGCCCAAAACGGATTATACTCGCAATTCCAATCTTGAACCAAAACTACTTATTCAAGTACTGAATGAAATATCCTATGTCCAGAATATTGGGAAGTGGTATTTTTCAACATTGGTTCGTGTTTGTATAACGCCCCTTCGAAAATTTCCTACCGGTATTCAACTTTTAGTAAATCTGGTAATCGGTGTAAATCAGCGAGTTATTTTCCAGTTGGAAATATTTACTTTTGAAATGAGTTTTTCCAGAAAGTCTTGCCAATACAAGCACATTAAATTTATCCAGTGGTTATTGCAAAGCAGTTTTCTAGAACGTATTACGTAGATGTAAAATAGCACTAAAATCCAGGAATCGTTAAAACATTTTATGATGAAAGCTGAAAAGACGCCTACATTTTTAACAAAATACCACTCGGTTATTACTACATGTAGATGTTTCCAAGTAAATTAAGAAATGGAAACCATTCTGATGCAATAAAGACCAATAAAGACTGAAGTGACATTGAAGTATTGTAAGACTTTTATTGCAGAATAAAGTTGGAGTTGTTCAACAGAAATCGGTAATATGTCGATTTACTTGGGGTTTTAGAGGCATTGGGCAAATTTGAAAGGCTGTATTGGGTATATTTGCAATCAATTTGCATTACTCTCAAAACTCTCAAAATGGGCCCCATGAAATTCCTTCGAATTTCTGGAATTTATATTAATATTTCTTCTATTCTGGGACTTGAAAAACTGACCCGTTTGGTATCCCTGCACAACTTGCGTTTCAAATTAAGGTTGATTGTTTAGGTCCATATATATTTTTAAAAAAATCTAATTATAGACATTATCGATTTAGAACAACACGCCCCCCCCATGACCTCTTCCCAAATTGCTTGACAACCACTCCAATTCAATTTTTAAAAACTCATTAAAGATATACACCGCCCTCTTTAGACGGAAGATAGATCTGGTGGATAACCCCATTTACTTGTATCCAACTTCCGCCCTCTTGACCTTCATCTGCTGGACCTCATGTGCAAAATGGAAATTTTTCAAAATCGCTTGAAATCGATTCCAGAGACATTTAGGAATGGCATGAGTCCCTTTTGAGTGTAATAAAAGTATATCACCATAACATATGGGAATTTTTAATAATTTTGGAAAAATAGAAATTCTCGAAAAAAATCATAATTATCTAAATATTAATCCAATACATCAAATATTTCACGACTGAAGTCTCCATTGTATGCTCTACCTCTGCTGCAATTTTGAAGGCAACAACTTTTTTGACCTAATAAGCCTTGCCTTTTTTGTCGATTTTGGCTCAAAAATTGCATTTTCCAAAATCGATTAAAGAGACATTTAGGAATGGCATGAGTCCCTTTTGAGTGCAATAAAAGCATATCTCTGGGAAATATGGGAATTTCCAATCCTTTTGGAAAAATTCAAATTCTCTAAAAAAAACATAATTATCCAAATATGAATCCCATACAACAAAAATTGCACGTCTGAAGTCTCCATTGTATGCTCTATCTCTGCTGCAATTTTGAAGGCAACTAATTCTTTTGACCTAACAAAATGGCAAGGGGTAAGCCTTGCCATTTTTGTCGATTTTGGCTCCAAAATGACATTTTTCAAAATCGCTTGAAATCGATTCGAGAGACATTTAGGAATGGCACGAGTCCTTTTTGAGTGTAATACAAGTATATCTCTAGGAAATATGGGAATTTCCAATGCTTTTTGAAAAATTGAAATTCTCAAAAAAGAAAAATCATGATTATCCAAATATGAATCCCAGACATCAAAAATTGCACGACTGAAGTCTCCATTGTATGCTCTATCTCTGCTGCAATTTTGAAGACAAATAATGTTTTGACCTAACAAAATGGCAAGGGGTAAGCCTTGCCATTTTCGTCGATTTTGGCCCAAAAATGACATTTCCCAAAAAAGCTTGAAATCGATTCTAGAGACATTTAGAAATGGCACGAGTCCTTTTTAAGTGTAATAAAAGTGTATATCTAGAAAATATGGGAATTTTCAATGCTTTTGGAAAAATTGAAATTCTTAAAAGAGAAATCATGATTATCCAAATATGAATCTGAAACATCAAAAATTGCACGACCGAAATTTCCATTGTATGCTCTATCTCTTCTGCAAGTTTAAGGGCAACTAATTTGTTTACCTAAAAAAAATAGCAAGGCGTAAGCCTTTCCATTTTCGTCGATTTTAACCCCAAAATGATATTTTTCAAAATCGCTTGAAATCGATTCCAGAGACATTTAGGAATGGCATGAGTCCCTTTTGAGTGTAATAAAAGTATATCTTTGGGAAATATGGGAATTTTAAAATTCTTTTGGGAAAATAGAAATTCTCGAAAAAAAAACATAATTATCCAAATATGAATCCCATACAACAAAAATTGCACGACTGAAGTCTCCATTGTATGCTCTATCTCTGCTGCAATTTTGAAGGCAACTAATTTTTTTGACCTAACAAAATGGCAAGGGGTAAGCCTTGCCATTTTTGTCGATTTTGGCCCCAAAATGACATTTTTCAAAATCGCTTGAAATCGATTCGAGAGACATTTAGGAATGGCACGAGTCCTTTTTGAGTGTAATACAAGTATATCTCTAGGAAATATGGGAATTTCCAATGCTTTTTGAAAAATTGAAATTCTCAAAAAGAAAAATCATGATTATCCAAATATGAATCCCAGACATCAAAAATTGTATGCTCTATCTCTGCTGCAATTTTGAAGGCAACTAATTTTTTGACCTAAAAAATGGCAGGGGGCAAGCCTTGCCATTTTTGTTGATTTTGACCCCAAAATGACATTTTTCAAAGTCGCTTAAAATCGATTCCAGAGACATTTAGGAATGGGAGGAGTCCCTTTTGAGTGTATAAAAGCATATCTTTGGGAATATGGGGATTTTCCAATCCTTTTGTAAAAATATGAAATTCTCGAAAAAAATCATAATTATCAAAATATGAATCACATACATCAAAAATTGCACGACTAAAGTCTCCATTGTATGCTCTACCTCTGCTGCAATTTTAAAGACAACTTATTTTTTTGACCTAAATAAAATGGCATTTTGGTCGATTTTGGCCCCAAAATGACATTTTTCAAAATCGCTCGAAATCCAATCCAGAGACATTTAGGAATGGCATGAGTCCTTTTTGAGTGTAAGAAAAGTATATGTTTGGGAAATATGGGAATTTTTCAATCCTTTTGGGAAAATTGAAATTCTCGAAAAAAATCATAATTATCCAAATTTGAATCCCAGACATCAAAAATTGCACGACTGAAGTCTCAATTCTATGCTCTACCTCTGCTGCAATTTTAAAGACAAATAATTTTTTGAAAAAAAAAGAAGCCATTTTGGTAGATTTTGGCCCAAAAGTGACATTTTTCAAAATCGCTTGAAATCCAATCCAGAGACATTTAGGAATGGCATGAGTCCTTTTTGAGTGTAATAAAAGTGTATCTCCAGAAAATATATGACCTTTGACCTTGGTATGTGACTTTTGACCTCAGATGACATTTGACCTTGGGGTATGTGACCTTTGATCATTACCATATGAAGGTTCCCATGTTACATGTATAACCCACATTTGGTTCCAATTGGACTTCAACTTTTCAAATGACACAAAATGAGAGCAAAAACTTAAAGGGACACATTGCTTTGGATTTTGCGATTTAGGCTATAAAACTGAAATGGATATGGTTGGTAAGCCTTTTTTAAAGTAGAATATAAAGATTCACATAACTATCCCTTCAAAAATTGCGTGGTTTTTGTTTAATTTCGTGACAAATAACGGTCCGCCATTTTGTAGAACCAAATTGTTGACTCCACAAAATGGCGGACCGTGTTCACCAGTCGTATTTCCAGTCGCATCTGGTTGAAGTACGTTCTGTTGATCCATTTTGATGTACTGTGTGTGGCACGGCGCGCAGCACTGGCAATATGTGTCGCGAGGTAGAGAATTGTACCTGGCGATCATCTGATAAGTTCACAAGGCCACTGGCTGCGGCGCCAGCCTAAAGACTCTTACAGCGTATTTTGCGCATTATTTAGACGGTGGTATTTAGTACTGGAAATAAGTCTATGTTTCGCGGGTCAGATGTCAGGGGTAAGCGGCCAATTTTTTGTTTTGTAATCACTACTCAATAATTACAACACATAATGCGTAGTTTTTTTGCATGAACAACTCTTATAAAAGATAAGGAACATTTCCAAACAGCAAAATTTCATGACATTTGAAGGCAATGTACGTCCCTTTAACCTAAAACTTTAACATACGGTCACAGGGGCCAACATTCGTTCAGGCTACACAAAAATGCAAGTTGGGTTTCCCCACTATTATTAGACTGGTTCCTGGTCTCTATTACATTTTCGTCCTGTATTTGAAAAGTGGGAAGGTAACCAGTCTAACTGCATATTTGTTCAATAGATCATGGCGATAAATATTATTACCTTTTTGAAATACTGTGTAGGGATATTTCTTCATTTTCCTTTCCATTTTTACCGGTTTTTGGATTATAATTACTCCACTTAATGATAAAGGGAAATCGACAAATAAATAACAGTAAGACTATTTATTATAGGCCTATATGTATTCTTTATTCAGGAGTGCTCTTGAGATACAAACACATATACAATATATTTTCTGTATATAAAGTTCCTGTATATCAAATATAAAATCACATCATTTATCTAAAAGTCATATTTCTTTTTGAGAAAAACACGCATGCTTCAGTGTTCAACTGCTTAATATAATATACAAATTTCAGGTAATTCAAAGTCTCACTTGACACTTTTGCGTTCAGATATCAATCAAAAGCCTGGGCTAACCACAAACATTTATTGAGCATAAAAAGCCTCAGTAAAAAGTTCCCAACCACATTTTTAAAGAAAAGTGGAAATTTTTTATCAATTCATTTTCAGTAAAGCCGCAAAAACCAAACCAAACCAAACAAATTTCAGATTTTTATTATAAAACCTGCAAAATATACACCATTTATATGCCTGATCACAGAATGAAGGCATTATGTAATTACATTATTTAACCGAAATATACACATTAAACTTAAACCCTTTTGGTACAAAACTATGTGTAATTGAAAGGCCAGCCAGTTAAACTAAACGTACATATTTGATTCACACCCGTTCAAACCAAATCGTAAAAGTACCAGGGTTGTAGCATTTTTGCACAACTTTCTGTCAAACTTAGACGGCCATCTCATTTCATAAAAAAGTTTGCGAAATGTACCCATAACCACTGTCAACTCGTTTTTAATAAAAATGCATCTACACAAAATAAAATTGTATTTTAATGATATATTACAAGACCTTTGTAATATTATATTATAAACAACAAAGCAAAACAAATCTGATTAAAAACCCCGAGTTTGTTAACCCCATGAGTACGGTATTTTACGGGAGACGTCGGGGTGTCGCCGCGGCGGCTCTGGCAGCTAAACTAACCGCTACAATGTGTTTGTGCAGTCAAGCGTAACCTATACACAATAATCCGGCCAACAATGGATTGAAACTGCACAAACAGCGGCCAATGGCGTCATCCGGCCTGGTGGCACTGTTTTTGTTGCGCCATATAGCGGTTAATATAGGGGTTAATAATAAACAAAGCAGGGGTGGGATTTGTTAGGATTTTTCCTGATTTCAGGACTTTTTTGTCGAGATTTCAGAATTTGTAAAGAATTTCTCTTGTGCAATCTGAAATTCCCGAGGTGTTGTCCTAAAGGTGTTTTTACCCCTGTAAAAGTGGATATAGACCAATATAAATGGATAAATACAAACAATATGTTGATCTGGGGTCCTTGTGGATTTTGTGTGGATTTTACATTTTTGGCCAATCTCACCCCTGAGAAAGTTAAAGGTTGTATACACCATTTGCAAACTTCAAAAACAAAACAAATATGACGAAATACCGTATTACGCTGCAAGTAAATAGCAATCTCAGGCATCCTGTAAAATCATGGCACCTGGTGTGCTGCCGTTTTCAAGAAAAATGAAAATTTATATCATTTTCCAACGATTGTCGGCTGACAATCATTGGAAATAGTCTAGTTCCCTGACCTGATAATTCCCCGATTTATAAATTGCTCTGATTTGTCTAAAGTAGGGTCAGGGAACTAGACTACTAGAACAGCATTTTTTTCCTGTTTTTCCTGAGCATCTAGACCTATGCACGAAAAACTTTAAACAGGTCAGTGTTACGTCAGTATTTGATAGCACGCTATAAAATACTTTCTGAAAATTACAGCAAAAGCTACTGTTGTATATAGTAGCAGACTTGAACCAAATGTGAATTTTAAAAGACACAAGCCTTGATGTGTATCCAGCCCGTTAATTTGAATGATACTGTGTCTGTGCTTTTGAAAAAAATTCAAACTGAATTTGTAAATTTTCAGTTAATTCAAGCACGGGCATACAGCTTTACTGGGCTTGTAATTCGTTATCTTGACGGGCGGTCAAACTAAAGTTTTACAACCGAACACACTTATATAAAAATATTCTATAATTCTATTATAATGCCGCATAAATATGAACTACTTTCAATTCTATCATCCAAATATTCATCCAATACATTGTAGACAAAGCCAGCTTCAGAAGCAAATCTACTTAAAATAGTACGCCTACAGAACACATTATCAGGTATTAAAATCGCAAAATGTTATACGCTCCATATACCATTTGAAGTGCATGAACTTGTAATTTCCAATATAGCATCCAAATAGTCATCCAATACATTGTAGACAAATAGCTTTTTGAATGAAAAAATCTGGTTAAAATTGTACGCCGCCTATAATCTTGAATTCTGAGTCAAGTTCGTTTAAATACCTTCTTGGTATTCAAATCTACGTCAACTTTAGCAAAGCTATAAAACCAGCCTCATTTCCAGGACGAATATCTGGACATAATCAAGAAAGTACTGATACCTGCCCTTACAAAAATCTCCCATGCAAAACCCCATGGGAAATGCATGGTGGATTGGACACCATGGGAATCCCATGAGGTTTTTGTTTTACAAAAATCTCCCATGCAAAACCCCATGGGAATTGCAGGGTGAATTGGAAACCATGGGAATTCTTATGAGAGGTTTTTGTTTTACAAAAATCTCCCATGCAAAACCCCATGGGAATTGCATGGTGGATTGGACACCATGGGATTCCCATGGGAGGTTTTTGTTTTACAAAAATCTCCCATGCAAAACCCCATGGGAAATGCATGGTAAATTAGACACCATGGGAATTCCCATGAGAGGTTTTTGTTTGACAAAAATCTCTCATGCAAAACCCCATGGGAATTGCAGGGTGAATTGGACACCATGGGAATCCCATGGGAGGTTTTTGTAAGGGAGGGAGGAGGTGAACTGGTCTCATCAATGATGGAAGTTCCCCGCCTGGGTCTGTAGGTCTGAAAATTGGGATAATTTCTCTGGAATCTGTTGAAGAATTATCCTCTATTTAGATCTGGACCCAGGAAAACCGTAAGGGTAGTAGGGTCGACAACTCAAAATGTGGCCAACCCCACCGACTCTATTCGTAGCTGTTTACCAAGAGTGTCTTTTAGCACTGTTTGGGTAAAAGAAAAGGTTCTGCATGTAACATTTCGAAACGTTGGTATCACGGTGCTTTTCAGATGAATAAATTTGGAGCTAACATTTTGTCTTTTACTATTAAACTCTTTTGTGCAAAGGTTATTCGTACGTTGATCGCTGTATACAATACCGTTCGATTTATCACGATTTTGTCACTTTTAAACCTGGGCTATTTCTCAAACTCTTGCTTCGGCTTCTCGTAGGTCCTCAGAATGTGGCGAGATCAGGGGGTGATTTTGTGCTACATACAAAGTCTTATATTTGAGCCCAGAGCCACAGCCTGTTCATGTTATTCAAAAAAGCCTCGTTTAGTAAAAACAGGTTACCAGCAAAAACCCCATGTGATTTTCTTATTGCAACATTGTCTGGGGAAATACTTTTCGTACGAACTTAGATAAACTAATTGTTCTGCCCCAAATTTTTTTTTCGAATTATAAATAATTCATCATTTAGGGGTCACAGTCAACCGATTTGACAAAACTTAAAAGTACTTAAGTATTGTTAACCTTAAACAGATACCAACAAGCTTTATTTATGTATAAATATGCAAATAATTTACTACCACACTCCTATAGCCAAATGTTTATACTTAATCGTAATTTACACAATTATAATGCCAGAACATCATGTAACTTACATTTCCATATACCCCAACATAAAACATCTGCCTTTCAAAACAATATTAAATTCTCTGGACCTAAAATATGGAATACTTTACCGTTGTCTCTCAAAGGATCAAGTTCCTACGCTACTTTTAAACGTAAACTAAAGTTATACCTTCTGTAAATATTATACCTGTTCATTTGTATATATAATCCTGTTTAACTCATCTTCTTTCGATTCTCCATCCTTATTGCCCTATGTTCACATTATATATTCCACTTCTGTATTTATAACTTGTACATATACACTGTATAACTTATGTTTCTAAATGTTTACTTGTTTTTTTATGTATTTTGTTATGTATGGCATGCCTTACACAAGCTTTCGCTTGTTAGGTTTTGCCTCCTCTTCTTGGTTGACTTGATTTTCTTATTTGTATTCTTTTATATATCTGTTGTGAATTACCATAAAGAGAAAATAAATGTTGCTTAAAAAAAACAAAAACAAAAAAAACAAATGCTAAGCAAACAACAGCTGAATACCGGGTCACAGGCAATTAATGAACATCACATGAAAATTTGGTTGGTAATCCTGTTTTTACAAACTTTTCATGCTAAGCAAATTGTTGTGCTTGGTAGCTCCATGAAATTGACCCCTTGTTCGAAATGGCCTTTTCATTTTTACACAGACACTTCATTTGTGCTTACCCCAGGGACTTCGATGGAGTTACTATCACCAGCAACTGAACCGGAGGCTACAGGCTCCTGAGGGGAGGCTTGGGGATGAGGTGAAGAATCAGGCGCGAGCACTGGTTCACGAGACTTCGAGGTTTCTGGTGCGCCTTGAGGAACCCCTGCTTGGGGCTGGGGGACCACGGTGGAGTACAAGGGTGGATTGACAGGGGTTGGGGCAAACACAGGAGGTGGAACCTGGTAGAGGGCAGTTCCGGAGTTAGGGAGACCGGTGGAAGGGAACTGGAATGGAACCACTTGGGGCTGGCCAGGATAAGGCATGGGATAGTACCCTTGCTGTAGTTGTTGAGGAACTTCAGGTTGGGTCATGGACGAAGTCTCATACACCGGGTTGTTGAAGCCATTCAGCGCGTTGGGATACCCAGCAGCGGCTGGAGATGAGGTTAGGGGTATGTTCATGCTGTCTGATGACTGTGATGGTTTCTTGCGCAGGCTCCTGACCACCACTACCACAACGACAGCTATGATGCACATCACGAGCAACGCGGAGGAGGCAGAAATGCCACCGATTGCACTGGTTGAGAGGCCTGAAATGACGACGTACAGGACAGAAATCAAAATTGGTTCGTGGCAATCAAACAGCATTTGCACATTGTAAACAAAAATTGTGTAAAATGTTGGGCAGTACCACTTTGACCAACAAATTTACAAATTTCAAGTTATAAATTGCCTAAAGATTGTACATGTTGACTGATTGTACCAATATTGGGTCATTTCGGCTAATATATTACTAGTCAACTTAGAGAATTTTCGATCAAGGACTATAGTTAAGTATTGTCGTCAATCAATAGGGGTATGGTCGCGCTGGTTTATCAATCATAAGCAACAATTTGTTGTATTTAACTGTGACAAATGAAGAGGTAACTATTGACACTATAGTTCGAATAGCTATCGTTCACTCTTGGATGCCATTGCGTAGGTGTTAGGTTAACCAAATATCCTTACCTTGTACTGGCGCTGCTGAATAGGCGCATGTAACTCCAGCATCTTCACTATGTCCACAGTCATTACTGTACCAGTCATCGTGATCACAGGCAGCAATACTAGCTTCAGTGCCCGTACACTGTACATCGTCCAGGAGAATCGGACCAGATCCTTGACCGAAGGCGGCATTCTGCCAGGCGTGGGAGGCAGAAGGGTAGCCAAGCTGTTGACAGACGACATTGGCATCAGCAAGATCCCATTCATCATCACAGACTGTACCCCACTCTCCCTGGTAGTACACCTCAACTCGACCCTCGTAGGTGGAACTACCACCCACAAGACGTACTGGTACTGGAACTAAAGACAGAGAGAGCTATGAGATGATATCGTAATCACATGATAGTAAACTTTTCAAATTGAATGTACACGTGTCTTTACAACTCAAGGAAAATACCAGTTTGACAGAAAAGATGTAACAATGTAACATTGATGAAAACTGAGCTAGTAGACCTCAACTCGACCCTCATTAGGAGGAGCTGCCACCCACAAGACGTACTGAAACCAAGAAAAAAACAACACGGATTTATACCAAAAACCCGGGGCGGGGTCAAACCCCCACTTTGCCAGTTTCCTTTTTTTTTCTTCTCTTTTCTGCTTTTACACTTTCCAAACCAGCAACCCTTGTGTGTTTTTGCCTATAAGAACAAAATAGGCATCTTGAATGGCGGCACCAATGCTAGTAGCACCACCCCCCCCCCCCCCCTTTTCATACTTTAAGGGCCACTTTTGCATGGATTCGCCCTAGTACACGCCTGCAGTTAGCTGTAGGCCTATATATAGTAGAAATTTTTTAAGTAAAATCTACCTAGAACATGTATAATTTATAGAAATCTATACTGCCGCAGCTGGTTGAAGTATAGATTTGTTGAAACACTTCCCCTGTTTACACTGTACAGAAATGCCAGTCTAAATGAAGGAGAATTCAACTAAACCAACCCGTAACTGGCGTCGTTATGACGTCTTTACCACAAGTCACTCCGGCATCCTCTGAATGTACGCAGTCATTACTGCCCCAGGCCCCGTGAGGACATGCGACGATGCTAGATTCAGTACCACTGCAGTGTACATCGTCCAGGAGAATCGGACCAGATCCTTGGCCGAAGTAGGCATAATTCCATGCATGAGATGCAGTTAGGTAGCCAAGCTGTCGACAGACGACATTGGCGTCCTCAAGATCCCATCCATCATCACAGACCGTACCCCAACGGCCCTCGTAGTAGACCTCAACTCGACCCTCATAGGGGGAGCTACCACCCACAAGACGCACTGAAACTGCCAAATAAAACAAATATAAAAATGTTTTAAACATGGTCAGTCAATATTTTTTGCCTATGAGCTTTTGAAAAATTGGGACAGCTATCGTGTACAATATACAATGTAGAATTTAGTCAAAGGAAGCATAAGGAAGTTTTGACACTGTTTATAGTTGAAGCGATACAATTAATACAATAACTAACTTGGGACTTCTGTTGATGTGGAATCTTGACAAGTCACCCCAGCGTCCTCATCATGTCCACAGTTATGAATATTCCAGCCGACGTGAGGACATTCAGCAATGTTGGATTCGGTACCCGAGCAAGCTACATTGTCCAGGAAAATCGGACCCGATCCTGGACCAAAGTAGGCACTCCTCCAGGCATTGGATGCAAGAGGGTAGCCAAGCTGTCGACAGACAACACTAGCGTCATGGATGCTCCATCCGTCATCACAGACTGTACCCCACTCGCCCTGGTAGTAGACCTCAACTCGGCCCTCATAGGGAGAGCTACCACCCACAAGACGTACCAAAACTAAAGCCAGAGAGAGGTACAAGATGATAGAGTATCACATGAACTATTTAAATGGAATGTCAGATACATGTATCACAGCCAGTTCAGCCACATGCACTGAAGGAAAATCCCAGTTTAATAGAAAAGAGGTATGAAATTGAGAAAAAATTAACTAACCTGGACTTGCCGTTGTGGTGTAATCTCTCTGACAAGTCACTCCCGCATCCTCAGAGTGACTGCAGTCATTACTGTACCAGTCCCTGTGAGGGCAATCAGCAATGCTGGTTTCAGAACCCGAGCAAGCAACGTCATCCAGGAGAATAGGGTCAGGTCCTTGACCAAAGTGTGCACTAATCCACGCCTGGGATGCAGAATGGTAGCCAAGCTGTCGACAGACGACATTGGCGTCAGTAATATCCCATCCGTCATCACAGACTGTACCCCACTGGCCCTGGTAGTACACCTCAACTCGACCCTCATAGGAGGAACTACCACCCACAAGACGTACTGGTACTGAAACTAAAGTCAGAGAGAGGTATGAGATGATATAGTAATCACATGATAGTAAACAGCTACATGTACACGTGTCTTTACAACTCAAGGAAAATACCAGTTTGACAGAAAAGATGTAACATTGAGGAAAACTGAGCTAGTATGTCAACTCGACCCTCATAGGAGGAGCTGCCACCCACAAGACGTACTGGTACTGGAACTAAAGTCAGAGAGAGGTATGAGATGATATAGTAATCACATGATAGTAAACAGCTACATGTACACGTGTCTTTACAACTCAAGGAAAATACCAGTTTGACAGAAAAGATGTAACATTGAGGAAAACTGAGCTAGTAGATGTCAACTCGACCCTCATAGGAGGAGCTGCCACCCACAAGACGTACTGGTACTGGAACTAAAGTCAGAGAGAGGTATGAGATGATATAGTAATCACATGATAGTAAACAGCTACATGTACACGTGTCTTTACAACTCAAGGAAAATACCAGTTTGACAGAAAAGATGTAACATTGAGGAAAACTGAGCTAGTAGATGTCAACTCGACCCTCATAGGAGGAGCTGCCACCCACAAGACGTACTGGTACTGGAACTAAAGTCAGAGAGAGGTATGAGATGATATAGTAATCACATGATAGTAAACAGCTACATGTACACGTGTCTTTACAACTCAAGGAAAATACCAGTTTGACAGAAAAGATGTAACATTGAGGAAAACTGAGCTAGTAGATGTCAACTCGACCCTCATAGGAGGAGCTGCCACCCACAAGACGTACTGGTACTGGAACTAAAGTCAGAGAGAGGTATGAGATGATATAGTAATCACATGATAGTAAACAGCTACATGTACACGTGTCTTTACAACTCAAGGAAAATACCAGTTTGACAGAAAAGATGTAACATTGAGGAAAACTGAGCTAGTAGATGTCAACTCGACCCTCATAGGAGGAGCTGCCACCCACAAGACGTACTGGTACTGGAACTAAAGTCAGAGAGAGGTATGAGATGATATAGTAATCACATGATAGTAAACAGCTACATGTACACGTGTCTTTACAACTCAAGGAAAATACCAGTTTGACAGAAAAGATGTAACATTGAGGAAAACTGAGCTAGTAGATGTCAACTCGACCCTCATAGGAGGAGCTGCCACCCACAAGACGTACTGGTACTGGAACTAAAGTCAGAGAGAGGTATGAGATGATATAGTAATCACATGATAGTAAACAGCTACATGTACACGTGTCTTTACAACTCAAGGAAAATACCAGTTTGACAGAAAAGATGTAACATTGAGGAAAACTGAGCTAGTAGATGTCAACTCGACCCTCATAGGAGGAGCTGCCACCCACAAGACGTACTGGTACTGGAACTAAAGTCAGAGAGAGGTATGAGATGATATAGTAATCACATGATAGTAAACAGCTACATGTACACGTGTCTTTACAACTCAAGGAAAATACCAGTTTGACAGAAAAGATGTAACATTGAGGAAAACTGAGCTAGTAGACGTCAACTCGACCCTCATTAGGAGGAGCTGCCACCCACAAGACGTACTGGTACTGGAACTAAAGTCAGAGAGAGGTATGAGATGATATAGTAATCACATGATAGTAAACAGCTACATGTACACGTGTCTTTACAACTCAAGGAAAATACCAGTTTGACAGAAAAGATGTAACATTGAGGAAAACTGAGCTAGTAGACGTCAACTCGACCCTCATTAGGAGGAGCTGCCACCCACAAGATGTACGGAAAATCAAGATTTATACCAAGACCCGGGGCGGGGTCAAACCCCCACTTTGCCAGTTTCTTTTTTGTTTTTCTCTTTTCTGCTTTTACACTTTCCAAACCAGCAACCCTTGTGTGTTTTTGCCTATAAGAACAAAATAGGCATCTTGAATGGCGGCACCAATGCCAGTAGCACCACACCCCCCCCCCCCCTTTTCATACTTTTTAAGGGCCACTTTTGCATGGATTCGCCCTAGTACACGCCTGCAGTTAGCTGTATATAGTAAAAAATATTTAAGGAAAATCTACCTAGAACATGTATAATTTCTAGAAATCTTCACTGCCATAGCTGGTTGAAGTATAGATTTGTTGAAACACTTCCCCTGTTTACACTGTACAGAAATGCCAGTCTAAATGAAGGAGAATTCATTGCAAACCAAACCAACCCGTAACTGGCGTTGTTATGACGTCTTCACCACAAGTCACTCCGGCATCCTCTGAATGTACGCAGTTATGACTGCCCCAGGCCCCGTGAGGACATGCGGCGATGCTAGATTCAGTACCACTGCAGTGTACATCATCCAGGAGAATCGGACCAGATCCTTGGCCGAAGTGGGCATAATTCCATGCATGAGATGCAGTTAGGTAGCCAAGCTGTCGACAGACGACATTGGCATCCTCAAGATCCCATCCATCATCACAGACCGTACCCCAGCGGCCCTCGTAGTAGACCTCAACTCGACCCTCATAGGGGGAGCTACCACCCACAAGACGCACTGAAACTGCCAAATAAAACAAATATAAAAATGTTTTAAACATGGTCAGTCAATATTTTTTGCCTATGAGCTTTTGAAAAATTGGGACAGCTATCGTGTACAATATACAATGTAGAATTTAGTCAAAGGAAGCATAAGGAAGTTTTGACACTCTGTTTATAGTTGAAGTGATAAAATTAATACAAGAACTAACTTGGGACTTCTGTTGATGTGAAATCTTGACAAGTCACCCCAGCGTCCTCATTATGTCCACAGTTATGAATATTCCAGCCGACGTGAGGACATTCAGCAATGTTGGATTCGGTACCCGAGCAAGCTACATTGTCCAGGAAAATCGGACCCGATCCTGGACCAAAATAGGCACTCCTCCAGGCATTGGATGCAAGAGGGTAGCCGAGCTGTCGACAGACGACACTAGCGTCATGGATGCTCCATCCGTCATCACAGACTGTACCCCACTCGCCCCGGTAGTAGACCTCAACTCGGCCCTCATAGGGAGAGCTACCACCCACAAGACGTACCAAAACTAAAGCCAGAGAGAGGTACAAGATGATAGAGTATCACATGAACTATTTAAATGGAATGTCAGATACATGTATCACAGCCAGTTCGGCCACATGCACTGAAGGAAAATCCCAGTTTAATAGAAAAGAGGTATGAAATTGAGAAAAAATTAACTAACCTGGACTTGCCGTTGTGGTGTAATCTCTCTGACAAGTCACTCCCGCATCCTCAAAGTGTGTACAGTCATTACTGTACCAGTCCCTGTGAGGGCAATCAGCAATGCTGGTTTCAGAACCCGAGCAAGCAACGTCATCCAGGAGAATAGGGTCAGGTCCTTGACCAAAGTGAGCACTAATCCATGCCTGGGATGCAGAATGGTAGCCAAGCTGTCGACAGACGACATTGGCGTCAGTAATATCCCATCCGTCATCACAGACTGTACCCCACTGGCCCTGGTAGTACACCTCAACTCGACCCTCATAGGAGGAACTACCACCCACAAGACGTACTGGTACTGGAACTAAAGTCAGAGAGAGGTATGAGATGATATAGTAATCACATGATAGTAAACAGCTACATGTACACGTGTCTTTACAACTCAAGGAAAATACCAGTTTGACAGAAAAGATGTAACATTGAGGAAAACTGAGCTAGTAGATGTCAACTCGACCCTCATAGGAGGAGCTGCCACCCACAAGACGTACTGGTACTGGAACTAAAGTCAGAGAGAGGTATGAGATGATATAGTAATCACATGATAGTAAACAGCTACATGTACACGTGTCTTTACAACTCAAGGAAAATACCAGTTTGACAGAAAAGATGTAACATTGAGGAAAACTGAGCTAGTAGATGTCAACTCGACCCTCATAGGAGGAGCTGCCACCCACAAGACGTACTGGTACTGGAACTAAAGTCAGAGAGAGGTATGAGATGATATAGTAATCACATGATAGTAAACAGCTACATGTACACGTGTCTTTACAACTCAAGGAAAATACCAGTTTGACAGAAAAGATGTAACATTGAGGAAAACTGAGCTAGTAGATGTCAACTCGACCCTCATAGGAGGAGCTGCCACCCACAAGACGTACTGGTACTGGAACTAAAGTCAGAGAGAGGTATGAGATGATATAGTAATCACATGATAGTAAACAGCTACATGTACACGTGTCTTTACAACTCAAGGAAAATACCAGTTTGACAGAAAAGATGTAACATTGAGGAAAACTGAGCTAGTAGATGTCAACTCGACCCTCATAGGAGGAGCTGCCACCCACAAGACGTACTGGTACTGGAACTAAAGTCAGGGAGAGGTATGAGATGATATAGTAATCACATGATAGTAAACAGCTACATGTACACGTGTCTTTACAACTCAAGGAAAATACCAGTTTGACAGAAAAGATGTAACATTGAGGAAAACTGAGCTAGTAGATGTCAACTCGACCCTCATAGGAGGAGCTGCCACCCACAAGACGTACTGGTACTGGAACTAAAGTCAGAGAGAGGTATGAGATGATATAGTAATCACATGATAGTAAACAGCTACATGTACACGTGTCTTTACAACTCAAGGAAAATACCAGTTTGACAGAAAAGATGTAACATTGAGGAAAACTGAGCTAGTAGATGTCAACTCGACCCTCATAGGAGGAGCTGCCACCCACAAGACGTACTGGTACTGGAACTAAAGTCAGAGAGAGGTATGAGATGATATAGTAATCACATGATAGTAAACAGCTACATGTACACGTGTCTTTACAACTCAAGGAAAATACCAGTTTGACAGAAAAGATGTAACATTGAGGAAAACTGAGCTAGTAGATGTCAACTCGACCCTCATAGGAGGAGCTGCCACCCACAAGACGTACTGGTACTGGAACTAAAGTCAGAGAGAGGTATGAGATGATATAGTAATCACATGATAGTAAACAGCTACATGTACACGTGTCTTTACAACTCAAGGAAAATACCAGTTTGACAGAAAAGATGTAACATTGAGGAAAACTGAGCTAGTAGATGTCAACTCGACCCTCATAGGAGGAGCTGCCACCCACAAGACGTACTGGTACTGGAACTAAAGTCAGAGAGAGGTATGAGATGATATAGTAATCACATGATAGTAAACAGCTACATGTACACGTGTCTTTACAACTCAAGGAAAATACCAGTTTGACAGAAAAGATGTAACATTGAGGAAAACTGAGCTAGTAGATGTCAACTCGACCCTCATAGGAGGAGCTGCCACCCACAAGACGTACTGGTACTGGAACTAAAGTCAGAGAGAGGTAGGAGATGATATAGTAATCACATGATAGTAAACAGCTACATGTACACGTGTCTTTACAACTCAAGGAAAATACCAGTTTGACAGAAAAGATGTAACATTGAGGAAAACTGAGCTAGTAGATGTCAACTCGACCCTCATAGGAGGAGCTGCCACCCACAAGACGTACTGGTACTGGAACTAAAGTCAGAGAGAGGTAGGAGATGATATAGTAATCACATGATAGTAAACAGCTACATGTACACGTGTCTTTACAACTCAAGGAAAATACCAGTTTGACAGAAAAGATGTAACATTGAGGAAAACTGAGCTAGTAGACGTCAACTCGACCCTCATTAGGAGGAGCTGCCACCCACAAGATGTACGGAAAATCAAGATTTATACCAAGACCCGGGGCGGGGTCAAACCCCCACTTTGCCAGTTTCTTTTTTGTTTTTCTCTTTTCTGCTTTTACACTTTCCAAACCAGCAACCCTTGTGTGTTTTTGCCTATAAGAACAAAATAGGCATCTTGAATGGCGGCACCAATGCCAGTAGCACCACCCCCCCCCCCTTTTCATACTTTTTAAGGGCCACTTTTGCATGGATTCGCCCTAGTACACGCCTGCAGTTAGCTGTATATAGTAAAAAATATTTAAGGAAAATCTACCTAGAACATGTATAATTTCTAGAAATCTTCACTGCCATAGCTGGTTGAAGTATAGATTTGTTGAAACACTTCCCCTGTTTACACTGTACAGAAATGCCAGTCTAAATGAAGGAGAATTCATTGCAAACCAAACCAACCCGTAACTGGCGTTGTTATGACGTCTTCACCACAAGTCACTCCGGCATCCTCTGAATGTACGCAGTTATGACTGCCCCAGGCCCCGTGAGGACATGCGGCGATGCTAGATTCAGTACCACTGCAGTGTACATCATCCAGGAGAATCGGACCAGATCCTTGGCCGAAGTAGGCATAATTCCATGCATGAGATGCAGTTAGGTAGCCAAGCTGTCGACAGACGACATTGGCATCCTCAAGATCCCATCCATCATCACAGACCGTACCCCAACGGCCCTCGTAGTAGACCTCAACTCGACCCTCATAGGGGGAGCTACCACCCACAAGACGCACTGAAACTGCCAAATAAAACAAATATAAAAATGTTTTAAACATGGTCAGTCAATATTTTTTGCCTATGAGCTTTTGAAAAATTGGGACAGCTATCGTGTACAATATACAATGTAGAATTTAGTCAAAGGAAGCATAAGGAAGTTTTGACACTCTGTTTATAGTTGAAGTGATAAAATTAATACAAGAACTAACTTGGGACTTCTGTTGATGTGAAATCTTGACAAGTCACCCCAGCGTCCTCATTATGTCCACAGTTATGAATATTCCAGCCGACGTGAGGACATTCAGCAATGTTGGATTCGGTACCCGAGCAAGCTACATTGTCCAGGAAAATCGGACCCGATCCTGGACCAAAGTAGGCACTCCTCCAGGCATTGGATGCAAGAGGGTAGCCAAGCTGTCGACAGACGACACTAGCGTCATGGATGCTCCATCCGTCATCACAGACTGTACCCCACTCGCCCCGGTAGTAGACCTCAACTCGGCCCTCATAGGGAGAGCTACCACCCACAAGACGTACCAAAACTAAAGCCAGAGAGAGGTACAAGATGATAGAGTATCACATGAACTATTTAAATGGAATGTCAGATACATGTATCACAGCCAGTTCGGCCACATGCACTGAAGGAAAATCCCAGTTTAATAGAAAAGAGGTATGAAATTGAGAAAAAATGAACTAACCTGGACTTGCCGTGGTAATGAAAGCGTTGCTACAAGTCACTCCCGCATCCTCAGAGTGACTGCAGTCATTACTGTACCAGTCCCTGTGAGGGCAATCAGCAATGCTGGTTTCAGAACCCGAGCAAGCAACGTCATCCAGGAGAATAGGGTCAGGTCCTTGACCAAAGTGTGCACTAATCCACGCCTGGGATGCAGAATGGTAGCCAAGCTGTTGACAGACGACATTGGCGTCAGTAATATCCCATCCGTCATCACAGATTGTACCCCACTGGCCCTGGTAGTACACCTCAACTCGACCTTCATAGAAGACACTACCTCCCACAAGACGCACTGAAACTAAATCACGATGAATGTATGGAGTTATAAATGTGTATAGTAATGTCAATGTGTATAATAGATCAAACCATGGTAGCATGAAGAGCATTCAACCATGCAATCACATTCTTGTCAGGACAAGTAAAAAAGTATACCTAAGTTGAAGCCAAATATATCCTATATTCATCAAACTGGTATCACAAAAAACTAGTATAATTATTTAACCCAAGATTTTCCTTTTAAAATAATAGGCCTCTATAACTACCGAGCATGATGTGTTTGTCTATAAATTAAGTGCGTTTGTATGAGTTTGTATATGCCGTCAATCGTGGACCTAGGACAAAAAGGGTCCACGTTTGACCTAACGTCCACGATTGAAAATAGTGTACAAAACCAATGGGAGGCCTTCCGAAAAAGTTGAGTATAAACAAAAGAGGAACAATGGGAGGTCCACGATTGCACCCGTTTACATGACTGTGTGTGTTGACGTGTTCTCCTACACTGATGCACTGTCAGTCAATATTACTCAGTTTCTTACTGGTTTTACATGAACACCTCAGTAATCCGTGACCTGATCATTTTAAAGAGAAGATCTTAGGTTACATAATGATACTAATCTGTTGACATCAATCCGATTAATATGGGATATATCTGGCCTTCAATTTCGGTATACTTTTTGACTCGCCCTTCACAGTACGGCCACTTCGGGATGCAAGTCTCTTGAACCGTAAGCCATTCAAGTATAAGCCATCAATTTTGTTGTTGGAATGAAGGAGATTTCAATATTAAAAAAGAAACATTACCTGGAGTGGACGTTGTCGTGACGTCAATGCCACAAGTCACTCCGGAAACCTGATAATGTTGACAGTTATGATTCTGCCACTCCCCGTGACGGCAATCGGCTATCCTGGATTCAGAACCCGTGCATTGTATGTAGTCGAGGAGAATCGGACCAGAACCTTCTCCAAAGTCAGCATATGTCCAGGCAACGGATGCGGGTGGGTAGCCAAGCTGTCGACAGACGACATTGGCATTAACAAGACTCCAGTAATTACTGCAGATTGTACCCCACTGGCCCTGGTAGTAGACCTCAACTCGACCCTCATAGGGGGAGCTACCACCCACGAGACGCACTGAAACTAAAGCTAGAGAGGTACGAGACGAGAAAGCATCACATTCACATGATAAAAACTTTTTAAATGGAAAGTCAGGTGCATATACCATAAACAGTTTAACCATAAGCATGTTTAAAAAGCTCACCACGTCTTTACGATGAAGAAAAATGCCAGATTGATAGAAAAAGAGGTACAATTTAGGAAAACCAAACTAACCTGGATTTACCGTTGTCATGTTATCTTGCCGACAAATCACTCCTGCATCCTCTCTGTGACTACAGTCATTACTGTACCAGGCTCTGTGAGGGCAGTCAGCAATGCTAGATTCATTACCAGAGCAAGCAACATCATCCAGAAAAATAACACCAGACCCTTGACCAAAGTGAGCAGCATTCCAGGCGAGGAATGCAGACGGGAAGCCAAGCTGTCGGCAGACGACATTGGCGTCAGCAAGATCCCAGTAGTCACCACAGACTGTACCCCACTGGCCCTGGTAGTAGACCTCAACTCGACCCTCATGGGGTCCGTTACCACCCACAAGACGCACTAAACCTAAATGATGACGAATGTACGGAATGGTAAATTTATAGAATAATATATTATAATGAAATACACAACAATTCGTCAAACAATCCACAAGGGAAACTGACTGAATATTTGAATACATTTTCAAAGTGAACAAAGAAACTGGCAGGAGCGGGATTCGAACCTGCGACCTCCAGGTCAAATAGTTGGGGCAAGTTTACCAAGGATATGTACTATCAGTCCGATTTAAATATGGGGCATATGACTGTGGCATTCAATATCGGTATACTTTTTGACTTGCCCTTCATAGCTACTTTGAATACAAGTCAATTGAACCCTAAGCTGTGCAAGTATATGCCGTCAAATTTTGCTAGTTCGTGTGAATGAAGGAGAACTCATTAAAGAACAACCTGGAGCTAACGTTGTCCTGACTTCATCGCCACAAGTCACTCCAGCATCCTCCTCATGACGTAGACAGTTATGAGTCTGCCAAGCCCTGTGAGGGCAATCTGCTATGCTGGATTCAGAACCCGTGCATTGTACATCGTCGAGGAGAATCGGACCAGAACCTTGTCCAAAGTAAGATCTACGCCAGAAAAAGTACGCAGTTAGGTAGCCAAGCTGTCGACAGACGACTTTGGCATCATCGAGATCCCATTCATCATCACAGACTGTTCCCCACTGGCCTTGGTAGTAGACCTCAACACGACCCTCATAGGGGGAGCTGCCATCGACAAGACGTAGTGAAACTGAAACAAAGGAAAATTATATGAATATGAATTCATGACTTTATCCCGTACTCATAGGACCCTTGGAAAGCATGCTAGCTATTCCACTGAGATGAGATGGAGGCAAATTGAGAAGGCGCAAATCTTTACGCTTTGATGGAACCGGAAAGCAAGTCTACCTGTTTTGTTTTTTACCAGTAAGAATTTTAGTAAAATGTGACTTAAGGCTTTGAATGGTGGACGGAAAAGGTAGAGAAAAACCTACCGACAAGAACAGTAAGCTAGCTCAGTAAAATCATCACGGATATTAAAGACATCAAAAGAATGCACACCATCAGCAAAACACATGGTACTGTTTCTCTTCAAATGGGTATGCATCACCTGTTAAGGGTGTGCTTGATGGTGAAAGTGATGTACTGGATATACTCTGTGATTTGGTCGTAGCAGCCGCAGACGGACTGGTTGTTACCGGTACTGCATCACTGCAAGACACTCCAGCATCATCACTGTGTTGGCACGTATGATGGGACCAGGCACTGTGTGCACATTCGTTGATGTTTGATTCAGATCCGTTGCACCGAACGCCGTCCAGCAGAATCGGTCCAGATCCTAGTCCAAAGTGGGCATATCCCCAGATTATCGAGGCAGAGGGATAACCGAGCTGTCGACAGACTACGTTGGCATTTTCGATGCTCCACCAAGTTCCGCAGACTGTACCCCACTGATCTCTGTAGTACACCTCCACTCTACCCTCTAGTGGGGTATCACCGTTGACCAGGCGTACTGGAACTGAAACAAAAAGTGAAAATAGTGTAAGAAAATAACAACGCTCTTGTGATTTATTTGGGGGTTAACATTTTATTTCTGTTATCAAGGATTTGAATAATACAATGCAAGAATACAAATGGTACCGAAGTGATGACGTCACCGTGTAATCTGAGCCACACTAATAAAGCACATTCATATGTCATTTTATAAATTTGGGGTCCAAAAGTGTGACTTTTTTGTGTCCTTGTTACACCCGACCTGTGAAATTTTCCAACAAGTATCAATAAAATTGACTTCACATTATTTTTTACTTGTTTGGCATGTACGTTGCTTTTTACATAATCACTGTCGGAGATAGAAAGCATTAAAGAATGTGTCCTGAATTGCAAAATCTTATACAGGTTAGATGTAACAGGGACACCAAAAATGGACCCCAAATTTAAAGAATGACCTCCATGCCAACGTTTTCATGACCAGTTATTATTATGACCAGTTATTATTAACAAAGGGCACTTTAGAAACACAACGGTTAACAAAAGACAAAGTATTCACAATCCTCTGCATTCAGCAACCTGTTACAGAAGTCGTAGACGCTATAAAGCAAACTGACATCACACTTCGGTACTCTATATTCACCACAGTAGAAAACCTTTATTATGATAGGCAATTGAGGAAGATTATTATACGAGTGCAAGGCAGTCGGTAATATTTCCGAGTTGGTGGATGTAATTCTAAAGTAAATAATTTTAAAAATAGCAACTTTAAATGTGTACAAATTATTTTTGAAGGTCGAACTAGAAAAGAGCATGAATATCTTTATACAATAAGGCAACGACGATACCAGCAACAATTGACAATACACGTAAAGGCAGGTTCATGTTTCACGCAAAACTGAAAGCAAAGGAAATCTCGTGATGTCATCAATTGTTATTTCAATGTGACGTTTGCAGTTACGGTAACAAATTCGCATCGCTCTTAAAGGAAACATGATATAGGATTTATATTGCATTATTCCTGCTTAAAACTAGCTCGAAAATTCTAGCTCTTGGCTCATGACATGTGAGATTCGCGAATCTCACATGTCATGAGCCAAGAGCTAGAATTTTCGAGCTAGCTTAAAACAATAAAGTATTATCTTGACAATGATATTTTGTGTCCAGAGACAATTATTTCCCAGATTAAATATGAGAAAACATTTTTTGAAAATGTTTGTCCAAGCTACTCCGCCCCCTGAGTGGGACCCTCATTAACATAAGTGTGTGACGTAGATCGAGGAACATTACCCATTCATCACGGGTATGCATTGTGTGTACATTGTACGGCGAAAATTCTTCGTCCAAAATCTAAGCAAAATATAGTGGTTTTTCGGCCATGCCGACAAGGTGTGTGGCTGCTGGGTGCAGCAAAACAACGACGGGTGGAGTAAGCCTTCATTTATTTCCAACTGAAGCGAAATATCGGAGAATTCGGACGGCGAAAGTGAAGGTGACAAGAGCAAAGAGGTCCGGCCCAGTAGCTTTTCAGCGTTATGTAGCGACCACTTTGAGCCGTCGTGTTTCGATACTGGTATTTCAATGACCATTAAAAATATGCTCAAGTCCACTGCCATCCCAACAAAGTTCCCAGATGTGAGTAAGATAAAGGCGAAAGCAGTTAAACGGCCTATTCCCCGAGGAGCCTTCGCTAAAAGGGAGAAAATCAGGGTAAGTTCGATGTTAGTTGTTGTTGCAACTTACGAAATTGCACGTGTAGACCTAGTGTGTGTATACGGGCCGGGTCCAGACCAAAGATCGTATAGCGCCGCGTAGCGGCGCAAGATGGAGAACTCGGCCGAAATTGTGAAATCACCATGGGCGCCATTGGCCGCCATTTGAGCAAGCAAAATCATCGGTCGAAAGTTACGCGCTATGTGTTTTGCATACATCTGGCAATGTGGCATACAACATGTCAACTCATTGTTCGGCGATTCGCTGCAAAAATCGGCAGAAAAACTGCCCGGAGTTGTCATTTTTCCGATTTCCCAAGAATAAAGAAAGGTAATTATCTATCGATATTGGAATAGGCCTATGTTGAAACTGAAAGTAAAATTTTACGGTTTTTCTAGACATAGACACGGTACGGAATAGTACAATTTTTTGACAAGTACGTTAGCCTATTTGGGTCGATTTGTATTGCCATTTGCACTCAAATTTTAAGAAGGCAAAAATTCTGGGGTGGGGCAGCGTGGATATGGTTGGAGAATAAACATTAACCGATGAGAGCATCAGAATAAAGATTTTGTTGAAAAACAAAATTTATTTAGGCCTAATTTTAACTCAGTCATAGTTTTGATAGGCTAGCTCCAGACAAGCCCAGGCCAAGGCCCCCTTGGCCCTATGCCTAAATAGTACAAGTTACAACTGGCATGTGCATGCTATGCCTAACCATGGAAGAAGGAACGGCCTAAACATGGCCTAACTTGTGTCTAGCATTTCTCACAGATTTTGTTTGTTTTCTTGGTTGTTTGTGTTTTTTTGTGTTTCTATTTGTTGATTCTGTATTTTGGTTATATTTGTGCTTTTGTTTGTTTTTTTGTTTTGTCTGTGTATTCTCTTCTAAGACTGGAGCTTAGCCCAGTAGGCAAAGTAACTAAAAAACATGTTTAGCATCCCCACCAGCTTCCTTTTTGGAAAATGAGGAAAATGAGGTGAAAAAACCCAAAATGTCACCGATCCATCAAGAAATAATATACTTGCCAGTCAGAACTTCTAAAACCACTGTAAACATGTTCTCTTGTCCAACAGTTCTCTTGTCCAACAGTTCTCTTGTCCAACAGTTCTCTTGTCCAACAGTTCTCTTGTCCAACAGTTCTCTTGTCCAACAGTTCTCTTGTCCAACAGTTCTCTTGTCCAACAGTTCTCTTGTCCAACAGTTCTCTTGTCCAACATGTCTCTTTAATGTTTGTGTATTTGAACAGTTGAAAAACCTGTGGTTGTCCGAGATTTTAAAAAATATGGCGGCCTTCTTGAAAATTAAAAAATATAAATCTCTCTTTCCTTTTTTGTTTACTTTGCCTTACAAAAATAAGGATGCCTGGGTCTTGGTGATTCAGGATGTAAAATCAAACAGTCCAGGAAGGCTCCATTTGAAATCGCAAACATGCAATTTGATTCAACCTCAACCAATTCATCAAAATAAAATTCAGCATTTCCCGAGAAAAATGTTGTTTTAATAATTCTTCTTGATATCCACAGATGCGACTTTTTTTTAAATGTAACAGTATTTTTTACTAAGTTAGAAAATCCTTATATTATAAATGTATAAACTATAACATTTTCTGTTAAACTTTCAATGACAGATGCCAACGCTAGGTACAAAGAATGAGACGTCGTGATCTGGTTGGAAGAACCCCTTGGTACCTATACAGTAACTGTTGGCTGTGCTCCAAGCATTTTGAGACCAATCGGTTTGTAAACAGGCAGAAACAGCGACTGATTAAGTGGAATGCCATACCTACCCTTTTTGATGTCCCCAACCCACCGAAGCCAGTAGCTATAGCAAGGCGCCCTCTGAAGCGGAAACTGGAGCTTGGTGGTGATGACTTGGACACATCCATAAAGCTTGCATAAGGTAATTCATTTACACTTTGACCTGCCTTTCTAAGTTCTGTAGGTGTTTTGTTTTGTTTTGTTTTGTTTTGTTTGGTTTGGGGAGGGGTGGATAAAAAAAAAGTAATATGGATATGATAGCCTTGGGGACCAAAATGACAGTTTTTGACCACAATGAACAGTTTGGGGGAGGGGAGGGGAGAGGAAGGCAGTTTTAGATCATACAATTCTTTTTTGTGAGGGGGTTTGAGTCTAGGCCGCCCCGGGTCCCCCTGCCCCTCCCCCCCCCCCCAAATCTCTCCCCAACTATGAATCAGACATACTTTAATGGGTTAAGTCATTCCAATAGTGCCTGTTCCCATTTCAGTTTCCTTAATACATGTAGCAACTGGGTGCATAGTACTTCCCCCACAATTGATACCATGATCAATACAAGTGAATGTTCATTTTCTTATTTCTATTTGATTCATCTTTATATAAATAACACCATGTGGGTACTTTTTCAGTAAAATTTAAACATCTTGGTACAACATTGATTAGTTTCAGTGTGGCCCCATAACAACAGACATGTATGCAAAATGAGAAACTTTCCAATAAAAAATTTGACTGATGAAAACGGATGGTTAAAAGAACGTGTTGATTGTCCATTTTGAAAAAAGGTAAATTCCATTTTATTACAAGGATGATCTTGGAGTGTCCTTGTTTAGCAGACAGAAACTTTGCATTCACCTGTTTTCTCTTCAAAGTTTACCATTATATTTGTTAAGTTTCTAAATTCATTTTGGCAAACATTTTTTCTCTTTTAACCTCAGTTTCTGATGTAGCCCATGACCATCCTTATGGAAAGCATTGCACTGATGGAATTCCCACATCCCATGAAGAGCTTCCTCGACAGGGACAGCAGAGGCCAAGTAAGCAGAGCAGATCTCTACAGAAGGAACGGGTGAAAACAACCAGATTAAAGCAGAGGTCAAACGTCTTCAAACTATGCTCACTAAACTGACTGTAGGTGGGAGGTGGGCAGAGCATAGGTGATATGGGTGCTACTCAGTACTTGAAAGAGCCATCATTGTCATTCTTTGCTTCACAGCTGAGGAATTCAAGTCAGCGTGTGAAGGCAAGAGGCAGGAGATGGTCATATACTGACAAAGTAATTGCCTTGTCTCTTTACTATCATTCAAGGTCCTAGAGCATACCAATTATGTAGCAGAATATTCACACTTCCCTCTGTATCATCTCTACGAAAATGGTTACTTAATAGAATAATAGTGTTCAGATTCATCCAGGATTTTCCCCCACTGTTCTCAATGTGCTGAAACATAAAGTCTGTGGAATGAGTGACAGGGATAAGCTTTGTGTATATATTAACCTTTGATGAAATGAGTTTGCGAGCCCGTTTGTCCGACGATATTTCCTGTGACAGGGTTGAAGGATTTGAAGATTATGGGCTCCTTGCTAGGGCAACTAGAGTTGCTGACCATGCACTGGTTTATATAGTTAGAGGAATGTTTTCCAATTGGAAGCAACCAATCGGTTATTTTCTCTCAAGAGATGCTACACCAGCAAATACTTTAGAAGATCTACTTAAGGAGTGTTTGCATAACCTGAAAGAAATTGGATTAACCTCTAAATTGGTAGTGTGTGATCAAGGTTCTAGCAATGTAAATATGTACAAATCTCTCTATTTCTGCAGAAAAACCAAGTTTTGACTTGTAATTACTGGTATGGGCAACAGCTGTATCTAATTTTAAACTGTTGAAAAAACAATCTGAGCCAGTACAGGCATTGAAAGGAGAAGGAATTTGTGAAGTTTGTTGGTAATGGACATACAGCCGCACATTGTTTCATTGAAATTATTTCCACTGAAATAATTAATGTGGGATTTTGAGAGTCTCCAGAGAGGTGATATTATATTTTGTTAAACAAATTTTCCTCCATAGACGCAGTCCTCTAATGTATTGTAATACAAACTGGTTGAATTGCACAAGACTTTGATGTTTTATTTGTGTCAATTTTCATACATTACCTGCCTGAAACACATCTACATGTATGTAAGAAGTTTGTCATGCAGTACCACATACAGAAAAGCTTGAAACACTTGTGCATGGAATGACCTGACTTTGGTAACAATAAAACATTGAAATTAACTCATGTGTCGTTTTTTTGGTTATTTGTTTGTATGTCTTTCCTGTTTGTTGCAAAGAAACACCTTGATCAAAGTTGTCTGTTGAAAGGAAGGACACACCCAGGATTTGTAAATCCATCAAAAAGTTACAATAAATCTCAAAGATAACACGGAAAGCATATGGGGAGGAGGATAATGGCATATATCCAACATGTTATTAGGCAGGTTATCGAGCCACAGATTTTTAAACAGTACACTGCGCAACATGAAAATCATTTCAGGGGTTTGGGGATTTGTAAAGAAATTTTCGGCAAACCTCTCCAACATATTTATGCATACCCTTTCTTTCCACAAATTAATTAAATTAAATTTTTTTTTTTTTTTTTTTTTGGGGGGGAGGCAATCGGGGACAGTTCCAGAATTTTTTGCAGAGGAAGGCCAGGCTTGACAGGGTTTTTATTCTTACCCGTAAAAGCAAAATTAAAAGCAAAACCAACCCCCCCCCAAAAAAAAAAAATAAAATAAAATAAAACAAACCAAAACAAAAACTGAACAAATGCAGGCCGCTAATCTTTTTTAACCCAGGAAAAATTAAGGGAAAACAAACCCAAAACAGCGCCTAATATTTCAAACCTCTGGAAGCGCTAAAGTTCAAAAAAATTGATCCTTTTTTTCTTAAATTCATTAACAAAAAATGTTTGATTTTCAGAAAATCTTTCACATACAGGGGTCATAAATGTGACATGTACCGCGCTGGAGCATGCATGCACAGTGCGCATTGCATTGTTTACATCCGGGTATTTTGTCTAGCGTTGCTTGCTCGAATGGCGCCCATACCCACCCATGGCGATTACAACGCAATGCGCGTATTCGCCATGCAGTTACCCATCTTGCGCCGCTACGCGGCGCTATAGTATCTTTGGTCCAGACTATCGAGTCGATCCATGAATTTCGGTGCCTCGGTCTACGTCACGAACAGCGCCCTCAATTTGAGTCTCAACAAATTTCAAAAAGGGGGGGTCAATTTTTGAGCGGCAAAAAATCACACTAAAACTTCGCTTAAACCATTTTGGCTTTTAATTCACATTTAATGCATATAATTATGCATAAATATATATAAATGAATCTATTTATGAAATAAAATCTGATCCGGTCAATTTGAGAAGCATGGTTCCTTTAAATTCGTGTGAAGTACGAACCGTTCTTATTTTAACGGAGGGAAGGATTTTATTGATTTTCAAATTAAGGTATTTTTCAACAATACCTTTCCTGATTTTTATACGAGTGTAGGCCTATATAGCGCACTCGATATAATTTCTGATTTACAAAAGAGGAATGCTCCACTTCAAGTGGACATGAGCTCAGTATATACCCACCTGGTTCATGAGTCGTCTGATTGATGCCACTGGGAATACTCGTCGGTACCGGCAGAGTAGATCCCTGGTCACAAGTCACTCCAGCATCCTCGAAGTGTCCACAGTTATGGTTACCCCAACCCCTACTACCACAGTTTGCAATGTTGGTTTCTTCACTGTCGCACGACACCTGATTTAGTAGAATCGGGCCCGAGCCTTGACCAAAATGAGCCTCAACCCAAGCATGGGTTGCAGCAGGATACCCCAGCATGCGACATATGACGTTAGCATCAATCAGTTCCCAGTAGTCGTCACAGATTGTACCCCACTCACCTTGGTAGAACAATTCCACTCGGCCCTGGTAAGAGCTATCGCCCCATGGATTTACTAGACGTACTGGAACTGATAACAAAACAACAGTATATCTGATGAGTTCTGGATGTGGGTTAAAAGACTGACCAGAATCTATATATAGAGTGTCAAAAACACCTCAATACCTGTAGAACCAGCTGAAGTTTTTGGCTTGCTGATCTCAGGCTTGTAATCAAAACTTGAAACTGGCAATGGGGGGAGGGCTCCTGGTAAGAACTAATTAATTTCAAAAGGGGACGTTGAGTATTTTCTTAGCAGTTTTGAAAACCTGGTTTCCGTATAGTCGTTATAATCGCCGAGAGTGTCTGCACAAACTCTTCGATGGCATGGTCGATTATCAATAATTCTGATTGTTGGAAACACAGTAGATAGAGATAGAAGTTGGCAAAGTTGCACCAAGATCAAAACTTTAACGGGATAGTAATCTGTTGACCGGGAATTATCACAGGCATTCATTAGAGTCTCAGTCACAACTTCACATTATTGGTAAAAGAACACACTGACTCGTTTACGTCCGTATAGGTACAAGTCACCCAACATACCTATAGGGGTACGTCCGCAGGTACAAGTCACCCAACATACCTATAGGGGTACGTCCGTAGGTACAATTAGTCACCCAACATACCTATAGGGGTACGTCCGTAGGTACAAGTCACCCCAGCGTCCTGCCCGTGGGTACAGTTGTGAATGCCCCATCCTCTGTGGGAACACTCCTCTATCCTCGATTCATTTCCATGGCATATGAGATCATCAAGAAAGATCGGTCCCGACCCTTGTCCGAAATGAGCCCCGCTCCAGGTCAGCGTTGCTTGATAAAAGCCAACTCGAAGTTGTCGGCAGACGAGCGTAGCTTCTGCGAGACTCCAGTAGTCGTGACAGATAGTTCCCCACTGACCTTCGTGGTAAACCTCAACGGTACCCTCAAAACGGTTGCCATTACCAACAAGACGCACTGTAGCTGTGCGGTAAAAAGTAAATGTTCAATTCAATGTTTCAGAGGGGGAGGTGAGTTTTTCTCGCCAATGGTGGATGTCACCTACCTGTGTCAATACGTCTGGAATTTTTTTTTTTTACTTCCGTTAAAGATTTATCCTCTATTTAGACCTGGGCCCAAGAAACTGTAGGATGGTGGGGTTGGCAACCTCTGTTCGTAGCCCTTTAACTAGGGTGGCTTTTAGGGCGACTTTCATAAAAAAAACCGCTCACATCTACTCGGGCAAAATGTTAATACACATATGAAACAAAAGTCGAATGGACCCGTTATCAACATTTCAAAACTTGGCAAGCATTTTGTGCGGCAGTTTCTATTTTGGACAACAGTAAGACTAAATAATAAAAACTATTTTAAATTTATTTCTTTTTCAAAGTGAACAAAGAAACCGTTACTGTTCCGGCGCTCTACCAACTGAGCTGTCTTGCCCCTTGTCCCTTGTGGACTGTTTGACAAATTAAATGTATTTCAATACAATGGCAGAAATTAGAATTTGCGTTGGGGATGATGTTATGTAAAAGATTTTTTTTTCTCCCGAGGTGGGATTAAGGAATAATTTTCCCACAGGATCTCGGTATAAGCACTAATTCCTTAATACAACTTCGGAAAGAACCAAAATCTTCTTGAGATTTTCATCATCCCCTGCGCAGCAGGTTGCATCTTCTAAAACTGAGTCAGCCAGCCGACCCTGGCCGGAAAGCTCGGTGGTCGTAAGATGCCAGTAGGCCTACTAGCAAACTGGTAGTCGTGGGTTCGAGTCCCGCCTGAGTAAGCCCGTTACTTTTATGTGTATTTTTGGGAAACTTGGAACAGAAATACATACAAAAACAAACTTACGTGGGGGATAATGTCCGTTGTTACAAGTCACCCCGGCATCTTGGCTGTGAGTACAGTTACTAGTAGACCACTCTCTGTGAGAGCATTCCTCGATCTTGGACTCATTGCCGGCGCATCTGAGCAGAAGCACCGGTCCAGAGCCTTGACCGAAATACGCACCGATCCAATACATGTCTGCGGAGAGGAAGCCAATCTCCCGGCACACGTCATAGGCGTCATTTAGATCCCATCCACTGTCACAGACTGTACCCCACTGGCCTTGGTGGTAGACCTCAACTCGACCCTCATAGGGTGAGCTGCCATCCACGAGACGAATCGAACCTAGAAAAAGATAAAATGGTTCTGTCTTGCAATGTTGCGATGGCACAAAAGAATAGGTGGAAATACTTATTTCAAAACGTAGAAAGCTTACGATCTCACGATTTGGAATTATCGCGGACCTTTGAAGAATGAGGTAATGACTACAAATTTACTTTAATCATCAAAATTTAGTAGGCCTAACGTTTCGAACTTAAATGTAGTGTACACGATTGGTTATCCTCCAAATTTGTTTTTAATGAATTATTACGAAATACCTTACTAGACTGTAAGTTATATTAATACATGTAGTATAGTCTCAATCATCCTGTGAAATGATGGCACCAGGTGTGCTGTTGTTGTAAAGAAAAGTGGAAATTTATATCGTTTTCCAACGATTTCCAGCTGGAAATCGTTGGAAAACTGCCCTGTAGCCTTCAAGGCGCGCGTGGCTACCCGGACGAATGGCGCGCCCCCCGGACCACAGATATAGAATTAAAAAGACTAGATAGGCAGCGCGTAGAGCTGAGACGCGCCATTGAGTGTTCACAAACGTTCTCTCATCTCGTGGACGCTCTACGCACTGTAGTGCGTGGGGCGACGCGCACCGAGAGTGAGAACGTCACTCAATAAAAATAAGTAATTGAATTGAGTTTATTGAAAACATTTATTCACACATTGCGTCAAACAGATTAAAATTGATACAGTAAAATAATATTGGCTTCCCAGTCGTCTTTTATTGCTGTGACAAACTGCATCAGCGCAGTTTGAAACCATTTTTAATGCTGAAGAACGTATCGTCATAATGCGCGTCGCCCCACGCGCTGAAAAATGGCGCCGCCCATGGCAAAATGCGCGTCTGTACGCTCTGCCCATCTATACAGGAATTCGCTGACGCCATTTTTACAGTGGTGCCGCGCTCGCGTGCAGGTTGCGCGCGTTCTTTAATTTCAGTCGCGCGCGCATTTGGGCAAGTTGTAAACACCCTGTTGGTCGAAGCTACATCGAGCGCGTGCGTAAAATACGCTTCTAATTTTGGTCGCCGGATTCGTCTATAGTCTTTTTAATTCTATATCTATGGCCCCGGACACGCTGGCATTCGGGGCGCGTCACATACGCGCGCCTTGACTAAAGGCTATCATCCGCCCGACAGTTAGTTAAAAACGAGCGCCGTTTTTCTCTCGTTTTTTTCGCCATCCAACAACGCAAAACTTTGAACAGGTCAGTGGAACGATATTTCCTATAAAATACTAATGCCCAAATCCGCCCATTTCTGAAAATTGCAAGAATGACTAATCATGTACATGTACACTACATATTTTTAAGCAAGTTCTTTCTCAAAAGAAAAAAACTTGCTTTAGGTTCGAAAAGTCAGACGAGCTAATTTGTTGATTTGTATATTTCTGGTCAATCCAGTCAGTTAGCAGTTTGCAGCAGTTTAATTCATTTTCATGTTACAAATTTAATCTGACACTAGGACCATGAACACTAGCTTTTAAGGTTTGGACGAAGGGATGTGTACGTTGATCTACACATTAAAATGTATGTATTGTCCTTGTTTACTAGCCCGTTTTTCCCTGAAAGTTTAAGAAACCTGTACGGCTTATACTTACCGGGCGGTGTGATCCCATCATTGCAAGTCACTCCAGCATCTTTTCCGTGGTAACAAATATTGGAGAACCAGCCGGTGAGGGAGCATTCCTCTAGGCTGGATTCATTCCCCTGACAATCGACATCAGCCAGAGCTATTCGTCCCGATCCTTCACCAAAGTAAGCGTCCCACCAGTATCTGAAGGCAGACGGGTAGCCGAGTTGCCGACATACCACATGGGCGTCCTCGAGACTCCAGCCCTCATCACAGATGGTACCGGTCTCGTTCAGAAAGGTTACTAGAACTCTACCTTCACTGGGAGTGTTGCCGTCGACTAGTTGTACCGACGCTTGAGAAGGCAAGAGTGAAATAATACATTTTCTTTGGTTTTGAAGGGAATTGATGAATCTGAGAAATGTGATGCAGAACATACGAAAAGCCTTCTTTTTTTTTCGTTTAAAGGAACTATTGCATAAACTGCTAGCCTAGGCTAGTATGGTTGAAAAGCTTAATAAAGGTAATGTTCAGGCCTAATACAACATTTGCAAACATAAAAACCAAACTACTGAATTATTATGAAATTATTACTTGAATACAAGTAAATAATAGTCTCAAGCATCCTGTGAAATCATGGCACCTTGTGTGCTGTCATTTTCAAGAAAAGTGAAATTTTTGTATACGACAATTTTCCAAATACTGCTCCCAATATTTATACCAACTTTAGTTAGTCAACAAATTGCTTTGTTTTTGATGAAGCAGAGTCAGGAACCAGACTACAAGCACAGCATATTTTCTGTTTTCGCAGCATCTATGCACACAAAATTCTAAACACGTCAGTGTTAGTAAATAATGAATGTTTATGAGGTGACGGAATGAATGTTCCATTCCACGAGGCGAAGCCGAGTGGAATGGGACATTCCATCTGTCACCGAATGAAATTATTCTTACCATTGCACGAATGTGAAACATTTAATATTTGTTTTATACAACGCCTGAATAAATCCGACAGACTGCATGCATGGATTTCTTGGTGTACAACGTGCCGTTTACCTTCTCAAAGTGGTCCAGTTCCGAATCGGTTAAGCTTTAATTGTTGTTCCTGTTTGTCTTGCAAATTCCTCTAATCGTTTGACTGCATATTTCATTTGTCTCTTTGTGTTAGCAGCGTCAGCATCGCCTACGAGTTTTAAGGCTGCAGTTTAGAACCGTTTACACGGTGAACCGACCGTTTAAACGGTTACACGGTCAAATTTTTCCGTTTCGGTTAACCGTAATCCAATTTTTAAAAATCGACCTTTCCTTTTTGGAGCACAGAGAACGGAATGGAGTACCATCTGAGCTGCTTGATCATGCCTTTGACACTTTCCCTTTTCCTATAATTACTGTGACGAACCTTGCTGCCCGTCTCTGTACTTTCTCTGAATTCATAATTAGTTGAATTTGGGCACGGGCCGTCTATATGATGTTGGGGGCAGGTCATCACAGTCAACAAAACTTTTCACGTGCTCGTCCGTATTAGAGTGAATTAATTTGGCATCGTTGTGGGCAGGGGAATTTTGTTTACCCGTTCATGATGTTACCGTCTTAATTAGCGGTGTGTGATCGATTTCTGCAAATCACGTGGTAACAAAATTAGGTTACGAACCGCGACTTCCCCAGACTTGTTTTTCTTTGTTTTTCTTCGTTTTTCTTTGTTTACACAAAAGAACATTCGTTACGGTTAACTAAACCGTAACCATAAAACAAACGGTTACACGGATAATTTTAAAACCGGAAACTTGCAGCCTTATACGAGTTCCAATATTTCGTCGTCTATAGTGTTAGAAAAACAAACCGCGGTTCGAAAACACCGTCCGCCATTTTGTGTGAACGACAGCCTAGACTGGTTCCCGGTCCCCATGTGTATATAATATACATTTGAAGTCCGAAGGACAACGAAGTCCGAAGGACAACGAAGGGACCGGGAACCAGTCCAATGACAGCCGTGTTGTAGCGGCGGGGAGGTTCTATCAAACGCGTTACCGTTTGATAGAACCATGTGATAGAACTTTTTTGGGCGGTGCGGGTTCGCGTCGTGCGATGGGACGAATAATTTAATGCACGTGATCGACGATCCACCAATCGGATGCCTGGGATTTATTCAGGTGTTGTATAATATACAAATAATGAATGTTTATGAGTGCGATGGTAAGAATAATTTCATGAGGTGACAGATGGAATATTTCATTCCACGAGGCGAAGCCGAGTGGAATAGGACATTCCATCTGTACATACGAGGGGGAACATTCTCGTCTATGCAGGTCACTCCAGAGTCCTCGTTATGAGAACAGTCGGTGCTGAACCATTCCCCGTGAGGGCAATCTTCAATCGCTGATTCGTTTCCCCGGCACACAACATCGTCGAGTAGAATCGGACCAGAACCTCGACCGAAGCGGGCACGGGCCCAAAACTTGAAGGCGCCACGGAAGCCTAGCTGTCGACAAAACACGTTTGCGTCGGCGTAAGTCCAAGTGTCGTCACAGATTGTACCCCACTGGCCCTGGTAGTAGACCTCAACTCGACCCTCATAGGGGGTGCTTCCATTGACCAGACGAACCGTGGCTACGAAAATGACAAGAAACAAATTGATACATCTTTATAATTGAAATTCGTTACAAATAATACTGCAATAGAGAACATATAGCTCTGCTTCTGCAGCAGTTTTATGAATTTTAACGCAAGGTTTACGCAAGGTTTTATAGTGCAAGACTAATTATTATACGCCTTAACTCGTTCTGCCGTAAGTTACTCACGGTTTCGTGAAATCGGCTGCTGATTTGGGTGTAATGTAAATGTGCCTTGTTAAAGAGTGGTTCAATAACTTCAGGATCAAATATGCGGCGCTCTATGGACAGCGCATGGCTGCACGCGCGTGCGTACTCCATTCCGGATGGAGATGACGTCATATACTTGCAACTGCTTATAAGTATCCCATATACAGAAATTTAGTATAATTTTATAACCTGTTAGATCTTCCCTTTAAAATTATAGGTCACTCAGCCAGATAAGTGACTTCAGCTTGTATATGCATGGGGCCCATTCTGTATGCTGTACTTAAACATGCACAGCAAAACTGTGCAGTGATATGTAGAAGTACTGAAATTGACCCACAACAGGTTCCGTGGATGTAACAGCGACATTGTGTTCTAACTTCGTGAATGACCCATAATTATGTCTTTTTTTAAACATGTACAAATAAATGCACATCTCGTCGCACGACTTTGTCACGTAGCCTACATGTAAATGTATTTGTGTGTATTTAGAAACTTGTCGCGCGACTTAGTCGCGTAGACCTATGTGTAAATTGGCTATAAAGGTCGTGTACACGATTGGTAATTCTCCAATTTGTTTTTACTGAATTATTACGAAATACCTTACTTACTAGACTGTAAGTTAATAGTAATCTCAATCATCCTGTGAAATTATGGCACCAGGTGTGCCGTCGTTGTCAAGAAAAGTGGAAATTTATATCGTCTTCCAACGATTTCCAGCTGGAAATCGTTGGGAAAACTGCCCTGTAGCCTTTAGTCAAGGCGCGCGTGGCTACCCGGACGAGTGGCGCGCTGGACATGCTGGCATTCAGGGCGCGTCACATGTCACATGTCTTGACTAAAGGCTATCAACCGCCCGACGTTTTTCTCTCCGTTTTTTCGCCATCCAACAACGCAAAACTTTGAACAGGTGAGTGGAACGATATTTCCTATAACATACTAACCCCCAAATCCGCCCATTTTTGAAAATTGCAACAATGACCAATCATGTACACGGCCTTTAATGGAAAAGTGTTAAAAACGAAATTCGCATAGTATTTTTTGTTAAATGCTCATTCGGTGTGAAGCCGCGAATGGATTAAATGATGGATTGCCAGGAAAGCTGAGACGTTAATCTTTCCCATACACATCCTTTGGGTTTTATGATTATTCCTCCACAATGGGAAAAACATGTTTCTCGGTTTCCTTTTTAAAACACCCTCTATACACGAATGACGCACATGATTTAGGCAAAATTAATAGTAGGCAGATCAGTCATGCACAAGTTATTAGCCGGCCATTTCTTGACTCCAACGAAAAAGGGTGCAGTTTAACTCGTTCCTGTAAAAAAGGGGTAGATGAAATACGTAAATAAACTACATGAATAACAAGTTTGGACTTTTCTTCCGTAAAATAACTTTCACTTTTTGAAAATGGTTGAAAAATAGTGATTTTACAGCGATTCACAAATGCCTTGTCTGTCATTTATGCGCAAAGCAGCCTTCGTTTCGAGCCGTGAATTTAGCGCTTCGTAACTTGTATATTGCTACTCCCAGGCTATATGCCCGCCGAATAAAGGACGATTCCGGTATGTTTCCAGTAACGTACGATCATTGCAAGCTGCAGCGGCGGCGATTTCTCGTCATGGTTGGACGGAGGAAAAAGCACACAACCAACAAAATTGTTAAGCGTTTTGTACTCTGTGTCTCTTGTGTATTCCTGGGAAATGCTTGAAAATGTGTGCTGATATTTGTATTGTGTATTCTGGTGCATATAAAAGCCAATGACCCATAACATGTATATGATCATGGGGAAATTTAGTGGGGGGGGGGGGGGGGGAGAACACTGCCATAGCCGTGCCGTTCCCCCAAAATATTGGGGGACATGTCCCCCGTCCCCCGTCCCACGTCCCACCCGCATCGCCGCCCATGGAAAGCTATTTTTAGGTTAGGGGAAATTGTAGTAACAAAGCTGTGTCTTCGAAATAAATTTTTAGAAATGGCGACCAGAAGCGGCAAACGACGGATCGGTCAACTTTACCAAATATTTCCTGAAATAACAAGAAAATCGTAATTTTGATACAATATTATACAAATAGACATTCTAAACATTATTAACATCTGTAAGATTTGAAATGACTCGATCAGAAACATATACCGAAAATAAGGGCTAAAGTTAACAAAATTCGGTGTTCACTTCAGTTTCGAAAGTTGCCGTTGAGATCCATGATCCATGTGGAGCGAGTGTCTGGATGTTTTTCATCATTTACTAAATCTTTGATGTGTAACTTGTGCCAAAAGTGTTAAAATAATTTAAAATCGCCGCAAATAATGAGCTTAAACTAAGGCTCGAGCTGAATTCGTAGTAGTATGTTTTAACAGTAATACGGGGAGGTAACACTGCGGCCCTAACAGCCCGTGTTTGGATAACTGACCAAAGTTTCAATGATTGACCAATCGGAATGCAGTATCGGGATTTTGGTGGACAGTATGGCCGTTCCATTTATTGCTCTTACTCCAAAGTGTTCACATGAGCTAAATTTTTGTTTTCGCTATAATTTGGTTTTCCCGTTAAGGGTTTTTGAACAAACTGCCATTTTTGTGAAGTCGTAAAGAGATAATCGAATCAATTGGCAACTAAATTTCTTTTGGTTACGTGATAAAAATACAATAATGAAAATACTCAAAGGATTCAAACTTTTAAGTGATTTTAAGGGCTTTATCACTGCTAATCTTTAATTTAAATATTTCAATAAGGCATTTTCCAACTTTTCCTCGAAAATTGCTGAAAACGCTATGTCAAATAGATATAGTTTTCATATGAATTTGTTGTGTTCACTTAAGCTCAAACCTCTGTGCGGGGCCCATTTCCGGGCGAAAATCCGCGTAAAATGACCCTTTTTTTCGACGTTTCGGGTCATAGTTTGATAACCATGCGGTCTTTTTCACCGGGTTAAACGGTTCTATACGATTTAACTCTTTGTCGTTCTCATGATATATATACATATATTTTATCTTGAAAAAAATCCACGTACTTTCGGCTTTGAAAATGTGAACTTTTCATCATTTGTCTGTGTAAACGCACCGATTGAGCGCCCTCGCGTCGACTCTTTTGACTGTAACTCCTTACTGGAGTATCGAATCGTACGGGGTTAAACGGAATCGAATAGCTTAGATCCTCCTCTTTCCTTACATGTAAAACCTGTTATGATTGGTTGAAAAACACCTACGTACTTTTCACAAAGAAAAAAGTGGCCAATGACAACTTTCGATCGATAAGGCATTGTTCGAGACTTACATCGATTTACCATTGCTTACCACGCGTTACATGATCTTGGACTCTGCTCATCACCCGTTTTACAAGACAGATTTTCTTCGATTTTACTGTAACTAAGACATTTAAAAACTATCCATTTGTGAATCAGTTATCTGGCATTAAAACTGTGTTCTTTTGAGGAGTTAATTTCATTTTGAAATAATGTAAATTTGGAACTGAATACTGTTCATTCAAGGCAGCTACAGAAATTATGTGATGCAAAGAACGTACACTTGTTTATTGGGCCGTACCATTTTGTATGTGGGGAGTATATATATGCATGTACACCCACATACGTATGTCTTTTCCAAAATAATTGAGATTATGTGTTGTTTAGAAAATTAAACAATTACTAAACTTAACTATATCTTTGTTTCCTACTTGCAGCTATAAACCAGTGCCTGTGTTTATGCATGCCCTCGTGCAAAGATGTTTTGTTTTACCCATTTTGTGAATGGAGTGTGCCGGGCCACATTTCAGGGCCGAACGCACAGCTACACAGGACCAGCGTTAATCCAATTTAATAACCATAGACCTCTGTATTATACTCTACGCGCCAGATTTAAACTGTGAAATTAAGTGAACAAAAGTGGGGTTAACAAATTCATATGCTTAGCATAACTTTGGAACGGAAAATCCGATTTCAAAAAATTCCTTCAGTTTTATGTTTCTTTCAGCAAGCACTTTAATTTGAGCACTTTAATGTTGTTAGGGCCCACTCACAACTACAGAATGTGATATTGTGCGCCGACATTTATGGTACAAAAATCACCCAAGTTAAATCCATTAGGTAGAATTTTCGAAAGAAAGATTTTACTTGAATACCCCCACTACAATCAGTCAGGAACAGCAAAATCTTGGAAAATAACCATCAATTTAAGTCCAGAATTGTATAAACACTTGGCACAGTCTTTAATTTTGTGGCTTTAGTCAGGAAATGTTCGTGCAATATAGGGGAGGAAAGTTAGTGTTTTCTGTATTAGATGTTTCTGGCGCATTGTATTAATTTTTATTTCTGCCTCATTTAATTGGGATTTTGCTGACATAAATCTTGCAATAACAGGTTATGCTACATGTTCAGACAGTTGTTATCAATGAGGGTTGGTTATTTTTAAAGAGGTTGATTTTCCTGACTGAATTTGGAGGGAAAGTAAAATCCTTCCATTTCGAATATGACATTATATGTTTCGACATTAATCTTTAACAAAAATTACTCTGACAAAATACTATACCATGCATGAGAAAAATGTAACATAGGCCCACACTGGTTTTAGCGTTCATCATTATACGATGTGGGGAAATTATAAATATTATCAACAAATGTTTATAAATATATGCATTCTAAATATATCTGCAAACAGAAAAATACGACATCTTGTTAACTAGCGCAAAACCACCATCTTGAATTACGGTGAGTAAACTACACAGGTACACATTTGAACAAAATGCAAAAATCAGTTTTTAATTGCTAGTTTTTACTGTTTGTTCAATAATTATTCCTGAATTGAAGACAATTGAGTTTGGGGCTAGGTCTATATGCTGAACGTCAGATGTAGGATGGGGTGGGTGGGGTGGAGGCGATAATACAATACAATATGTATAAATATTAATTTGTAATAAATATGGTAGGAAAATATGCATTTAGCACAAAATATATATATATACATTTCTAAATGAATCATCGCAAAACTCTTGGAATTCTTGACTTTATTCACGAACGACTTACCCGACGGTTCCTGTGCAGACACCGTTCCCGTAGTGCAGAAACAAGAGAGCGCATAAGTCACCAGAAACGACTTCAGGCATCCCTGCATCATGAAGACGCAGCTTGGCAAACAAGGAGTCTTGCGTACAGTATCGCAGTAATCGTAGCACAATTGCCAGTTTCCGAAATTACCTTGCCCGTCGTTTTTTGTCCGCTGACGAAATGGCGTCGTGTTTGTTTTACTCAGTACAATTTAACTGCAATGGCAGTCTGTACACTGCGTTTGTATACTGAATCGAAACTAACTAAAATACCTAACGAATGAGGCAGGCCTATCCAGTAGGTTTTCAACTGGCGGATGCATGGTCGGTCCATTGTCAATGTGTATTCACCCTGACAGTATAGGCTCACAACGTCACCTTGCCTGATATTCGCTGCTTTCATATGTCATTTATTCTCGGTATAGGCCAATGCAAAAGCTGAAGCAGTTCGTCAAAGCTGGGTCAGGCAATCAACAGCATCTATATATTTGCATAAGGTGGTTCGTGTACATACCGACCTTGGCACAATTGCAGAATTTAATACCCCGCCACTCGTCGTCCATTCCGCCTCCAACGTATCCGGCCGTACGCGGATGCTTTTTTGAACCAATGAACCTTCTCACTCCCGGTGTCCCCCATGCAGCGGCGGCGATTTCTCGTCAAGGTTGGGGGACGGAGGAAAAAGCGCACAAGCAACAATAATTGTTAAGCATTTTGTACTCGGCGTCTCTTGTGTATCCTGGAATTTTTTTGAAAACTTGCGTGCTGATCTTTGTGTATTCTGGTGCATTCTGGTGCATTCTGGTGCATGTAAAAGCCAATGACCCATTAAATGTATAATGACCATGGGGATATTATTGGGGGGGGGGGGGGGACACTGCCATAAGCCGTCCCCTCCCCCCAAAATATTGGGGTCCCCCCGTCCCCCGGGTTCTCCGCCCATGCCCCGATGCGTATCCCTGTATCCTCGTATCCACTTCGGGGAACCTCCTTTGGACCATTTGGACTTAGCTATTTTCCAGTGTTTGTCTTTTCAAGAAGTCCATACGTACGTAATTTTCACCATGATTTTGTCGAAAGAGATACTATATTCTGCTTGTTGTACTGAGCGGAAAATCTTCATAACAGACTATCATCAGGCGATACTAATTATTATGGGCATTTCTCAAACCTTGGCTTGGGCTCGGGCTTCGGCTTCGCGTAATTTTATGTCCCCAGATTTGGCAAGATCTTGGATACTGTTTTTGCTACAGGTATTTAGTCTGTTAATATATTCACGTATTCAAGGCTTCAGATTGGCAATGGGACTGGGAATTGCTGGAGACGAAGCCGAAGCCCAAGCCGAAGCCAATGTTTGAGAAACGCCCTATGTTTCTGCAGGCAGGAATATATGTTGCCTTGGAGACCGTGACACGAGCGTCGCTGCAGGTAGTCTTGGTCCCAAGACGTCCTTAAGCTGGAGTCACACATTCCCGATTTTTACTGCCGTCCTCGATAGGACCATTCCCTATTAAAATTTGTCAAAAGTCTGATCAAGATCGTGAGATTTGTGGCGGGAAATTCGAAAATTTGGAGAAACACTTATTTAATCACGACAACAATAATAATAATAAATAAATTACATTTATATAGCGCTTTCTACGGATGTTTCAAAGCGCTCTCAATTATGCAAACAAATATGTTTTCAACTGAGCCTTGAATGAGTTCATCGAGGGTGCGTCTCGGATGTGCGAGGGGAGCCGGTTCCAGAGTGTAGGTGCAGCCACTGCAAATGCCCGCTGACCATATCGAGTGTTGGTACGCGGGCCCTGGGAAAGTTGAAGGTGTAAATTGGAGTGGGATCGCAAGTTAACGGACGAAGTTGAAACCTTTAGACAAATGAGGTTACTGAGGTATACAGGGGCGAGTCCATTTCTGGATTTATAAGTGATGAGAAGAAGAATTTTGAATTGAATTCGCTGTTGGATAGGGAGCCAGTGCAAATCAGATATTGTTCAGGAAGCGTCCCGATTCAGCCGTTTCCAGCCGATTTCGTCCCGATTCTCCCGTTCTCAACACGAATCTGAACCGATTTGTATCTTTCGAACGGTAAAAATCGACCGAATCTGTCCCGACAGCGTCCTGATTCTCCCGAATGCGATCCGACCGAGATCGGACAGTGACACGACAGTGAGCCGATGTTGCCGGAAGCGACCCGACAGAAAATCGTTAGTCACGTGGATGCAATCTGTACTCAATCGGCAATAACGGCAATGAAAAATTTCTCCAAATCATTCCCGTTCATCACGACAACGTCCCAATCCACAGGACACCATCCAGACACCGTCCAGACAACACAGGACATTGTCACGATTTTGATCTGATACAGCAGAATCTGTCACGAAATAGTCACGATTGTAATCCGACTAGACAAAATCGGCTGAGTTTCCCGACAACGACGGGAGGCACCTAACTGTCGGGAGTGCTTGGCCGACCTCTCAGGTCCTTTCCCGATCCGCAGGACTCTGTAGGACTCTGTTAGGACTCTGTTACGAACGTATACGACTGCGTTCAGACAATGATAGGACATTCCAGATCATTGAGGATTGTAATCCGACCTTTTCACTTTTCGTGTCGTAGCGCTGTCTGATCGCCAACGGGAGCCATAATCGGGACTGTGTGATCCCCGCATTAGCGGTGCGACGTGCGCGCTATACGTCGCACCGCTAAGGACGTCTTGGAATCAAGACTACGCTGCAGGGCGCGTGTGGGTGTGTCGGCAAATTCATGTGGCTCTTGGCAAAACCGTGTAGCTTTTGGCAAAAAACTGATAGTGAGGAAAAAATGACGTCATAAAACTCACCCCCACCCCCCGCTTTTGAAATTGTTTTTAGGACGTAAACATTTTTGGGAATTTGTTTTCCTTTTTGTGTTTTATTTTGGTTTTGGGTTGTTTTTTTTTGCTCACACCCCATTGGTCAAATTGTGATGAAACCAACATTCAAAATGGTCTAGCGAAGTCCCTGCTTCGAGCTAGGGCACATGTTCAGTATTGGAGGAAAGATGCCTAAAAATTATGCGCAACCTTTACAGCACTTACACTTCTAATCTGCATAAAATCCACTTCCAGTGACCGTACACATATGCTTTTGATTTGACAAATGCCATTTATGTATATGTCTGATATTTGTCATCAATGAGGGCGCAATTTACAGGCGGTCACCGGCGGGTGCGTTGCTGCGCCGCGAGATCGATCGTATGTACAGTATTAAGTAAAGAATCCAACAAAGAACGGTAGAATCGATTCTCACCAGCGTGCGTAAAATAGAGCATTTCAGAATCGAATACATTACCGAGTCGATTTATTGAGAAACAGCACCCTCTTTATATTAGCGGTTTCCCCCATTTGACATTTTGAATTGAACAAAAAGTATACACCCCTGCCGTGGGGCGCGCGGCCCGGGCTTAACGCGCAATCTCCGGTCAACCTGATCGTCTGTGCACGGTGAAATATTTTTGGCCGGCGACGTGGATGGCTGAAGCACATCGTATACTGACGTGTGCAACTGTAATCCTCTCGTGAAATGTCATTCTAGTATTACGGTATTTTCACTATCTTGGTGGCGAAAAACATCCAGAACAACCATGGTTTTAAGCTGTAGCGTGTATGGATGCGAGACAAAATAATGAGTTGAGTCCCCCCCTTCCTCCAAAAAACAAAATAAACAATGACAAAAAAACCTTTTAAAAAATAATAACGGAAATAAAATAATTTGGGAGACCGCCAACATAGGGCAAGATAGCTCAGTTGGTAGAGCGCCGGTACGGTAACCCGGAGGTCGCAGGTTCGAATCCCGCTCGTGCCAGTTTCTTTGTTCACTTTGAAAATGTATTCAAATTTACCTAGTCAGTTTCCCTTGTGGATTGTGTGACGTATTATAAATTAAAAAGTCGTATCCTCATTGAGTGATCTCCACATTGTCGCTTCCCAGGTTGTATCGTAAAATTGGGTGTGATCCCTGGCTACACGGCATTCTGGGTTGATGACTTCTGACTAGCGCCCACTCGAACAAAGATACTGACAATTTGGGAGACCGCCAACATAGGGCAAGATAGCTCAGTTGGTAGAGCGCCGGTACGGTAACCCGGAGGTCGCAGGTTCGAATCCCGCTCGTGCCAGTTTCTTTGTTCACTTTGGAAATAAAATAAAATAACATTCAGATTTCTTAAAAAACAACAACAAGAAATTCCATTTATGTGGCTATTCCAAAATTGTAAACAGACATGGTTCTACGAAGAGGCTTAACTCCCCCCCCCCCCCAAAAAAAAAAAAAAAAAGAAAGAAGAAAAAAAAAACAATAGAAATTTGCAACAAAAAGCTAAAGGTTTTCAAAACTTAAAGAATGTTATCTTCCCAAGAATAATGCCCTCAAAATTGTTTGGTGCACATGTAGAACCGCCCCTGATGTTGCAGAACTAGTTGAGAATCATTTTCAAATTTGTTTTTGATTAATATAATATTTAATTCAGGCCAATGATATAGGCCTATATTTTGACCAAATAATTATGAAAAGTCAACAGAAATTAATGGTGTGTCAAAGTCAATCGTACAAAAGCTATAGGATGTTTTGAGGTCCAAATTATTGTTTGATGAAGGGCTTATTTGCTTGAACACTCTGAGGAAAACGTCAAATATGGGCCTAATGGTGGTTTAAGAATTGCAATTCTTTAACGATTGTATTACACTCCTTTCGTTAAAACAAACTGAACTTTCTGAAGCGATACTCAGCATCAATTAGAGAATGTATATTTTTCTTTTTAGCACCAAAATAGTGAAAATACCGTAATACTAGAATGACATTCACGAGAGGATTACAGTTGCACACATCAGTATACGATGTGCTTCAGCCATCCACGCCGGACAAAATTATTTCACCGTGCACAGACGGTCAGGTTGGCCGGAGATTGTGCGTTAAGCCCGGGCAGACCCACGCGAAAATCACGCTGCGATAGTCAGCGGCAAAAAGTGCAACGTGCATGGTACCCTGAAGCACACGGTTAGTTGTTGGCACTCGTGTGGAAAGGAGGCCTGCTTAATTGCTTTGTCCTCGTGCGCACGGGACGAACACATATTTAAAAGTTTTTATTTTGAACCCCCAACAAAACATTTAGACCAGAAAGTAATACCTATGACGATTTCATGGACTTTTCCAAAGCCAAATGGGAGAAATCTTGTAGAAATTGAGAGAAAATGACAAAACTGTTTGGACCCCTGTACATTTTCAATGGGCCGATTTCGCTTTTTGTCTGCAGGGCCCACTTATGCGCATGCATGCATAAATTTGAATTTATTAGGAAACTGGTCTATTACGTGTAACGCACGGCGCCCGGACAAATACATCGACGACGACGCGACTCAGTGTAGTCTGCGAAAGTGGGTGGATTTAAATTCTTTAGGCAGGGACAAAATTAGCAAGCGGGCGAAATTTAAGGGTTACAATTATTTTAAGGAGGGAAAGTCATTTGTGAAGTCATGAAGGATGGTCAAGTTGCTGTTGCGGGGAAATGTTATCGAAGCATGAGGAAGAGAGACCCGCCACATTGTGTTTCGGAAAGGACGGGCTCGTTGCAGAAAGTAGATGTTGCTGTGTTGCTGGGTAAGTTAGTATTGGAATAAAATACACCGCGGATGTTACAACGCATTTATACCATAGTCAAATTTTTATAAGAAGACTCTTAACCAGTACCCTCAAGGCTCGACACAGAACAGGTCTAGCTACAACCAGCAAAAGGGCACCAGGTCAAAGTTATGATAAAGTTTTCTTATAAATTATAGTTCTTTTATTTCCTGTTCATATATTAAATCGATGACAATTACATGTAGATGCCTATACACTTTCCATCTCCTATTCATGTACATTCAGATCTTGACATTCAGATCGGAATGCGGCCGGCCACACGCTTTAATCCATCTCAAACATTTTTTCAAATTTGTTTTCGGTTTTGGAAACGGGAAGAAAACGATGTCCTGATCTGAGTACCTGGTGTCTGATTTACATATGCCATGACAGCATATTTTTACCATTTCTTAAACTACCCCATTAAATATAAACACCTATACTGTCGGCTACAGCCGCACTTTTATTGAAAAATTACGGTGCCCGGCCGCACCAAACACATTTGTTTGTGTACACTTTTCACAGCGCATGTGACAAATTTTGACCGAGCTAATGGCGGACCACGCCTGTAGCAACTGTTGCTAACCAAAAGTCGTAATCCTATTGGTCAATGCGCGCTGTTTGATTGACTAGTCAGAACTCATAAACCCATAGTACCGAATGGGTTTAACGCGCAATTTTACGATACAACCTGGGAAGCAACAATGTGGGGATCACTCAATGAGGAAACGACATTTTAACTTATAACATCGTCAAACAAACCACAAGGGAAACTGACTAGGTAATTTTGAATGAATTAGTATCTATTGCTTCGAACATGAGGGTCTTTCATTTGGGCCGTATTTGTGGCATTGTGAGCGCGATATCCTGTTTTCTCGAAGGAGCTACCGGAAGCCGAATCCTTCTCGTCAATCCCGGAGGTGTTGGTAGCCATTACACAGCAAGCATTGCAATCGGTAAAGCGTTAGTTCGACGAGGACACCGCGTAACGGTCTCCATCGATCAAGGCTCGTTTGACAGAGGTAAAAATGGCCAGGAATTCCCGCCAAATATGCATCTGCTACCGTTTGGGATATCCTTTCCACTAGAAACGACATTCCGAGCTATAGATAAGTACATAAGAAGCACACTCCGAGACTGCGCTCCTAGTGACGTCATTGATGAACTACCTCCGCCAGATTACCCGGGTCAAGACGATGAAACACCTTTTACTCTAATCGAGATTTACTGTGACGATATTCTGAGCAATCCCGAACTTATGGAAGAGTTGCAAACAGCCAAATATGACATGATTGTTGGCGATACGGCCTTTCTTTGCTACGTCCTATTAAGTCAGAAACTCTCTGTTCCGTTCATTCATTTCGGACTGACAACGATCGTACCCTCGCAGCATGACATTTTCGCTGGTAACCCTGTAAGTCCCGCCTATGTTCCCGAGCGTGCTAGCGAACTCACCGATACACTGACTTTCCGTCAGCGATTGAAAAATACACTGATGTACGGTCTTGTGAAATACTTCTACAACAAGTACGTTTTGCAGCTAATGAACAATGTTCAACAGAGGCAGAATCTGAGACCAGAGGTGAATTTTGAACCACTGATGCAGGAAGCTGACATGTGGATATTCAGCTCGAATTTTGTGGTTGATTTTGCTCGTCCATTGCCACCGCACGTCGTGTTTGTTGGTGGGGTTCTCACCAGGCCACCGAATCCACTCGATAAGGTAAACATCTTTCCTTTAGAACAGAATGATAAACAGAGGTTGCTTGTTACTAACCATACAAATACATCACAGAGACAAAAAGCAAACGACAACGAACACAATTAGGACGGGATGGTGACGGGGACAAAAGAGGAATTACAGCAAAACTGAGGACGAACACACCAACGAAAACACGGGGAAAAAAAATGACGACGACTTCATGTGGAAAGTAAAATATTTGTTGTATTGGTATGAAAATAAATATCTATCATAAAGTTGCTTGAAGATGCTGTGCCGTGTTGTTTGGGTGTGACATCCCGAAAAAAAATCATCTTAATTTCCTTAAGCATTACCAAAGTTATTCGTCCTACGATTAGTTTTCAAGTAATTAAATTCAACGTATGAATTAGAAGCGTGCGCATTACACACGTACGCATTTGCTACAAGTCGCCAGGTTCCGATGGTTTTAGTTTTGAATTTTATAAGGTTTTTTTCTTCAGACTTATCGTGGTATTTATTACGGTCTCTTAATTATGGCTATATGATACCGGTAAACTTTCTGTTACTCAGCAATATAGTGTTACATGTATATTACCAAAAGGGGATAAACCTCCTCAATTTTTTAAGAACTGGAGACCAATCTCACTATTGAACATTTTATACAAACTAGCATCTGGGTGCATAGCAGAGAGACTTAAAACATGTCTCCCCAATCTTAGCCATGAAAGTCAAAAAGGTTTCTTGCAAGGGTGTCATATTGATGAAAATATTCGTTTAATGTATGATTTTCTTAACTACACGGAGAGTAATAAAATTCTTGGTATGTTTTTGCTTATTGATTTTGAAAAGCTTTCGATTCAGTTTCTCATGAATTTATACTTAAAGTATTATTTTTGGCCCTTCTATAAAAAAGTGGTTTTAGGTATTTTATAGCGGAGCGAAAGCTTCAGTTTTAGTAAACGGTGTTTTATCCGAACCCTTTAAAGTATAGGCCTATCCCCGACGCTAACAATCTTCTAAATGTATTCCTATAGCTGCGCCTTGAAAAATCTGAAACTGTTTTTCGTTCGATTTTTCGTACAATGGGCTGTGTTTTGAATTTCCAAAGATTTGTATCTAGTGATGACCTGTTCCTTCCTCCATGTGATGACGCAGCACTGCTGTTGTTATGCGCGGTAACCTTGAATAATGGTGTACATCTACGCGTAATTTTTCAAAACTAGTTTTCTCTCAGAAAAGATCGAATTTGAGGAAATAAACGATTCCGTCTTTCACCAAATTTCCACATCCTAGTGTCATGTCCAATGTTTCAATGAAAATCACGGAAACTTGAAATAAATAAGAAATCCACATAGACTACAATACTTTACAAATCTAAGCCCCGCTAGTAATCGTCATTACCGTTAGAAAAGCCTTTGAATCGCCTGTTCAATTATGTGTATTCTGACGAAAGCCACCACGCAAATTGACATTAATCCATGGTGCCTAACGTTGGAAGTTTGGATAGAGGGCATACCAGCCTTTTTCTCAATATCGCAACGCATGGCTGTTGCGATACGCATTGTGTTTTAACGACCACTGGTAGTCGTTGAGGCATAAAAAGTTCAAGATGAACACAAGGCAGCCTCTTTAACTTACCAGCAACTCTTAGAAATCAACTTGCTTGCATAGAGCTCACTCTCGAAGGCATTTCAAAAGCAATAGTGATGGCTAAAACTGCTTTGCATGTGTAGGCCTATTGGCAAATCTTTGGGCAGTTGCTTGCAAGCAGAATTAAGACTGCTTAGAGAATCCTCGTTTCACCATGAACATCTTAAATTTCATCCTCGTTTGTGGCATTGCGTGCGAGATCTCATGTTTTCTCAGACGAGCTGTTGGAAGCAGAATCCTTCTCGTCAATCCCGGAGGTGTTGGTAGCCATTATCCAGCAAGCATCGCAATCGGTAAAGCGTTAGTTCGACGAGGACACCGCGTAACATTTTCCATCGATCGAGGTTCGTTTGACAGGGATAAAGATTCCCTGGTTTTCCCAACAAATATGGAAGTAATTCCATTACCGGTATCATTTCCTCTGACAACGTCGTTACGAGTTATAGATAAGTACGTAAGAAGCACACTCCGAGATTGCGCTCCTAGTGACGTCATTGATGAACTACCTCCGCCAGATTACCTGGGTCAAGACGATGAAACACCTTTTACTCTATTCGAGATTTACTGTGACGATATTCTGAGCAATCCCGAACTTATGGAAGAGTTGCAAGCAGCCAAATATGACATGATTGTTGGCGATACGGCCTTTCTTTGCTACGTCCTATTAAGTCAGAAACTCTCTGTTCCGTTCATTCATTTCGGACTGACAACGATCGTACCTTCGCAGCATGACATTTTCGCTGGCAACCCTGTAAGTCCCGCATATGTTCCCGAGCGTGCTAGCGAACTCACCGATACACTGACTTTCCGTCAGCGCTTGAAAAATACACTGATGTACGGTCTTGTGAAATACTTCTACAACAAGTACGTTTTGCAGCTAATGAACGATGTTCAACAGAGGCAGAATCTGAGACCAGAGGTGAATTTTGAACCACTGATGCAGGAAGCTGACATGTGGATATTCAGCTCGAATTTTGTGGTTGATTTTGCTCGTCCTTTGCCACCGCACGTCGTGTTTGTTGGAGGAGTTCTCACCGGGCCACCGAATCCACTTGATGAGGTAAATGCAATTAACGTCCGCACGTTGTGGTTTTGTTTACATTTCACATTTTGTTTACACCTGGTCACGTGAAAAAAAAAGGTCTATATGGCTTCTATCTCCGACGAAATGTACTTTGTACATAGATGATCATTTTAAGGATGATATTTTTTGCATTAGTGGCCTAAGGAAACCATTGTTTTTCCTTGCGAGTTTGACGTGTGAAAAGTAGTCCTGGTGATTTTAAAAGGCAGATTTTTAAAAAGGCAGATATTAACATGATTTCGACGTGTATGTACTGAAATGCCTTACGTGCTACCATCGTGCGCTGTTCCGTCATCACCCGACTTGCATGAATGCAACGAGGCAAAAAGTGTGACGTCATTACGTCTGGGATAATAGTCCCAGCCTCACAGGGCCGGGTTGTGTGTGTCCACGGTCGGGAAAATATCAAACATGGGCAGCACTTTACACCAAAAGGAAAATCCATCAGGTCAACCACTGTAGGCCTACATCACATTGATGTCTAATTTGCTATGTAACGAAACACCTTGCACAGGCTGTGTATTCGCCCAATTTTGTGGGCACTTTATTGAAGATGGTGTCTGCATTCTTGCTAATTTAGGCCGTTTTGGCCTTGGTTTCTTTTGTATTGGTATCGCCCAACACAAGGCCAAAAGGCCACTCAAGGTGTGGGCTACAAAAAGACAAGAAAAGACAGAAATCACAGGGATAGAAGGTATCTATTCAGGTTTCGTTTGAATTGTGAAAGATTATAATGTGGAAGGGAAGCAGGTTACATGGAGTTCCAAAGAGAGGCTGTACGGGTGTTTATTGCGTATAGGCCTACAGTTTCAAAACACGCGTACAGGCCCTGTATAAACTTTCAACAGCCGACATATATTTTTGAGACGCAAAAATGTGTTGCGCTTTTGTCCAATACATGTATAATCAAACTGCCAATTTATTCCTCTGCCAATATATTCCTCTGACAGACAAGTGTTTTTTTTCTTTTTGCTTTTGCTTGTAGGGGCCTACGCCTTGCAAGTACAGGTAATATTTTGCCTATGGGTGAGAACAAAACAAAGAGGTTAAATGGCGCCACCAAACGGTGAGAAAGTGTATCAGCCCCCCCCCCCCCCCCCCCCCCCCCCGCTTGTAATTGTTTTCGCAGGCGGAACATTTTCTAAGCATATTTCAGACCCCCTCCCCCCCCCCTGCAAAAATTCCTGAATCCGCCCCTGGTTTGTGAAAATGATCCAGTCACGTACGTCTTCTTGAACATTACAGTTGCAGATTGGGTGCGTTCGAGTAGCTTACCCGGATCGACTCGGGTGAAGGCAGACGGGTTAGACACGAGAGCTGGGCTAATAGAATGGTCAAACGCACTCTCCTGTTGATTTCACCTTGCACTTGAGTCAGCCATGGAGGAATAAGAGTCCGCGATTGTGTAGTTACGGACACCTCTTTATATTTGATCCATTTCGAGTCAAGGTTGTTTTTATCGTTCCAAAATGAATTTATCAACCTAAAGTATATTCTAATCATGACATCATTTTTTGTAATTCTGAACAGTTTCCTGCGGGAGAAAATGCAATTTTCTTACGTGTTTTGCAGTGGGTGTCTTGCGAATTAGTGCGGTCTTCGCCATCTTTATTTTCGTGTTGCGTTTTGTCATCTTCGTTGTCGTTTTACCCCAAAATTTCCCACAACAAAATTTAAAACTCTGCCCTCTATCTACGACATAGGCCTACCTGTTTGTTTTTAATGTCGCAATTTAGTTTGCTAAGTCCAATAAATTAAAAGTGGATTTTGTTCCCTTATAAAAAGTTATAGGAACAGTCCTTAACTACAAAATCACCCTTGAGGTCGGCCATTTTTAATTCCCCACTCCAGTAGAATCTGTGGGTAGTCAGACTTAACTACGCATGCGTGTGACGTAATTCCACTAGTGACTCTGCTCCGCGAGCAGGGTCTGTGGTGGCTGACCCACTGATCTCTATACACTGGATTGGCAGCGCAGCAGTGATTGCCTATGCGTGAATTGAAGCCACCGCGCGGCCATCTTGCTATATTAAAAACAATGGCCGTTTTCCAAGCTCCAGGCTTCAGCTCCGTCTCAAACTTCAGTCCATTCATAAACTACATGCATGAATGCAGTTTGGCAATGGGCTGAATTCGGAGACGGAGCTGAAGCCAGGGGCTTGGAAAACGGCAATTGTGTTGAATATAGCAAGATGGCCGCGCAGTGGCTTCAATCGCGGAGCTTTACAGCCAATCCAGTGTATAGAGATCATCAGTGGGCTGACCCGAGTGAGCCCCGGGTATGACGTCAGACCTAATCGAACGGCACGGGGCTAGCCCGAGTCGATCCGGGTGAACTACTCGAACGCACCCACTGAGAACAAAGACATGTGACGTCTGATGTACGGTTTCCATTGCGTAAGCCCGAAATAACCTTCAGAAAACAAGTTAAAAAGACATATTGCCTTTGAGAATCCCAATTGGGGTACAAAAAACCGTTCGAACCCACGCTCCTTCCTTAGCCAACCATATGGGAATTTTGTGTGGTAATTTTTGTTTGTCTCATATTTTGCGCGTTCCACGTGGAATTATAATTGATGTGATTGGACAATAATTCACAAGCTGCGTTGACGCGATTCGACTGCGATAGGTCAATTGCTATAGTTGAAAAGATCATTAAAAATAGAACTTAATAATGTACACAAAATGTACGTACTCGACCATCCATTGAAAATGCCCCGTCTGCCTGAATATCACTGCAAAAAAAAAATACTTTCGGGACGGAAGTTTGGTTCGGACCGTTGCAAAACGGTTCAAGGGACGGTCGTGTACATTATTATATTATTCCATTTTTTGAATGATCTTCCCAACCATAGCAATTTTAGGACGGACGTTCCCCCCCCCCCCCCCCCCGATTTTAAGGCAATGTGTTCGTTTAACTTCGTGTTACCGTTTCTGACTGACGTTTCTACACTTAAAGTTGCACAAATGTTTTATGCCGCAAACTAGTAGTTTTACTCCTGTGATTTTTTTTCCAACAGGTCCTTTTATGTTCACTGTCGTGAATCAGGGTGCGGGCATACTCTAGCCAATCAGCATCGAACAACAATTTTCCTCACATGTTTCTCATAATGTCTCTCAGGTTTTTTTGCTGGTATACCTACTTACGCTACGGACAATAAAAGTGTTTCTATTGTGCGCAAGTAGGCAGATAAGCAGGTGTTTTTCCAGGCATTTGGAGATTGTTACCATACTTGTAAATTGTATGATTCTTCGCTCGGACAATAGCACATAACACCAAAAGGGATAAGAAATGAAGATCTTCAGTTTTGTTCTTGTTTCTGGCCTCTGCTACCAGTTCTCGCTTTTTCTTGGAAAAGCTCGGGGCAGCCGAATCCTTCTTCTTAATCCGGGAGCTATGTCCAGTCACTACCTAGCCTGCGTTGCGATTGGCAAGGCATTAGTTCGACGAGGACACAACGTGACCACCACCCTCGCGCAATGGTCGTTTGATGCTCTGAGCGACGACGATCGGCGTTTCCCGACAAATATGGAGCTGCTCAGCTTACGGTTGACTTTCCTCAGAAAAACATATCTTCGAGCTTTAGATAACTACATTAGAAACACTCTCAGAGGCCCTGCTCTCCGCGATGACACGGATGACCTGCATCCGCCCGATGGTCAAGATGAAATTTCCGTTTTTCAGATGAGCCAGATGATCTGTAAGGATATATTGGGAGACGCCGAGCTAATTGCGAAATTTTAGGCCGCTAAATACGACATGATTGTTGGCGATACGGTTTACCAATGTCACGTCCTATTGAGCCAAAAGCTCTCTGTTCCGTTCATTCAGTTCGGACTGACAATGATGGTACCCTCGCAGCATGACATTTTCGCTGGTAACCCTGTAAGTCCTGCCTATGTTCCCGAGCGTGCAAGCGAAATCACCGATACAATGACTTTCCGCCAGCGCTTGAAAAATACACTGATGTACGGTCTTGTGAAATACTTTTACAACAAGTACGTTTTGCAATTAATACAAGACCTGAAGCCGGAAGTCGATTTAAAACAACTCATGCAGGAAGCTGAAATGTGGATATTCAGCTCAAATTTTCTGGTTGATTTTGCTCGTCCCTTGCCACCGCACGCCGTGTTTGCTGGGGGAGTTCTCACCAGCCCTCCAAATCCACTTACTGAGGTACACTGATTTTATTTCAAATTTTTTCTTTGAAAGGAAAAGAAACAGGGCCCAACAGAAATAGTGACGAATAAAACAAACACGGTGCGGATATGTTTTATGCAGATGGGGAGGGAATTAAGGCCTTGTCCAACCCCTCCACGAGATCGTCGTCAATGATTTCTTCCATCATCACATCACAGTTTCGCAACTTCACGATCAAACTTTATCAGTGTAAACGACTTGGGTACCAAACACCGACTAGTCTAGCGACGGACTCGTTGGACTATACCCAGCACGATATGGGGCAGAGGGGTACCCCCCTTTTGTCCATATACCCTATACACTTTCCAGACTATTGTTACCCAACACATCCCCCCTAGACATCTGAAAAGAATTCCTGATATTCCGGGAACACAATGACCAACACAAAAGAGAGGGGGGGGGGGGTTCCCTCTGCCCCATATCGTGCATCATTATGTATAGTCATCCTGGGTTTTTTCTACAGGAAATCTTAGCTCAGCAGCTTCAGAAAACAAAATAATTACATCAAGTAGGACCTCGCACACTTCCACGGTCTGTTATTTCTATTAGGCTCTGACATCGTTAATACTTTTTTCTCAACAGGAATTAGATGAGTTTGCCAACAGTTCTGGCGATGCGGGAGTGGTCGTCATCACCATGGGAACGCTCATCACCTCTCAACTCACTGACCAACAGTCTGAGGCTATCGCGACCAGCTTGTCTCTCCTACCGCAGAAGGTGGTCTGGGCCTTCATTGGAAAGACGCCCTCCTCCGTCGGAAACAACACACTGATAATGGAGAAGATTCCACAGAACGATCTTCTTGGTAAGATATCTGTACCACGATAAAGTGAGCCAACCCAACAAAATGAGCCACAAGTCGCCAGATTTACGTTCGAGTTACCTGCCCTGAAACATGACTAATACTGTTGAAATCAATAGGAACTGTCAAGGTTTTCACCCACATAATGTGCATATTCATCAGGATGTCAAACGAAGTGATATATCAGAATGAAAAGCAAAGTTTGCTCTGTCCAATGCAAGTAAAAAACGTTGTCAAAAAGATGACCTCAAGACTCATTTCGTATCCGGCCATATGCACGTGTTTCTAGATATATGTTTATCTTATAAGCCGAAATTCAGATTTCATCTGAGACATTAAGTTGTCTTATATTGCCGCCAATAACAAAACAAGTCCCATGGTTATAGGATTGGGGACTTGTCACTTCCCTTCGACTCAGCTGGATGAAGTATTTCTCAGGCACTGCAAAGAGTGCTTCCATGCGAGTTGGTTTTCTTTATAGAACTCGGAAGTATCTAGGCCTATATCCTGAAGCTATCCTTAACCTTTACAAGACAACTATACGTTCTCTAATTATAGAGTGCTGTTCCCAGATCTGGGCTGGTGATTCTGCTTGTCACTTATCTTTGCTAGCTAGAGTACAGAAGCGCATTGTTAAAGTTTGGTTGGAGAATTGAATTTTAAAGTGAATACCTAACATATTCTCGAGTAAATGTCATGCCGTTTTTTCCCCACTTTGTTTAATACCAGCTCACCCCAAAGTCCGTGCGTTCATATCCCACGGTGGGTTGAACAGCCTGCATGAGGGCGTTTACCACGGGGTACCGGTCGTCTGCGTGCCCGTCTTCGGTGACCAAGGGGACAATTGCGTCCGGCTGCAGGCCAAGGGCATGGCCGTCCGGGTGGACATCAAGAAACTCTCCGAGAAAACACTGTACGATGCCGTCACAGAAATCATACAGAATAAAAGGTATAGCAGATGGGTCATGTCCAGTTATATACCAAATTGACTCAATTTAATGGGAGACGGCGCGGCTGGTATATACCGGTCCGTTTCAGTCGTGCGCATGCTCAGAACTAGAAAATAGAACCGGTATATCTGTTGCCAATCTTTCCTTGATCCTAAAAACTCTCAATAATTTCCGACCAATTTGTGGTGGAAAAAAAACTTCTTCTTGCTGATATTCAAGAGGATATCACTGACAACTAATTCTGTAAGTCTTTAGAAAAGTAGATGTTCATTCTTTCAGGGAACTCCCAAACTACACTATCGTCGAAGGGTTTGTTGAGAGCTTTCCGTGTTTTGTACTTAGGATGCGCAGCAAGATTGCCCACCCTCGGCTAAAAAATCTATAGTTTTCCAAAAGTAGATAAGAACTATTTAGAATAGTTTCTCCTATTGTTTTTATATTCAACAGATACAAGGAAAAGGCATTGCTCATGTCGGCGATTTCCAAAGATCGACTCACCGACATGTCTCCTGCAGACGAGGTTGCTTACTGGATCGAATACGCAATCAAACATGGCACCGACCACCTGAAGCCACGTGCACTCCAGCTCTCGTTTATCGAGTATTTCATGCTGGATGTCGCGGCCATTTACGCTGCGATCGCCATTGCGATCATACTTGGCATCAAGTACACGTGCTGCTCGCGAAAAGTAGTCAAAGCCATCGGTTAAGTTTTACATTTTGAATTGTCGGTTTGTTTTTTTACTAAAGCGTATTTTTAAATAGCGTATTTTACTTTAGCGTATTTTACAGAAGGTATTTAGACCGTTATAAGTTTCCATGCATATGAACAAATATAGAACAAATGTTTTACTTATCCGTTATTTAACAAAATAGAAAGATGTATTCCCCCGACGTTTAAGGCTGCAGTAGGCCCATGCGTGGGCGAAGTTTGTTTTATATCGATTTTTGTTTATTTCTCCGATTTGTAACATAAACATTGCCCGTAAAGCCCGGTTCATATACTTCATGCGAATGCGAATGCGAAGCGAATTTCATGACGTCAGCAATTGAAGTTTCATTGTGACGTTCTCGTTACCTTAACGAATTCGCTTCGCATCCGCATTCGCATGAACCGGGCTTAAAGGGACACATTGCTTTGGATTTTGCGATTTAGGCTATAAAACTGAAATGGATATGGTTGGGAAGCTTTTTTAAAAGTAGAATATAAAGATTCACATAACTATCCCTTCAAATTGCGTGGTTTTTGTTTAATTTCGTGACAAATAACGGTCCGCCATTTTGTAGAACCAAATTTTTGACTCCACAAAATGGCGGACTGTGTTCACCAGTCGTATTTCCAGTCGCATCTGGTTGAAGTACGTTCTGTTGATCCATTTTGATGTAGGCCCCTATGTCATATGTGGCATGCACGGCGCGCAGCACTGGCGATATGTGTTGAGAGGTAGAGAATTGTACCTGGCGATCATCTGATAGGTTCACAAGGCCACTGGCTGCGGCGCCAGCCTAAAGACTCTACTTACAGCGTATTTTGCGCATTATTTAGACGGTGGTATTTAGTACTGGAAATAAGTCTATGTTTCGCGGGTCAGATGTCAGGGGTAAGCGGCAAATGTTTTTGTTTTGTAATCCCACTCACTAATTACAACACATTATACGTGTTCTTTTGCATGAACAACTCTTATAAAAGATAAGGAACATTTCCAAACGGCAAAATTTCATGACATTTGAAGGCAATGTGTCCCTTTAACTGTGTTGTCAGCGAAGGCTTTATGATACTTTTTAAAAAAGAGATGCACATGGCGCTACAGACGTACCGTCCGTTCCTTTGTTTTGACTTTTATTGGAATATGTCGGTTTCTACAACAAATTGAACTATGTACAAAATAACACGGACAGCCATTGCTTCAGTTAATATCCACCTTAAGAATGAGTCAATCAATTTTGCATAATTTCTGTTATATATAGAAATAACAAGATTCAATTTGACTGCATGTGAACAATGTAGAATTCACACGGCTTAAATAGTTTACATAATATATATATAAATAAGCTATTGCCAGGTTACAGCAAGATGGTGATGTTGATGTCTACAGTTTCAGTACATAAAAGGTTCGCAGTCATAGTAAACCAACCGACCACTGATAATGCATAGTATAACATGAATATATTTAAAGGCCCCGGATCGTCTTACTATTTGGAAAGGGGTCGTGCCGCCCTCTTGTGTTTTCTTAAAGCTGTTTTCTGATAGTACTGGTTTGGACGATGAAATACGAGTACGTAAATATAGGAATATTTTCGTAGGCATCTACATGTAGCCTCTGACCTACCGCGTTTAACGTTGCATGTGGGGTTAAAGGTCAACTATCACTCATGAATAATAAGCACAAGCTTATGCCAAAGGTGGGCAAGTTCATCTCTGGATTTTAGAAAGGCGATCCCTATCCTCTAAACTCGTTCGATAACAACATTAAGGTAAACGGTCAAAATGAAAGGTTCTTCCTTCTTTTAAAAGCAACATTCAAATAAATATCATAGAAGCCTATTGTGTACATAATTGAATAGAAGAAAAACCTAGCTAAAAGACGAAGGGCTTTAGAGCTAAAAAATACATATAAAAGATTATTGCTGTACATTTTCGGGCAGTTAATAAGAATAACTAAGTTTACAATCGGTCATTTAAAAGCAGGGATTTGTTTGAACAACCAAAGACAAAATCACGTCAAATCAATACAAAGCTGTGAATATGCTGTTAACTTATGTTTACAAAAATAGCATCAAAAGTCGTCTAGTGTGGTCTCTTTTTAATTGAGTTTAGACCTAAAACATTTCTGAAGTTTTAACTACATTTTGAAATTGGAGTTTTATGTTTTACTGAGCGTGGGGGCAAAGGCTTATGAAATTTAAAACTTTTAAAGCCAGCTCTCTGCGGTGTTTTTACATGTGTGTTTTTGGTAGAGAAATAACGTGCAAGTGCATCAATTAAAGTTTGAAATATCAGACAACACCGAAATGCTGCCCAGATTTCCACAGACGTTATCCAAGGGAATGAGTGACAGCCCAATTGGTCACATCTAGCACCACTCTTGTGAACAACTAGTTTTAAGAAAATACTCTCCCATCGTCACGTGGGAAGGCTGAAAATGGTTCCTCTCTTAGACAACTACATGTAATCCAGTGTCTAGACTAACTGGGCACTTGATTTCCAGTAAGTACCAAACTGCTACATGTATACCTATGGGTATTTTAGTACTTGATATGTACATGTATATATGAACTATATACCATATGTTAGGACACAAGACCATTTAGAGAAACAGATTGAAGTTAAGAATGCATGATTTTATATATTGCTTCTTCAAGGTATTACAAAAATCATAAATATGTCACAGCCACAAAGGTTTGTGTGTTCATGAAGATCGCACAATTCATTAAATATCACATTCAATTTCTAAAAAAGAGGTTAACAGAGGGCTAGAAACTTCTAAAATCAAATTCAATCTTTAAAATGACACTTTGACAATTTTGTTAAGAAACAAATATATTCAGGCAAGGTTCAAGATTTCAAGGCAGATGAACCGCTTGTGTTTTTTGTATTAAAGTTAATTTGTATAGATTGAACTTGCTGCATTGATCTATCGTCGTTTCAGAGTTCTTGGATGACTTTGCCCACGTGCTGCACATGCAACTTAGTGTATAATACCACAATGCACACCCAGAGTTATCTGGGCTTTGTCCGAGACAACTCAACTTTTATACAGGCATGAATTTCAGTCCACATCATGCTTAAACTTGAATCACATTTACGTTTAACGTGCATTCACATACTGCATTTCAACAGACAAAATGCACATGCAGTCCACACGCACGTGTTTGGAAGATTTGTGTTTGTCCGTAATATTTAGAATGCCATGTGATGTTCAACAGACGCTGCGATTGGCTTTTGCTAATGAACGTCGATAGGTCAACGGTGTTCTTGTCACCGAGCTTCTTGAAATAGTTACAAGGGCATGAATATACTTTTAAGCACCACATTATTAGAAAAAAATACTTTTGGTTTAGAATAATTAAAAGCTTCCTTTTGAGATTCACTTCCGATGTTTTGGTCATGATCGGTCAGTAGTTCAATGGTCAGTTCGCCTGGCCACAACGGTCAATCTAAAACAATGGTCAGTCGGTCAGTTGATTCAACTGCTCTCGGACATTTAAGTAGTATGGTCGTCTATACACATTGGTCAATACCAAATGGTTCAACGTAAATATTCTAAGAGAGTAAACATGATATCTGTAAACAAAATACAATTTTATCTCCAAGTTGTTTACCCGGACCTCTGAGATGTAACACTGTACATGTAGGTCTCTGTACAATTTCACAAGATACCCATGGGCCCATACTTATAGGATATGCGAAAATACCATGGATATCACCCGTGGGATAGAGGTACAACGGGATATATATCATGGGATTGCTGCCTCTCCATGGGAAGGAACAATTACAAGACTTTTCAGAAGCATTCCACGAAAACTTCAAAACGGAACGTGTGGTACATAAATAGAAGTCCAAACATTATGCAGTATCATGACTAAAGCTGCTAGAACATGTAGAACTTGCTTAAAATTGAGTCAATACAGTCTCTTGTTGGCGTCTAACTTACAGAAGAAGATCTAATAGGGGAAATGAAGGGTAATGTCACATCTCACATCAGGATAGTTCACCCGTAAGGCACAGTGTCATAATTCTCCATCGTTGCTCGTTTGGTGTAAACCACTTGATAACATTTCTTCTCTTCTTTGGTTTCAATATTCATGGTTTTCCTGTTTCTCGATATTTTGTACGGATCTATCACCTGCACTTTATTTGGACCCTCTCTGCGCACCATACGGGACATAGAGTCAAAGTTAACGAGGAACTGGTTCCTATAATTCAAGGTAATGCCTCGGACCTTACAGTGCGTCTGGTAGCCACCTTTGTCTGGTTTGGATAACTTATAGGCGTAGTTTTTGGGCCCACTCGATACAAACGATACAATATGATTATCCGATTCTAACTCATTGGTCAGTTCTCCTAGAAAATCGCCTATCTCGGGCTCCCATTCGCCCTCACGGCTGACGTAAATCACACTATCGGTGTCGTAGTAGAGCACCCTACGATCCAGTCTGTCTAACAGTTCGTACAATTTAAGACGAGCTTGACACGTCGTGTATGCGGCCAAAATGACGTTGGTTCTTCCCGATGATTCCACAAACTCCTCGGTGTGTTGCCACTGTACCTCCACCATCTCCTCGTTGACAAAGTTACTGCTGTGCACCTTGATGTCATCGCGCGTCATCATGTCGAAGTATTCGGCTGGATCCTTCATGTACGAAGTCTTGGTCATGTTTTGGCGCAGTCCAAACTTCCCCCCAAAAGCTAATAGAAAAATAGAGAGAAAAAAAGTACATCCGTTGTTTGTAGTACCAATTCTATAACTCATAAAGAAACGTTTGTTCGCTTACCTGTTAAGCATAAGCTTTGCTATGGCCCTCAGTCCCGGGTTCTTCTTGATCTTGTCCCATTCGAGGTGAATCCCTTCTTTATCAAAGTAGCGCCCAATGTATTGGTGTTCCTGCTCGTCCGTCTGACACCAGGAAGGCCAGTCGCTCGCTTCCTGCTTCATCTTGAGGAAGGCATTCACGTACTCGGCGAACAGCCCACCTTCCTTTGTTTCTGGATCGTAGACGGCGATTTCATCAAAGTGCCAGACTTCGTATATTTGCAAGAGCTTGTAACCCTTATCTAATGCTTTTTGCAGCTCCATGGTCACCCAGGTGCCAAGCAGTGCTCGTTCTTCGTCACTGTGCTGGCACGGAGACTGTTGCAATGACGAGGCACACATGGCACACAGAGGAAACATCAGTCGTCCTGACGCCTTGCAGGGGAGGACCGGATAGTACAGTCCTCTTGGTGGAAGAACTTTAGTAGTGTAGGTAGACTTTTCATCCCACTTTGACCTTTTCTAAAGAAATATGAAAAGGTCATATGAATAGGGATAAGTGTATAGAAATTAAGATATGAATATGGATAGGTGTAGGAGGAGAAATTTCATCCCAGTTTGACCTTTTTTGTAAAGGGTGTGTATTGAAATGGGAAGAGAGGGTAAGAATTTTCGGCACAGTTTGACCTAAGTAATAAATAATCATGATGTGACGTATGAAATGATAACGATAGGGCACGAAGGTTATAAAAAATCATCCCAGTTTGACCTAATGTAAGGAAAAGGTTTGAATAACGAACGAGGAAGGTTGAGGATTTGAGCCCAGTTTGACCTAATGTAAGGAAAAGGTTTGAATAATGTATGAGAAAGATTGGAGAATTTGAGCACAGTTTGACCTATGGAACGGGATGACTATGTAAAATATGACCCCGGTGATAAATATTAATAAATATACAGCTGGATGGAAACTTGGCCAGCTGTTTTTGGGAGTGGATAATCCCTGGACAATGGACTGTAATTGGACAATGGACTGTAAATGGCTGAGTGCTGCGGTGCCAATGTGGTCCGGAAGCGGTCATTTTGAAGGTGGATAATCCCACGGACAATAGCGGAGAGAGGCGACAGTGATTTAGGGGAACAATGTGCGTGTTTGGGGGGCTCGGATAGTAGACTATGGAAAACCCGAAAGGTAATGGGTTTGTGATGGTTGGGGCAGTCTCGCGTTAGATTAATCCCCGAACCGATCGATACTTGATTTGGATTCGAGTCAAGAACATCAAGCAGAATCATCCAAACAGATATCATGGATATTTGCCAAGAAATATGTGATGACTGTTTTCCACGATTAAAACATTTATCTATGGAAGTAACAGAACTGCAAAGGAATACACGGTGTCTGTACGATATTAACCGTCATGTAAACCTATCCAATTTTTGAAATAGAACTCAAATAAATTCAATATTTGTTCATGTGTATTCACTCATTTATTTATTTATTTATCTGTACAAACTCTGCCCATTGAGGATTCCCTTAATCGTCATTTTTATGTTTTTCTTCTTTGATATGTACGAACATTATGACAGGTAGTAAAATAATGTACATGACACGTTTGGAAAACATTCACCGGTTCAGGCCCGCTCATTCAAACCTTGGAGGAATCGTAGAGTATCATATCAGTTTCTTTGTTTACTTATAGAAACGTCCAAAGGCAGGGGACAAAGTGTAAAATTTTCAGTCGACTTTCAACTAATTGATTCTTCTATACAAGCGGTGACTTATCGGTAACATCGTTTCAGTAACAAGTTCTCCCCTAGGTAGGCCAATATTTTTTTTTAAACAGGTTTGATGGTCGACCGCTATATGTACACACTTTCGTGTGTGTAAACAACATTGCATAAGAGGCAACAGCAAAGTAATCCCTTTATTTGTTATTGTGACGTGACACGACCATACAAGGCCAATGAAAGGAATGGATAAACTCGTAGAAACACGATGTTTTCGGACTATACGTTATGACTGAGGCATAACGTTGAGACTGTTTCTCCTAAATTTACTTCTTTTATTGGACTGGGAAGTTCGAAGTGAGCCATGTAAAGTAAAAAGTGTGCGAAAAGTGCACGTAAAAATAAAACAAAACGTAAAATTCGAAATAAAGTCTATTACCAAAAAGCGAAAACTAAAAGTAAAATAAATAAAAACATAAATAAATATATAAATAAATAAATAATGTACATTATAGAAAAATGTACAAATTAAAAGTAAGTTTGTGAAATATACGGCAATGTGAATAGCGTTCAGCATAAAGAAGTAAAAACTATAAAATTACAATAGTCTTTCTAAAACTATTAGTCTTTAATCATCACTGTCTTCCTCGCTATTCAAGTTCCTCTTCATCTTGTTGGAAAAGTCCATCAAATTTGGCCTGGTGTTTAGGCATTGCTCTGTTCAGGGCTTTGTTTACTTCCAGACCCTTATTTACTTTTTCTTCGAGATCTTCTACAATATCTTGGTGCGTATCACTATCTTTCAGATGTAGGTAACTTGACAAAAAATCCTTATAGGTGTTGAAAAAGATTCGCTTAACTGCCCAAAGGGTCTTTCTATTGGCTTTTTCCTTCACCCATACCACAGTTGACGTACTTTTCATATTTTTCACTCCACATCTCTTCAGTGGCTTCTTTGGCCTCTTCCAACCAGTCTAGATAGGTGACATTGTTTTCCAATTCAGAACTAGACCCATCTTCATCCGATAATTCGTCATCTTCTACCTCCGTTTCAGATTCCGAATCATTTTCCTCGAAATCTTCATCTTCATCCTGCGTAGATTCAGTTTAACAGTTTTCTATTTCTGAATCTTCAAATCTACGCTTTTTAAAATCGGGTTCAGAATTATACACGTCACAATTTTCAGATTGAATAGCTTCAATTTCAGGATCATCGTTAACTTGATTCATTGTAGATTCCTCTTCAGCATGTACATTTTCTGTATGCCTGCGTAGGTTATATCTCCGTCCAAAGCTTTTGTTACACTGGTGACAAGCATGGGGTTTGACTGCAGAAATAACATTCAGGTTGAATCTCTGAAGGTTAATCTCCGAATGACAAGAAACGGATGAAATCGTCTTTTTGTTGCTCACTGTTCTGCTCATTTCTTGCTCTTTTTATTGCTCATTTGCTCATTTCTTGCTCTTTTCATTGCTCATTTACTCATTTCTTGCTCTTTTCGTTGCTCATTACTTGCTCTTGAGCGTTTTGTTAAGGTTAATGGATGGTCTCCCAAACGATGACAGAGTAAGGTTGGTGTTTCAGTCGAGTTATTTGAATTTTCCAATCGCTCTGCCGTTTTTACGAGTAAATGAGCAACGAAAAGAGCAAGAAATGAGTAAATGAGCAATAAAAAGAGCAAGAAATGATACGCGTTTGCGCACATTTAAAAATTCAAATCTGCGTCACGTCACACTACCACCAGCCTTGCTCAAGACAGACGCTTGCGTTCACACCTTACGTTTCTTGAGAACACTTGCCTTATTATTTCGATTAACCTTTCGGAGATTAAGTTCTTCCAGATTGCTTTTCGATAAGTGTTATTCTACAAATCTAGCGTATTTTTAATGCAAATTTTTACACAACAACAAATTTAGCAATTCAAAATGTATATTTTCATCGACAATAACCCTAAATTTGAACGACGACCGTGATTCAAAATGTATTCTATTCGGACTTTAATTAGCAAATTTTTATTGGGTAAATCGTTTAAGGAACCACTTCGTCGATCACATTATATTTAACCACGTTATTCCATCTGCTAGCACTTCAAGTTTCGATATCTCTACCCTGTCACCTACACGGTTCTGACGTGCCGCAATTTCGTTCTCATCTCCGCTTCCCGCAAGATAGAACAAGGTAGCCTATCCTCTTTTTTTGTATACCAATTTGTTCCGCTCTTCCTCTATATCACTTTGTAAAATATATATATATATCGGGTAGGTCGTGCAGTCTCGAGACGAAACCTACCCATGGTCTAGCGAACTGCACCTGACGAGTCTCGCTTCCTTTTTGATATACTTTAATTTTTTAGGTTTTTAAAAGAACTCTGTCAAAATTGACTGTTAAGAACTTTTACTTGCCGGCATAGCCTATCTTTTCAACTAACCATGCTACTGTTCTATAATTTAACATTAATATTTTAGGCTCTACTTCACCGTTTGTTATATATCTCATTTAAGCCTACCCTACGTTATGCTCATTTAGATAAACCACCAACTTCCACCCCCCTCCCCCCCCCCCCCCTCCCAACCCCAACCCCAAATATACTAGACAATCTTTTATCCCTAATTGAAACCTACAGATGCCTTTCAGTAACGCAGCAAGAACGATTAGAAAGATTGACGCTTGTCAGAATCATGCAACCTGGATATGCATCTATAAAAAATCATCCACGCTCTTCCATCGTCATACCTACCTGATCAACAAGAAATATAACCTACTCGACAGTTATGAGCCGAAACACCATAATTTATAATTTAAATTTAAATTTGATATTAATGTCAAAGATAACGAGATTGTTAATCATACCCACAACTTTGCGAAAGAGGAAATAGATAACCTTAAAGCACTAGCTGCATCTACACACGAAGAAATTCGAGAAATGATATCCTCTGTTAGTGACGTATTTGGCCATGAAGTTAATTAACTCCGGGTAGCTAAACCACGTAACTATAAATTAAAAATGAAATCTCTATCAAGAGATTACCACATTGCCATAGCTCTAATTAATAAAAGAATCTATCCACAGTAGCTTCCTCACTAAACAAATCAAGAAACAACAACAGAAACTTGAAAGCGAATTAGTTTACTCTGTTAATACAGATAACTCGCCGAGGTTTCATAATTTTACTGACTACCAAAACGAAGAAGGTCTCCAAAATATGATTAATTGCGGTCCCTCCTTCATTCCAACTGATCCTTGTGATGATGCTCACTCACACAAAAATAAGTTGCATCGAGCTGTAATTTTGTCTTTAAAACAGTTAACGATGAAGAACAAAAAATCTATCCGTCACCTTCCGGCTGCCCAAACTAACACATTCCAATTGAAAAAACAGGTTTAATCCTCCTTCCTTCGATTATACCGTAAGTAATCCTAACATTTACAAGAATACCTTTGATTATTCACTTTCCGTACTCGAGGAGTTACATAACACACCAGAATCTAAATTTGATAAAATCAATGCTACACAAAACGTGACCACCCGTAATATTAAAGATATCAAGAAATTAGCTTCCGATAAAAAATTGATAATCAGAATTTCTGATAAGAATTCGGGACTTTGTTTCAATAGTGTTAATTGGTATGCAGAAGAATATAAGAGACAATTGAATACAGAGACTTACTCCTGGTTGGGTAAAATCAATAAAAATAAAATTACTGCCCTAATACAGTCAGCACACAATGAACTACAGGTAATCTTCGCCAATGATGTTCCTCCTTGCGCCCAATCTGACCTTACCGTTATTAAATCCGCTCTTAATGCTAATCCACCCCAACTTCCTTCCATGGACCTTCTTCCCAAAGTACACAAATTGATTAACCCCCCTTCACCTGACAACGAACAATTACTAAAAGGCAGGCCGATAATAACTGCACATAGCTGGGTCACTGCACCCGTTTCTAAGGCTTAAGGTTTCAGGTTAAACCTTCTGATTTCCAAATTTAAAGATAAATTCTTCGAAAGGAATCTTCCCTGGCCTATCATTAACAACTCCCTTCAACTTATAAATTCAATCAAAACACTGGACATCTCCTACTACGACGACATTTCGTTTATCTCTTTTGATTTTGAAAGCCTCTATACAAATATTCGTCCTAGTGACATTCGTGAAACTCTCTTTAAGGTTACTGCACTCTGCGGTCTTCCTTGTGATCATTTTTCGTACCTGTTTAAAAAGCACAATTTCACAAACACTTTTAGTCATTTTCTAGTCGGAAGACATCTCTTTAAGCAAAATATTGGCGTTCAAATGGGTAGCTACCACTCCGCACAAATTGCTAATCTTGTCCTCGCATACACAGAATTCAAATTTTGGACGTCCTTTAAACATAATAACATTTTGCTTTTCGTTCGTTATATTGATGACGGTTTAATTGTTTTTCGCAACGATGCCACCTTCACCACCCAAGACATCATCAATACTCTTTCTGTTCTTTATCCCAAATCAATTCCCATCAATTTCTCAATTAGCAACAAAGTAATGAACTTCCTTGATCTAACTCTGTCAATCGATCACCACACTATCTCCCACAACAAAATTCACTACTTCATTTTCCAAAAACCATTCCAAAAATTCACGTATGTGAACTAAAAAATCTAACCACCATCCAAATATCTTTAAGAGCGTTATAAGAGGCGAATGCCATCGTTACAAGTCACATTCAGCTGATATTCAGGATTACAATCACGTACTTCAACTATTTAGAATGAGACTTCTTAAGTGTGGATACCCTTTGCAAATGGTAAAAGGAAATTTCCTAGACTACCATAGCATATCTAATGATAGATATCACAGGTTCAAAAAACAAAACACCGTTTCTGCAAGATCCCATTTAACAGAGTAAATAACAACATTATACTTGCCAAAAAATCCTGAGAAAATACCAACACTCCTTTGGATTTAAACACTCCGTAAACATCTCTATCACAAATTATCGCAAACTGAAAGAACTTTTTAGTACAAGTCGAGCTTTACATAACAAGATCGCTTCTTTCCAGGTGTAATTAATTGATAAATCAATAATCCACTAATCTTATCTCACATTTAACATACGTCGATCTCTTGAGAGTTACTGCTCACTTAATTGTGAGACAAATACTCTTTTATAAAAATTAAAATAAAAATAATAAATAACTAGGGCTGGTCCTCTCCAATTATTCCTTCGATAAATATCCTCTTCGCCGAGAGGGTTAGTCTTCTCCGAAAATTCCTTCTAAAAAATATCCTCCTCGCCGCGAGGGTTGGTCTTCTCCGAAAATTCCTTCTAAAAAATATCCTCCTCGCCGCGTGGATTAATCTTCTCACAAAATTCCTTCGGAAAAATATCCTCCTCACTTTGAGGATTAGTCTTCTCTTAATTTTCCTCCTATAAATATCCTCCTCTCCGTGTAAGTTAGTCTTCTCCGAAAATTCCTTCTAAAAAATATCCTCCTTGCCGTGTAGGTCAGTCTTCTCAAAAATATCATTCTAAAAAATATCCTCCCCGCCATGAGGGTCAGTCTTCTCCAATAATTCCTTCTAAAAAGTATCCTCCTCGCCGTGTGGGTTTGTTTTCTCCTATAATTCCTTCTAAAAATATCCTCCTCGCCGCGTGGATTAATCTTCTCACAAAATTCCTTCTAAAAATATCCTCCTCTCCGTCAGGGTTAGTCTTCTCCAAAATTCCTTCTAAAAAATATCCTCCTCGCCATGAGGGTCAGTCGTCTCCAATAATTCCTTCTAAAAAGTATCCTTCTCACCGTGTGGGTTTGTCTTCTCCTAAAATTCCTTCTAAAATATCCTCCTCGTTGAAGGTCAGTCTTCTCCAAAATTTCCTTCTAAAAAATATCCTCCTCGCCATGAGGGTTAGTCTTCTCCAAACAATCCTTCTAAAAAATATCATCCTCTCCGTTAAAGTTAGTCTTCTCCATAAATTTCTTTCTAAAAAATATCCTCCTCGCCGCGAGGGTTAATCTTCTCCAGAAATTCCTTCTAAAAATATCCTCCTCTCCGTGAGAGTTAGTCTTCTCTAATAATGCCTTCTAAAATATATCCTCCTCACCGTAAGGATTAGTATTTTCCAAATATACCTTCTAAAAAGTATCCTCCTCAGCGTGAGAGTTAGTCTTCTCCAAATATTCCTTCTAAAAACAAAACGATATCCTCCTCGCCATGAGGGTTAGTCTTCTCCAAATATTCCTTCTAAAAAATATCCTCCTCGCCGAGAGGGTTAGTCTTCTCCGAAAACTCCTTCTAAAAAATATCCTCCTCGCCGCGAGGGTTAGTCTTCTCCGAAAATTCCTTCTAAAAAATATCCTCCTCGCCGAGAGGGTTAGTCTTCTCACAAAATTCCTTCTAAAAATATCCTTCTCTCTGTGAGGGTTAGTCTTCTCCAAAAATTCCTTCCAAAAAATATCCTCCTCGCCGAGAGGGTTAGTCTTCTCCAAAAATTCCTTCTAAAAAATATCCTCCTCGCCATGAGGGTCAGTCGTCTCCAATAATTCCTTCTAAAAAGTATCCTTCTCGCCGTGTGGGTTTGTCTTCTCCTAAAATTCATTCTAAAATATCCTCCTCGTTGAAGGTCAGTCTTCTCCAAATATTCCTTCTAAAAGAATATAAAACAAAATTTAAAAATAAAAAGATATCCTCCTCGCCATGAGGGTTAGTCTTCTCTAAATATTCCTTCTAAAAAATATCCTCCTCGCCGAGAGGGTTAGTCTTCTCCGATAATTCCTTCTAAAAAATTTCCTCCTCTCCGTGAGGGTTAGTCTTCTCCAAAAATTCCTTCTAAAAAATATCCTCCTCGCCGAGAGGGTTAGTCTTCTCCAAAAATTCCTTCAAAAAAATATCCTCCTCGCCGCGAGGGTTAATCTTCTCCAAAAATTCCTTGTAAAAAATATCCTGACCATGAAGGTCAATCTTCTCCTAAAATTCCTTCTAAATAGAATTCTCCTCACCATAAGGGTCAGTCTTCTCCATAATTTCCTTCTAAAAAATATCCTTGCCGTGTAGGTCTATCTTCTCCTAAAATTCCTTCTAAAAAATATTCTCCTCGCCGTGATAGTCAGTCTTCTCCAAATTTTTTTTTCTAAATATAACTTCCTTACCGTGAGGGTTAGATTTCTCCTGAAATTCATTCTAAAATTATCAAACTAACCACGAAGTTTAGTTCTCTCCTAAATTCTTTTAAAAAAAATATACTCCTGACCATGATGGTTAGTTTTCTCTAAAAATTATTTCCTATAAACACCCTCCTTAACATAAAGATCAGTCTTCTCCGAGCATTTTTGCGTTAGGTTAGCCAGACTTGAGAATTTGTATGCATTAGTTATTGTCTATCTTCATTTAGGTTTTAAACTTTAATCAGAGCCTACTTTAGCTATTATATTTCGGTTATTATTATTTTCATTTCCGTCTTTTTCGTTGACGTTTGCTCGACCTTTCGACGTTGCTACTTTTCATTTTGAACCATTTATATTTTTTGTCGTGTCTTTTTAATCATTACTATTTAATTTTATCATTAAGGCGCCTTTTACACGTCGAATTTAAACAATGGTCTCTTCCTTTACTTAAACTATACCCAAATTCTTAATTTTTGTATTTTGTATTACATTATAAGGTCGTTGCCAATTCTGTTGTCCATATTCTTCGATAATTCTGTTTTACTAGTAATAAATATCATTTTTCCAATTTCCTGGCAAATAAACTCTGGTTCGTTCGTCTATTCTTTTGTCGTCATCTCCGTGTCTTTTAACTCTTGTATCCCCTCGTGCCGAGCTTGACAATGATTGGATCTTGTAACTGGTCGTCAGGCTCATCAACAGGCACTTTTCCGAACGGTTTAAACCCCCCTTCTCCACGGGATCCGTCTGATCGTCTGGCGTATCGCAAGGTACGTTAGGGATTGCTGTAGACTTTAGGTTTATAGCTTCACAAACTATATATATAACAAGCCACAATTCCCCTGAAGAAGGTGCATTGCACCGAAAGCTCGGGTAAAACTATCCGGTGAGCACTGTTTCACCTTTACCTTATATATTTTCAATGCTCTACAGTGCTAGGCAGCATCCCCACATTTGTTATTCTATATATATATGCATCACGTGTACCCGCTGTGGCATGCTCTACATTGGCGAAACCAAGCGCCGACTGGCCGACCGTTTTACGGAGCATCTCCGAAGCGTTCGGCTGAAACAACCTGCTGGTCTGGCTGTCGCCCAACACTTCAGCGCGCCATCACACTCCACAAAGGACATGAGCGTCTGCGTTGTCTCCACGGCATCGTCGGATACGCAGCGCCGATCTCTAGAACAGCGTGTGATGTTCCAACTGGGCACGCTCCATCCTGACGGGATGAACGTGGAGTTTACCGCGTTTGTTCTACCAGCGGTTCATCACAACAAGCCATAATTCCCCTGAAGAAGGTGCATTGCACCGAAAGCTCGGGTAAAACTATCCGGTGAGCACTGTTTCACCTTTACCATATATATTTTCTATGCTCTACAGTGCTACGCAGCATCCCCACATTTGTTATTATATATATATATATATATATAAAATGGTGATGGTGATGGTGATGGTGATATATATATATAGTTTGTGAAGCTATAAACCTAAAGTCTACAGCAATCCCGTTCCTCATGTTATGCGAATGAGGGTCACGTGGGGCAAATGCTGCCTTCTGATTGGTCGAGAGCCCGTCAAAAATGGGCGGAATTACCTGGTTAGACGGGCTGCACTACTGCGGGCATACTCTAGCCGATCAGCATAACAAAAAATTACTTTGGCTGGTATACCTACTCACGCTACGGATATTAAAGTGTTTTTATTGTGCGCAAGTAGGCAGATAAGCAGGTGTTTTTCAGGCATTTGGAGATGGTTACCATACTTGTATATACATGTACACGTATTTCTTATTGTATTTTTTGAATTATTACTATTATTATGATCTTATGTATTACACGGAAACATTCCACTCTTTATTTAAATGTAATTACCCTCCCCGATATACAGTATTGTATACAGTAGCTAGGCCTACATAAAAACATACGTACAAGAAAATCCAACGATACATTAAAAAATAAATTACCTCCATGATTACACTAATAAGCCATACCCCGTGTAGAATAAACATAGGTCCATTAAAGAATAATACATGCACGGTTCGCTCCTTTATTTATTTGGATTTGCGTGACCCTCACGTCACGCCACCTCCCCCCCCCCCCCGTGCTAAATGGTATATTCCCGTTCCTCATGTTATGCTAATGAGGGTCACGTGGGGCAAATGCTGCCTTCTGATTGGTCGAGAGCCCGTCAAGAATGGGCGGAATTACCTGGTTAGACGGGCTGCACTACTGCGGGCATACACTGGCCAATCAGCATAAAAAAAAAAATTACTTTGGCTGGTATACCTACTCACGCTACGGATATTAAAATGTTTTTATTGTGCGCAAGTAGGCAGATAAGCAGGTGTTTTTCAGGCATTTGGAGATGGTTACCATACTTGTATAATTCTTCGCTCGGACAATAGCACATAACACCAAAAGGGATAAGAAATGAAGATCTTCAGTTTTGTTCTTGTTTCTGGCCTGTGCTACCAGTTCTCGCTTTTTCTTGGAGAAGCTCGGGGCAGCCGAATCCTTCTTCTTAATCCGGGAGCGATGTCCAGTCACTACCTAGCCTGCGTTGCGATTGGCAAGGCATTAGTTCGACGAGGACACAACGTGACCACCACCCTCGCGCAATGGTCGTTTGATGCTCTGAGCGACGACGATCGGCGTTTCCCGTCAAATATGGAGCTGCTCAGCTTACGGTTGACTTTCCACAGAAAAACATATCTTCGAGCTTTAGATAACTACATTAGAAACACTCTCAGAGGCCCTGCTCTCCGCGATGACACGGATGACCTGCATCCGCCCGATGGTCAAGATGAAATTTCCGTTTTTCAGATAAGCCAGATGATCTGTAAGGATTTATTGGGAGACGCCGAGCTAATTGCGAAATTTCAGGCCGCTAAATACGACATGATTGTTGGCGATACGGTTTACCAATGTCACGTCCTATTGAGCCAAAAGCTCTCTGTTCCGTTCATTAATTTCGGACTGACAATGATGGTACCCTCACAGCATGACATTTTCGCTGGTAACCCTGTAAGTCCTGCCTATGTTCCCGAGCGTGCAAGCGAACTCACCGATACAATGACTTTCCGCCAGCGCTTGAAAAATACACTGATGTACGGTCTTGTGAAATACTTTTACAACAAGTACGTTTTGCAATTAATACAAGACCTGAAGCCGGAAGTCGATTTAAAACAACTCATGCAGGAAGCTGAAATGTGGATATTCAGCTCAAATTTTCTGGTTGATTTTGCTCGTCCCTTGCCACCGCACGCCGTGTTTGCTGGGGGAGTTCTCAATAGCCCTCCAAATCCACTTACTGAGGTACACTGATTTTATTTCAACATTTTTACGACAAGACACCAAGGGTGTTAAGATCTTAAAGACAACCCTCTTTGAAAGGAAAAGAAACAGGGCCCAACAGAAATAGTGACGAATAAAACAAGCACGGTGCGGAGATGTTTTATGCAGATGGGGAGGGAGGGATGGCCTTGTCCAACCCCTCCCCGAGATCGTCGTCAATGATTTCTTCCATCATCACATCACAGTTTCGCAACTTCACGTTCAAACTTTATCAGTGTAAACGACTTGGGTACCAAACTAGTCTAGCGACGGACTCGTTGGTCTATACCCAGCACGATATGGGGCAGAGGGGTACCCCCCCCCCCCCCTATACACTTTCCAGACTATTGTTACCCAACACATCCCACTAGACATCTGAAAAGAATTCCTGAGATTCCGGGAACACAATGAACAACACAAAAGAGAGGGGGGGGGGGGGGGGGGTTCCCTCTGCCCCATATCGTGCATCATATAGTCATCCTTTCTATTTCTACAGAAAATCTTAGCTTGGCAGCGTCAGAAAACAAGTAGGACCTCGCACACTTCCACGGTCTGTTATTTATATTAGGCTCCGACATCGTTACTACTTTTTCTCAACAGGAATTAGATGAGTTTGCCAACAGTTCTGGCGATGCGGGAGTGGTCGTCATCACCATGGGAACGCTCATCACCTCTCAACTCACTGACCAACAGTCTGAGGCTATCGCGACCAGCTTGTCTCTCCTACCGCAGAAGGTGGTCTGGGCCTTCATTGGAAAGACGCCCTCCTCCGTCGGAAACAACACACTGATAATGGAGAAGATTCCACAGAACGATCTCCTTGGTAAGATATCTGTACCACGATAAAGTGAGCCAACCCAACAAAATGAGCCACAAGTCGCCAGATTTACGTTCGAGTTACCTGCCCTTAAACATGACTATAATGTTGAAATCAATAGGAACTGTCAAGGTTTTCACCCACATAATGTGCATATTCATCAGGATGTCAAACGAAGTGATATATCAGAATGAAAAGCAAAGTATGCTCTGTCCAATGCAAGTAAAAAACTAACGTTGTCAAAAAATGACCTCAAGACTCATTTCGTATCCGGCCATATGCACGTGTTTCTAGATATATGTTCTTCTTATAAGCCGAAATGCAGATTTCATCTGAGACATTAAGTTGTCTTATATTGCCGCCAATAACAAAACAAGTCCTATGGCTATAGGATTGGGGACTTGTCACTTCCCTTCGCCTCAGCTGGAGGAAGTATTTCTCAGGCACTGCAAAGAGTGCTTCCATGCGAGTTGGTTTTCTTTATAGAACTCGGAAGTATCTAGGCCTATATCCTGAAGCTATCCTTAACCTTTACAAGACAACTATACGTTCTCTAATTATAGAGTGCTGTTCCCAGATCTGGGCTGGTGATTCTGCTTGTCACTTATCTTTGCTAGCTAGAGTACAGAAGCGCATTGTTAAAGTTTGGTTGGAGAATTGAATTTTAAAGTGAATACCTAACATATTCTCGAGTAAATGTCATGCCGTTTTTTCCCCCACTTTGTTTAATACCAGCTCACCCCAAAGTCCGTGCGTTCATATCCCACGGTGGGATGAACAGCCTGCATGAGACCGTTTACCACGGGGTACCGGTCGTCTGCGTGCCCGTCTTCGGTGACCAAGGGGACAATTGCGTCCGGCTGCAGGCCAAGGGCATGGCCGTCCGGGTGGACATCAAGAAACTCTCCGAGAAAACACTGTACGATGCCGTCACAGAAATCATACAGAATAAAAGGTATGGCAGATGGGTCATGTCCAGTTATATACCAAATTGACTCAATTTAATGGGAGACGGCGCGGCTGGTATATACCGGTCCGTTTCAGTCGTGCGCATGCTCAGAACTAGAAAATAGAACCGGTATATCTGTTGCCAATCTTTCCTTGATCCTAAAAACTCTTAATAATTTCCGACCAATTTCTGGTGGGAAAAAAACAACCTTTTTTCTACGCACTCATTCTTGCTGATATTCAAGAGGATTTTAGAAAAGTAGATGTTCATTCTTTCAGGGAACTCCCAAACTACACTATCGTCGAAGGGTTTGTTGAGAGCTTTCCGTGTTTTGTACTTAGGATGCGCAGCAAGATTGCCCACCCTCGGCTAAAAAATCTATAGTTTTCCAAAAGTAGATAAGAACTATTTAGAATAGTTTCTCCTATTGTTTTTATATTCAACAGATACAAGGAAAAGGCATTGCTCATGTCGGCGATTTCCAAAGATCGACTCACCGACATGTCTCCTGCAGACGAGGTTGCTTACTGGATCGAATACGCAATCAAACATGGCACCGACCACCTGAAGCCACGTGCACTCCAGCTCTCGTTTGTCGAGTATTTCATGCTGGATGTCGCGGCCATTTACGCTGCGATCGTCATTGCGATCATACTTGGCATCAAGTACACGTGCTGCTCACGAAAAGTAGTCAAAGCCATCGGTTAAGTTTTAGATTTTGAATTGTCGGTTTGTTTTTTTACTAAAGCGTATTTTTAAATAGCGTATTTTACTTTAGCGTATTTTACAGAAGGTATTTAGACCGTTATTGTGTGCCCAATAGAAAAACTATGAACAAAATTCGAAATGTTAAAGTTTCCATGCATTTTGTCCCAAAATAGAACAAATGTTTTACTTATCCGTTATTTAATAACATAAAAAGATGTATTCCCCCGACGTTTCAGGCTGCAGTAGGCCCATGCGTGGGCAAAGTTTGTTTTATATCGATTTTTGTTTATTTCTCCGATTTGTAACATAAACATTGCCCGTAAAGCCCGGTTCATACTGCATGCGAAGCGAATTTTATGACGTCAGCAATTGAAGTTTCATTGTGACGTTCTCGTTACCTTAACGAATTCGCTTTGCATTCGCATGAAGTATGAACCAGGCTTAACTGTGTTGTCAGCGAAGGCTTTAAGCTACTTTTTAAAAAAGAGATGCACATGGCGCTACAGACCTACCGTCCGTTCCTTTGTTTTGACTTTTATTGGAATATGTCGGTTTCTACAACAAATTAAACTATGTACAAAATAACACGGACAGCCATTGCTTCAGTTAATATCCACCTTAAGAATGAGTCAATCAATTTTGCATAATTTCTGTTATATATAGAAATAACAAGATTCAATTTGACTGCATGTGAACAATGTAGAATTCACACGGCTTAAATAGTTTACATAATATATATATAAATAAGATATTGCCAGGTTACAGCAAGATGGTGATGTTGATGTCTACAGTTTCAGTACAGAAAAGGTTCGCAGTCATAGTAAACCAACCGACCACTGATAATGCATAGTATAACATGAATATATTTAAAGGCCCGGGATCGTCTTACTATTTGGAAAGGGGTCGTGCCGCCCTCTTGTGTTTTCTTACAGCTGTTTTCTGATAGTACTGGTTTGGACGATGAAATACGAGTACGTAAATATAGGAATATTTTCGTAGGCATCTACATGTAGCCTCTGACCTACCGCGTTTAACGTTGCAGGTGGGGTTAAAGGTCAACTATCACTCATGAATAATAAGCACAAGCTTATGAAAAGGTGGGCAAGTTCATCTCTGGATTTTAGAAAGGCGATCCCTATCCTCTAAACTCGTTCGATAACAACATTAAGGTAAACGGTCAAAATGAAAGGTTCTTCCTTCTTTTAAAAGAAACATTCAAATAAATATCATAGGAACCTATTGTGTACATAATTGAATAGAAGTAAAACCTAGCTAAAAGACGAAGGGCTTTAGAGCTAAAAAATACATATAAAAGATTATTGCTGTACATTTTCGGGCAGTTAATAAGAATAACTAAGTTTACAATCGGTCATTTAAAAGCAGGGATTTGTTTGAACAACCAAAGACAAAATCACGTCAAATCAATACAAAGCTGTGAATATGCTGTTAACTTATGTTTACAAAAATAGCATCAAAAGCCGTCTAGTGTGGTCTCTTTTTAATTGAGTTTAGACCTAAAACATTTCTGAAGTTTTAACTACATTTTGAAATTGGAGTTTTATGTTTTACTGAGCGTGGGGGCAAAGGCTTATGAAATTTAAAACTTTTAAAGCCAGCTCTCTGCGGTGTTTTTACATGTGTGTTTTTGGTAGAGAAATAACGTGCAAGTGCATCAATTAAAGTTTGAAATATCAGACAACACCGAAATGCTGCCCAGATTTCCACAGACGTTATCCAAGGGAATGAGTGACAGCCCAATTGGTCACATCTAGCACCACTCTTGTGAACAACTAGTTTTAAGAAAATACTCTCCCATCGTCACGTGGGAAGGCTGAAAATGGTTCCTCTCTTAGACAACTACATGTAATCCAGTGTCTAGACTAACTGGGCACTTGATTTCCAGTAAGTACCAAACTGCTACATGTATACCTATGGGTATTTTAGTACTTGATGTGTATATATGAACTATACCATATGTGACCCGCTCCAGAAAAAGGTGATATAAGTCGCGATATGCATTTACATGTAATGGCCTTTTCAACGTTGAGAGGATGACATATTATGTCAAAATTCATTTTTGTCTTTAATGACATCTTAAATATCTAAAGTTTCAGGTTTGGTGCACAACAATGTTGATTTCAGTGAATAAAGCAAACAAATTACCTTTTCAGAGGGTATTTTTCCATTGCACCACCTTAGAACTAGCTATTTCAAAGCCTGTTTTCTCTGTTGTGCAATTTGAACTCCATAGAACTAATTAATATGCAAAAACGCGATATCTCCAGAACGGAAAGGGCTTTGGAGCTCTATCATGTACCAAATGAAAGCTTACATTGCGGGCTTTCCAAACATACATAAAACTAATTTTTCATATTTTGCGACATAATATACCTTTTTCCAGAGCGGGTCACATATGTTAGGACACAAGACCATTAAGACCAGTTTAGAATGCATGATTTTATATATTGCTTCTTCAAGGTATTACAAAAATCATAAATATGTCACAGCCACAAAGGTTTGTGTGTTCACGAGGATCGCACAATTCATTAAGTATCACATCAAATTTATAAAAAAAAGTGAACAGGGGGCTAGAAACAATTTAAAATCAAATTCAATCTTTAAAATGACACTTTGACAATTTTGTTAAGAAACAAATATATTCAGGCAAGGTTCAAGATTTCAAGGCAGATGAACCGCTTGTGTTTTTTGTATTAAAGTTCATTTGTGTAGATTGAACTTGCTGCATTGATCTATCGTCGTTTCAGAGTTCTTGGACGACTTTGCCCACGTGCTGCACATGCAACTTTGTGTATAATAGCACAATGCACACCCAGAGTTATCTGGGCTTTGTCCGAGACAACTCAACTTTTATACAGGCATGAATTTCAGTCCACATCATGCCTATACTTGAATCACATTTACGTTTAACGTGCATTCACATACTGCATTTCAACAGACAAAATGCACATGCGGGCAACATGCACGTGTTTGGAAGATTTTTGTTTGTCTAATATTTAGAATGCCATGTGATGTTCAACAGACGCTGCGATTGGCTATTGCTAATGAACGTCGATAGGTCAATTGTGGTCTTTTCACCGAGCTTCTTGAAATAGTTATAGGGCATGAATATACTTTTAAGCACCACATTATTAGAAAAAATACTTTTGGGTAGAATAATTAAAAGCTTTTCTTTTTGAGATTCAATTCCAATGTTTTGGTCATGATCGGTCAGTTCGCCTGGCCACAACGGTCAATCTAAAACAATGGTCAGTGGGTCAGTTGATTTAACTGCTCTCGGATATTTAAGTAGTATGGTCATCTATACACATTGGTCAATACCGAATGGATCAACGTAAATATTCTAAGAGAGTATTAACATGATATCTGTAAACAAAACACAAATGTATCTCCAAGTCGTTTACCTGGACCTCTGAGATGTAACACTGTACATGTAGGTCTTTGTACAATTTCACAAGATACCCATGGGCCCATACTTATAGGATATGTGAAAATACCATGGATATCACCCGTGGGATAGAGGTACAACGGGATATGTATATGGCGTTGCTGCCTCTCCATGGGAAGGAACAATTACAAGCCTTTTCAGAAGCATTCCACGAAAACGTCAGAACGGAAATTTCAAAAGCCGTTTCGCCTTCTTCAAAGCCATGCACAAAATTCAATGTTCTCAATACATTTTGCGTAACCTTTTATAGGTTTGGCGAAAAATTCCACGTCTTTGCAATACATTTTCCAGGATTTTTTTCCTGTGAATTCCATGACAGCCACACCTATCAAGTAGCCAGAAAACAGCTTCAGGCTACATATACTTGTCTGGTCTAAAAATCTGATATCATTGCAAAAAAAATAATACCGCAGCCCAGAGATAATTACAGCATTTAGAAATCTCTCCCAGATATTTCAAAGTAACAAGTGACCTGGTAAAAAAAAAAATGGACACAAGGCAAAATGACACAGGTGGGGTGCAATTAGGTGATAGCACATGGCATCTATCAAACTGTGCCTCTTTAAACTTGGGAGGGGGGGGGGGGGAATGTGCCTCGGTGATTCAAATGCTTAAAAAACATCAAGAGACCGTCACTTGAATCATGGCATCTACCGTTCACATGAGGGAAGCAATTTGTTGCCCATCTTCTTTAAGAAAATCTTGACCCTTTCGCTTCCAAGGAGGCCGTGTGCTATGCATCGGGGTAGTCGCAGAACGAAGACGGTCGGGCCTCCCTGGCATCATTGTACAGGTGCAGACTGTTTTCTTGGAATTCCACGTCCGCTATGCAACCGTGGAAGCCGGATCTGTACTCAAAGGGTACATTGGACTGCAGGCTAGAGTGTCCACCTGTAAGAGAAGACAAAAATGTGAAGAGTACCAATGAAAGGATTCGGACAAATCAATTAAAGTTATTGGCCGACATACAAAAATATAAATAAAAAAAAAATAAATAAAAAATAAAAAAAAAGAAGAAACAAGTTCCCTTCAAAAGTTTCAAAATCACTCCGATGAACTCATTGAATTGGCCCTTTTTGCCCATGTGACCAGATAGTGTTGGACGTAAACAATGCCACCACACGTGGACATCCTTGGACTGACCATAGTGCATGCACAGTATGCTGCAGGTTAACACCAAATGTCATGCTCGACTGGTTTATTTAAATAAGCACATCATTACCATCACTACACTAAAGTGGTCCAATATTGGACTGGCGACATCACATGAAAGGAGTCTACATTTTCACAACAAAGTTTTTTAAACTGCACACTTTTCCTGCAACATATATCACCAATTTGAAATCTGAAAAAAAATGATGCAATATTGCTTTCTTGAACAAGAGAGAAAAATCATTCACTAAACAAAGACATTTTGAAAATTGCAACTATCCAACCAACGGTCTTTTTCCGATCTTATCTTAATCAGTGAATAAACTTACCAATCCACATAATTCCATCTGTATTCAAGAACGACGCACCTGGCTTCAATGTACCAAGTGAGGGCGCTTCATCGTCAACTTGAATACTGCTCTCGCGCTGGGTTCTGTTAAAATGCACACCAAATTATGGAGTTACTTATCCGAGTCAAATTAAACCAGTGATTTATTTTTATTTAGTGAGCGACAAAACATCCCGCTCTAGAATATGGTGTTCATCGGAGTTTAAAAATGCACATTCAAATCAACCCAACAAATCACGGTGCTTGTGTCCTTAAGCAAGACACTTTGCTGCAATTATTTTTTTCCTGGAAGTAAATTGGCCTCTGTGCCGGATCTGATAATTAATTTTTTTACTTGGAATGCCCGTCACTTGAACTTGCCTTGTAATAATAACAGTATGCCACTGATCGTCGCTCACTGATACAGGAGAAGCGATTCTTTTCACGCCGGCACCGAGGTTACAAGCAAACTCCACACTGCCGCTGACAACAGCGACGGCAATGAAGTCGCCGCCCCTGCTGCTTACACTGTTATACAGCATCAAGCCCGCCTGCTGGGATGTCCGGAATCGTAGCTTGATGATGTTAGTCCTCTGTGCTTTTTTGCTGTATGAAGATAAGTATCGAGTTGAAACAATTAATATAGTCATTTATCGTTACATATACTACTCAAAAAAATGAAAAGGATCAGACATTTGCCTTTGAAAATTTCGGTCAGGTGTGTACTGAAGTTGATTTTACTCATTGTACACTGCAGCGCATGTCCATGCTTGGTTAAGCACCACAGAATGTGAGATGATGCAATTTGCTCATTCAGGCGTTTCAAAGTCAAATTGACTGGAGGGGTTAAAAACAATTAATAATTACGTTTGATCCTTAATTTTTTTTAAGTAGTATACATAAAAAAGCAAGGCATTTTGTAGTAAACAATTTTTTTGGATAATTATTGAACAAAGTTAAGGTCTTAAAAAAACAGTGGGGTCACTACAGAAAATATTATTCAGAGTGATGGTTTATAATTTTTTATTTTTATGTTTTAACTTGTAGGGGTGGGGTGGGGGGGGGGGGGGGGGGCTCACAGCCCGTCAGCAATTCTTATGACACCCCTTCCACCCAATTCGTAATGGTCTAGTGACCCCTGGTGATAAGTTCTTGAAATACGGACATTTCAAATTGGTAACATCCTATGGCCAATTTCATAGATCAGCTAATTATAATTATAAGCACCAAATTTGCTTAGCACAGAAAAATTTGCCCTCTGCAAAAACCGGATACCAGCCAAGTTTGCATGCGATGTATACCGACTGTGACTCATCTTCGTCTGGTTTATTTGCTTTGCAGGAATAATTTGCGGAGCACCATTTTGCGATTTTTCAAACTTACCTTTGCAATGCTATGTTTGGATAACTGAAGTAGCTCTGTCCGTCAAAGGACACTGGTGCATTGATATCCTGCTTCTTTGTGGTAACAGGAATCGGACCAGTCATCATATCATCTGCAATAATGCATTCAAAAAATATTATCAGCGACAATTTATCAGAATCTAATCAGAGACTTAAGCTAATTACAAAATGGTGGATGGCACAAACCCTGCCATCTAAAATAGACGGATGCCGAAGGTTTCGGATTAAGAACTGCCATCAAGTGTAAGCATTAGGGAACCAGACCAAGATGTCCAGTGCAACTTTTGGGAGCTTGCCTAAATCGCACCTGATTTGAACCAAGGCAGACAAGTTGACGTGCCTTATACATTCTAGGTTCAAATCCCATTAAAATGATTAAGTTGCAAAGTTGTAGTCGAGTCCCTGCAAGTCCTTTCGCAAGCCCAGTCAGAAGTCCTTTCATAAAGACGGTCACGAGTAACTGGATGAACAATGACAAAGGAATGCCTTTGTCAAAGCTCATTTAAATAGCTTGTGATTGGAACTGGGACTTGGGGGGACTTGGGGGGACTTGGGGGGACTTGGGGGGACTTGGGGGGACTTGGGGGGACTTGCGGGGACTTGCGGGGACTTGCGGGGACTTGCGGGGACTTGCGGGGACTTGCGGGGACTTGCGGGGACTTGCGGGGACTTGCGATGGACTTGCGATGGACTTGACTACATCCCTGGTAAGTTGATTTAGTTTAAATTTCATACTAAGGATCTTAGCTTCATCAGAACTACCCTTAAACAGTTTCCTCAATACTCTTAAACCCAACGGGCAGACAGTCACACCATGACATTCCAAGTTACATGCAAGAACAGTAAGTCGGAAATCAATTTTGGGTTTTTGGGATTTACTTCGGAAAAGCCCTTTTCTCTCATATCCCCCAGTTTATAACCAACAAATATATACCATAGTTGTTGCTGGGGTAAGTTTTAGTGCCATGCAGTAAGCGTAATTTCCCACGATTCACTGACTTTCAGCTTTATTTTCTCAAAACAAGCAGTCATGACTCTAACAACTTCAAAGGTTATAGCTCAGGCTGGCCACAGCAATGCAGAAAAAAAAATAGGGTCATTACAATGAAAAAAAAGAAGACTGTTTCAGGTTGGAGAGGTCATTTTGGAATGATAAAAACAATTTAAGGACCAAAAAAATCTTCCCGAAATCTGGGAAAATCCGGAAAACAAATATAAAATACAAACCGCCGCTAGCTGTGGAGGTTTCCATGTCCACACACATGACGTCCATTTCCTCGGTTCCTGGTGGGCACTCGCAGGAGTAGCTGTCCCCCTCTGAAAGGCAGCGGTAGGTGGGCATGCAGGGCCGGCCCACGCAGGGATGCTCAACGAACCCCTCAATGTTGGCTTGACGGAGAGAAGCATCAACCAGATCTGGAATCTCTTCTCGGTCAACGGCAAACTATGACCGGGAACGTGAACCGGAGTATATTCAATATTGAGGAGATTTGATCAACAAACGGCAGTTAACGGCCATAGCTGCTTCTTGAAAAAGACCACCTATAGGCGCATTCCTGCACGTACTCAATCCATTCATGTTTCAACTATATAATGGGAGTGTATTAATGAATAGATGGAGCTTTTTCAAACAAAGCTTTCATTCACACGAAAGGGGGCTCCAAGTGCGATGAATAGGACCACTCTATTCAGTGTGATGCCTATTGTTTGCGTTTACGCTCGGCTGTACAGCCCCGATCCTGGCATACCAGCCCCATCAATAACGGCCGGACGCCAATAAACTCGACCTTTGAACTCTTACCATTTTGATGCCGCCGACGAAACCATCAGTAATGCCCGCCTTCCGTGAGAACTGAGAGTAGTTGTCTGTGCCACCAATGAAAAGACTCTGCTTCAGATTCAGCTGCTTAGCCGAGCCCTGTCCGTCCACGAAAAAATAAATCAACCAGAAATCAACCAAAAGCAATCAAAACATGATCTTTATGAACTCAAGTCGTGTTTTTATCGACACCATTTGTTAGATTATGGAATCAAGTACCCGTATTTCTCAGTAGAACAATGACAAAGAAAGTTTTTGAATGTCCTTTGTGGGGGAATTTTCACTGTGAAAAACCAGTGTACATGGAAAAACAAAACAGATTAATGTTGACGATCCTTGCGAAAATGTAATTTACACTGTAAAGCTATAGAGCTCACTGTATACACTTGCATCTTGCTGCATTGATGCACCGATGTGGTAGTATTAACGTGCAGACCTTTACGAACAATATGAACAGCAATTTCCTAGATTTCATTTTTGGGATTGGCTTTCTTTACCGGGTACCTGGGTAACCGTGCTTTTTTTCAATGGGGTACCCGATTCCTGTACACCCCTACTATTTGTACATTCCAACTGAGATAAAAATAAAATAAAACTTACTGAAGATTCTCCCTTGGCGACCATCTGTCCATCCAGGTAAAGCATCCCATCCATGTTCATTCTCGTTGCTTCAACTCGATGCCATTCATTCAGGGTTACTCTCTCTGAACTCCTGCCGAATAAAGCAGTTGACCAGCCAAAGAATTAGCATCTAACAAAGTTTTGAAATCTAAGATTACCAGAGATTGGCCAAAAATGAAAAAATCCACAAAGATCCACGAGGACCCCAGATCAACAAAGGGTGGCATGGGTGGCTTGTGCATAAGGTGCTCGCCTCTCACCAATGTGGCCCGGGTTCGAATCCCGGCTCGGACCATATGTGAGTAGAGTTGTACGTTGGTTCTCTCCTGTGCCACGAGGGTTTTTCTCCGGGCCCTCCGGCTTTCCTCCCTCCGGAAAAATCAAACACTTTCGATCTCTGGCTGTGCTCCGTGGTCATATGTGGGTCGATGTAGGCCGGCTGCCAGAGGCGCCTTTACGTGCCAGCGACTCGACCACGTTGTAGCCGCGTCCTTCGCAATTCAGCATCCCAGCTGCGAGTAAGGATGATTAGCCTCCCAAATTATTATTATTATTATTATTATTATTAACATATAGTTTTGTATTTGCCTGAAGGCACACCCTTAAAATATCCATTCTTATTGATCTATATCGCCTTTTATAGGTAAAAACAACTTTAGGACAACACCTCAGGAATCCCAGATTGCAAAAGAGATTCTTCAAAAATTCTGAAATCCAAACAGAAAATCCGGACATCAGGAAAAATCCTGACAAATAAATTACACTTATAAATAAAAAAAAACCTGTTGAATATCCAGGACTGTCATTTTATTCTGGATACTTTTTTGATATAAAAACTAAGAACAAACTTCTTTGAGAATTTTACTCCCTATTTTCTGCAAAACATTGTACATAAAGGCTGAAAGCACAATACAAGTTTCTGCTGCTCTCATCTTCATCCCTGTGGAACCCTTCTCAAAAAGGACCTTTGAGAAAAATTGCTCCAAAGACCTTTGATGAACATTTCTTTCAGGTCCCTTTATAAAATTATCTCCAAGGACCTTTGATAAACAAATCTCAAAGGACCTCTGAAAAAAATTACATGCAGTATACTGTCTATTTATTGTGGCACCACTAGTGTTTAGCAGCTAATTTTTTGGCTCTTAGAGAAAAAAAATTTTTCACTTCAGTTTCATTTAAGGCACAAATAAGGCAACACAATTAAAACAAAAATCTGCATATTCATGCTTTTCATGCAAAAAAGGTGTGGTGAAAAGGTCACTGGGAAAAATACTTAATCAAATTTAGCCAGCAAATGCACAATTACACACAACAAAAAGCTTTACAAATTGGGGAACAGTCCCACGATATTTTACAAATCACATTTGCATTTTTGAAGGGCAGCCCATGCTCAGCTATTTGCAGAGATTATCAAACATGCGTGACTTCCGTCGATTTGTCAGGTATGCCTCGTTTTATATACATTCAGTTAAGTATGTATTTCTAAGGGTGGATCTTCAGAAACGAGACATTAAAATAACTTCACTCAGAGGTCAAGGGGTAATGAATAATGCTGGTATTGGCAACATTGAAGATGTGTGTGAAGCATGTAATTCAGTATTTCTACAACTGATCTAGCGCCATTTGCGAGTTCTTGGACAATTTTGAACACGTGCGGCATGCCATAATAGCACGTAACAGCGCACTGCATACACAAGCACTCGTAAAGCGTTTACTGCACGTATCTCTGACCGGAGTCGCCGGTCTTGGATTTTTCCGAGACAACTCATCGTGGTTAGATGCATGGACGTACGGACCACATCATGCCCGCAGCTGGATCACATTTGCATTTGATGTGCGTTTGCGTATTGCGATTCAATGAACAAAGCTCACATGCGGCAACTTGCGCATGTTCAGAAGTTTTTTATGAAGATGTAGAATGTCACGTGATATTCAACAGATGCTATGATTGGCTAATGGTAATTTTAGTGTAATACTACAATGTTGGTTGTTCGATACAGAGAAGAGAAGATCCTTTGCACTTGACAGAACATTTTGAAAGAGCTACCGGGGGCCAATTTCATAAAGCTGTTAAGCACAAAAATTTGCTTAGTATGCAAATGCTTCCTTGATAAAAACTGGATTACCAACCAGATTTCCATGTGTGGAATATTGCTTTTGACTGGCATTCAGCTGTTGTTTGCTTAGCATGAAAATTACATGGACTTTTGGCTGGTAACCTGTTTTTACTAAGCAATTCATTTTCATGCTATAAAGCAAATGTTTTTGTGCTTAACAGCTCTATTGGCCCCTGCTGCCATAGTAAACCATTTTAATGTACAAAAAACTTCAGACTGATTATTTTGGGCTAAAATTATGAGCAGGTGTAAATACTCAGAAGAAATAACTGAAACACTTCCGGTAAAAAAAAACCAAGAAATAAAGTTTTCTTCATTTTTTTCCTAAAAACAATCAAAAAGTGGTTGTAGTATGTACCAGACTTGCAGAAAGGTCACAAGTTGAAGTTAATCACAAGTCACAAGTCACAAGCTTTCAAATGATCTGCGACAAAAGCATTCCTTTGTCACTGTTAATCCCCTGTGACTGACTCAATTACAACTCTAAATACTTGTTGAGGCAGTAATGCATGTACAAAACGTGGGGGCCAGACTGGCAATCATCAAGGGTCTTATATTTTCTTGGCATCCCATCACTTACATAGCTTTTATCCTCATCAGCAAAATCCAACTAAATCTAGGAACATTAAGTTTTTCAGGAATTGTTTTCCTCAACAGAGAATCCTGTTTGAAATCAAAGCATTTATCGGTAGAACACGCAACACTAAAAAAAATATACAAACAACTGGGAACAGAATTAGACAAATTTGCTGGTCGTTTCAAAACCAGAACAAGTACATAACAGAGGCTTGGACACATTTAGTGGTCATTTCAAGTCCAAAGAAAATGTCAACTCAACACAGATCATTCCGATATTATTAAGCAAACAGTACAATTGAGCACAAAATACCTCAATATATGTAGATCATCATCAGACATCAAACTGAGCCGGAGCAAGGTGGTTTAAAAGAGCAATTACATTTTTATGAGGTAACATTTTTAAGGACACCTTCAATGCCAATATTTTCTCTACTTTAGTGTCAATGAAACTACCCGTGTCAAGGTCATACGAATAAAAAACACATACTTCCTCAACATCAGTCCCTTTCCCAAGGGAATAAAAGTGTGATGATCTAAATAGCATTGTAGCCAGAAGTAACACTTAATATTATCAGCACAGTCCATTAACAGTAGCCAAGACCCAATGGAGGTAATTTTCAACCCGGTCATTACCCTTTATTACCATTCATAAATGCCTTTTATGTAAGAAAAACAAAACAATTGACTCTTTGAAAAAAGCTAATTCTGAATACATTTTCAAAGTGAACAAAGAAAACTGACAGGAGTGGGTTTTGAACATGCGAGCACCGGAATACCCTACGAGTGCTCTACCAACTGAGCTATCTTGCCCTACATGTATGTTGGCAGTCTCCCAAATTGTCAATGTCTTTGATAACGCCAGATCACACAATGAGAATACGACTTTGTAACTTATAATATAGTCAAACAAACCACAAGGGAAACTGACTCTATAATTTGAATGAATTTTCAACTGGCAGGAGCAGGGTTCTAAAAAAAACCCACCTTTTTATGATAAATAACAACAAACTTGCATGGAATCCTACCTTATCTCAGCGGTTCCCGATCCAAGGTTGTATCTAAATTCCAAGTATCCGTCCACCAAATTGAGCGAGATGAAGTCCCCGCTACCGCTGCTGCTCTGCCCGTTGTAGAAGATCATCCCGTCAGCCTCCGTGGCCAGGAACTCCACCTCGACCGTGATGTGGCCGGGAGCCCGCAGCCCCGGCAGCTCCAGGTAGGAATTGCCGTTGAAGCCGGGGATGAAGGGAACAGTGGGCTCTGGCTCCAGTACTGGGAGAAATTCAAAATGTTCAAATTACATTTAATACGAAGGAATGTAATATGCCCCCAAAAGTTCTAAAGGTACATCAAGACTTTAGTCTTTCACATTCATTACAAGTGTAATTACGAACAGTTGCAGGGATGAGATTGGCTATTACAATGAAAAATCCACGAAATCCATAATCACATCTATAGTTTGTATTTGCATAAATGCACACCTTTAAAATATCAATTTTTATTGTCCTATATCCACTTTTACAGGTAAACAAAACTTTAGGACAACACCTTAGGCATTCCACATTGCAAAAGAGATTCTTTAAAAAATTGGAAATCCCGACAAAAAATCCTGACAAATCTCACCCCTGCAGTTCGTATGCCAAGACGGGCTTGTGCAGCCAAGCGTAATGCAAACAATAGGCAAACCATGGATTGAGTATGCGCAGGAATGTACGTATAGACAACAACCAGCCATGGCCGTAGTCAAGAGATTAATGAGCATAGGTAGAAGCACGAGTACTGAATAGGTGCCTTTGTAGGGGGTAGGTCTAGATAGCCTTTCAAATTTTGTAACTATATATATATGTAAATATATGTTTGTTTGTTTTTTGGAGAATATCTGGAGACTACAGGTTTTTTTTTAAACATGAAAAAGCCTAAAGTCAGACATATGTCCGACTGAATCAGTGTACATGTGGCGTGTGCGGTTGTGATTGGTCATTACAAACTTATAGAAATGCTTACCCCTGTCGCACATCTCGCCATGCCAGCCCATAGGGCAGTCGCACCTGTACCCTCCCTCAGGCAGGGGGGCGCATGTTGCACCCGTGTGGCACATGTTACCCTCACATGGATCCATAAAGACATCGGCACAAAGGGGTCCTGGGGGAAAACAACATAAAAATACGATCTTATTGAAAAAAGGAAAGAAAACCGAAAATATATGTCTCAAAGTTCCTTGAATATTATAAGGGGTTCTGAACATCAAATCAGCAGATCTTCACGCCAAGTGCACATAAGTTTGAAATATACAGGTCGGCACATTACGACTTTCCCCAACTTTCAATTATTAATTTTTTTCATTCTTTGATTTGGTTTTGATTTGGTTTTGATTTTAAAAATGCAAAGACCAACGCATGTCCAAAGACAAACAATGTATGATTTACAACTGGATACAAAAACAAATTCAATTGAATTAAATGAAAAACAAATTTTAACGATGACTAGGAAAGTTGACAATAAAAAGAACACACACATAATAATTTGACCATTCATGGCATTGGAGTACTCCTGCACCCAAACCCTTTGACAGTGTGTAACATTTATGACAAATATTTTTCAAATGAGATTTCATTTTTCAGAGTTGTGGGACCAAAAGGGAATTTCAAGGAAAGAGTAGAAAAGGATGCAGCAAGTAAAAAAAACTAGGAATGAGTAGGAAAAGTAGCAATACTTGAAAATCTGAGTTTAAACTTTTGGGACACAGGAATTGTTTATTGCGGCCATATTCATGCAAACGTACCGACAAAACTGTCCAGGCACTTGCATTCGAACTGCTCCGCATTGGTCGCGGTGCACGTAGCATTGTTCCGGCATGGAGTCGCAAGGCATGGGTCGTTACCGCATTCACCGACGTTAGCTCCATACAGGATAGCGCCCCCAGGATGGTAGACCTTGAGCGACTTCCCGTTAACCTCCAGGTACCCTATGCACCCAACAAACCCCTTGGTGGTACCCGCGACTTTGTAGACTCTATAGTTTGTAAGAAAAACACGGACGTAATGAACAGGGCTGTAGTCGAGTCCATCACAAGTCCCTGCAAGTCCATCACAAGCACTCCGGTCCTAACTCCGATCACAAGTTATTCAAATGAGCTTGGACAAAGGCATTCCTTTGTCATTGTTCATCCAGTTGCTTGTGACCGGCTTAATGAAAGGATTTCTGACTGGATTTGCGAAAGGACTTGTGAAAGGACTTGCAGGGACTCGACTACAGCTCTGGTAATGAAGCCCCTGATTGCTGTCAAACAGTAAGTGCACGATGAAGTCCCATACAGTGCCACAATTGTCGTCGTTTATCACATGGATACGTCTGGAGGCTTCTTACCACTGGATTGTATCGTCAACCAGTTTTCAGTCCCTGCCTGATTCCATGGGTTTCCCCGGAATATCATTCTGGGGTTTCCTCTAAAACTGAACATTTCTTCATCGTCTTCCTACCGGTTTCTTCAGATTTTCGAGCTACAGTGCGATAGCACTTTTGAGGATTCCTTGGTTTCATTACCAGGAAGAAATAAAAAAAAAATAAATACAAATAAAAATCAACAGATTTAAACCCTATATCAACTCACTGCCAACTGGTGAGGATACTACACTGCCTAGAATCAAAGTGTGGGCACACACATTTTACCTGTAACCTGCTTCAAGCTTTTTCCTTCGTACTGCCTCTCTTTTGGAACTCCATATCTGTAACCTGCTTACTTTCCACCTATAATCTTTCATGATTCAAACGAAATGAGAATAGATGCCTTCTATCCCTGTGATTTCTGTCTTTTCTTGTCTTTTGTAGCCCACACCTTGAGTGGCCTTTTGGCCCATGTTGGGCAATACCTATTGAAAAAAAATAGAGGGCTACTATACAAATCTATTAGTTCACATTACGTACAGGTCTTTATCCTCTGGTACATCTCCGATGAAGAGGTCAGTGGTCAGGGTCAAGCCAGATGACCGGGCGTTGCTGGACCCCTTGACTGGTGTCTCGCCATCCACGCTGAGGCTACCGTCGCGCTTGTCTCTGCTGACCCGTACCGTATACCAGTGGAGTGGCTGGATTGGGACAGTGCTTCTAATGGAGACGACGTCTCTGGATCCGAGGTCAAACCTCAAGGGGGGGAATGGAGGAATGTAACATTAGAACATTTCAAAATACAATGTATATATAACTGGAAACAGATAACTTGAAATTTGATTGTAGTACCTTAAATGTAGTGTACACGATTGGTAATTCTCAATTTTTTTTTACTGAATTATTACAAAATACCTTACTAGACTGTAAGTCAATAGTAGTCTCAATCATCCTGTGAAATGATGGCACCAGGTGTGCTGTCGTTGTCAAGAAAAGTGGACATTTATATCGTTTTCCAACGATTTCCAGCTGCCCTGTAGCCTTTAGTCAAGGCACGCGTGGCTACCCGGATGAGTGGCGCACCCCGGACATGCCCCGTCACGCGTCCAGGTAGCCACACGCGCCTTGACTAAAGGCTATCATTTGCCCGACGGTTGAAAACGAGCGCCGTTTTTCTCTCGTTTTTTCGCCATCCAACAACGCAAAACTTTGAACAGGTCAGTGGAACGATATTTCCTATAAAATACTAACCCCCAAATCCGCCCCTTTTTCTGAAAATTGCAACAATGACCAATCATGTACATGTACACTGCCTTTAAAGAGGATGTTGATTGCTGAGAGAAGTCTGCGTCACTTTGCAGTTTTACGTAGATTGCGTATTGTAAAATAAAACAGCCAATTATTTCCGTCATGAATAACCCAAAAACATTTGACATTTGAGAGCTATTTTTATCAAGTCCCCTCTGGCACAGCATTGCCCGCTGGTGCCATTTGTCTAAAAGTCATCGCTGCGGGCAGCAAACAAATCAACGTCATAGGACGAACTCCCCTTTTGTGTATAGCACGACGCACAAAAGGGGAGTTCGTGTTATACCGTCAGATTTGTTTGCTGCCCCACAGCGATGACTTTTTGATGTGACGTACAAGACAAACATGGCACATGATCATGCGTAAGTATGTGCCGTAAACTTCCTTTCAAATGTTTTGGAAATAAGGCTTTTCTTAACTAGGAAACGATGCAGTCTTTGTTACCCTTCCTTTTGAGTTTAAAATTCGGGCATTGAAAGGAATGCTTAAATAACGTACATGGGGCCGCCATTTTACATTTTGCATATTCACAAGCAATAGATGCACTGTTAACAATAAAACTTTGTTTAGATGTCAGAGCAGCCGACCAAGAAATGAAGCCACGAGCCATTCTTCAACAAGCAAGAATAGACCGCCCAATCAAGCCAATGAGTGGACTCTGGAGTCTACTTATGGCAGACCGCAGGGACTGACAGAATACAGAACATGAGCAGAAATCCATCCATGTAATGTCCACGTTCAGTGATTGAAGACTGCATTTAACTACAGTAACAATATCAGCATGCATTTCAAAGATTTAGATTATCGCATCGAAAGTAAAAAAGATGGATGACTGCGCTAATTATTAAACAGGGATGCTAGTGAGGTTCATGTCCAGAGCCTTAAAATAAGGCAAGGAAATCCTGGTTATACATGTTACGGCCCAAACTTAGTCCAACATTTTACATGAAAAACACTGAAGTTAGGCTTTTACCTGTAAGCTAGCATCCCTGTTATTAAAAGGCTTGCCATAAAAAAAAGAGAAAAAATAAGGAATTTGTTGCCGTAGGAAAAGAACTGGAAGATTGCTTGATTAAGTTTAACCCCTTGAGCACGGTATTTGACGGGAGACGTCGGGGTGTTGTGGCGGCTCTGGCAGCCAAGCAAACCACTTGTGCAGTCAAGCATAACATACACAATAATCCAACAATGGATTGAAACTGCACACACAGCGGCCAATGGCATCCCGGCCTGGTTGCACTGTTTTTTTTTGCGCCATATGACGTCATCCGTACGCAAGGGGTTAAGACAACATTACGTGTGATTTTTTTTTGGACAAAAATAATTGATTTGGGAATACATTTTCCAGTGCTTCGTACTGCCCATTGATAGCAGTTCAAAAAGCAATTCTTCTCAACTTGAGATAAAAACAAACAAAACATTTCCAAAGTCTCTGATTACGGTGTGGAAAATTCAACTTCTCATTTCTTATAAGCCACACAAAATGCTGCATCCAAAATTGTTTTCAAAGCGGCTTATGCAGAAATGCTCCCCAAGACCAGTTTTCAAGTAATCATCGCATGATGAAGTCAGGCATAAATAAAAAAATCATGGCGGAATCAATTTTCAGATTTTCTGGGGTTTTTGGAAGCTTCATCAGTAGTATTAAATCTCCAGGTGCAATTTGTTTTGAAAAAAAAGGCTAGAAAACATACAAAGGGAAAAAATAAGCATAGAATAATCTTATATCAACAAAATTTCCGAAAATGTAAATTTTTTGAATCACTTGTGAGATTTATAAGTCTTGGTAGGATTTGTACAAAAAGTGCAGGACTGAAGTACAGGAATGGTAATTTTTTTTCTTTGTTAAGCAAAACTGTAGCCTTTTAAAGCCATGTGCATGTAAAATGTAAAATAAGTACATCTCACAAAGTAATTAGATATTGATTAATGATTAGATATTGATTAATACATACTAATACACATGCATCGGAAAATGATTTGCAAACACAGCAACCAATCAACTGTAGCGCAAACGTAGAAGGATGATAAAAATAAATGTGGCAAATTCACCGACAAGACTTGGTGCTTCTTCACACTTACACAAGTAGCATGCCATCAGCCAGATAAAAGGGCACAGTTTTTAACTTACAGTTGTTAGCCGACATTACTGGTGTTAGACGCACAAGTTAGTTGAGCTGTCATAGTAGTAGGTGAGGAGCATCATGCACCCTTCTGATTGGAGGTGGAGGAAAAACAATAAAACGAATACTCACTCTGGTGCGACATTGTACCTTAACTCGACAGAACCATTGATAATGGCCAGCGAGATGTAGTCACTGTTCTCGATGTCGTCTTGACCGTTGAAGAGCAGCAGGCCCTCCGCTTCTGCCTCGGCCTGGAATTCCAGGGTAATATCCAGAGAGAAGAAGGCTCGCATCTTGGGGAAGGCCAAGTAAGAGTACTCAGAGAGAGATGGCGACTGGAAGGTCACCACTGGAAAAACAAAACAGCACGTAAAACGACTGTGGATTTCAAGAAACTACAGAATAACTGAGAAATCAACCAAAATAATTAACAGATTCAAGATCGGATGTTTTACAAACTTCAATGCAGGTGCACATGTAAGCAGGCCATTACAGGAATATCTTCATCAACTCAGAGTTGTTAGACCAATGCTAGGCGCATACACATCTGCTAGGCGCATACACAACTCAGAGTGGAGCAAGATTATACCCCATACAAGTAAAGTGTGATGTCAGCTGTGCGTGTATGATGCAACAGTAAATTTGACAAGCTTTAACGGGCAATGCCGATGACAGTTTCTAACACAATTTAAAACTCATCTTCGAGGCGACAATTCAGAAGACAAAATATCAGATACCTTCTTCACAGACAGGGCCTCCTCTACCCACAGGGCATATGCAGATATATCCCTGGAGAGCCGTCTCTCTCTCTAGGCAGGTTCCTCCGTGAAGACAAGGGGTTGTTTCACAAACAGGGATTGGTACTGGTTGTGTGGCTGCAAAACATAAAAGTGTCTGGGATGTCAGCATATCCAGGCATGTGTGACCCGCTCTACAAAAATGAGCCGGATTTGTGTCAAAATACATTTTTAAACTTTACAGTTGGTCTGAAAGAGCACAAAATAAGCTTTCATTTCATATATGGCACAACTCTGTAGTGTAATGCATTGGTTTTTTACGATTTTTGTCAGTGTGCGATTTCTTATAGTTATAATAAAGTCTGCGACATTAACCCCTTGAGTACGTTTTTTTACGGGAGACGTCGGGGTGTCGCGGCGGTTCTGGCACCCAAGCAAACCGTTACAATGTGTTTGTGCAGTCAAGCGTAACATAAACAATAATCCAACAATGGATTGAAACTGCACAAACAGCGGCAAATGGCATCATCCGGCTTGGTGGCACTTATTTTTTGGACGCCATATGGCGTCACCCGTACGCAAGGAGTTAAACCACCCCGTACGTGAAAGTGTAATGCGCGACATCCGACTCATTTTTGCAGATCGGGTCACATAGGCTGAGTTCGGGCGAGCTGTTCTTGTTTGCTCAAGAACAACTCGTGTCTTCGTTAGTGTTCCGGCTGCTCGAACGCCAAAGATTGTCTGATAGCCAAGAGCGCCATCTATCGCTGGTAACCACGCAAAATGTAATGGCTGCGCCCATGCACGATATTTAAGCATTCATTTCAAAAACCTGAATTTCAGACGCAAGATAATTTAACGGAGGCACAATATTTAGACTCCCTGCATAAAACTGCATTTTCCCCTAGTTTGTTCAGAAAAAGCTTTTATAGTTTTCAAAACGTTTGGAAGGAAATTTTAGGCAACATTACGCCGACTTTCATGCTTCGTCAAATCATCCGCCATCTTTGGTCGTCTTCTACGTCGCGTCAAATTACGTCATGTTCTTGTAAACTCCCGACTGGTAGGTGGTGTGTGATCTTGTTCCGAGTGCAATGTTCGCGGATCGCGTTCCCGCCGTTCAGGCGCAAGAACGGAAAACTCATGTTAAGAACAGACCGCCCGAACTCGGCCATATACAGGATTTTTATGAGGTATGCATATCAAAATTTTCCACACCAAATTTTAAATTTGTCGAGAAAAAAGTAACTAAAATATTTTGAAAAGTGGCGGGAGGGGGGAGTGCGTGGGAATTAGTGACATAATTTTCAATAGCCTTTACACATACAGTGGAACGCCGCTATAACGAACACCGCTATACCGAACATTCGGCTATACCGAAAAGCATCCTTGGCTCCCAAATTTTGTGTACAAAACTTATCGAACATTGTTGTTGGAAAAAAAAGGCTACAGATTAAGAAAAATGTACCGGGTATTTGGGCTGTTTGTAATTCCCAAACGGCCGCGGCTTTGTGTTGAGAGTGACAGATGGCTATTATTTCCCCAAGGAATAGAAGAGAAAAGCCAACTGTTACTTTAGAATAATGTAAGCTTAGAAAGTGTGAACGTGTAATTACATGATTCAATGGCCGGCACATGTTCAATTACAATTAAAAGAGGGCGCACTTCTTCAAATTCGACACAAGAGAGCGCTATTTAAAAGAACGGATGCCATTGTTGGCGGACTGGCGGCTGAAAATCGCTATACCGAACGATCGTTATACCGAACAAAATCTGTGGATCCCGCGATGTTCGTTATAGCGTTGTTCGTTATCTAAATATAATAAAATTGGTTGAAGTTGAAAGAATAATTTTGAATCTGCTATCTTAAGTACCAAGTATACATACTTTGTTTGGGCTGAATGGTCAACTCTGGTATACTCTCTGTTGTGGAGCTTGGCTTTACAGTTGTAGGCTGCGTTGGACTGCTCTGGAACTGGGTGGTTAAAATTTGCGTCTGGGGCTGTGGCATGGGCTTGGTCTCTTCTGGGGATGTGCCAGCCATTGTTGATGTGGAGGTTTTCATGTGAGTAGATGGTAGCGCTGAGGGTGAGGGATGGCTGGTTGAAGGTTCCATGGAAGGGGTTCTTGATGGGGTAGTGGCAGCAGATGTAGGAGTGGGCTGGGCTGTAGTTGCGGTCTGCAAGACTGGCTTCTTGGTGGTTGGGAGACTTGTCTCGGAGAAAGGCATGCTCTGCTTAGAGACAGTTGTGATCATCTCAGCGGCACTTGTGCCTGATTTGGAAGGAGGCGTCATCATTAGCTTGCTTGTCTCCGACACTGGCTCGTCTGTTTCAGAGTTAGGCATGCTCGTCCTGGATGACGATGATTGCATCATCGCTGGACTGGATTCAGAAGTTGCTTTACTGGTGATGGAGCCACTCAAAGGGACCGTGACAGGATCTACCTGAGCCTGTTTTGTCACGGCTTGTTGGCTGGAAGCCTCTGAAGGAGGGGAGGGGAGGGTTGTTGCATCCGACTGGGGAGAGTAACGACTTGTTGCATCTGAGGGAGGGGAGGAAAGTGCTGTTACCGCTGCAGGAGGCATAGAAACTGTGGTAAGAGTTGCTGCTTCGATACTGGATTTCACCGAGGTGCTGCTTGCTCCGGTGACATCACTCGGTTTGGACTTTACAGATGTTGAAGTTGTTGATATGCTGGGCACAATTTTAGCAGCTGTGAAACACAGGAAGATTAGTAGATTTGTTTTGTTACCGTGACTATAAATGACACAGGAGACCATACCAACAACGAGGCAAGTGTGTGTAATACTTTGTTGCATTAATAATTCAAAATATGAGCGACGGACTCTTCAGTCTGTTTTTACCCTATAGCAATGTGAACGGTACCAAACACTGACTAGTCTAGCATCAGACTCTTTAGTCTGTCTTTACCTTATAGCAATGTGAACGGTACCAAACACTGACTAGTCTAGCATCAGACTCTTTAGTCTGTCTTTACCCTATAGCAATGTGAATGGTACCAAACACTGACTAGTCTAGCGAAGGACTCTTTAGTCTGTCTTTACCTTATAGCAATGTGAACGGTACCAAACACTGACTAGTCTAGCGACGGACTCTTTAGTCTGTCTTTACCTTTTAGCAATGTGAATAATAAATTGATCGGAGTTTGAGGTCAGACTCCTTTTGACCTCTCCTTTTGACCTTAACAAGACATTTTTTAAGTTTCCGAGCTCATCCCAGCCAGAAAACAAAATGATTTTGTTAAACAGGACACCACACACTAACTCCTACACGATGACCAGACAAGAACAGTACTGTATTCCTAACAAGTCTTCTTAGATATTTAAGGGCCAAGTTACAACAGGGTTCCTGCACCCTCAGGGCAATAAAACTCCATGAATTTTCCATGACTTTTCCATGACTAAATCATGAAAATCCATGACCTATTTCATCAAAATGCTGATAAAAACTGTGAAACTTGTTCTGTGAAAAGTCCCTAACAGAAAGAGTAGGCCTACATGACAAATTTTAATACGCATTATGTAAGGTATACAAATTAGATTTCTGATGGCCTACACAAAATTCCATGACTTTTCCATGACTTTTGTCAATTTTACAAAATTCCATGACTTTTTCAGAATTTTTGTCATTTTTACAAAATTCCATGACTTTTCCAGGATTTTTTTAGGCGGCAAGAACCCTGTTACAAGCTCTAATAGAGGGTGCGTGTGAACTTACTTGTCCTGCCTGGCAACAGAGGGCAGCCCACACCTTCTCGGTTTGTCTTTAGTGTTTCTTCATCGTCACAGCAACCAAACTCAGAATCCAGACATTCTTGGGATATCCTCGACGGCATTATGACGACAGCTGAAAAGATAACACGCAATGATTCTTATATCGTGGGACCTGACAACATTTGACGATGACGCTTGTCATGCGGATAATATATATTATAAAAAGACAAACTTTTTACTTACAATGACAGATCCCGTTGGCGTACAGCTGTATATCTCTCTGCAGACGACAGGCAAAGATTTTCATTTGGCATTCGTTGCCGTAGGTCTGCCCGTCGGACCCGCACACAGGCTCAAAGACGGTGGGACAACTGCTGGGGCATACGCAGGTGGCCAGACCACCCATGAACTGACAGGTGGCGTGGTAGCGGCAGTTCAGCTGCTCACACAGGGTGGACGTTTCTTCCTCTCTGGTTGCGACTGAGGATACAATAAGATTTAGGAAATAAAGAATTGGGCAGCTGGGGCAACCTTTTATTCAATTAGGCAATATCGGATTTAAAAAAATTTCCATGCATTAACAACAATAAAAATGCAAAAATTGTATAAAGTGTAAATATCCACCACGTCCCCAGCACTCACGGTACTACATTATTACCCCTGCTCATCAGGCCCATCAATCATTCCTGAAACATCAGCTACGTGGGGATTATGCAGCCCCAACTACAAGTTAAAGCACATTGGGCTAGTCAAACCCATAATCACCACTGCCATCATAGATAACACCACTTACTCCTGGGCAAATTGTGATTAAGTGTCTTGCTCAAGGACACAAGTAACATGCCTACCTTCCTGACATCCAGTGGGTCCGAGCACCATCCCTTTAGGACACATACCGCACTTCATCCCCATCGCTTTGCCCTTACACATGCACTTGCCCATCATCTGTTCGCAATCGTCCCGAGCCGAGCCGCCCTTGGAACAACCACATGCTGCCGACAAAAATAAAACGATGCTTGTGAAAAGCGAACATTCAAATCATATCATGATCCTGTAAAAGAAATGTAGTCTAATAAATGGCAATTGATTCCGTTTACTGTCAGTGACAGATTTTTAAATATTTTTTATTTAATGTCTCTTATTGGAAATCTCCCAATAAGGGCTACAACAGAGGTGGTGGGGTTGGCAATATTTCAGGTTGCCAGCCCTACCACCCTTACAGTTTTCCTGGGTCCAGATCAAAATAGAGAATACATCGTCAATAGATACGAAAGACATTATCCCAATTTTCAGACCTATAGACCCAGGCGGGGTAAAGTTGCATGTAAAGTTGCATGCAAGTTGCATGCAGAAATGTTAACAAACCACATGCTGAACATCTTTGCATGTCATGGCACTGCTTAAACGGTTAGCAGAAACGTTGTACTATAAACTACAACGGCAAAGTTCACTAGACTTGAGTGGTATTTCAAAGCCCAGTCGTGCTAACGTCTGCATGTCCATCTGTATGATGGAATGAGGTGTTAGCACTCGGGTAATTTCATATCACTCTTTGATTCCTACTCAAAACTAACAACTGTATAATTATGCAAACTGCCCCTAAAAGGGCATTTATGAACAGAAGTACCAAAACCATCCCACAAAAACCTCCACCATCAAGAACGAAACTTACGTCTGCATCCGATGTTGCCATTCTGTATTTCACGGAAGTCCCAGAATCCCGGCTCACACCGGTCGCACTTTTTGCCGCCGACACCCGGCTTACACGGGCACTGCTTGTTGCTTGGGTTACAGACCGGCGAATACGATCCAAGCTCGTTACAATCGCAATGACCTACAGGTATACGTGAAATATATGGTTAGAGATTCAACAACAATGTAATACACACGCTACATTCTTTGTCTTATTTTGACAGGTTAGTATGGTGATTAAAGTTCACATTTTTGAGAAACCTTGAGGTAAATCAAGAATAAAGAACTTACTTGGACATCCAGCCTCGTTGAAGCCTTGCGCTGCTGTTGTTCCATCCGGACAGCAACCATACATCAGATCTTCACAGCTCGGCGGCGATGTCTGTTCTGCAGAGCCAAATCGGTGTGGTGTATGCTTTACATATTTGCTTGACTGAATTGGCTTCATTTAAACATAAATTCTGCACCACAGAGCGCTGTACAATCACAACAAACAATGGTAATATGCACCACCTTCTGCACAGGGAAAATAGTCCACAATGCCAACGTGAAACCCCTGGAACAAATGGACCATGCTGATTGGCCGTTTAGGAACAAGACAAAACTGATCTTGAAATCTCACCCAGCTATGCGTGAATATCTACGTGTACCACATTTCTGTACCACAAATATCCCCACTTACAAGATGGCGCAAATTACCAGGTCTAATATGTATTTATTGCAAATTAAGCAGCATATTCACACATGAACAGAAGCAATCCCAGCTGTGCATCTTCTCTGAAACTGTCTTACCAGAGACAAGTTCCCATTATCATTCTGGTGGTGCAAGCAATTCTGCCTCCTGTGTAAGCTCAACTTTGTATTTATGATATGTACGTTTGGGCCCAAATTCATGAAATCCATAATGCCGGATTCTGTTCTAAACGTCTGCAATTCCGTGCCAACCGAGCTAGCAAAGAAATTCTGCGTTATTAAAACCCAAAAGCATAGAATCCTGAGTTACGGGATGTATGTTCAGTGTTAAACCGTCCTCACCAGACGGGCAAAAAGGCAAAAGGAAAAAAGCGGCAAAAAAAGCAGAAAAACAAAAATAAAAAAATAAATAATTAAAAAACACCTCCCCGCTTCCAAAAAAGAAGAAGTCACAAACAGAATATTTATAAATATACATGCGCAAGATTGCCAAAATGTAAATTTTATAAGGAGTACATAAACCATTTACACCTGTTAAATAGACAGACACAGAGCAAAAACTATTTGCTAAAAAAAGATCTAAAACATCGTTCTTTTCAAATTATCTTAGAGAAAAAAATCCTACAGCATATCCAACAGAATATTTTTATATTATTTTTTTTAAGTCGCCCAAATACAAAGCTAAAAGCCACTCTAGATAAAAGGCTACAAAAGAGGTGGCGGGGTTAGCCACATTTTATGTTGCCACCCCAACCACCCTAACGGTTTTCCTGGGTCCAGAGATCTAAATAGAGGATAAATCTTCCATAGATACATGTACCAAAGAAATGATCCAAATTTTCAGACCTATAGACCCAGTCGGGGTAACTTCCACCATTGCTGAGCCCAACTCATTTCCCCCAAACAAATGAATAACAGTTTCAAAGTGAACAAAGAAACTGGCAGGAGCGGGATTCGAACCTGCGACCTCCGGGTTACCGTACCGGTACGGTACGGTAACCCGGAGGTCGCAGGTTCGAATCCCGCTCCTGCCAGTTTCTTTGTTCACTTAAAAAAATGTATTCAAATTTACCTAGTCAGTTTCCCTTGTGGATTGTTTGATAAATTAAAAACAGATCGAAAATACAAATGTACGATTTACATCTTCCTGATATTGCTTTGGAAGTGTGGAACTTTCACCAAAAGCCAATTCCCACAATCCGGTGCATTCACTTGTTGTGAAAGTTGTATCTGAAAGAGCAGGGTCGACGACACCCATTTGACCTTACAAATTGGTTGTAGAGTCTGACAGATTTGGCAATGAATGGCCTCATCACAACCACACTGATTACTTTCTTTAATTTCTTTCTTTGTTGGGGGGGGGGGGGGGGGGGGCTACATGCCATGTAAATGTCCAGCTAATTCTGGTTTATATTTGTAAATAATAACTATCTACTGCTCAGAATAAAAAAAAAATAGTCTCTCACTAGGCACTCAACAAGTACCTGTGACTTACATCTTACTGCATTCCAACCAGAGTTCTATATTTTCAAATATGACACAAATTCCTACAACTATTTCCAAACACCATGAAGCAGTTTTGTGGCAAATTGCCACACAAACATAGCCAAAACAGCTGTGCGTACCAACATATTCCATAAGCAGTTATGCTGGACTACTGGCATCTAAACAAGACAACTCAGTAAGCGCAAACAAACTGCCCAAAAAAATAAGCAAACACTCAAACAGCTGCAGGTTTGCATGGGAAAACAATATTCATCAGCCAACTAATTATTAAGCTGTTACAGGTGTAAATGGGCCATTCCATAAATCTGGGGCCCAAAAGTGTGACATTATTTGGTGTCACTGTTATACCTGACTTGTGTAATTTCCCATCAAGTATCATTAAAATTGACTTCACACTATTTTTTATTTGGTTTGGTAGGCACTTTGCTTTTATACACAATCACTCTTGGAGATAGAAGGCATTAACCCTCACCTACCTAAATCCATCAAAATTGAAACCCTGTTTTGGAGGATTTCGGCGGATTCAGGATACCTCCATATTGAAAACTGGGGGATTTTGATGGATTGAGGATTGTAAGCCTAGTGGTACTGCAGGATTTTGATGGATTCAGGATACCTCCATATTGAGCAGTCACCAAAACCAACTTTTTGTGCATGACAAAATAGGTGGATTTGGGTGGACTCAGGATACTTTCTAGTAAAGTTACCCAAGGGGTTAGGGTTAAAGAATGTGTCCAGAATTTCAAAATTTTATACATGTCACTATGTAACAGGGACACCAATTAAAAATGTCACACTTTTTTGGACCCCAAATTTCTGGGAATGACCCAAATGCACTACTTATGCAAATTAAGTACATGCAGCTGAAAAAGCAATTCTCCAAATTGCAATCTTGTGCAATCACATAGGATACAGCTTTTTTTATGCAGAAAGCCACCGGCCTCCTCTCCAGCCGTTTTTTGAACCACTTCAGCAAGCTGGAAAGTAGGTTGCAGGTACAACATGGAAAGATATCTCTTTTGTGCAAAAAAGTGTCGGCTCTGAAAAGAGCCGATGGTGATATATGGTCTCGACGTTTCAAACAGTGTGCTTTGTTCGTCTTCAGGAAACTGCTGCAATCTCCTGAAGACGAACAGAGGATACCGTTCAGAACGGTGAGACCTTATCTCACCACTATGGCCTTTCAAAGCCAACAATTTCTCACAAAAAGAAAAATCTTTCTATGATGTACCCGCAATTTACATTCCAGCTTACAACTCTGCCATGCAAAGCTTCAAACAATACCGAATTTTAGCAAGGGTTATCTGCCATTTAATCCCGTATGTGCCAATCTACAAAGCAAATTACGTGCAAATTCTGTGCAAGTTCAGATTAATGTCCATGAACACCTACTGAAGCATGCAAATGACTACAATATACTTACAACGAATGCAATCACACAATGGATACAAATGATGGAATTCATACAAGCAGACACACAAATGGATAAAAAAAACAACCAGAAACAGAAATTTGTAACTTTCAACTACGAAAGTATCCTACTTTTTTGAACCAGTTTCTTGTTTTCATTTTGTTGATTCCTTTAACCCCTAACCTTCCCAAATCCTCCAAAATCCTCTTTGCCAAAAGGAGGAATTTAGAGAATTGAGAGTCTTTGGAAGTTAAAGCATCTGGAGGAATTTGCAGGATTGAGGGCATGAGGGGATTTTGCCTCTGGAGGAAAAATGGAGGATCCAGGTCATCGGGCCCAATCTGAGGCTGGTTGATTTCAGAGGATTGAGGTTACTGGGGTGTTTACGAAAACCCCTAGAGGATTTTAGAGGCTTCATGCAATGGTCCTCAATCAGAGGATTTTGGAGGATTCAGGTTACATGCAGCTTTAACACTTTGAAATCGGAGGATGTTGGAGGATACATGGAGGAAAAATGATGTAGGGAGTTAGGGTAAAACAGTAAGAAAATTTGATCAAATCAAGTGAAAAAAGGTTTAATCCCTACGATGGAAAAATCAATCACCGGAGCCGATTAAATGGAGACGCTGAGAACAAAAATTACCCTCGGCGAAAAAAAAACATTCGGTTTCACTTTTCAAATGGGTCTATCCACACTAATGACCCCATTTGGTGTGACATGGGAGGAGAATTTCAGATTGTAGTTATTATATAACATAATTTTCCATTGATTTTTGTCACAATACATTCAGTACCCATCAACAAGTTTGTTTTAGGAAAATAATCAACATCTAACAGAGTATTTAAGAATTTAGACCTGGAATCATCTTCAAGATATTATGTTTGTAACATATCAAACGTGTACAACTTCTGGACGGACATTTGTCACAAAATGTCCGTCCATGTTTGAACATGATCTATATCACATCTTAATTTGTTAAAATACCTCAACATTTGTCATAATTCCCATTGATAACAATCCTGACATTGTTGGAGATGTAAACTGACCAACATTTTGGAATGTTACTAAATTCCTCTTTTCTTTTTCTTAATAAAAAAATTCCGTCCATGTTACAAACATAAAGTCTTGAAGATGACCCTCTAATTTCTTATATATCCTGATTGTTATCCTATTTTTTTGTGTCAGTGTGATCACGAACAGCTCTGGAAAGCATCAGAAAAACATTTTGGCAAAATACTTGATTTGATGTCCCTCTTCCATGTCTTACTCCAATTGCTATCTTTTGATGCTAAATGGTCCCGTTAGTGTGGACAGACCCAAATCGGATATTCGAATGCCACCTTATAAACAAATTAAGCCTTCCATTTTATGTGACACAGGCTAAAGAAAACAACTGGAACATCCTCCAATTGGTCCGTGGTCTCTGATTGTAACTGCATTCACTCGCTAGTGGTCTTCTTGGTATATGAATAGCCTGCCCATCCATTTTTTTCTCCAACATTACAGCTCTGGAGTGCTTTTGAAAACGCCCAGTGGTCACTGAATCCTGCAAACTACAATGTATATCCAGTCATTGGCAGGGCTTTGCATGCGGCACCTCACTCGTCGCCTTTTGTTGGCATGACTATGAGCTAGAAGGGAATTGTCCGGTGAAAGCAGATAACTTTAGTTTGAATAAAATTGGAATAACGGGATTTTAAAATCTAAAATTTCACTCACCACTAGTTTTGTATGATAAGTTTTTTTTTTTTAATACTAACCAGGACTCTTTTTGTGCTAAGCAAATTTTTGTGCTTGGCCCCAGACGTTCATTTTGTAGGCTACAGTATCACACACAGCTTCAAAACAGCTACATCACTTCACATCTATTTTCAATTACCCTTTAACCTTAGTTGACCTCCAACTTTATGACAAACTTAAAAAAACAAACAATTAAACAAGTTTCTGTTTCTGGGTTGGAATAAGTGTGACAACTTGGAACACAAACCTCGGGTATAAACTATGGAAACAACATTAACAACATGGGTCGGCCAACGGTGTGAAAACATTCCGGTGGCGTGAAGGGATGCACGATAACGATACATCCAATGATGGCGTGAAGGATGCAACAACGACAGAGTGGAGAAAGGAGGGAGAAATGACGATTATTGGGTTAGTTCATCAAATAATGATCTATTTCCACGCAGGTTAATATGACAGAAACTACATTCAGCAGAAAATTCTGCCAAATTCTGCCAACAAATTATTTTCTTATGTACGTCGTAAGGAAACCTATTTTTTTTTAAATGAGGAACTTTTTCTTGGTTTCAAAAAGAAACTAGAAAAAAAGTCTGAACATATTCAATATCTAATACTTCTGGAAAGTTTCTGTTCACTTAAATTGTTTTCCATAATCATTTTCTCAATTCCACAATATTTTCTTATTTTATTTGGAGGGCTTTTCTTACCTGAAAAATATATTTTTAGAACTGCAACAAATTTCTTACTCTTCTTTATAAATAGGAACATTTTTCACAATGTGAGAACAAATTCTTGTCTTGAAAGCAAAAGAAAACCTTTCGCTACAAGTGATCAAGAAAACTTTTCTAAAACTTGTTCTTAACTAAAAAAAAATATAAATAAAATACAAATTTGTTTTCTTAAAACGGAATCAGATTTTGTTTCTTCCAGAAAAGTAAAGGGGTTTTCTTGTCATTCGGGGTTAGTATGCTACACTGACATATCTCATTCCATGGGTAAATAAATGACGTTAATATCTAGGGATCAACATCTGGGGAAATTGGAAGATATTGGATTATTTTCTATGAGTTAATATTTTAAAATGGAAATGTAATGATGCAAACACTTCTCTTCGATCCTGACTGGTCAAATCCATGGCAACAACTGTTGGATATTTTCTGATATTATCATTATGCATGTTAGTAACAGTGCCAAAAAACATTATTCATATTCATAAAGCATATGCGTAACTTTGTTCCCTTATCATGTAAATAATTATCAATAAATGGATTAACGAGCAGTGAGATGTGATACACCTACCTGGACAGCAGACGGCAAACTTGCGCAGCGGATGGATATGGCAGTAGCTCCCCGAGGGACATTCCTCACCCTCCTCGGAGCAGGTATACTCCTCCATGGTGTTGGGGATTAGAAGAGGATTGTCCCCGTCACAGGACTCCATCTCAACATCTACGCAATTTAAAAAAAATCAGTCTCAAAACTTATTCCTGTCCTTAAATGGGAAAAGAATTCCTTGACACAGACCTTGACTACAGAAATCCAGCATATAGTAGATTCAACCTCATATGACCGCCTGTACCATTTCTGTGGAGGTAGGAGCTCCATGTATGAGGGGCAAACAAAAAAGATTCTCAATGGATCGAGTCTGAACAGCTGAGGTTAGTACAATGGCCTGCCTGGGGTGAAACAAGTGCAGACAAATCCTATTGTGATGGGCTTATCCAATACTATTGATTAATACTGTCGTGATGCCCCTTATTTTAAGTACATGTAATCCAGGTAACAAAATAAAGAGGGACAGGCATATCGGGTAGAATCTACTATAAAGCCTTGCACTTGTACATCATGACCCTCAGATAATGCAAACTTTACAGCATGAGTCATGCCCAATTTTATGGGGTTGTTAAGCACACAGTTTTCTGCTCTATTTATTTCACAGAGACCGTAATCTTGAGGTTCAAATCCCGCTCCTGCCAGTTTTCTTTGTTCACTCTGAAAAGTTATCAAAATTAACTAAAGTCAGTTTCCCTTGAGGTTTGTTTGATTATAGAAAGGTTTAAAAAATTAATTAATTTATAAAAATAGAGTTTAGAAAAAACTTACCTTCGCATGATCCTTGGCTCTCGACGTATATCGGCTTCTGTTGCTCACACGACGCTTCCCGGAGCAAACATTCGCTGCCGTACGTGACCTGGTTTGACCCGCACACCGTTAACCGGGTGGCCGGGCAGTTCATAATGCAGGAGCAATAGGAGTTGCCGTTGGTCATAAACTCACAGGTACCGCCGAACTGGCACATGGCCTCGTCGCATTCTCTGGTGTAGTCTAGTTTGTTTCCGTCTCCACCTTCTTGGTCGACATCGGTGCCATTGCCGGAACCAGAAAATTCACCTGCGGTTAAATATGATCTGGAACTGAACAAGTTGGTAGCTACAATCCTTTTTGTTAATGAGAGACGGGTTTATTTTTTACAGCAGAACTGCCCAAGTTTTCACCCTCAGGAGCTAACATTTAGTGATGATATCACAGTGAAGAATCGAGTGTTCCCTTTCTAATGCAAGCAAAAATCCAACAAGTCACAAAATGCCCTTTGGACTCATTTTGCAGGATCTGGCCACAAATGATCGGTTAAAGCTGGCAATTGTCCAAAACTGATACTTACATGTGTGATTAAGCTGTTAGTTGGGCAACCAGGGTTGCCACACAAGATGCCCCGATGGATTTTTATACCGTCCTCAGCAACCCTTCACTTCACATCCTGTTATTAGTAACCCATTTCTGGAACAGTAACCCTCTTACTGGTCTCTTCTCCTCCTTAAAAAGGAGCAAAAATGTCCTCACTTACCACTATCCTCACAAGGCCCGTCGAATGCTACAGCTATCCTGATTCTCTCGTTGCACATTTCGGCTTGGAGATGGCAGACGCTCTGATACGTGACCTGGTTGGTACCACAGACTCTCTGGTTAATGTTGGCACACGTTGGGCAGCTGCACTGGCCGCGGTTACAGATGGAGCCATACTCGCATTTCACTCCCTCACACTCGGCTGTGGGGACAAAAAGAAAGAACCAAAAATGAATATTTAGGGAATAAGATCAGTGGACGTACAATTTATCTTTCTACGCAGCACTAAACATGAGGGAAACATCCCACTAGAGCCAAAACAGGCAACTCCACTGCCTTTTGGTGTTGACACACCAACACCTTCGCCAGCTTCTTATCTTTGTAATCCATTAACCAAACAATTGCTTGTAATCCTTAAGTAAACACTTCCAGGCTGGGATTTGCTGGTACTACTCACAGCGTACAAATCACCTCTCCGATTCGTTCAAGTTTATTATCGTTCTCAGCTTTGCAGCGGCCGTTTTTCACGATTCAAAGTTTTTTAAGTAGTTACACAAGATAGAAAATCTGAACTGAGGCCTTTTTTTACAATAAAACTAAGAATTCTTGCAGATGTTTCTGTGTTAAATATAACTCATATAGATAAGAACTTAAGTCAACAAAGGATTAACTGATAGTATCTTAAGTTTATTGACACAAGATAAACAATGTAAACAACATAAAATCTCAAAAAGGCAGTGCTCCTTTCGGAGTTAGGGCCTTCTAACTCGGAAAGCTCTAGTGGGATGGGGACAGTATGAATAGAGTACAATGTAGCTATATTTAGGGGTAAAACTCCAATGAGTCAGAATGCTCCAACAAAAAATATTGCCTTTTCCATTTGGGAACACCCAAATTCAGTTGAAAAACTTTGGGATGTGATAGTTAAAAATCCCAAAATTGACTTTTCAATGAAAATTGTTTTTTCTTTTTAAAAACTTAGAAAGCTATAGTACAACTTCCTGCTCATTTCGGACTACCAGATGACATTTGTTCGCGTTATATACTGGCACTTTAAGAACCACCATATTAATTGGCAACTTACTGCATTCTCCCTGAGATACCACGGTGATCACTCCCTGTCTGCGACAAGCCTGGACGTTAAGCTCACACTCATTGGCGTAGGTGGTGTCGTCAGATCCACAGACCAGGGAGTCAAACATGACACATTCCTCTGGGCAGACGCACTTCGGCCCTTTCATGCCCATCTCGCAGATGGCACCAAACTCGCAGGTAAACAACTCACAACCATCTTCATGAACAGAAAATATCATTTTATTAACACTAAACACTCTACATCATTATAAGCTGAATCCTCCAATATCCGCCGATTCCAAAATCCTCCAATGTTTGTTACTGGGGACCACTGCCTGATAATCCTGCAAAATCCTCCAGTGGGTTTTGGATAAACACCCCAGTAACCTCAATCCTCCGAAATCATCCAGCATCAGATTGGGCCTGATGACCTGGATCCTCCATTTTCCTCCCGGGGCCAAATCCTCTAATGCCCTCAATCCTGCACTCCTCCATCCGATGCTTCAACTTCCAAAGACACCCAATCCTCCAAATTCCTTAATCATTCTTTGAACACGTTAAGGCAGTTGATAGACAGCCATATATGTATTTCATGTTTACTCCACCTTTTTGGTCTACAAGTTACAGAAGATATATATGCAGTTAGATGTCTGATCTTCAATACAACCATGTACGTTTAAATGGGAGTATCGCTGCATATGCAGAGATCGAAATATCCACTGGACTGCTGGACCGAGTCCAGTGATTTGAGCATTGGTCTAGTGAACTCTTGACGGAACTAGTCCGGTGGTCTAGTGATTTTGTTCATACACTGCGTGCAATGCTATTCACTAAAGTCCATTTTGTTTCTAAATCTGTTGAACTGAAAAAGCCCCATAATTTCTGGAATGGCCATTTTTTGTTTTGCGGCAGGGAGTTTCAATCAAAACAGCATACAATGTATATGTAAAACCTCCCCCAACAAGGTCGGCAAAGGGGAAAAAATTGAAACAGCACACTCATTCAAAACACAGTTATTATTTTTTATCATTGGTCTTGTGAAATACCTTCCGGTCTAGTAAAATTCTTGTGCTTCTAGCCCAGCTGTCTAGTAGATTTTTACTTGAAATCCAACCTCTGGTATGTGCAATAATGGGGCTTCAGACATCCGACGTCATGTATATCTTGTTTCATTTTGTCGCGGTGAATTTTTTTTCTGATATTGTTCCATTTCTACCATGGTGATGGGCAAACTGTTACGGAAAAGTGCTAACATTTTATAGTAAAAATTGAATACAGAATCAAGCATAACAAAAATCTTGAATCTTTCTTTGACAATCATTTTTAAAGAAATTGTTAAAAGTCCAAAACTTACTACACAGGCCTTCTAGTTCCACCCCAATCTCCTTCTGTTGCTCACACGCTGCTTGTTTCAGCAAACACGCATTACCGTACGTCATCTTGTCGGTGCCGCAGACCGGACTGTCGTCATCTGCGCACATCATATCACAGGAGCACGTTGGACTCCCGCTGACCTCTACACACATGGCACCATAGCCACAGCGAACTGCGCTGCACAAGCCCTCTGATTGGTTCACTGAAAAAGGAGAAATAAAATGATTGACAAACGAAAGCAGTAAATACTGAATCTTGTCAGTAGTTTGCACTGATCTCAATGTTATGAATGACAACTAGAATTTTCAACTGTGTCCACTTTGAAAGTAGGTTAGTTTGTGGTCCTTTGTACAGGTTAAGGAGAGCAGTTATAAAACTGAAGATAAGTGCAAATTTCACCAATGGGAGACTTTTGATGAGATGCTGGTAATTCTGTTTGCTAGTTCTGAACATGCGCGCGTAGTTCTGAGCATTGTGTAGTTCTGAGCACGCGCATGACTGGTGAGAACAACGGAAAAGGACCGGTATGTCTGCTGCCACCACGTGTCTCAAAACTCTTCTATTATGATGGTATGCAGAAATTGAATTCCCAATCTTCTTTTTGAAAATGTGTAGTAATCTTGGTCAATCAGAGAGCCTGGGATTGCGGGTAACACCATGTGAAATAAATCTCTTCTAGGAAGAACCGGGATGAGCGTGTAACTCGACGTCGAGTGACACACTCATCCCGGTTCTTTTCAGAACCACACTTCTTCCTAGAAGAGATTTATTTCACATGGTGTTACCCGCAATCCCAGTCTCTCTCATATCGCACCCACCATGCAAAGCTTCAAATCATATCTAATATTAGTCAATCCTACTTCTCTAGAAGAGTTTAGTCTCATGATGCAGGGGTTACGTGGGAAAACACTGGTGCCTATGAAAATCTCAAATTTATTAAGAGTAGAGTGCTGCTATAATGGTATCCCGCTATACCAAACATTCAGCTATAATAAAAATCTCCTTGGGTCCCGAGGTTGTGTACAGCTATGTCAAACGTCGCTGAATTCTGACCACTCGGGAGAGAAATCATTTGTAATTTGCTCCAATTGAATACAATGGAATATTAGCTGTAGTTTAGTCCCAAACACCGAACGTTGGAACCCAAAGTAGGCTTTGAAGAGTGACAGGATGAAATTATTTCCCCATTGACTTGACGGGAAAACCACTTGCCTTGCCGTTAAAGTTTTGATGTCATTAGTCAAGTATAAAACATCTATAGAAATACCATCTTGGACTCTGAGAGACACTGCCATAAAATACAGCAAGAAGCAACTGCTATTCGGAGCAATCTTTTTAATACATGGACCGTCTTGTTTGTTATAGGACTATTCAGCTTTGCAGCATAAATCAAACTTGGATGCCTGCCAAACTTTGAGTATCTTTAAACAGAACTTCAAGCTTAAAAAGCACATCAGCAATTTAAAACTTCTTTCCTAAACACAGATCTACATTCATTCCAAAATGTACATGCAATGAGCCGACTTTCAACAGTCATTAAGAAACAACTTGCTAAACTTAAAAAAAAAAAAAAAAAAAAAAACCTATAAACCAAAATACATGTACTTACAAGTCAATCAACAAAAACCTGCACAGGTCAATTGCGGTCACCGTGTCCCTCGTATAAAAACAAATTTGCTTCAATAAAATTCTTACTCTGGAGCCGACAGACATATTATTATTACTCTTCCCCACTGTAAATCTGTTTTGAAGGAGTTGCAAATTGTAAACAACTAATACCTCGGTATTTGTACAATTACAAGCAACAGATTAAAAAAAAAAAAATTTCAGAAAATTCCAAAACCGTACACCACATCTCCCAAGGGTTTAATTTCAAATCTTGTTTGAGCACAGTCAAGGTTAACAACAATTTCAAGATTGCGGGTCTCTGGAGAAACTAGGCAGTAAAAACTTTTCAACACAAAATTAAAGTACAGGATGCATGTTCTTCAGGGAGTTTCTGGGTCAAAGGTTAGGTCAACAAGGTCAACAAGGTCAACAATAACATCTGGGTTAACACGGGGTGTGGAGTGGTTTTGCCATTTCCCAAGATGAATGGATTTGTGTGTAAAACCTGCTGGAAAATGAGACAAGTAGGGTGAATGGCAGACAATCTTTTCCAGGTTCCGATCAAATCCCCCCCCCCCCCAAAAAAATTTAAAAAAAAAAAAATAAATAAATAAATAAATAGGCAAACCCACCCCGATTTGGCCCAACTTCTCCCCACATCCCCTGCATTTGGAAAGCCACTTGAACCTGACCAAATTTCCTCAATTAATTTCCCACTTTCTCCAATATCAGTACACATTTTATGATCGTATAACTCAATGTATTTGGATGTAATAAAATATTTTAAAATTGATCTTTTTAGGTTTGCCAAAGCTTTTCTGCTTTCCATGTAACGATGGAATTTTGCGTCAGGAGTGTCGCTCTACATTATAAGAAATTTTTGCCCTACGTTTTCAAGCTTTTTGATTGCAAAGTACCCGCTGCTGCATTGGATTCGAATCAGCTGACCCCGGCAAGCTCGGTGGTCGGGTGATTAAGACGTCTGCACTAATAAGCAGGAGGTTGTGGGTTCGAGTCCAATCCGAGTAAGCCGGTGAAATTTGTTCCCACAAGGTCTTAAAAACACTGAACACCACGTCGGGAAAGGGCAAAAATCACTTCAAATTTATTAACTTCCCAATGAGACACTAGTAAGTAATCATTTAATTAATTCTAACTTATAATATTTCAATGCGCCGGCAAACAATTATTTACTTTGCTATCGTCAACATCATTTTTTTTTCATGCAAACATGGACCTATCCAAGCACATCATTAGAAACACAATGCATCGACAAATACAACTCAAATCCCAACTTCAACACTGCGGGATATTTTCAGTGCCAATATGCACACTTTGAATGGGAAAAAAACCCTGAAACTTATGTCTAACACACCTTACAGGCACTTTCACTGTTGACAATTATTGTAAAGAAAGTGACGCTTCCTTTCAACATGTGGTATGGTTCAATTAAGCTGTACAGTGACTCATGTACATGTACATGCACAAAGATTTTTCCTAGTAATCTTAACTATTACCATAGAGTGACAATGTCCCACAGCTAGACACACACCAATCCTGAGCAGAACACCATAACGACCACCATGGGAATAATGGTATACAATGAGTAAATCAAATTTGGAGCCAAAGAGGACGTTCTTTATAGCCAAGTATTACAATGTTCATTACAGCGACGTTGCACTGTGTACCTCATGTACATTGTACTCTATTTATTACCAGTTTTGGAGATGTCAGACAGGAAGTGGGGGGCGGGAACTGGCAATGTTTTTGGACTTTGATTTCTGTAACTTCATGTTCCTCGGGCACAAAACGATGGCTTTCCATAAATGAATTTTATGGTTTGTTTTGTGTTTGATGTGCTTTAGGCTATAGGTTTATTGCAGGCCGAAAACCAGACACAAAACAGTCAGCTTAACTTCAAGGATAAAATTGCCTCCATTACCCCTGCTCTTTGCCATGGTACCCAGAAATGTTGCAAGACAATTTTATGCAGATACAGACACTCATTTATATGGTGATAAAATTGACAAAATGGCCAATACATGAATACAAAAAAAGTAGTCTGAAGTAACCAAAAACAAATGAAGATGGTTCCACATATAAAGTTCGTCCCATGTAACAGTTTTTGCAGCCTTTTCCCGTTGAAAGGTTTTTCTTTTGGGTCAAATGGTCATTTTTAAATCCCTTCAAAAAGTTATTTTCTACAAAGAAACTAGCATGGGCAATTAGGGCTGAGTCAAATCCAATCATTGGATATCATTCCATTCGATTGAATATTCAAATATTCGGTTGTCCGGACGGCCGATTTGGGGGGTAAACAAAGTAAGTACGGAGGCGTTCTAATAAACGCACGAAACTGCTCATTATTATCATTATAACAGATTCTCACATTTATGACTATCGCCAGCACCAAGGAATGATTTTAATAGTATAAACATTTAGCACACGTGCAAAAATGCAGAAATATTTTTTCCCCATGGCGACAAAATGTTATTTTCCCGAACAAAAAGTAGGAACGGGTACATGTTCATTCATCATCACGCGTTTGTAACGCGCAGATAGCCTGCTGTCATACAATTATTTGGAAAGGAACCAGTCACGAAGTCACGGATTCAATTCCGTTATACAAATTTGAACTTTCCCCCCCGTTCTTATATCCCTTTCATTTCACTTTTGAATATTCAAACTTGAAAATAAATATTCAAATATTTGATAATCGATCAAATATTTGAATATGTGGCACAGCTCTAATGGAACACTTTTTTGATTTGATTAAAGAAGGCTTTCAATGAGACCCAGGTGAAAAAGTAGAATAATAATAGGATAAAAAAAAAAAGCAGGACAAAAGTGGGACTTTTACAAGTTTTCAGGAGTAGTTTTCTTTGATGCTCGCCCATGTCCACAGCCTCACAAGCCTCATTTGGCATGTTCTGTACTCACAACACTTGTGCTCCATCCCTCAACTAAGCTCTTGGAAGTTGCAGTATTCCTGCACCCAAGCCCTTCATTGTGTGATTTTCATATGACAGTGTGTAAACACTCTTATGAAAAATATTCAATGAGATTTTATTCTCTGTTATTGTGGGACAAAAAAGTAGGGAAAAAGTAGGAAAAAATAGTAGGATGACATTCAAACCATCTACTTTGGTCTAAAAATTTAGGAGCAAGAAAACAGCATTATGAAAAGTAGGGAAAGTATAGAATACTTGAAAGCCTGTTATAGTTTACAGGGAAGAAACATCTTTCACAGATAGAGAAAAAAAAGTACTTACAGCAAGGCCCGTTATAGATGACCTGAATCGCATCGTTCCTCATACACTGTTCTCTCTGCAGATGGCAGACACTATAATAGGTTGTACCGTCGCTGCCGCAGACCGGTACGTAGATATCAGGACAGCTGCTGATGCACACACATGTCGGACTGCCTTCTAGTTCCAAAATGCACTTCCCAAACTCACACTGGAAGCTGTGACATGGGGCTAGGGACCGAACCAGAATTTTCATTTATTTGATGGAAGTCGCCCAAAACAAGGCTAGGTTAAGTCGCCCAATACTAAGTAAAGGGCTACAACAGAGGTGGTGGGGTTGGCCACATTTTAGGTTACCAGCCCCACCACCCTTACGGGTCCTGGGTCCTAGGTCCACATCTAAATAGAGGATAAATCTTCAATCCTTCCTCAAGAAATTATCCCAATTTTCAGACCTTCAGACCCAGGCGGGGTAACTTCAACCGTTGGTGTGACCAACTCATCTCCCATATTTAATGCAGGGGTCACGTAAATGCAGAGGTTACTTTGCCTATTAAAGACATGTGTAGATGACATTCAAACCGTCTACAACAGACAAGATTTAACTGACTGACTTTGTCTAAAAATGACAGCTGCCAAGATACCACAGTATTTTCATTCTCGGCTTTTGAGCTGTCAAAAGCTTTCTCTGAAAAAGGGATCAGTCAGAATCGAATACTTACTTTGTCAGGGTACTGAAATCTTATTTTAAAACTGGTATCTTGGACTAAATACTACTTTCCCTTGTGGTTTGTTTGATGAAGGGTGCTGAAAGCTTATTTTAAAATTGGCATCTTGGACTGAATACTACTTTGTCAGAGTACCGAAAGCCTATTTCATAACTGACAACTTAGAATGAATACTACTTGTCAGAGTATGAAGGCCTATTTCATATTAAACTGACAACTTGTGACAAAACCATGTGGACAGAGTATTGAAAAACTATTTCTTAACTTCACAAACTTTGACTTACAAGTCTCTGGTTTGCAGAATCGTTCATCAAGTACAAACAGCTCAAATTTGGACTGGCACGCAACTCTTCTCATGAGGCAGTCGGACTCATACATCTGGCCATCAGACGCACAGACAGGGTTGCTTGGCAATGTGTCACAGTCAAAAAGGCAGCCGGCAATTGGCCGGCGGTTCCTGTCCAATTGGCATGCGATGTTTCGATCAAAGTTTGCCGTAGAGCAAGGATCTAGGTGGGGAGGCGGGGAGGGGAGAAAGATTAAAACAGCAATATTGACGGCAACGACAAACTACATGTACATGTATAAAACAGCCTGAAAATACTGGAACAAAAACTTTTGAAAAATAAAAAAAAACAAAGTTCAAACAAACAAACAAACAAACAAACACATCTACACTAGGAGCGACAAACAGTGACTGACTGACTCACTCACAGACAGACAGCAAGCCAATGAACATGTTTTAATGACAAAGGCTGGCAGGCACAATCGCAATAAGAAAAAAATATGGACAGATTTTAAAAAGACAGATATACATTGTGTACACTGAAAATGAAAATAAATTTGCCAACCACAAATTTATAGAGAAAATGTTCAGGGTATTGACAAATATTTTGGAAAGTAAGCAATTTTTGAGAAACTGATTTGTAAAAAAAAAAGGTAAAATTATGGATATTTCAAAACATTTCCAAAATAATTACTTTAAAAGGCAACATTTCTCCCCTCCAGGCACACCTGGTTGGGGCATACAGAAAATGAAATTTCTTTTTACAAATTTTGAATATTAACTTTTTGAAACATCCAAAATTATGGACTTTTGAAACTATACTCAAACAATCAGTTATTAGACGTGTAAAAATTCAACAAAATTCCTCAAATTTTCTCAATGTTTCCCAAAAGAATGCGATTTGTCACAATAATTATTGCTCCCCCATCCAAAAAAAAATCATCCACTTTGAGCTGTTATTATGGATTAAAGCCCGAGATATCAGAGGGTGTGCCAGAAATAGTGGGCATCAATGATAACTGTCTATTTATCTCAACAATATTTTTGGCATGGTTCTCAAACGAATTAATAAATTGCGAGTAAAAACCGAATCTGTGTTTGACTTACTGCATGTCCCTTGGAAAATCATTCGGATTTCCCGTCGTTGGAGGCAGCTGACTCGTTTCATCTCACACTCATTGGCATAGTCATTCCCGTCGCTCCCACAGACCGGGTTGTAATCGATCTCCGCGCATTCCTGTGAGCACACGCATTTGGCCGACGCCCCATCCGGCGTGATCATACACTCCGCCCCAAAGGGGCACTGCTTGTTCTGGCAAAGGCTCGTTGAATCTAGATTCAAGAGACAGAGGGTGGTAATAACGGTCGTCGCCAGTTCCATGGTGACTGAAATTTAGATTTCCAGAATGGAAACGTCAAAAGTCTGTGTATATTCTGTGATGTACTAGGCAAGTTGTCTCCCGTAATACGCACAATTATGGGAACATGTTTTTTCACTCATTTAGCAATCATGAACAATTAAGTGTGAAATCCGACTGATAATGATGCGACACAAAGTCCGAGTGGTTCAAAAATCCTCCGGTTCTAAAAACCTCCGATGATATTCAAGGGTAATCGTCAGGGTCCGACAATCAATATGTCATGCTTACTCCAAACTCCAAAATCAAGGGTTATCTGTCCCGAAAATCTTGACAAGAACACAATGCGTTCGTTCGTGCAATACTAGAAACAAGTCCTCACAGCCTGGGACTTGATTTCTTTCACTGGAAGAGATGACAGAGACCTGGCGATCCAGACAGACTCCCTCTCAAGAGGCCACTTTCTGGAACGGTAGATCCAGACGGCACCCTAGGAGACTCCAATCGTATCCCTTAAGAGGTGAATGAGCTCTCCTCACCTCGGACAAACTGGTCTCAATTACAGCTCTATTAATCCCATGAACTTCCTAGTTCCTTTAGCAGATGCTTAGAAAAAGACAGTCGATTGTCCTATACGAAGACACAATACATGTGTGCAGAAAATCACTTTTAAAGGCAGTGCTATCACAATCTGTGAATTTGCCTCCTCTGTACAGGTATTCACATAAGCTTCTAATATCCTTGTCTTTAAAAAAGAATAAACTCTTCAGACCATCACCAAAAGTTTCAGTCAAAATGTTAAAAACAATCCTGCTATTTTAGCAAGCAAACAGCTTTGCAGTCGACTATGCACAGAGTATCTTTCTCATTCTGGTAAATAAAGAAACACAACTCTTGTTTGACGACCACACGGATGTTCCTCCGAGTATTTAAGTAGAGTTTGTCGGACAGGTGTGAGTGCCAGGTGCGTCGGCGGAATCCAAAGATTAATCCTTCGCCAGCACGTGGAACAACACCCCAACAAAAAATCCTACACGGACTTCAAGAGAAGCAAGGTCCAACTGGGCGCTTGTGAGCTCGATCCCGCGTTGGCGTCAAATGTTTGTCGCTGGGTCAACAACGGCACACCGACTCCAAAACAACAAAGAAAACCATAGGGGGATGATATCCCAAAATACACACATTATGCCATAAGTGATATGGGTTAATATCTGTTGTTCAAACAGAGGTGCGGGGCTTCCGCCATAAAAACTGGAACCAGCAACTGTTATCACAACCCCAGTACGTTTACAACAAAAAACGTGACGTCTGAGTTGTAGAAATCATCAAATTGGGGGATAAATTTCATGGGGGAAAAAAAAAACTTTTCAATGCAAATCTAAATCAAACAGAAGATCATAGTTCCTGCTAATGGTGCAAGTCAAATCTTGTTCGACACAAAAGGGAAGTCTATAATTGTCCGTTCCAAACCTCAAATTATTGGTGATATGAGGAGGTTCTAAAAAAATGTTAATCTTTTACTAAAAGTACTCTAGTTTCATGCTGTTAATTATTTCTTAAATCCAAAAGTAAACTGTCAATGAGTTTAAAGTGATGAATCACACAAAACTCCACACACTGAAGAGCGGTGGAATTGGTCGTTAAAATATCCAACTGATGTCTCAATATAGATTGTTCTCCCACATTGATGAGGAATGCACGCTTCGGAAAGATTCGGAGAGCAGTACGCATACAGTTGAACCATCAGCCGGACGATGTTATTCCGTCTCCGACCATCGGCACCTGGAAAACTAGTCTGGGGTTATTCGTGTACTGGCTTTCAACACCCCTGGTTCATGATCGGTTCATCTGCATTCTCAACTCAAATACGATCGCCCGTGAATCCCTGAATCGGATCTCGGCCGAAAGCTCATCCAACAACCAGATTCGATCCCACCAGACTTGGCAATAAACTGATTCACCATCTGTTCCAATTGTACTGGTACACAGTCCACGTATTGTACGAAGAGTGAAACTACACTGTTACTGAAAAAAGAACTGTTAAACTCTCAGCGGAAAAAAACAACCAAAAAAACCACAAGTTAGTTGTTGACTCAAGTTTCTGCATTAACAAAACACTGCAGCACTTGGGCCATTCAATAGCAGCAGTCCAAAACACCAATCGACGGAACAATGTCGCTAATAATCGGCGCCCTGCAGATAGGGAAGTGCACAAACGAAGCCAGTTCAAACAGGTTAATTCCTTTTTTCTTTTTCAGGGATCGCCAGGAGAGCGGTTCTCTTGTTACAGGTGTGCCTCAATGCCGCCGACAGTTCTCTCATTGTCAAGGGCCTGCTGATGCCTATTGGTCCGTGGCCGCCAATTCAAATGTCCAAGCTAAAGTTTCATCACCGTAAGAGTCACCTCTGATCCCCGCTATTTTGTTCAATTCCAAACAACACTTGGAAACCTGCAGGATGTTTCTTAACACTGAATGTACTCCACACCCCTTCTTCCAACAGAGAAAAAAAAATCGCCAAGAACCTTCATAAGCAATTGTTACAATGGGCGAACAATGAAAGCAAATTTACCTTGTGTGAAGGTACACTGCGACATGTCGAGGAACAGGGAAAAAAAAAAAGTGTGCGTGGGAGTACATTGTCGCAAACCAACACTTTGGGGGTTTTATTCAAAAATCCATATATTGTAATCAAGAACAAAATGTGGGTAAAAACGCATCTTTGTTCTCAAAGGGACAAGATCGCCCAACATTTGGAAGTGACCTTCCGAAAAAATCCACACCCCTGCCGTAGCAAGGCTACAAACGTACTCATGTAATTTTTGTAAAATAATTTACTCACTGTTAGAGCGCGTGAAAGATGCTGTGTTCATGGTTTTTGGGAGTGGCACCTCAAAAAACTAAATTTCCAAATTGAATTGCTAATTTTGTTTGCATCAAATAAGTTAAAAGTTTTTCAAACTTTCAGTTTTGCAACAGAAGCGGGACGCTCCTGTTCTTGCTGTGTTAATGTATATTTTTATTTATTTATTTAAAACCATCCTTAATGAGGGTAACCCATCCAGCAGAAGCTGATCATTTGGGGCCCTCACAATAAATAAAAAAAATACATCAAAACAAAGACAAAACTTCAACAATATACAGCACAACTAGGTTAATAAAAGCAAGTTTCTTATTGAATTAATTAAGAAATAATTCATATAAAATTGCACACAGAGGACATTAAAAATACGAGCGCCCCTCATCCTCCACCGAAAAATCCTAAAAATATATTTGTTCAAACTTTATTTTCCTTCAGCAATTGCCGAAAAGAAGAATAAGAGTTTGAGCGAATAGTACATGGAACCCCATTTAAAAAGACAGAAGCTCTGTAACTAAAACCACTCTTAAAAATTTCACAATTAGGTCTTGGAACAATAACATTTCCGTGTGTGATGGCCCTATTTGTTGGTCGATTGCCAGGTTGGATTCGGTAATACGTTTTTGACATAAGTAGTCCGGCGCAATACCAATGCTAGCCTTAAAAGCCTAATGTATAGGTTAATCATTGCACGTAAAGTCAAGACCAAATAGATTGCAGAGTGCGGTATGCTTTTTTTTGAAAAAAAAAGCAAACAAACAGCTTTCCACCATTATTCATTTGCAGGAGGAACTTCCTGGAATTGAAATTTTTTGCCAGAGCTTTAAATTAGCCCCTTTTTACACAACTAGCCACAAAACATTGGCAGTAACTGATTAGAAAAAAAATTAAAAATCAGTGGTCCCAGTCCTTTAAAATCTCATTACTGGCTGCAACCAGAATTGTTAAAATGTAATTCTAATTTATTAAAAGTATAGACAGGTTCAAAATAGCCACTGGACAGAGATGTGCAAAATCTGGTCTTTGGCAAAATAAAAACAGGAAGATTAGCATCCTGCAATCTAAAAAAAAACAAAAAAAAAAGAAGAAGAAAAATAGATGAAAAAGAAAGAAGGAAAGCCACCCCTCCTTTGTAGTTCTTTTTTTCCCGCCAAAATGACCGCTCTTATTTTTTTTATGATGGCTTCTGTTGAAAGTGAATCCCCAAGATTGATTCAAAACATGCAAAAGATTAACCTGGGAGGCATTTCAAGAAAAAAATCAAAAGGCAAAAAAGAAATTATTTTAAAAAAAAGAAGAAAATATCAGCTTTGAAAAATGTAGTGAGCAAGATCTGATCACGTGATCGCTACATATTGGTGAACATGGCTCCGCCCTTGGCGCTCTTAAATTTCCGATCAAAAATGGGAAATATTGCGGTATAGAAGAGATGAATTGAAGCCATTATAGTGCTGCATTCCTTGAAATGGACCTTTTCACCGATTCCTTGAATGTAAGGATGAATTTCATGGCCAAACTAATCCTTTAAACAGACTCTATGACCTAACTTAGGAATCACAAGTGATTGCTTTTGGATCTTGCGAGTTCTTAATTTGAAATCTCCATTTCGAGTTTGAGTGTCTGACTTGGGTGATTTGTCACCAGAACTTGAATGGCTGAATAAGTGAACTAGCACAGAGGAAGTATTGTTAAATGGTGGCCGAGTAAAATAATTTCGGTCCAGCAAATTTTTTTGTTCTGCCCCTCTGGTGGTCCACTGGATTTCCATATGAAATACAACAGATATTTTTTGTTTAGACACTACAATAAAATAATCCAGTGAAGCAGGGGATGTCTGAAACCAGAATCCTATACAACTTTTTGATAAGAAAAGGTCTTTGGTTAAAAAAAAAGAAAAAAGAACAAGTGGAAAAAATGGGAAACAGGAAACCAATCCTGACAAGATAAAATATTGCCATCTTTAGTGAAAACGCGTGCAACTGAATCGTGCCAAACTTGCGTGTGCATCTTTAGTTAACTTTCCAAGGATTTCCATTATCAGTTAACAATAATGATGAGATGACTTTTTGTTGACTGTTACACCCAAATGATTCCTTAAAAAAATATTCCTTGTGAAATCCTGTTCGTGAGGAAATGCAAGCTTTTAGAACACAATCAATACATGTACGGCCTTTCAAATGCGGCGACAGGCAGTGATGCAAAAATATATGCCTTGGGGCGCGGAACTAAAAAATCAGCGATTATGACACAGGTTTCCCAAGTACAATGTACATTTACAAAAGAGAAAATAGTCCCTTCAAAAGTGCAGCTAATCAATGCAAGATGTACGAGCGTATTTTGCAGTTTACTTTTGAAAAATTTTGAATGTAAGTTTATCCCGAACAAGGCTAAAAGCCACTCGAGGTACTGAGCTACAAATATATAGAATCAAATATACAAGAGGTAGGAATTGATATTCCTCTTGAAGCAGGAAAGATTGTAAGATGAAGGGAAACATGCACCAGGCAAAGAATTCCATAGAGATACAGAACGAGGCTAAAAGCTGTTGGCATAGCTTTTTATTCTATATCTACATTTAGGTACAGCAAGAGTATATTGGTGGGAACAGACGGAAAGACGAGTTTCATGCTCAAACACCAAATAAAAGACGTGACATAAGAAGTACTAAAAAAGTACAAAATTTAGGGTCTAGTTGGAATAATCTAAGTTCACTGTACCAAGGATGAATTCCTCCATGACTGTACCATGTCAAAGAAATTTCACATTTCATGCATGTTTCATTGTAGTCTGTAAATTCATGTAAAATGCGGTCAAAGTTTAAAACTACATGTCTATACAAACTTCACGAAGGACACATTTGTGTGCATGTCATTGGTATGTCATGTATTGGACATTGGACAATGGACAAGCATTTTTGCACACCTGCATGTCGTTATCTCCATGTCATTAATTACGTTTTATCCACACTTGACGATCAAGCCGGGTATCAGTATTTGTCTGAGTTAAGCATGTGATTTGCACGCTATGGAATAAAAGCAAAACCACAGGCATGATGGGAAATAGATAGGATCGTTGTTTCAACTCTTGGTCCAAAGAGAGCCTTCACTGAAAAATCTGTCCCTCTGTACCAGAGTTGTAGTCGAGTCCCTGCAAGTCCTTTCACAATTCCTTTCATAAAGCCAGTTATAAGTAACTGGATGAACAATGACAAAGGAATGCCTTTGTCAAAGCTCATTTGAATAGCTTGAATGAATTTGTCATAATGGATGGAAGCTAAATACACCTGTTGGATTTTGTCGTATTTAGCAGGGAGGAAGCAGGCTTCTAGTAACATTTCAGTTTTTGTTGGGAGTTTTGTTGGATTTAGCAGGGCCAGATGAAAAACATTAATGTGGCTTACGTTTAAAAAAAACAAAAATTAAAACCAGCCTTTATACAATTTTCTAGAATCATACATGCAAGTGGCAGTAAAGTTTGAAAATTCATCAAAGTTAAACTTGATAAGATTTAAATCTGATTTTTTTTTAAACTGTCCTATCAATGAATAATTTAGAGCCATTCATTTCACATGGGCATTCTAATGCCCTTCAAAATAGCTGAATGTCCCTCCACTTTTGTAAATAATATTTGTCCACTCCTCTTTGCACAATGGGAGAGTCCAAAACTTTTTTGGGGAGAAGCTAGGGTGCAATGTATGATTCGATTAAACAGGTTGTGCAACACATGTGCATGTGCTTGTAATACGTAGGTACATACACATGTATACAGTCGTACTTTCCCAATACTTCCGAGGACAATGCTTTGTGTTTCCTATTGTTCCTTTAATATAACCCAACACCATAGACTAAGCACGTATTTTTACTTCCGAGGACCGATTTGAACAAAAGACTTGCCTTGCGAGGACTGAAAGGTTTCTTTGTTTTTTTCTTTGTCCTCTTGTCCTCGGAAGTACATGTATATGCTGAACCTGCACACGATTCACTGTTTACACACATCCCAGTTGGTTATCTTTATCGAGCTCGGAAGTACATTGTGTCTACCTCCTGATGCCATCCGTTACCTTCACAAGACAACTATACGTCCACTTATGGAGTACTGTTCCCACATCTCGGCTGATGCTTCTATTTGTCACTTATAGATGGAGTACAGAAGAGCATTGTTAATTTGGTTGGGGAAGAGTTGGGCTCATCCTTACAATTACTCTCTCACCGGAGATCTGTTGCTATTCTTAGTCTGTTCTACAGATATTTTCACGGTAAATGTTCCACCGGCTTGTCCAGCATGGTTCCTCCAATTAGGGTATTTGAGCGTGAAACTCGGCTTTCCGCCTGTTCCTACCAATATACTCTAGCTGTACCTAGATGTAGAATAAAAAGCTATGCCAATAGGTTCTTTCCTTGTTCTGTATCTCTATAGATGAAATTCTTTGCTTTGCCTGGTGCATGTTTCCCTTCATCTTCAAGAGGAGTATTAATTCCTACCTCTTGTATCTTTGATTCTTTTTCTTTTTGTAGCTCCGTACCTCGAGTGGCTTTTAGCCTTGTTTGGGACTAACTTGCATCAAAAAGGACTTTCCAAGTCAAGTGGGAGGTCTTGAAATTTGAAGTGGCATCCGAGTGTTTTTAAGCAACTGGTAGTTTTTTTTTATGGAAATTTAGTTACGTGCCCAAATTTTTAATTTTTTTTCACAAACACCATGTACTAACAAACGCTTCATTTCAGGTGCTGACTTGTCCAAACTATGGCACCAGAGGTGACCATGGAGAAATTCCATTGAGGTGACATCTGAATAAACCACACAGGGACCCTACTTTATTAAAAAGTGCACCATTTTCACTTTCACTTCATACATTCATGAACAAGGATGCAAAAACTCCTCCCCAGTGACAATTCATTGTTTCTTTAAAGGAATTCCCTTTTTGGCACTTAAATTTGTTTGCTTAGAACGGTTGACCGACCTCTGACCAACGGATTATCCATATTTGAAGAGCTTGTACACAAAAGAAATCAACACTAATTCACCACAGCCAAAGAGGACTTAAAACCTCACCTTTAGGTCACAGACCTACCGGCACTTTTGTATCTGAAAGCGACCTCCAACATCACTTAGAATCTACGATAAAAGATGTTCCTGTGCGATATCACTACACCCACTCCGATTACAAAGCACAGCTTTGTCAAACATTCCATTTACTGCTGGTATCAGGCTACACATTTATTCTAAGCCTTTAGTTTCATATAGGGCATCAACATGGTTTAGAGGGCACCAGTGATGGGGTTATACTGCAAGTCTTTCACGATGCTGGTCATGACCTCTTTTACGGGCACTTTCCTCAGAACCAACTTGCTAATATTTTGGTCTGACTGAGGCAATATGTTAAGCTTCAGGGTGCACCACACTAATTCCAGCTCCATTGACAACAGTGTAAAATCAACAAAGTTCAGGGCCCAATAACCTGTACCCCAGCATCACTGGGGTCTACACAAACAAATGCCACTTATTGTCTGATCTTTTGTCTGTCCATTTCTTTTCTATTTTGGGGGGGTTAACCAATTACATTTTTAATTATTGACACAAAACAAACGCACCTCCCAAAAAGTCCTATTTCCCAAGCCGATCAACAGCCATTTTTAACATGGCATCCCTCCACTTTCTCGGGCAAATAGGACCCATTTTTCAACAGTAATTTTATCAAGTCTGCACACAGATGGAAGCCCAGAAACCAGGGAGTTGATGCTGGACTATGTTTACACAATCCCACAATTTTTTGAGGCACAAACTCTCCTTTTTCAAAAAAAGTTGTGGGTATACATTTTATGTTGATGAGCTGGCGCATAAATTCGGACATGAATTAGTGTGGTGCACCCTATAGGGCTTTTTTCTCTTCTTCCAAAGTGACCGATGGTCTCCTTTTTCCAAGATGGCCGACCATCATTTTTGGTTTGGATGGTTTCTGACTCCCAACCAAAAATACCAGGCACAAAATACTGCATCAGGTGAACTATTTTCACATTTTGCTTTTTATAGATTAAAAGAAAGCCTCACACAAGAGAAAACAAAACAAAAACAAAACAAAAAAACTGGCAATTTGCCTCCAAAAAGTAAGCAGACACTGATACTTTTTAACCTGGCCTATCTCTCACAGCTGATTAAACTTAGTCAGTTTAACGTCTGGTTTGTTTGAAGACAAAAATAAATCAGTTAAAAATGTGAAAATTGCTAAAAACTGGACTTTAGTTTTCTTCTATATTTGACATGCTTAGAAGTGACAATCAATACTGTGTCTTGATTTACAATCCCTACAAAATGCCTCTGAGCTGTTTTCCTATTTCACTGTCAAGAGTAAATTGCCCTCTTTAACAGCCCTACAGTAGTGAAAGTAACCATTAATAGTTGCTGACCTTTGCCAAACCAATTTTCCAATTTTCTTATTTATGAGGCTAGGTTCAATAGGTAGGATTTTAAGTGGATTACTTCTACACTGTCAGAATAATATTAGGTTATTTGCAGAGGGCAAGGAGGGTAATAACGCTAAATGGTAGTTTAATCTTATAGGATGTCAATCAAGTAAAGTTATAGGATGCATTCAGAGTGGCTCAACAATGGTTCACCGGTTAATGCTGCTACAGGATTCCCACAGAAAATTCCATGACTTTTCCCATGACTTTTCCCATGACTTTTCCCATGACTTTTCCCATGACGTTTCCCATGACGTTTCCCATGACGTTTCCCATGACTTTTCCAGGACAAAATTAGGGTTTTTCATGGGCAATTCTTCTGCTATTTTGTTTAGGTCTATTTACAATCCACTGGCCAGTCATCACATTGAAAATAAAGGGTATAAATGTAGTGTGCATCTACATCATCAACAAGATGGCCTCTACAAAGTGTTCTCGTATACTGCTGGCTCCATTACTTCTACTACCGTCTCAGTAACATTTTCCCGAGTGGATGTCTATAAAGTGCAAACAGTGGTAAGAGTCAACCATTTTTCTTTTTACCGTCATCTTAGTAAAATCTGACCCCAATAAAGTGCAGTGCAAACGCGGCTTAGGTCTTGGTCTCGGACTTTCAGGTCTCAACACCAACACAGCTAGGAATACAAAGCAACTACACCAAATTATATCAAATGTACACAGAATTTAGTTACAGTACCCTCTAACAGAGCCGACAACCTTTTCAAAATCATTTTAGTATTCAGAAAGCCAAAAAAGAAATCGGTATTTTGCTCCGAAAATCCATTTTTTGTTCATGAAATTTTAACTTTACCTGAAAATTAGATTTTTTCCCCATAGCATAGTCCACACTGCTGAAACGGCAATGGTTCTTAACAGTGAGAATGAAATTTGGCATACTTATATGGATCTACTTTTTTAGACAAAACATTTTGATGGTCGGATTTCACATAATATAAACAAAAAATATATACTTCTGTATTTTTTTTGTGAATTTCCGAACGAAATACAGACAATTTGTACTGGTTGGCAGCTCTGCTCTAGGTGCGACCACAAGTCGCTGCTTGTGCTCGATACCTACCACATGGCCCGGACGACGCTACAGAGATCCTCTTCCGCAACCGACACGACGCTGATTTCAGGTAGCAATCATTGTTGTAAGTTATCCCGTCAGAGCCACAAAGCGGAGAGAAGATTTCAGGACATTCCTCTGGGCAGAAGCACTCTGCCTCTTTATCGGCCGTCTCTCGACACACTGACCCATAAGCACAGAGGATGGTGGCGCAGGGACCTAGACAAATCGAGAGAATGCAACACAACCTTCAGCTCATTATTATGAGAGTCGCCATGGTTTTAGAAGTTAAAGTTAATAGACAACCTTTGCAAACATAAACTAGACTTCTATGTCTGTTGCAAGAACAGAACATAGGGCTTTTCCGGATTTTTTATTACATCACTTGGAATTTTTCCCTTTTAGTGCCACTTACAAAATTCGTGTACAAAGTCTATGGGATTTAGGATAGAACTAAACAATTCATAGAAAATCAGCCGATGACGTCATCATGACGTCACCTCGGATTTTACATGCTAGTGGCATTATCTACCTACACGGTAATTTTTATGACGATCGGACATACCCTTATATGTGTTTCAAAAAAGCACATTTTTGATGACGTCATCATGACGTCACACATGTTTCACATTTATGTGAAAGAATATAGGAGCTAACAAATCTATTACAATTTTTTTTTTGAATTTAGCATGTTCTCTTGATTAGATATGGCTTGAAGAAACTTTAAGATTCAAAAACTTAAACATGACTATAAAATCGTATGATGACGTCATCATCACATCACCTTAATTTTCATCTATAACACGTACTTGTCTACTACCATAGCAGGTTTGAATGCAATCGGACCTACTGTTCTCTAGATATGGGCCCTTGAAAAATGCACCTTTAAGATGACGTCAAGTGACACGTGATGACGTCATCATGACGTCACGTTTTGAAATACAATTTCAGGTTAGGGTCTTTGTTTGTGTTAAGTCTAATTAAGATCTGAGGTTGTTTAGTGACCAAAGTGCCACTTACAAAATTCGTGTACAAAGTCTATAGGATTTAGGATAGAACTAAATAATTCATAGAAAATCAGCCGATGACGTCATCATGACGTCACCTTAGATTTTACATGCTAGTGGCATTATCTACCTACCCAGTAATTTTTATGACGATCGGACGTACCCTTATATGTGTTTCAAAAAAGCACATTTTTAATGACGTCATAATGACGTCACACATTTTTCACATTTATGTGAAAGAATATAGGAGCTAACAAATCTATTACAAAAGGAATTTTGAATTTAGCATGTTCTCTTAATGAGATATGGCTTTAAGAAAATTTAGGATTCAAAAACTTAAACATTACTATAAAATCGTATGATGACGTCATCATGACGTCACCTCAATTTTCATCTATAACACGTACTTGTCTACCACCATAGCAGGTTTGAATGCAATCGGACATACAGTTCTCTAGATATGGGCCCTTAAAAAACGCACCTTTAAGATGACGTCACGTGACACATGATGACGTCATCATAACGTCACTCTTCGGCATACAATTTCAGGTTAGGGTCTATGTTTGTGTTGAGTTTTATTAAGATCTGAGGTTGTTTAGTGACCAAAGTGGCTCTCACAAAATTCGTGTACAAAGTCTATGGGATTTGGGATAGAACTAAAATAAGAAGAGGAAAAAAAAAAAATCAGAACAAAAACAAAGCCTTTTCCGAAAAATTTCGGAAAAGCCAACAAACCAAACTACTGAATAATAGTCTCAATCATCCTGTGAAATCATAGCAGTTGGTGTGCTGTCATTTTTCAATGCAATGTCCAATTTCCAGTAATGGTCAGCCAACCATCATTGGAAAAAACTGCCCCCCCCCCCCCCCCCCCCCCCAATTTACGACATCAGCCTTACCCCCTCCGCTGATCTAAGGGTATTTCTCAGGAAATTTCAGATTTAAGCATTTGGACCCCTTCCAAATACAAGCAATCTTACAGGTCTGAAAATTGCGACAATTGCTCTGGAATCTGTTGAAGAATTATCCTCTATTTAGATCTAGGCCAAGGAAAACTGTAAGGGTGGTAGGGTTGGCAATTCAAAATGTTACCAACCCTCCCACCTCTGATCGTAATTCTTTACCGGAGCGCTACATCAGCGCTGTTATTATTATTATTATTAACCATTCAGGGAAAATTTCCAGGGACCTCAAAGTTTGTGCCTCTACTAAACGGAAATCTCCCGAGTTTTTCTTCATGACAATAGCCTAGACTATGCTTGATATAAAAGCTATGTCATTGAGTTCTTTAATAATAGGTAAACAACCAGATGGCTGAACAATGCAATAAAACTGATGGCCATACGATTTCATTCACATAAAGAAACAGGAACAACGACTTTCAAAAATACGCATCACAAACTTAAAGTAATGATTTAGAGAGTGATTTGTCACTGTCGTAAACACACACGTCTATTACAGAGCACACAACACATCGTGTTTGCATCAATTTTGGAAATGATTTTGCAGGGACTGGCAGCGTTCCGTCCTCTAGGACGCGCCCCCAGGAAAAGTCTGAATGGCTGTGACTTTCTCCCCTGCCACAATGACAGCGACGAATACTAGATTTTATTGTTATTGTTGGGTAAAGTTAGCAATTCCGTAAAATCGTTAACTGAGCAGGGAAAACGTTCAACTTGATTTCCCATCAATGGTTGAACTTTTATTAAAGTGCAACTAGGGTAGATGCAAAAATGGGTCAGTTATCAGTGGCTCTGTGGTTGCCATGACTACATTGTCACTGATCCAACCAGTGACCTTCTCTGATCCAACAACCTGAACCCTAGAATCGACCGAGTGCCAAATATCCATTAAAATGGGATTTAGGTTTTGTGGGTTTTGTCCGTCCGTCAAAATGACAAATGTCTGTTTTTCTGTATGTGAGACTGCATATCGGTCTGGATCAAAGTTCATCTGTTTGTACATGTGTAGTTAATCCTCTCTGTTCATTTTTTTTGGTTGTTGAAGAGGACAGAACAATGTTTCATTTGTGTAGTAATTCATTGCATTTGCAAATCTGCTGAAAGTAAACAAAATCTTACCTGTACTTCCTACAAGTAGGTTGCCGGGCAGGTTAGCGAACAAAACTGACCGACTCTTCTTGGAAACTCATTTTTAAAGCCATTTTATAATCTTACTGGGAGGTACAAGTGTAAAACTTTGTGTGGGCTCGTGAAATGTACAATTAACTTGTTTTAAACATGCGCTAGATAGACAGATTTTTTTAGCTGGGAGAGGTATACTTTAGGTATTGCAAAGAGTGCATCCAGGAGAAGTGGCCGTCTTTTTCGAGCTCGAAAGTATGTGGGCATTTCCAGACTAAACGGGGTACAATTGATAGCAAATTTTGGATTTGAGGGGAGGACACTACAGCAAAGCAAGATATTTTGTTTAGTTGTTTCCTGTACATTCCCGAGGCCTTAATGATCATGTGTACAAAAAATATAGAGGACTTTCTCTATATTATAGAAATTACAGGGGTCGTCGTAAATAATTCCGTATGTAACAAAGACAGAATTTTTACTACAAATTGACAGGACACTAATTATCATGTGCATGAATCTACCCAAATGTCATCTCATTCATATTAATAACCCATTTAGGAGTACTAAAAGCCACAATAAACACAATTTTGTTGGTCTTTAAGACACTTATACATGTGTAGGTAACGTATGTAACGTGGACAGAAATGTAGTGACAAATTTCTGTCCACGTTACGTACGTAATATTCTGTACATAATAACCTGTAACATGTAAAATATACAGTAGACTGTCTCGGTTTTTACAGGTAACAATGCTGTAGGGATAAGAATGAAAAGGCACAATATTTGATAAAGACATGTATTGTAATTATAACTTTCTATTAATATTAACAAACTCTCTTTCCATGTTACGTACATAGCATTGTGAGCATACATATCTTGTAAAATTTAAATGGAAAATCTTAAATTCTTTGTAAGCACAATCCTCAACAATGGGGTTGGAATGTACAAGTGGAACTAGAGGACAAACAACTGGATATTATTATCCTGCTTCATTTCCTAATCCCATGTCACACTTTTGTACCCCTTTACTGTGGAAAGGCCCATCTACCTCCTAATGATATCCTTTACAACTATTGCTTCTGCTTGTCATTTATCTTTATTAGGGTACAGAAGAGCATTGTTAATTTGGTTGGAGAAGAGTTGGGGTCATCTTTACAATCACTTTCATACCAGCTGTATTAACTAGATGTAGAATAAATTAGAACAGAGATGTAGAATGAAAAGCTATGCCAATAGCTGTTTCCCCTGTTCTGTATCTCTATGGAATTCTTTGCCTGGTGCATGTTTCCCTTCATGTTACAGTCTTGCCTGCTTCAAGAAAAATCTTAATTCCTATCTCTTATATATTTGATTCTTTCTTTTTTGTAGCTCCGTCCCTTGAGTGGCTTTTAGCCTTGTTCAGGGAAAACTTGCAAAAAAATTAATTTTAAAATAATAAAAATGCCTGTCCTCATACATGAAACGTATGAGACAGCTACATGTACTAAACATAACAAATAGAAATAGGCATTTTTCTTTTTATTTTATGCTAGCATACATGTATACATAGATATGCAGACCATCTGTCCATCTTGTCTGACAGCTGGTTTTATTAAAAGGTTAAAGGTAAAATCAAACTTCTGTGAATAATCCTCCAATCTGAATATGACGTCCTGGCTAAATCTCATGCAATTATGTCGGAAAACTCAAGGCGGAACAAATACCCCATTATGGTCATGACAATTGTGCGGAGTCGCGACAGCCCACCACGCTTCAGGAAAGCAGAGGCCTTTCGTGACCATTTCACCCGGGGTCAATGCCAAAAACTGATTATTTCTGCCCCAAAACGCTCTAAAAACACTAGGCTATTGAAGTCAAATCAGGCGTACTAAATACCTCGCATTTGAAAGGGCTCAAATTTTGCTAAATTCTTATTCCAAAGGGTCCTTTCTGGGGATATTTTTTCAACCACATTTTCCTAAAAGGGGCGGGGACTTAAGAATCCTGAAAAGAACCAGTTGCTTCTGATTTGGGATTTTTTTTTCAAAACCCTTTTTGTCCTGAGGTCATTTTGTCAAAGTGTTTCGCTTGACTTGTGTATAATACCCTGATTTTCGGATTTTTTACGGTTGGGCAGGGTGTCGTCTGGGCGAACAAACTGGACCGGCCAGTTTGGCTTTTATTCAGCTTGGGAAAAACTATTTTCATTTTCAACGATTTGGCGCTCACGATGGGGGATCTTTTCTGATGCCTTCCCGACAAGCACTGAAGGGGTGTCTTGCCATGTTTCACACATTATAATGTTTGGTTTGGAGCACCTAAGTTGACGAAATGCACTTTTCTGTCATGCACTCTGAAATACAAAGCTGTGAAAATGTCGAAAGCCATGGAATCGGGGTTCTGAAGTTATTTTTGTGGTAAACATTTCGGAATTCAAAGTTAAAAAAACATGTATGTGTTGGTTATACTTTTTGGCTCCGATCTCTCAGCAAAAGTGTAAACATCAGGTTCTGCACGTTTGTGCATTTTGGCCAACTGACTGAACAAAATTTTGATCAAGATGATTCTGATCTCTTTTAGAAACAAGCCAAAATACCCATAAAAATGATAATTAAAAAAACAAATTGTAAAATTTCAGATCTTGTGAATTGATATTGTTTGATTTTTCTGCAGTAATTTTTAACCATTGACTGAATTAAATGTCATTCAAGATGAGTGACCACAACAACTGACATTTTATCATCACTTTTGGCAACAAGCACTGCTGAATTATCCGGAAATGATCTCTCAAACAAAAAGTTTGCCGACCTTACCGTGTCTCTTGTGAATATGCTAATCTAATGGGAGACTTTTTGAGACGCTGGTGGCAGCAGACATACCGGTCCTTTTTGCTAGTTCTGAGCATGTGCACGACTGCTGATAACAATGGAAAAAGACCGGTATGTCTGCTGCAACCAGCGTCTAAACAGTCTCCCGTTGACATTGTTTAATTTATCTGGAGTGCATATATGGCAACAGACGGAATTAAACACTTATATCAGTCAAAATGAGTAACCATGGCAACTGCTATTTCTCTTTTGGCAAAAAAACATCCCTGCTGAATTATCCAAATGTAATCTTCAATCTAAACTGTTAAGTTTCAAAAACCTTATGAATATGCCAAATAGATATACATTGTTTCAACTATTTGCAAAAAAATATGATACCTATCCACTCTGCACATTAAATGATGGCTTATGGATTTTCCAGGCCAATACACACAACAAAACAGACATCAAGTGAATATTTGAGTATGACTTGACTGCAGATGTCATGATACAATTTTTCTATTGACCATCTATCAGGCTATTTCACATGGAACTTTGGACCCTCTTTCAGGAGCAAAAAAATTATAATAATAAATCTGAAGAAAAAAAAATCAGAATTTCATGTCCAAAACTTGCTGGCTTGTATTGAGGCAGGAGCTTGCTTTTCTAGGTCGAATCACTCCGTTTGTATTGATTCTGGGGCAGGAGTGGTGGGGAGCTTTTTGTATTGAGGGGAAATTGTACACACCGGAGAGCAAGCACAGGGAATGAGGCATTGTGATCGGACATATGAAAAGTCACCTCTCGAAAATCGTACTGATTATCTATGAAATTCCACAACAACAGAGAATACCCAAAAGTCAGTTGAACAGAAATACAATCATAATGTGTGCAGGCACAGTACATGTATGTATGTATGTACGTGCACTGTATATATCTCCGAGGACAAGAGAAGAAAGGAAACACAAAGAAACCTTTCAGTCCTCGAACGTAGAGTCTTTTGTTGAAATCGGTCCTCGAATGTAAGGATACGTGCTTAGTCTATGGAGGTTGGTTATATTAAAGGAACAATAGGAAACACAAAGCATTGTCCTCGGACGTATTGGGGAAGTACGACCATATGCATGTACAGTACACGTAGCTTCAAGAATTGTGTATTATGAAAGACATCAGCAAAAAGTTGCTATGGCATGGTACAGTTATTATTTTTTTTAACCCCTTGAGTACGTTTCTTTTACGGGAGACGTCGGGGTGTCACAGCGGTTTTGGCAGCCAAGCGAAACATAAACAATAATCCAACAATGGATTGAAAATGCACAAACGGCGGCAAATGGCGTCATCCGGCCTGGTGGCACTTCTTTTTTTGACGCCATATGGCGTCATCCGCACGCAAGGGGTTAAACTGAGGTCTCTTTAAGTATAATGTAGTTTGACATTTTCAAGGCTAAAAGTCACTTTGTATTTTGCAGAACGAGGAGAGAAAAAATACGGTGAAAACAGGAGACGACGGGCTTTGATGCAGATTAAAGTCACTGAGGTTCTGCTTGGAAAATGGCAGGTGACAGAATGGAGCAAAGTATGCTGATGTAGGGAATTCCACAGTGATGTTAAAAAAACAACGGATGTATCACGGATCTAAACCTTTTTTTTTTTTTTTAAATCACTCAATAAAGGCTAAAATGCCACTCACTGTCAAGGGTTATGATCAGAGGTAGGTGGTTGGGTTGGCGACATTTTGAATTGCCAACCCTACCACCCAGATGGTTTTCCTGTGCCCAGATCTTAATAGAGGATAATTCTTCAACAAATTGCAGAAAAAGTATCTAAATTTTCAGACCTTTAGACCCATGCTAAATCCAACAATATCCAACATCCAATGGTGGGAACCTTCTGTTGGATTTTGTTGGATTTAGCAGGGTGCCTAGTAAAAACCTGAAGCACATATAAAATGTGCGTACACTACACATATTTGTTCTACATGTGCAAACAAGCTGGAGACAAATAAAGTATACATGTATTACAAATCAACAAACGTAGTGCCAATGCCCTATGATGCGGAGAAAGTCCTCAATTTTTCTTGGTACATGTATGTAGCTCAACAGACATTTGAACAACACTTTTTCCCTCTTTTTTGTTAAATTTGTATCACAAATATTGCCGTTTTCCACGGTACAGAAGTTTAGCAAAACCTGTGTGTGTACACTGTGTACAAAGGTGCATTTCAACTTGAAATTTACAGACAAAATGGTGCCTCCGTTTCACCTTCACTGTGTAGTGGAGATACTACATGTGTGTCTACTGACAACCTGTAATACACACACGTCACAGCATTCCAACTTTTTAATAATTAATTTTTCTTTTTTCTTCTTTAAGGAATGGCGTGCAAGCAATCACGCAATAAATCATGTTGCAGTTACCGACTTTTGAATGTTATTATTATTATTATTATTCGCAATGGAATGTGTCAACTCCGAGAACAGGACCCCTGTGTTTATTTGTCAATTTATTATCCAGTGCGGACCACACATTGCCTTATATATTTGGTGTCAGCAAGTCCGCAATGTGACCCATGGTACACTTGTCAAAACTGGCCATGTACAGGTATCTCTTGCAGTACGTATACACTTGGTCCTTTTGGTGTGAGTGCATGCAAGAAACGTCGTCGTTCAGCAATTAAAGTCCGAGTTGCAAAAGTCAAGGAGTTTATTCCAAAGTTGAAATGCTCGACTAGGAGATTAATCTGGATATGGGAGTTTGATCTACAAAGTACAGCTAAACTTTATTAATACACATTTCATCACGGCCGTGGAAATCTCAAAGGATCTTGACTTATTAAATTTCGGGGTGATGGTTTTTTGCCAACGGCTCACCAAATTCCAAAATTGGTTAAAACGTCCCTACCCCAATTCAAGTTATTCTTCAATTTAGAAGAGCAAGTTCAGTTTAAATAATCTAGCAAAGTTGATGGCCTACTTTAATAATTAGTTGATTTTGCATACTGACCAAAAAGCCTTCTTTATCAAGTCATGACAGGTCATGAAGTAGGAAATTTTAAACACTACTTCAAGTTGGAAAAATCAAGAATGTTGGAAATATGCGGAGTTCAAGAAGAGCCCAGTGGTTAGTGTATTGTGACTCATGTTGGGAGGGTTCTGGGTTTGAATCCACTAGCTGGCTTTATGATGTGTCCCTAAGTAAGGCACTTTACCATCTGCACCTCTCTAACCAGGAGTATCAGCATTTGCTGGGGAATAGTCAGTTATGGACTGGTAATCATAGTCAGTTATGGACTGGTAATCGTAGTCAGTTATGGACCGGCAATCCAGGTGAATAGAAACATTCTCAGTTATATCAGGAAGAACTTTGTTCTTACACTTTACCATCTGTACCTCTCTAACAAGGAGTATCAGCATTTGCTGGGGAATAGTCAGTTATAGACTGGTAATCATAGTCAGTTATGGACTGGTAATCGTAGTCAGTTATGGACCGGCAATCCAGGTGAATAGAAACATTCTCAGTTATATCAGGAAGAACTTTTTTCTTACACTTTTTGGGGTTTCAATTTTGTTTCTTGATCTTCAGTTATGTTCCTAAGCAAGGTACTTTACCACCTGCATCACTCGCACCAGGAGTGTACTGACATTTGCTGGAAATAGTCAGTTTTGGACTGGCAATCAAGGTGAATAGAAATATTCTCATTTATATTACCTTAGAAAAAACTTTTTTTATCAGAATTTTTGCTTTACAAAATTTCACCTCTTTCACTGAAATAAACAAAAATATGGTATATTTTGGAATGAAGCATATAAAATGATGTCTTACCTTCAACAATTGGCTCTCTTGTCACATAAGGAATATCTGCAGACAAAAATGAAGAAAAAACAAATGTGTTTTTACTATGGGTATCAAAGGCAGACATTATTCAACAAAGTCTGGAAAACATCAAGATCGCATTCTGCTGGGAGAACACGTAAACATCTTGACATTTGCAGGTTCCACATCTGTGAATGGAATCAAATTTAGTGATCCTTGCAAAACACGGAGAAAGAGTGAAGGGGCATACTGGGTATCTGTACATCACTGTGGAGCTTAGAAACTTCAAATTGTTATCAACTCCGCAGCAAAAAAACACAGAAATAATGGACTAAACGTAACGACTTGAGCTGCTAAACAATTGACCTATCGCCTCTTACGAGTTAACCACGCCCCTTAGACAACCCTATGGGAATTTTGTGTGGTAATTTTTGTTTGTCTCAGATTTTGCGCGTTCCACGTGGAATTATAATTGATGGGATTGGACAATAATTCCCAAGCTGCGTTGACGCGATTCGGACGCGATAGGTCAATTGTGCACTATTTGCAACATTGACATTGTTCAATGAATGTGATGCATCACAGAGATGCTGAGCACTTAGCATGAAAATCCTTCCTCGACAAAAACTGGATTACCAACCCCATTTCCATGCATTGTATATTGCTTGTGCCTGGTATTCAGCTGTTGGTCACTAAGCATGAAAAACACCGATAGACTTTTGGCTGGTAACCTGTTTTTACTGAGCAAGAAGACATTTTTGCATTTACATTGTAGCTGCACCATGAAGCTGACCCCAGAAATCAATAACTGAAACCAACTTAGAGGCTGTCCCGAATATACCGAATATTCAAATATTTGATCGTCAACCGAATATTCGAATACCTTTTTTGCCGGTTCGAATATTCGAGAGAAAAAAAATATATATGCACGTACAGATACGACTCTGATGCTATTTTAATTACGGCGCTTAGAAGTGTCAAATGCAGCATTTTTGTTGACGCTAACTTTTTGTGGACGGAGGTTATTGTTCCCTTCTGTAAAAAAAAAAACGACAAATGCAGGCTGGAGTTTGGTTTCTTGTTACACGTCCCGTAATGATCTTGATACAACAGGTGCATGCAAAAATGTTGATCAGACACTTTATAATATCGATCGCCGCACATAAAACACCGGTGTGCTTTGCGGGCAACTTTTTACCAACGCGGCATGCAATTGCAGCTGACGCGTGAAAACTTTAATAATGAGTTTCGAATATTCGGTCAAACCTAGTTTTGAATAATCTAATACTTAATTATTCGAAAATGAACGGCCCTAAACCAACTAGTTTTTAAACCACGGAGCATCTTGAATTAGTTTCTTCTTTTTTTGTATCGTGCTAACGCTCACTTATGTTGTCATTATTTTATCTTGTATCAAGGCTTCCAATTTCTAAATAACCTATTTACAAAATGAACTTTTGCACACATTTGGGGGAACAGCCAAACCACCGTCTTCATGGTTTGATGTTTCGGCAATCAATCTCAAAGCTATCCTGTCACTGTCACAGAAATTGATTTATATTAATAGAATCCTGCACAAACAATACTTTAAACAAATTTACAAAAGAAGGGGGGAAAAAAGAACGAACACAAACATACATCTGATAAGCACGACTAAAGAAAAAACAACACTAAGGCAGGCAACAGCCAAGATCAGAATGTGGATCCTCTTCGGCCCGCGTCTCGGGCGATAAATTGCTACCGTCTCGCATTTTATCTCATCCATTGCACCGGGGGAGGTTCGGGCCGAGATGCTGGTATTCTGTCCTCAATTGGTAACCGTGCATGTGTCAGGTACAGGCCAGGTAGCTTCCAGAGACATTTCAAACATGCCGGGTTTTCCATGGTAGATCCTGTGTAAATCCCAGCCGTACTGTGTTACCAACCCAACCTGATGGCACTGTATTGGTTTCCATTGCAAGTTCACGATCAGCTATTGACACAATGGGGATAAAAGTTTAGCCGGCTGTTCAGAGAGCAAGTCAAGGACTGTACCATTCCACTCGGTAGGGGGAGAACAAAAAACCCCAGGGATCTGCACTGTGATAGATTGATTGTTTTCATCAATCCGACGGGTGTATTATCAGATAAAACATTATCTTGTATCAGAATAAAATAACAATCTGTAAAAAGAGGAAAAAGAACCCAAAAATGAAGTCCAGAGATTCTGCCAAAAAAGATTCTCGGGTACACATGTAAAGTCACAGGTACAAAAGCTTATAAACTCCCGGTTGTCCTTTCCGATAGCAGAAAATGGCTGTTATGTCCTCCAGAGGACAATATATACATGTACATGGCCAAGTTCCAACTTCTATTGATAACCTCTAGAAGCCATTTTCCTAATACTACGGGTAATACCAGTAACTAAGCACTGCAGTAATCCATGGCGACTCGGTGCAAATCTTGAATAGGTGCCTTCTAAACACCCGTTTTCTTTTCTTTCCTCCTTTTTTTGTGGATTGGGCTGGCTTAGAGGTTCATGGGGGTACGCTTTTATTCCAGAAGTTTTGATTCCTGGCTCCAGGCTGGTTCCCATGAGGTGTCGGAACTGGTGGGATATTAGGCAGGCATGAATGCCGTCCCCCAAAAAAAAAAATTGGCCTGACAGAGAGCATGCAAGTGGCTGAGATCGGAGACTGGAATCACACAAAAAGGTGTCAAACCGTGATCTGTCATTTATACCTGAACAAGTTTTGCAAATTCAGTTACTTAAGAGAAGCCTGAAAACATTACCCTGGTATTTTTATTTTATTTATTTATTTTTTTTTTTTTTGGGGGGGGGGGGGAGATCTGACGCACACTGTCACAGTACTTTCTGAAAAGAACTACTTTTTTGAAAACCTCTGCAAAAGCTTGACATGGCATGCATTCTATTTCTATTGGGGGAGGTGAGTTAGTCTCACCAACGGTGGAAGTTACCCTGCCTGGGTCTATAGGTCTGAAAATTTACATCTGGACCCAGGAAAACTGTAAGGGTGGTAGGGCTGGCAACCTAAAATGTGGCCAACCCCACCACCTCTGTTGTAGCCCTTTAATTTACCTAGAGTGGCTTTTAGCCTTGTATTGGGCGACTTCCTTAACAAAAATACCACCAAAATATACAGGGACCTCTTGCAGTGGAAAACCACCAACTGTATGTTTTACTACAGATGAAAGCAGGCATTATACCAAGCTACATTGTACATTGTAATATTGCTGTAAGACCCAGTTGAATGTGTAAACAAAACATTGAACTGGATATCTAAACTGCCTGCTTCCTTTTAAGGAAATCTTGCTGTGGGACCGCACTTTTAAAAACCCTTTGTCATTATCCGTCATGAATAAAATGCCAAGGCGGGAAAAGCTTTACCCATGAGTAAAAAGAGTATAATTGTTAGTGCACAGGTTCAAACAAAATTTATGTTGGGAAAGCATGCACATCTATTATTTCCAACCCCTTCCTTTTTTGGCCACAAAATCCGTAAACGGTAATCTTTATGATTCCCGTCAGAGACCTTGAACATATTGTGCGCTTGAATTGACATCGCAAAATGATGAACGATATGTCGCCGCTAGCAAAACATTACTAAACATATTGGAATTCTTGTTAATGGTTAATTTCCAAATGTCACTGTGACCTTGGAAAACATTGTCAGCTGGTTCCGACCATAGACCTACATTACACGAGTACTAACTCCTCATTAACTAACTCTAAACATGGATCTCCAGCAGGCTTCACTACATACAGTGAGTTGGCCCTCTCGTAATTTAATGTAGCTCTATAGCAGCGTTTGCATTGGACTTACAATTTAAAAAAGTTACCGTGCATATTGGTAATATACCACTGTGGTTCTTCTTCTGTGCGTCCGCACTGGAATTACAATGCTCGCGGAAAATCCTTGGCCACGTAAACTTTAATGCACGGTTTACATTTACAGTGGCTGTCCGCACTGGACTTTCAGTGATGTAAAACTGGCCACGTAACTCTTCCGCTGCACGGTTGGCCCTGTAAAAGTTCCCGCCACGGAGGGATAAACGGACAACCGACGATCGACACTTGACAATTTGAACAGTTTACCGGCTGTCCGCACTGGATTTAATTCGGTAAAGTTGACAACAGTCTCCGTACGTTTTACCAAAAAAAGTCCAATGCGGACACGGGTTATGGTTCAAAATGAGCCTAAAGCCGTGTCCACACTGGACTTTTTTTTTGAAGGTTTTACCGAGATGATGGTACAATGAAAAATGGTCAAATGTGACTACTGTCCGCACTTGGACTTTCGACACAGGAAAATTTTACCGAGACCGTGGTAGAAGTAACTGAGCTGTCACTATAACAACTCATGAGGCCGCTGAAGTGTTTACAACACAATACGGATTAAACCAGACACGAATTTAATCTATGTTTCCAGTGTTTTATTCTCAGTTCTCCACACAAGTCTCCCGCTGTTCGCCACCACGTTTGCAAGCCCCGTACATGTGTCTATCCCATAATAGTTAGTGTATGAGGTCAAATGGCTGGGGTCAGCATTTGCATACTACATGCTCATGAATATGTATCTCAGACACAACATCTCCTCCCTTTGTTAGATAAAACTTAATACATTTTTTTTGAAGTAAACATGCATAGCACCATACTTTGTGCAAGTCCCTCATCAAAGTGTTTCTCTTCAAAGAGTGATAATTAGCTCTCTGAAAATTTATGTAAACTCAAAACCTTATTTTTTTTTTTAACAAAACAAATAGGCATGTATTACAAAATGTTAAACTAAACTACATGCAGCAAAAACTCTGCAAAAATGTTACATAATAAATGAATATCAAACTCCACTTGGTTTGATTAACATCCAGAAGTGCTTCGTCAATTTTTTTGTTTGAAAATCGTCTGTGACTAACAAGTAAAATTCACACCAAGCAACTCTCCCATTTTAACATGACTTGTCCTCTTGACACAGCACCATTAGACGATAAATCTTTTAAGAAATGATAGTTTACTGAAACATTACTATGTACCTCCACCTATTTGTATATAATGTAATCATCAAACCGTTTGGGTGGTCTTTTCCCTTCTCTTACAGGCCTAGTGTTTTGGTCAACACTTTCCTCAATATCCTTCTCTTCGTCTGTATCTATCTGGGTACATGGATTATCATCGGTCTGTATTTGTTCGTTGTCTTGCTGTGGTTCATTATACTTCTTAACATGTGTACTGTTCCTCCTATATGTGACACCTTGTGGGGACTGCACTGTTACACTATTGCCCTTTTTCCTAACAACTGTGTAGGGGTCAATTTTAAAAGGAGTGGTCATTTTGTCTCGTTTCATTTGTTTTACTAGTACCTTGTCCCCTGGATTTAGATAATTTTCTTTTGCACCTCTTTTCTCATCTATGTACACTTTGTTTTTGTATTTTCGTGTCGCGTCTCTGTCTTTGACTTCCTCATCTAGTCTGTGGTTTTCTATATCTAACTCTGGCAGTTTTGTCCTTAACTTCCGACCGAACATCAGTTCAGCTGGGGATACACCTGTCGTATTGTGTGGTGTTGTTCTGTATGCGAACAGATATGTTTGAACTTCTTTCTTCCAATCACGTGACTCAGCTGCTGCAATTCTGATGCGCTTCATTAAAGACCGGTTTTGCCTCTCTACCTCCCCATTAGCTGCTGGGTGTAGTGGGGTAACTGCCCTATGACGGATGTCATTATCCTTCAAATAATCTTCAAACAACTGTGAACGAAATTGAGGCCCATTGTCTGATGTGACCGACACTGGTAACCCATGCCTACTGAACATGTTCTCCAACGCTTCGATGATACGCTCACTTGAGGTATCCTTAATGATCTCAATCTCATAATACCTACTATAGTAGTCAACCACCACGAACACGTATTGCTTAGAAGGAAGTGGCCCCAATAAATCAATGGCTAGGTCTTGCCATGGCCCTGTTGGCATTTGTGTAGCTTGCATTGGTTCGGGACTCGGCATAGCCCCAGTAATCTGGCACCCGTGACATGACTGCACATATTTCTCAACATCCTTTTCCATGCCGGGCCACCACACTTTTGTCCTGAGCCTCTGCTTTGTGCCAACTATACCTGTGTGACCTTGATGTGCTAACTCCACACATCTCGTCCTTAACTGTTGTGGAATAACGAGTCTAGTACCCCTCACAACAAGATAGCCCACACAACTTAGTTCATTTCTGATTGCCGCAAAATGAACACTAGATCTGTCCCATCTATTCTCTTTGAGGCATCTTCGAATACTGATAAGTTCGTCATCTGCCTTCGACGCTTCCTCAACTTCTCTAGTCGACATTGCTGCGGGTGTCGCTTCTTTTGCCACAAATCTCACATAATCCTCGGTCTGTGTCTGCAACTCACTGGGTTTTCTCTCACTTGTCCCTATCAACCGTGACAATGCATCTGCAATGTTCTCTCGGCCAGGCTGGTACCGGACTTTAAATGTGTACGGCATAAGCCGGAGTACCCATCGCTCAATCCTCGCACTTGGCCTCGATTTCGGACCATACAGCACCTCCAATGGTCGATGATCAGTGACAAGGTCAAATTCAATCCCATAGAGGTAGATATGGAACTTTTCACAAGCCCACACTACCGCTAGAGCTTCTTTTTCTGTCGTTGAATATCTTGTTTCACAATCGGTGAGCAGACGACTGGCATAGCAAATGACTCGCATTTCACCCTGATATTCTTGCACTAAAACCGCACCCAGTCCAACGTTACTGGCATCTGTTATGAGTCGAGTACAAGTTGCATCCAGCCGGAAGTGCCCAAGTGTTTCTGTTTTTGACAGACAATCTCTTAGCTTCTCAAAACTTTCTTGTTGTTCCTCACCCCATACAAATTGGACATTACTACGGACTAATCGACGGAGTGGTTCTGTCACAGTCGCCAAATCAGGTATGTACCTCGCTGAAAAGTTAACCAATCCCAGGAAACTCTTCACCTCTGCAGCATTCATTGGCCGTCTAGCATTCTTCATCGCCTTGACACGCTCCTCTGTCGGTCCAATTCCACTATTTGACAAAATGTGACCCATGAATGTGATTCTTCTCATACCAAACTCACATTTATCTGGATTCAAGGTAAGTGATTTGTCTTTCAAGCGCTCCAGAACTTGCTTCAATCTCTGATCATGTTCCTCTTGGTTACAACCATACACCACAATGTCATCAGAAATATTCTGAACACCCTCAAGGTCATTAAGTACTTGGGAAATCACCTGCTGATATTTTTCCGGTGCCGAATTAATCCCAAACATCAACCGTTTATACCGATACAGCCCTTGATGGGTCACAAATGTTGTGATCCCACGTGACTCTTCATCTAATTCAATCTGATGATACCCGTATTTTAGGTCAAGTTTACTGAACACCTCTGCCCCGTTCATATTGTACAGTATTTCGTCTACAGTAGGGATTGGGTGACGTTCCCTAATAATTGCTCTGTTCGGTTGTCTCATGTCTACGCACAATCTGATATCCCCATTAGGTTTTGGTACTACTATCACAGGACTAACCCAAGGTGTTGGTTCGAGTACTTTCTCAATTATGTCGAGGTTTTCTAGCTCTTCTAGTTTTTCATCCACCTGTTGTCTTAAGCTATATGGAATTCTATACATTCTCTGGGCAACTGGCTGTATTGTCTCATCAATATGCAAGGTCAACTTGTAATCCTTAAGCTTCCCTATACCTTCAAAACACTCTTTATATTCATTTTGTACATCAACATAGTTAACACCAAGTTTCAATACTCCCAACTGTTGTGCAGTTTCTTTACCCAACAATGCTGGTCCAACCCCTTTTAGCACGTAGAACTCGGCCATTACTTTTTGATTACAAGTGTTACCTTTTCCGTTCACAGAAACAACGGTACTGAATTTCCCCATGAGATCTAAGGGTTTTTCTGACCCATATGCATATAACCTTTTGTTAGTTTTCTCAGAACTGCAGGTTATTTTTTGTTTCTTCAGGTTTGCCCACGTATTTGCATCTATCAGATTAACGGTAGCACCACTATCAATGATCACATCAACTGGTATTTTTTGCTTACCCATGCTTACACTTATCTTGTGCTTATCACTGGACAAACAATTAACATCATTGTCATCTTTACATGTACCATCATTAACATGCCCAATATGAAATGCATACGATTCAGAGTCTGAATCAGAGTCATTGTCAATGTCCACCATGCGCACTCTTCCACGTCCACTTGGTTTCGGCTTACGTGATCCTTCCTTGTGTTTCCCCGACGATGCATCTGGTTTGTCTCTTCCATTCTGTCCATGTCGTTTTGTCTTGCAACACGACGCAAAATGTCCTTGAAATCCGCATTTATTACAAGTTTTGTCTCGTGCTGGACACTCCTTATCCTTCGCAAAATGTCCCTGTCGCCCACATCGGTAGCACTTGCCTTTACCTTCGTAGTTTGGCTTATTGTTATATTTCTGTTGCACAGTATTCACTTGACTGTTGAGTCCAGAATCCATTTGTCTTGCCTGTCTATCTGTGACTTCTATTGTTGCCGCAATTGACCTTAGTTGGTCCAATGTCAAACCCTGCCCTTTGAGTAGCAACTTCGTGCGAATTTTATGCGACCGGCATTTCTCGATTACTTGGTCTCTGATCTCCTCGTCAGCCTGCTGAAAATCACACCGCACTGCCCGCTGTCGCAAGCGAACAATAAACTGCTCTACTGTTTCAGCATCATTCTGAACCATGCTTCGAAAACAATACCGTTCATATGGCACGTTTATCTTTGGTTCAAAATGTTTGTTCAGCGTTTTTGTTGCTTTATCATAACTGTCGTTACCTTCTGCTTCCTCCAAGGAGAAAAATATGTCTTGCACATCCATCCCTGCGCAATGCAGTAGCAAAGCTTTTTTCTGTTCTGTATCCTTCACCCCCTTACTAGTGGAATACAGCTCAAATCCCCGCAGCCATCTTTTCCATTCAAGGCCCACGTTGCTAGGCTCTCCGTGTGGGTCGAACGATTTAACTTGACTGATGCCACTGCCGTTTAGATCCATATTTTCTTGCTTTATGTTGATGTTAGCACGCAGACAGTGTTCCAAAATATCCTCGTCGCCAACTGAAGTGTTTACAACACAATACGGATTAAACCAGACACGAATTTAATCTATGTTTCCAGTGTTTTATTCTCAGTTCTCCACACAAGTCTCCCGCTGTTCGCCACCACGTTTGCAAGCCCCGTACATGTGTCTATCCCATAATAGTTAGTGTATGAGGTCAAATGGCTGGGGTCAGCATTTGCATACTACATGCTCATGAATATGTATCTCAGACACAACAGCCGCTTTGCGTGACCTTTCTACATTGACCCGATTGACCCCAAGCGCACAGGCCTTTTCATTCTTTTGGCAGATGTGTACACGATGACGTCCTTCGTTATTATCTGGGAATAATGCACCGGTAGCACCAATCAAACTTCCGACTGTATCAATAATAATATCTGCCATGATTGCGACCAAAAGAGGAACAACGCACTGGAATTTTGAAACTTGCCATGCAAAGCGCATGCGTGATGTCCCTGTGTAGCATGACCTCCCGCTCGGGCCAGATGTACGCTTTCCTGAGCCACTTTTACCGACTCGCACTGTCCGCACTGGACTTAATTATCGTCTCGGGAAAAGTTACCTGGGCAGCAGTTACCCAGTAGAAGTAACTGCTGGACTCAGGAAAAGTAACTGAGAGGAAAACGTCCCAGGCTGTCCGCACTGGACTTAAAGTGGGAAAAGTACCCATCGTCTCGGTAAGCTTTAGCAAAAAAAGTCCAGTGCGGACAGGGCTTAATCCTAATGCCTTCCATCTGTCACTTTCAACTGTAATGAAATATCAGCAATGATTACCAACTTTCCTCTCATGTGCAGTGTTTGCATGAACACGTCACATCACCTTACAAAAAGGTACTTTTGTACATGGGTCATTCCATAAATTTGGGGTCCAAAACAAAAATTGTTTGGGTGTCCCTGACCTGTGTAAATTCCCATCAAGTATCATTAAAATTGACTTCACACTATTTTTTACTTGCTTTACATAATCACAAAATCTTATACATGTCACTATAGGGACACCAAAATGTCACACTTTTGGACCCCAAATGTATAGAATAACCCACATGTACATACATCTATGTTCAAACCAAGCCCCCACAAAATCTCTCAAGACTAAATTCTAAACATGCATACATGAACCCCAGAGGGCGCTATTTCACTTCAGCAGATCAGCTACCTTTGAAGGCAACCACAGTCACTCTGTTTTTTTGTGTTTTTTTTGCCTCAAGAAAATGTCTTCGTGCGCTCAACAGCTGATGACAGATGCTTCTTTGACAAACTTCAGTGATGCACAAGTGATTTTTAACACTGGCTCTGAAAGTACGAAATGGTTCAAACGGATCAACAACTCATCACAGTTCCTGCCCACGCTTCAACCCAGTAATAATTCAACCTGAACAAGAGGAATGTATGATTTATTTCCCTGCGGGGTTGCAACACAAACTTCCGTACACCCTTCGGGACCTCATTAACGTCAACATCTCCACGCATTCCAATTAGTAGGAAAACCGTAGAACAAAAGAAGTATTGCACAGTTTCGTCTGAGCACTGCATGGCTGAATCTCCTCCATTAAACAAAATTTTAAATCAGCATGTCACACCACAAGAGGGCGCCATTTCCCTACACCAGTAAAACCAAAGCCACCAATTCCATTCACAAAAATGGAAGTTTCTGTTTAACTCGGCAAAATTGTTTCCTTCCGTTTGTGAGGTTTAGTCCAAAATATCCACGAATACATTGTGTTGAAATGTACTTGGTCTGCAGGGTACACCAAGACTTCAGATTAAAATTCAGAATTCTTTGCTGCTCTAATTACTAAGAAGGGAAATGAAATAAACTTCCTCAAATCTACACGGGGGCTCAACTCTGTTAGGACATACCGATTGCTGTCAGTCTTTACAGACGTTTAGACAAATACACATGTATTTTGGAACAATAACACTGTTCCTGGAACCGTTTTCTTTCTGGCGATTTGTCTACTGCAAATTCTCAGAACACAATGTACATACATGTATGAATTAAAATCATGTTTCATCATTCATGCATAATCATTTGATTCACAGCTTTGAGATTTATAAATCAGGCTTTGTTTGCAGGACTACGGGGTCATTTTCATCAGTTTATCGCTCATCCCTAACAAAAAAAAAATCCAAAGTCATGCATTTTGTATGACTGCACAAATGTGACCCGCTCTGCAAAAAGGGCACTTATGTTGCAAAATTTGAAAATAGTGTTTTATATATAGCTGGAAAGGCCATTTTATAAGCTTTCATATGGTATATGTCTGAGGCCTGTAGCATTTTGCAATCACAAGATATTTGGAAATTTGCATGTTTGTTTTAAGAAATTTCTTGAAATGACTTAAGGAGAAACAAGCCATTTAAAAAAACAAAAAGCAAAGCAACAGATGGAAGCACTCGACAAAAACACATTATTTTTCCAACTTTATTAACTGAAATCAAAGATTTTGGTTATGAAATAGAATAATATAGGTATCAAAGATGCAAAAAATGCCCTCCCTTCAAAATCACTTGTTTGAAGAATTTTTTACCCTCTTCACATAGAACGGCCCATAACTCGTAAAAGCATACAGCGACTATGTGCCCTTTTTGCAGAGCGGGTCACAAATATATCTTTTAAACAACAAATGTATCAAATACACATAAAAGTACATGTACATATGCCATAAGAGGAAATTAATTATATATTTTTTGGTCTGCTCAGAAATCGTTATTTACAAATCTGGATTTTACCTAATACAACACCCACACAGCTACAGGCACAAGAATTGTACATTGCACGTAAATGTGGGGCGCCATTAACCGCAGAGGAATGTTTTATTTTTGGCATTAATCCGCAGCCCCATACAGCTTAACCCAGCTCCCATTGACGTAGTAACTTAAAGGGGTGTGCATTGTAAAACTTTAATCTTAAAGGTATAAATGATATGTGACCCGCTCCAGAAAAAGGTATAAGTCGCGCTATGCATTTACGTGTAATGGCCCTTTCAATGTTGAGAGGGTAACATTTTTCGTCAATTCATTTTTTGTTTTTGTCTTTAATGACATCTTAAATATCTGAAGTTTCAGGTTTGGTGCGCAAACAATGTTGATTTCAGTGAATAAAGTGAAAAAATAACCTTTTTAGAGTGCAATGTTCCATTGCATTGTATTAGAACTAGCTATTTCAAAGCCTGTTTTCTCTGTTGTGTCATTTGAACTCCATAGAACTAATTAATATGCAAAAACGCGATATCTCCAGAACGGAAAGGGCTTTAGAGCTCTGTCATGTACCAAATGAAAGCTTGCATTGCGGGCTTTCCAAACGTGCATGGAACTCATTTTTCATATTTTGCGACATAATATACCTTTTTCATAGCTTTGGTAATGATAAACAAAAACTGTGATTACTTTCAATCTGAAAGCTCACTATTTATAAAGATGGTACCAGCACAGGTACCGATCCTCCTGAGAAATATTTCCGTCTGAAATGCTGTCATTTTCGAGAAAAAAATGTATCTGAAGACCTCCAGAAATGCCACGGTTCATTTATAATTTCAACAATCAAAATATGCGCATTATGAACGTGCAGAAAATCCCAGCTCAAAAGCACAAATAATTTTCACTATTTTCTCAAGACTCGATTGACAGATTGAGCTCAAACTTTCACAGGTTTGTTATTTCATGTAATTCTTCCACTGTTGGATGTGGTTAATAAATTAATACATTATTAAATAAATATATGCAGATAAACCGGATTTAACCAGGGCAGCCCATGCATTCACCCAAGGTTGACATCAACCTGGATTGAGAAGCTGTACATGTAGTTTGAAAAGGTCTATAAATACATTTAACTGACCGACTCCGCCGCAACATTTTGACCAGCACAACATTTATTTTTCGAGCACTCGGCAAATTACACTTAAATGTAGTAATAACAGGTGACCAGCCAAAATTGCATGCATACTGCATGTTAACCCTAACACCCGGCTGTTTTTTCTAGGAACCTTCCCCAATCAGCCAAAATTCAACACTGTGTAGTAAACCAATGGCACATTATTTGTACTTTGACAAAATCAGGGCATCAAGTCCCATGCAAAGTGATGGTGCCAAGGCTCTACAGTACTCAATCACACAAAATTCAACACAACGGGGTGTTTGATTTTGGCAGGTTAGGGATGGTTAGGGTTAATTAATTAATGGTTTTCTACTGATTCTCGCTTACAATGTACACGTGTAGTACACAAATTGGCCGAGCAATATTTTGTGTTCCAGCCCCATGAAATTGCGATATGGACGAAAAGTAGTGTGGTAAAATGCTGAACACCGTTCCTCAGGGGTATCGCTCAACACAAGGCCAAAAAGCCACTAAAGGTGTGGGCTACAAAAGACAAGAAAAGACAGAAATCACAGGGATGGAAGTATCTATTCACATTTCGTTTGAATTGTGAAAGATTATAGGTGGAAAGTAAGCAGGTTACAGATATGGAGTTCCAAAAGAGAGGCAGTACGAGGGCAAAAAACGTGAAGATTATCTCACAGTACTAGCCTTTGGAACAACAACAGTGAAAGGATGTGACGAGGCAGCCAGGCAAGTACGTACATTGCAATTGAAAGTTAACACTGTGAATGGGAATGGGAAATTTTGTGAAAAGAATTCCCATTCACATTCACATTTCTCACACAACTTTCCCCCCCTGTGAATTTCAGTGGGAAATTATTTTCCCACTTGTGTGAAAAGGCATAAAAATATTTTCCCACTTGTGTGAAAAGGCACGGAAAAGTTTTCCCACTTTTGAGAAAAGGCATGAAAATGTTTTCCCACTTTTGTGAAATCAAAATGAATTCTCTGGGAAGAGAAAAAGTGTGAAGAGAAATTCCCATTTCGAGGTTAACTTTCGTTTGCAATGTACTGTAGAGTGCCTGAAAATCCACATTTTAGATTAATACCATAAAATACATGTGGAACCATTCACACATTAAAGTCGCACAGATCTCACCTGTGCACAGTTTCACACAGACATTTATAACAAGAAAAACTGTGATTCAAATATCTTTCAGTCAGGCCTTTTATGCTTCACTAAGCACTTCAAATAGGCATTCATCGAATTGAACATTTACACTCCGGGGTCCCCCGGCAGTATAATGCCAACATTCAGCACACTAAAGGATTAGCAGGGCTGTTTGTAGAGTTAACAGCCAAATCTACATGTACAAGATTGGGTGTCACACGCTAGGTCAATAATGGGACGAGTATTATGCCCACATGTTTTTGTGGCCAGCCGCCAGCCGCCAGACTAGGGGTGTGCATTTACGGGTAGTGCGGGAATCAGTTACCCAATTGAATAAAAAAGCACGGGTACCTGGCTATCCGTTAAAGAAAGCCAATCCCAAAAATCAAATCTCTGAAATTGCTGTTTACATTGTTCGTAAATGTCCGCACGTTAATACTACCACATCGGTGCATCAATGCAGCAAGATACAAGTGTGTACAGTGAGCTCTAGTTTTCGTAAACGTCATAAACATGAATCTGTTCTGTTTTTCCATGTACCCTGGTTTTCATTTTGAAAATGCCCCACAAATGACATTAAAAAAACATTCTTTTTCATTGTTAAAGAAATTATATATGTTAATTTGATTATGGGTACTCGATTCCTTAGAAAGGAGCACACATAGTATGCTGTGTCTTTCTATGTTAAAAGATCTTGAAGAATGCACTTCAAAATAGTTTTTAGAATTATTTCCATAAAATTGCTGGTACCAAACCCAACTGCCCACAAGTCAAACCAACAGGTGTATGTATAATCGCCCCACAATAGTCTCGTTACTGCCTACCTGGACCTAAGCAGGTCCTTAACACAGAAATTCCATCAAATTAAACGTTCCTGCCGGCAATCAGCAACACCAAACACTCTTTATCCAGAGGTGAAAAGGCTAACAAGTGAAGAATTTAGGACATGGATCCCACCTCTCCACCCCCTCCCCTCCCCCCCCCCCATCTGGCTCGGAATTTGTATCAAAATCAAGACCTCAAGAGATTTGGGTCTCAATAAGATCTACTTTCCTGCCCCAACATTGTTGGAGCAGGGTGTAATCTAAACAGAGGCGGCAAAGTGGGACTTAGTGGACAATTACCGGGTTCAAGTGGTGGTCCTGTGGGATAAAAATGGGCTAGGGTAACAGGCTAACTAGGTTATTTATCAACGCCTACTCGATCTCAGCCACTACATGTCAGAACTTGTGGGATAAGATGGGCTGTGTGGTGGACAGTATCACACAACAGATACATGTACATGTATGTATACAAGGGAGGACGATCCACAGCAAAATGTGCTATTTTTTGTAAGATCATGTGCAATTCAGCCTTTTTGGCTGCGATGATGATTTTAATAAAACGCCATAAAAAAAAATGTGACCAGTGTTGTTGTTGAGAACATTTCCTCTAGTATGAGTACTTTTGCACGAATACGAGTATGAGTATGAGTACTTTACCCCGAGTATGAGTAGGAGTGCGTGTACATGGAATTTGTTCATGCGAGTACTAGTACGAGTACAAGTACATTTTCATGAGTACGAGTATGAGTATGAGCACAAAAGAATATGAGCATGGTACTCGTACTCATATTCTTTTGAACTCATACTCATACTCAACACTGCATGTGACCAAACCCAACTCAAGGAGTTAAACTCCCTGTCAAATAGCATTAAACCATTTTTTAACATATGTTAAAATTTCAACGTTTGTGACCAACCCAATAAAATGAGTCACAAGTCACTAATGTCATACATGTATCTTAACTTTTTTTATTGATGTGCTGCCAAAATGTACCTCCGGCAATCAAACTCCACCATAAACTTATCAAATTGTACAGAATTCCCAAACAATGCTTGCTAACACCCCAAATCCCTCCACCACACATCGCTCAATACTGGCTAGTATCTTCTTATCGATCTGACAACGTGCAGTAAATCCCCTGAGTTTGAAAAGCTCCGGGGCAATTGGTCGATATGGTTCAATCCTGCAGGATACCAGGTTGTTCTTTGGGGTATCAGGCTCAGCGTGCGGGTCACCAGCAAGGCAACCATATTGACTCTTTTCAGTCATCCATTGCGGGACAATGAGGAAACTGTGAGAACACCGAGTGTTTGAGCATAAATATTGAGTTATTGGTCTGCTCGGGGGAAAAGGGAGGGGATTTCTCCATTCTCGGTCAGGATTATAAGTCAGGTTCTTGTCCAGATCCCGCAAATATGGTAATGGAAGCCTGATTAAATATGTTAAGGCCTCATATGTGACCTGCCACCACAAAATGAGCTTAAAGTCGCACTATGGCTTTCTGAGTTACAAGCAGAAACAACAACTTTATGCTGAAAAGTCAATTTAGGGATTTTAACAACTGGATATTTAAAAACTTTCATATCCCAAAGTTTTTAAACTGAACCGATTCTCAAAATATTTTTTGAGGGGAATTTTTGTTGTTGTACAAATCACCAACTTTGAGCTTAATTTTCTCAAAACAAGGGGTTACGACTGATAACTCTAAAAGGTTTTATGGGGGGGGGGGGTGGGGGGCTAGAAATGAGATACCACAACACACATAAATATCACATTAAACTTTAAAGCTCCTAACTTGTACTTTCAGGAAACTCCATAATTTTGCTACTTGATGCTCATTTTGTGGTAACAGGTCACATATTAGGCCAACATGTTACACAAAAGCCTGAACTTAGGCTATTACCTGAGTACAACTGAAAACCGTAAATTGAAAAAAAAAGTTATCAAGGTACCCAACAAAACTACAGACTACAGATGAACAGAGCTGAAGAAATCATGAAGAGATGCTCTGCCGCGAAGACCAGTGAAATAAAACACCTCATCCAACGGGATCTACGATAACAGCTGAAAAGAACAAGACAAATGCCACCGACCCTCTGTCCGCTGCTTAGACATGTCACAAAAATGCAGCTTTTGTCCGGAGAGAAGAATGCCAGTGAAAGAACAAGCTGCCAGATCGGTCAATTGCTCAGGCCAGGGGCTGGACAGCTTAATCCAGTACTGTGTTTAGGATGATGAAAAGGGCGGCTCCTTTGGAGACTACTACACTGTTCATGTCATCTGTGTCAGCTTAGCACTTTGAGATGAATAATGACCGGATCAAAAGAGGCCTTGCAGAGGCAAGTGACCTGAAAAAGAGGAAATCCTTTCACCCTGAAAAAAAATGTTGTCCTCATGAGTAGATTGCTACATGGTCTTTTTGCAAACATAAAAAAATAAACTACCGAATTATTATGAAATACCTTACTTGACTGTAAGTAAATAATAGTCTCAAACTCTCAAGCATCCTGTGATATAATGGCAACTGTTGTGCTGTCATTTTGAAGAACAGTGAAATTTTGGTATCAATTTCCAGCAACCTACCATTGTTGGAAAAAAATATTCTCTGACCTGATAATTCCCAGACGTGGCATAAATTGCTCCGGTTTATCTGAAGTGGGGTCAAGGAACCAGACTACAAGAACAGCATTTTGTTTCGTTGTTTTCCCAGCATCTACGTGTACATGTATGCAGACAAAACTTGGCATAAATACTAACGCCCAAATCCATTCATTCCTGAAAATTACAGCAAAAGCAAATGTTGTATACACTACCTTTAATGACAAATATTAAGCATCTTCCTTAAAAAAAAAGGGAAAAATGCCCCTTATCTACACTTGTTCTGAGATCCTGTATACACTATTTACCATGATGGCCAACATTTTGTTTTCAAGATGGATTCCGCTGACAGTGGAGTCATCAAACCAATCCAAACTCGCAATAGATCGACTGGAAGGTATTCCTTCTCTTCCTTTAATTAAATGCATTTTTACGGATTAATTTTCTGGAAAAACCTCTTCCCCAAAAAAGAGGGAAGCCACCACAAACAAGCGGGCAGGGATGCTAAACATGGTTTTGTTTTTACTTGGCCCGATCCTTTTGATTTATTTGAAACAACTTACTTTCATTCTGTAAAGCTATGCCATAAAGTTTGCTCAACATGAAATTAAACAGGAACCATCTACCTGCAGCCAAAATGCCCCAAGCTCCTTTATTTCCAGCCTAAATCCAATGTTTCATGTATCGATATCGCACCTTGCCGACACCTGTTTCACATCAACACCAGTAACGCGATACACCTTTTCTTTCTTCAAAGCCGCCCACTAATCAATTAAGGTAATTGGAAAAACATGGCCAAAATGGAAATAAAACAAAGACGCACTAATGAACTTACCCACACAGCAAATCCCAATGTAAGTAGTGGTCGCTAAAACCAACAGAACCAGCTATGTTTGTTTTTAAATATTTACCTGCTGGTTTTGGGCTAGGAATGGTTTGACCTCCGAACAGGTCAATATAGACAAAGCACCTGCATTATGTATGAAAAAAAAAAAAAATAAAAATAAAATAAAATACCGGGAAGAGGGTGATGATACGTACCTCTGCATCCAGCCCTGTCCCCCCACCCCCAAAAAAATACAATAAAAATGACACGGTCGGTCGGTCTGTAATTCAAATTAGGAATACACCCAAATATTTCACTTTTTCGCTCCACAAGAAACATTAATATTCTTCAATAGCTCATTCTTGAATTTGAGAAATTTCAGATTTTAATGCAGGAAATTTATGAAAGGCTTTTGTCGAACATTCTTTTTCAAAAATCTCCAAATTTTGAAGAAGAAAAATCTGGCAGTTTTATGTCGAAAAGTTCTTAAAAATTCTTTAAAATATTTTTGAAATCTGAAAATACCAAAATGTCCAAGTACCAAATTCTCAAAATGTCATTATTTCCCATATTTCCCCTAGGGGTGTGCATCGGAACCGGGTACCCGAGTACCCGACCATTCATGTCAGGAACTGGTTCCAGATTATGAATCGAGTCCCCGTACAACTTCACATTATCGCATAGTACATGTAACTTCCCAGAAAATGAAAAAGGAAAGGTTTCAAATGTTATTTGTCGGGCATTTACAAAATTACAACCCGACTACATGGGAAACAAGCACAGATTTTATGTTTATGACGCTCACAAAAATTGACAATAAAGGGAATTTACCGGTTGTGTTTTTTGTAGTCTGAGTATGGATAGAGAGCCTCGACCAGACATAATAGCATGCCTCATTCCACAATAAATACAACTGTAAATAAAGCTTCTGTCTTTTGTGATATGCCGGCGCATGCACGTGCCGGAACATGTAATGGCGGATTAGTGATCATGTTTACTGGACACTTGACAGACAAGAGATTTTTCAGACTTTAGTCTGAAATCAAACTTTTGAATCTCAGAGAAAGACATTATTGCAACTTCCAGGATGGAAGTTTTGGGTTAGGTTTCTTTAACGGGGTACCCGGGTACCCGTATTTTTTTCAATCGGGTACCCGGTTCTTTTACTACCCGTAAATCCACACCCCTAATTTCCTCACCAAATTTCTCCCTAGAACTGTACTTGCTATAGACCTAACACTCTTTGACATGGAGGAAGGAGTCTCTTTTCCTTCCTCCATATGCTATAAACACAAAGCACCAGGGTAATCAATTTATTAATTAATGACCCCAGCACTATAGCCTGAAAACTTCCTGTTACTACTATTTCAATTACACCATAACAGCAGGAATCCCAATTTACTACATGTACTTTGAGTACCTTTAATTACCGATTTATAATTGGAAGCAGTACTTTAGAATGATTACAAGTGTCTGGATTACGGAATGCAATTATTTAAGTTTCACCCGGAACAAGGCTAAAAGCCACTCGAGGTATGGAGCTGCATGTACCAAAAGAAAGGGTCAAGGATACAAGAGGTAGGAATTAATATTCCTCTTGAAGCAGGAAAGATCGTAAGATGAAGGGACACATGCAACAGGCAAAGAATTCCATAGAGATACAGAACAAGGGAAAAAGCTATTTGTGACCCGCTCTGGAAAAAGTTATATTACATGTATGTCGCAAAATATGAAAAATGAGTTTTATGTATGTTTGGAAAGCCCGCAATGTAAGCTTTCATTTGGTACATGATAGAGTTCTAATACAATGTAATGGAACAATGCACTCTAAAAAGGTTATTTGTTCACTTTATTCACTGAAATCAACATTGTTGTTCACCAAACCTGAAATTTTAGATATTTAAGATGTCATTAAAGACAAAAAACTAAAAATTAATTTCGACGAAAAATTGCACCCTCTCAACGTTGAAAGGGCCATTACACGTAAATGCATAGCGCGACTTATAAAACCTTTTTCTGGAGCGGGTCACATTTACATAGCTTTTTTGTTCTACATCTAGGTGCAGCGAGAGTACACACAAATTCACCAACATGTAGATCCTTAGCATCGTTACTTCACACAGGCTATATCCCAATTTTGCCGCAAAGCAGTGGCACGGAAATACAGTGCCACTGCTTTACGGCAAAGTCTTTTTTTTAATGGACAATAGAATTTCTTCACCAATGACAGAAAAATAAAAATGTAATACACATTTAAAGAAAGATATTTCCACTTTTCTTGAAAACGACAGCACACCTGGTGCCATCATTTCACAGGATGATTGAGACTACTATTAACTTACAGTCTACATGTAGTAAGGGATTTCGTAATAATTCAGTAAAAAAAATCTGGAGGATTACCAATCGTGTACACTACATTTAAGAGGCACACAGGTTTGTTTTTTTATTAAAATGTATTAAAAGAAACAAATCCAACTTGTTAAAGAGCAGAGACTGAAAACCCAATCCACATTTGAACCCGGGTCACAGTGGTGAAAGGCGAGGAAAGTACCACAAGGCCAACCTGACTCACCAGTTGAAATGGATGAAGTAACTAAACTTACGGGGCAGCGAAAAGAATACCCCCAGAAATACTTCAAACTGTTGCTCTGCATTGCAACAAGAATCTCTCTCATCACAGACGAATTACTCTACATCCAAAATCATCAAACAGACCACATCCAAACAGATATCAATCATCGGCGATTCATGCTAGCGCAGGAATGTGCCATCACTTTATCACACTCCAAATAACAGAGTCTTAACAGAGAAACGATACCCTCAATGATAAATTGCATCCTTTGATATTATTTTTTTGTGAATGAGAAAGTGGCATCCTTACGTATATTTCTGTGAATGAAAAAAAAAAATAGCATCCTTACATTTATGTTTGTCAATGAGAAATGTTGGAAACTGGTCATGGAGAACTACGAGCTATTTGCATTCGAGAAGCTACTCACACATGACTATTGCTGCTCGGTCTGAAAATAATTTTATAACACCAATTGTAAAGACCTATAATATGACCCAATCACTACTATAAGTGTACGTTTGTCTGGTACCGACAAACGTACATATATTGGGTCATAGGTCTCTGTTAGAGAATTAACTTCACATCATGATAGCTTCTATGCCTACTTTTAAGCAGCCGCATGCTTTAGAATTTTTTTTTGAATTTTTGTTTTTTTTTACAAATTTTCTATCCCTAACTTAAATAAAATCTGTACACAATTCAAAGGGAAGAGCAGAAATACTTCCAAGTCCATTGCATTATGAATCAATTTGGGGGGGGCTCCATTGTCAGAGAAAGCCATCTTGAAAAAAAAATGGGGGTGGCCATTTTGAAAAAAATTGGGCGTTGCCATCTTGGAAAATATTACCTGGTGAGATAACAGGGCATCTTCCTTTTTGTGAAACAGTATGATGTAAACAAAATAATGTTATTCCGCTGAAGGCATTCGCACTTTCTCAAAAAACTGTTTGGAATACCTTACCATTTCTCGCTAATGAGGTTTCACATTTGTGGCATCAAGGTGTATACATTGCACACATACAATGATTTAAGTCAATCAATTTTAACATTCATTCCATTTCAAAGGTACCTGGCTGTAACTGCTCATGCATGCTCATGCATGCACATGTATGCACATGTAATGGCCTAAATTCAAGAACAAATCTAGATCAAGGTAACAGGTGCATCATAATTAATTGGCCATGTGATACAACTGCAGTGCATTTCCTAATGAGTGTGAGCTAATATTTCCCCAGTGTGTGCAGACTGCCAGGACTTGATAAGCCACACCTTGTCTAGACATTCCTCCTGCTTCTGTCATCCTCTTGATCAGACCCGGCAGGCCACACCCGTCTCTTGGCTCGTCTCCAATCGGAGATGACAGAAGATGCAATGTACTTTGAACACAAGGATGGGTCGTAAGAGGATGACATTATATAGTTGGGATTTGTTAGTTTAGTACAGGGTTTTTGTAAGGAGGTTTTTCTACCTTATTTTCGAAGGGATACGGGTGAGGCAATTTTAGGCCTTTTCGCACTGAACAAACTTTGGGGTCAGCACAGGGAGGAAAACAAGTGCGGATTCATACTTGACCATTTAACACCCTGAGCAGCACCGAGATTTATTTTGCCCAGGTTAAACTCAACCATGTCCCTCACCAGGGTTGGGAGTGGGGGTGGGAGTGAGGGTGGGGTGGAGTGGAATATGGGAGAGGGTGGGTGCACTGAAAAATTATGTGGGTTAAATTCACCCAAATTGTTAGTGGAAACTGCAATTACCCAAAATTTGGGTAAGCATATCTGAACACAACCGGATGAGAGTTTGTTTACCCAAATTTTGGGTAGTTGCAGTTTTCACCAACAATTGGGTAAATTTAACCCCCGTGATTTTTCAGTGTGGGGTGGGAGGTAGGAGGAAGGATTGGGTGGGGTGGGAGTGGGATGGGAGTGGGGTGGGAGTGGGATGTGGGAGTGGGATGTGGGGGTAGGATGTGGGAGGGGGTAGGATGTGGGAGTGGGATGTGGGGGTAGGATGTGGGAGGGGGTAGGATGTGGGAGGGGGTAGGATGTGGGAGGGGGTAGGATGTGGGAGGGGGTAGGATGTGGGAGGGGGTAGGATGTGGGAGGGGGTAGGATGTGGGAGGGGGTAGGATGTGGGAGAGGGTGGGGTGGGAGGTACAACAAATGTAGGAGGAAGGATTGGGTGGGGTGGGTTGGGATGGGATGGGGGTGGAGGTGGGATGGGGAGGGGTTAGGTCTTTACCAGGAACAGGTTTTGATATATTCTGACTGGGAAATTCATGAACCCCATTGCAATACCCCTGGTCATTCGCATTGTTCAAGTCAATATGATGGGAACACATTTGAAGCTTTCTGACTTAGTGTCAAACTGCTATACAGGGCAAGATATATGCAGCTCTGTCGGTACTTGAGGAGTGGCCGGTACGGTAACCCAGACATAACCGGTAACCCAGACATAACCGGTTTAAATCCCACTCAAGCCAGTTTTCTCTGTTCACTCTGAAAATGGATTAAAATTACCCGTCCAGTTTCTTGTAACTTGTGGTTTACTTGACACCATTCTGAAATTACTTTAATCCCTGAATTTTGGTCAGAATAGAATGCCGACAGTAATCTTTTATCAAGTGACTGCGTCCCTATAAGACCGTGTTTCACACCATCCCCCAATGGTAAGCCAAACACTGGCTGTATGGTCCCCAAGTGCAAATCAACCTGCCTTGGAATTTGTCCTGTAAACACGGGGGAATACTGTTTGTCCATAATGGTACGTGATAGCTCCCACTCTAAATCCAGCAACCCGCGTAGATGGTCGTTGCTTGAAACGTCAGGAGCTGCCAGCCAGACAAAAAAAAGTCTTGTTAATGGAATTGCTGAGAAGCCAGACTCGTGAATTGTCTAGGTGCCTGGGGTTATATGATCAAGTGTGGCTTAATTCAAACTGCAGCTTTATAGTATGACATCAATGAAAAAAGGAATTAAAGGGTTAGTGTAAAGATTTTTGTCACCATCTTGGTGTCTTTTGTCAGGTACGTGTACAAGGCCAAAATCATATTGTGCAACTAGAACAAAAATCGAGCTGGCTTCCAAAACGAAAGTAACAAGGGAAGTCTTTTTGACCTCTTGAATACGGACGACGGCCATGGCCTTGGTTTGAAAAAGACCAACTGGCCAGTTGTTGTCTACAAACACATTCCTGCACGTACTCAATCCATTGTTGCTTATTGTTTGTAATATGCTTGGCTGCACGAGGTGATCGCTGTCATCCAAATCAAATTCTCAAAAGGACAGAAATGAGAGTCTATCACTCAGACTCAAAAGATTGTGAACAATGGATTGTGAAGATGACCTACATGTACAATGATTAAGTTAATCAGATTTGATTTAATAGATTGCAGTGATAACATACTGAATACAGAATTTGGTATTTTTGCGCAGAAGCGTAGAGAATCTACATGCAGGTACAATGGTTAGAGTGTCCAACTTATGTGTGTGGTGGTGAACTTGTTTTTGCATTCAATGTGGGACCTTTCACGAGAGAGGACAACAGGGTCCCCGGTTGAGAAAGGTCCTTGCCAAAAAGTTAAAGTATGAACAATAGGTCGTCACTGATTGAAGGTGTTTACTGGGAGATCATGGTGTTTGTGTTCTTTAGCAAGACACTTTACTGCGATAGTACAATTGTTTCTCTCCACCCAGGAGTATAAACGGGTACCAGTGAGCGTACATGTATAACTAGATTACACTGATCTCAAACTGCTGCATAACTGATGGCCTGATGACCAGGGGTAATAATTACAAAAGACTTTGAGACATGTATTTGTATAAAGCTAGCACTATACATTACCACTACTACAGTACATTCATTACTATAAATTTGAAATTTGAAATTTTGGATGCTAATAGTTAAATTTTTGGTTATTAACTGCAACAGCATTGAAAACAGCCAAGTGGAAGATGTGTTTTGAAAGCTAAAATTTCCTGACGCCAACAGATTGTGTTTTTTGTACTGGGGCTGTTTATTGTAGTAGTTCCTACAGTCTAACATTAAACCAAACCGCAGTCTGTAATAATGTGCCCATGCATACAATCCGCATGCATGCCCGGGGTGTCACGTCCACATAACTTGAATAACATGAATCCCATTCCACAGGCCCCATTCTCATTGTACCTGTCAATGGCAGACATTATGGTACGCTTGTCGGAAGCAATTATAAGCCATTGCTTTGAACGATGAATTCCTTCCCAGCGACATGACCGGATCGATAGCCACAGCATTAAGCAAAAGCCCGTATTACACGCAGTCGAATCTGCAGATCCACACCATTTAATAACTGTGAAGGTCGGGGGCCCTTGTAAATAAATAATGGATGCTTTCTATTTGAACTTGTGCAGGTTTTTTCGAGATATGATAGAAAACAGAGAACACCTGTTTTACCTTTATTACAATTTCCAGCGGACTGTGAGCTCCTTTGAGAGCCACAAAAAGAAATTCCTGAAAAGTGAATGCTTATTGTACAGTGCCACCCGTTTTTGTCTTTCGTATCAGAACTGATGACGGTAACATGAGTAGTTTGTTTCTCCCTAAGAATATTTCTTTTCCCAATGCAAATACCACGTAAAAGGTCTCTGGTTTAAACAACATATGTATTTTTTTGGTCATCTCACTTCCATCCATTTCTTGTACACAAATGAACACTGTACATTGTACACATACATGTACATGTAGGGGTGTACGTGCACTGTATATATCTCCGAGGACAAGAGAAGAAAGGAAACACAAAGAAACCTTTCAGTCCTCGAACGTAGAGTCTTTTGTTGAAATCGGTCCTCGAACGTAAGGATACGTGCTTAGTCTATGGGGGTTGGTTATATTAAAGGAACAATAGGAAACACAAAGCATTGTCCTCGGACGTATTGGGGAAGTACGACTGTATGATTCACAGTTCAAGTACCATACATTAACAAGCAGTTACACTGAAAAGGCAATTTTCAAAAATCGGCTATCCCACAAACTGTTCACACCATTAATTCTCTGAACTTTATTTAGTTACTGTAAGTTTTTATCTTACTTATTACTGTTTTTTCCTTTCATATTTTAAATAATAATTTGGGTTTCTTTTTATATAAAACTGGTATTTTAAGGTTAAGTGTCCCATGAAATTGGACCAGGGCAAGATCCACAAAATATGAAATACCGGTAGCCCATCCGCCACAAAAATTTGTTCTGAGCCCAAACCTTCCATTTATAAACAAATATTAACATGATCTTTCTATACATACATGCACCCATCCCCATCTTCAAAACTTATTATCAAAATTTAACTGGGATTTTGAATTCTCAGACTCTTCAAACTAATACAATTCATATTGTTGTGCCACATGTCAGGCCCTCGTAACTTAAAAATATAAAACAATTTATAGCCCCCCCCCCCCTTATGTTAACTTGCCCTCACTTGCAGTCTTGAGAAATTTGACAGACAAGGCACCAATGGTTTTTATTTTCCACCTGGGACTGTAACCAGGCCCAACACTGACAGGGTTCCTGACTTGGCTGTGAGTTGGGGAGCCATTGACCGAGGTCAGCCGCCCGGGACCCAGCCTGGCGTCAGTACCCAGCCCAGCTGGACCCCCAGACTCCAACTGATGCTAAGGACGTTGCAGGAGTCCCTATTCTGAGAGGGGAAATCACTGGGTATTTTTGTGCAGCAGCTTTCCAGACTTGTCAATTTGTCAAAATCATGCAACACTGTCATGTATACTTTGCCGTGACATGCCCTGATCCTTTTAATTTTATTCTCATCCCTCTCAGTGAATTTCTATTTTTTTTCACACATTGGCTTGATTTATCCAAAAACAAAAATGGCAGAGACAAATCTGGAGATCGGAGAGTCGACATGAAGTTGATGAATTGAATCCTGCTCCTGCCAGTTTTCTTTGTTCACTTTGAACAATTATCAGTGGTGAGATTTGAGGAAGATGAAAAATCTACAAAAGATTCATAGGCATTTATTTTGTATGGCGTTGCTGAAAATTGCACAAGAAAACTGCATTTTCTCACCAAAAGATACGGTTCAAAATTTCCCAAATATTATTTAAAAAGACTGTTTCAGGGTGCAGAAGTCATTTGAGAATGATAAAAACAATTTAAGGACCAAAAAATCTTCCAGAAATCTGGAAGACTAAAATCAGGACAAATCTCACCCTGAATTATTTGTTACGTCTTTTTTATGTCTTGCTACAAAACACAGACTAGTCTTGCAACTGGACCCTACGCTAACCCTGCAATCCAACCATATTAATAAGATTTGGCATGCACTCTAGCAACGTGAATGATAGAGTGATCAGAAGTTGGTCAAATTTTTCTCAATTTGCAATCTTTTGAAAATGTAAATTGAAATGCCCGTTTTTCCTTGCAGTTTCCCAGTTCAGCTAATTTAGAAACCTGTACGTGTCCAGGTACATGCATTTCAACAGCCCCAGCATTCCCTTTTTAAGTTCCTGAAACTAATTCCTTTCCCCTGTCCTAAAATTCCCACATTCCAGAAATTGTGGAATACCTTCAGCTTCCATGATTTCAGTAGCTACAAAATATATTTATGTTTTTTGGAATGAGTGTCACCAACAGAGCCGGACACGTGTGCTTCCCTTGCTACGTGAGGCTTTTAGCCGGCATGACTAGCTAACGAACCAGAATAATTCTGTTAAAATAATTTGTTAAATTAACTAGAAAATCCCAGCCTTGTGCTCAAGCCTGCGTGAAGTGGGTAAAAAGATAGCGGAAAGTGGCCCCCATGTTAAATGAAATGGGGCGTTTAAACTGCACCTCAGGCTTAACCCTATCAAGACAGACTGGCTTTTTTGTGTGTCTCTCGGGAGGGGGTTATTGTGCCTCCTCTGTAATTTAATCTGTAATAAATTTTTGATTTGGCAGAAACAGGTGTGGGCTGCTAATGTTCAACACAGCATTTTTGGTCCTTTTTGGTCTACTGCTCGCCTCATCACCTTATCCAGACGCACCACTCACATCACCCCCGTCTTGAAGTCCCTCCACTGGCTCCCCATCGTTGATCGCATTGCCTTCAAGATCCTTTTTCTAGCTTTCAAGTCACTACAAGGAACTTCACCGGACTACATAACGGACATTATCACGCAATATCAACCGTCACGTAGCCTTCGTTCGACCAGAGCACTACAGCTTACTGTTCCCCGTACCAAGCACTCTTGGGGAGACCGCACTTTCTCACGCGCCGCTCCCGAACTCTGGAACAATCTACCCCTTGAAATTCGTCAGTCATCATCATTGTCTGTATTTAAATCTTCTCTCAAAACCCACACGTTTACCTTACGTTTTTGTGTTTAATGAGTTGGTATTCATTATTTCTGTCAATGGTTTTCCGTTAATCAAATTTAATTTAATTTAAATTTAATTTAATTTAAATTTAATTTAATTTAATTTAAATTTAAATTTTATTTAAATTTTCATTGTATTGTGCGCTATGAGCGTCTTGCTTGGCGGATACCGGCGCCTTATAAATGTTCATTATTATTATTATTCGTGGCATAGGCCTAATTCCCATAATTTTCATTCAAATGCCTTTCAATTTGGTACATGTACATGTACATGTACCATTTGTATGGCTACATGTATCTACCTGTGTCATTAGAATTCAGTTGGAAAGTCGGGGAATTTTGTTATTTTACAAGGAGTCGTGGAAAATCTTTCAAGAAAAAAGTTACTGAAAAGTCATGGAATCTTATTTATTTATTTATTTATATATTTATTTATATATTTATTTATTTTATTAGATAATTTTGCAGGCAGAATTACATACAAATTCATTAAAAATAAATAATATACACTGTACATTGAAATACAATTACACAATCATAGACTTTTTAGATGTAAAAAGTTGCCATTGGAAAAACCCTAATTCGTGGAAAAGTCTAGGAATTTAAAGGTAGTGTACACGATTGGTAATCCTCCAATTTTTGTACTGAATTATTACGAAATACCTTACTAGAGTGTAAGTTAATAGTAGCCTCAATCATCCTGTGAAATGATGGTACCAGGTGTGCTGTCGTTGTCAAGAAAAGTGGAAATTTATATCGTTTTCCAATGATTTCCGGCCGGCAATCATTGGGAAAACTGGCCTGTAGCCTTTAGTCAAGGCACGCTTGGCTACCCTTACAAGTAGCGCGCCGCGCCCCGGACATGATGGCATATCCGGGGCGCGTCATGCGCCCAGAAAGCCACGCGCGCCTTGACTAAAGACTATTATCTGCCCGACGGTTGAAAACGAACACCGTTTTTCTCAGGTCAGCGGAACGACATTTCCTATAAAAATACTGACCCCCAAATCTGCCTATTTCTAAAAATTGCAACAATGACCAATCATGTACACTACCTTTAAGATTCGTGTCATAATCCTGCAAGGAGCATCAAAATGGCTCGGATTTTACAAAACTCCAAATATTCTCCCAGTTTACACTGACTGCCTTTAAAATCTCCCCCATCTGTTTCCCAGCTGTGAGGGTTGGGAGTTGCTGTCAAGTCCAAGGAAGTTGTCAAAATACGCCATGCCTACCGATGCTGACAGAGGGGGATAAAGATACCTGGTTACCAGCTGCTTAGCAACCGGTATCCCGGCAACAAGATGGAGTGTCTTGGCCCTCTGGGAGGGTCATCCTAATGCTTCACTCCTTCACAAACTCATTGGGCAATTGCCAATTTGTCTTATGTGTGTTATTGTGGCTACTGGCCGTTAAGAAAAAAAAACATGTACTGTGTACTTGACATCACCAGACAGCACATTACTATTTTTTCCCCCAGAAGTTTCTTAAAACCCCTAGATTAGTTTACTCTTCCCACTACTTTGTAAAAGCCCTTTGATCTTGTTAAAAGGGTTTTCAATTAGTATAATTACACCTGTTTATTAACAAATCTTTCGCAAAACCATTTAAATTTTTATATTAAAAAGAGAGAACTTTAAGATACATACATGTACCTACATGTATGAAGGTAGTGTACACGATTGGTCATCCTCCCTATTTTATTTTACTGAATTATTACGAAATACCTTACTAGACTGTAAGTTAATAGCAGTCTCAATCATCCTGTGAAATCATGGCACCTGGTGTGCTGTCGTTTTCAAGAAAATTTGAATTTTATATCATTTTCCAATGATTGTCGGCCGACAATCGTTAGAAATAGTCTAGTTCCCTGACCGGATAATTCCTGGACGTAAATTGCTCCGTTTTATCTAAAGTATGGTCAGGGAACCAGACTACTAGAACATATTTTTTTCTCTCTACGCAGACAACGGTTTTTCCAGCATCTACATGTACATGTATGCACACAAAACCTCCCAAATCCATTTATTTCTGAAAATTACAGCAAAAGCAATTGATGCATACTACTTTTAAATGGTGAAATGCAAGTTCACGTTCTTTTTGTAAAATTGTTGTTTTACAATTTTGCAACTTCTAAAATTGTACTTCATTAAGTTATTTCTAAAATTACGTCATTAGGGAGGGCTTGTTTGGTAAAAAAGAAAAATGGCTTAAATTCAGATAACAAAACTGGCCCCTGTGAAGGCACCCTGTATATGGTCTATCCCCTTTGTAGGAGGCTTTAACTTCTAGGAGCAAAATAGGCCTACATGGCATTGTATTAACAGGGCACGAAGCAACACACATGTGCTCGATATCCATGCGCTCAACTTTTTAACTCTAATAACGTTGAAAAACTAAATTAATCTGCACTGAACTTGTAGTGATGTCATCGCTTTAGTTCTCCACTGAGACTGACACTCCATTCCGCCTGCCGCTTGTTTTTGCATTCAAATCATTGCTTTAGTGAATCAGGACTTGACAGATAACCATTTTTTTGCGGTGGGGAGACCTGATGAATTCAGCGCAGTCAATTTCCTAGTGATAAATGACTTGTTGTGCTGGGGATGTGAAGTGGGAATGTTGGCTGATGGGTTTTAAGAACGGATGAGGATGGATGGGGCTTTTCCCTAGATGTACAGGTATGGTTCAAGTGCTTTATGGAATGTCTCAGGCAAAATGGTCAATGTTAAAGATGTCATCTTGTGAATGAAGTTGTAGCAGCGATACTTGGAACGCATGCTGGTCGGAAGCATCTTGAATGCCATTCAAAAATGACTTTAAATTAGTCCAGAAAATTTGGTCTGATTGACTCTTGAAACCACACACAAAAGATCTGTTCTCCACACAGGTTTTGTTCTGTCAGAAAAACCCAGGAAAAAGCTGGTAAATTAGTTACAGAAGTCCATTACTTTCCCAATGCATCACATCACTATTCATAAGCTGACTCAACTTGGCAATAGAAACAAACTTTGCTTTAGAAATCCTACTTAATAACAGGTATTTAAATGCCAAAAATGGTAAGAAAACTTGTTTATAAAAATAAATGCTTTTAAATGTTTTTTCTTGAAATTCAATATTTGATTCCAAATCTAGCCTTAGATCTCGAATAAATTATAGAAATTACCTTAGTGTGTATATCACAAATCCCACTTGGCTGTCAGGGTTAGCTGATTTAAATCACGTTGATTTAAATCACTTATTTCACTATACATGTTCGCACAGTAATCAGTTCTTTCTCTACCTTGTTTTTTTTACATCTTTTCCTTCTTGTATACCACCATTACAAAGCCATTTTATTCCTTTTTCTCTGTGTACAAAAACATGTATTTCCATTCGTATTATCAATTTTCCCTGACAAGTTGGAGTGGCGACTCCTTAAGCCGTGTCCGCACTGGACTTTGTTTTTGGAAGGTTTTACCGAGACGATGGTAAAATGAAAAATGGTCAAATGTGACCACTGTCCGCACTTGGACTTTCGACACTGGAAAATGTTACCGAGACCGTGGTAGAAGTAACCGAGCTGTCAGTATAACGACTCATGAGGGTGCTTTGCGTGACCTTTCTACATTGACGCGATTGACCCAAATCACGCGTGCCTTTTCATTTTTCCGGCTGATGTGTACACGTAGGCCTACATCTTTAGCACCAATCAAACTTCCGACTGTATTAATAATAATATCTGCCATGATTGCGACCAAAAGAGGAACAACGCACTGGAATTTGGAAACTTGCCACGTGCACCGCACCGCGGTGAAACAATGCAAAGCGCATGCGTGGTGTCCCTGTGTAGCATGGCCTCGCGCTCGGGCCGGATGTACGCTTTCCTGAGCCGCTTTTACCGACTCGCACTTTCCGCACTGGACTTGCCGTTTCGGGAAAAGTTACCTGGTCAGTTTTCCTGGGCAGCAGTTGACTGGTAGAAATAACCGCTGGACTCAGGAAAAGTAACTGAGAGGAAAACGTCCTAGCCTGTCCGCACTGGACTTAAAATGGGAAAAGTACCTATCGTCTAGGTAAGTTTTACCCAAAAAAGTCCAGTGCGGACAGGACTTTAGATACATGACAGTTTGCAACATCATTTCCTGAAGTTAAGTCCGTGAGCCAAACTCATCGATGACAGGTACAAAGTGACAAAACCACTTTGGCATTTTCCTCCTTCGATCCGACATGTTAGAATTACTTGATCAATGGAATCATCCAGCTGAAAGCAAACACATGTTTGGTGAGTAGATGGAATTTGCGTCGGGATGATGTAAATTAGAAGAGAGTTTTTTTCTCTAAGTTCCCGATGTAGTGTATAAGCACTGTATGCTCAGTGCTTTCCAAAAGCCTGTGGAGTAAAATTGACAGGCTTACTCGGGCGGGACTCAAACCCACGACATCCTGCTTACCAGTGCAGACATATTAACCACTTGACCACCGAGCTTGCCGGGGTCGGCTGGCCAATTCAAATCAATGTAGCAGCGGGTACCGCGTAATCAGTTTTGTAGATGGAATTTGTGTGTAGCTGTTTCAAACATATGTTTGACAATTTTGTTTCCTCACAATTGATTTGTGACTGTGGAATGTCTCTGTACATTACTGGATCCCGTTACGCCTTGAGTAGGTCAAAAGTTCAGTGCTTTCACTTATCGGAACAGAGTTCAGCAATTTCAGGCCATCTGTAAATTGTTTCTAGTTGAATGAAATCTATGATAAAAGCATGAAATTAATCAAATACTTGAAAAAAACAAAAACCTGCATTAGGAAGTGTCTGCCCGAGCAAACAGTCGGGGACACTTAGGAAGGCATTAACCTGGTCTAAAGGAGATGTGAATTATAATTGTGGAGATGTGAATTATATCAAATTGAGGGCAAGTGGGTACAGGTTTCCAGCAGTAGTGTTTGAGTGCTTGTACAGGCCTACATTCTCAGAGTACAGGGCTTTACCTCGGGTGCCATTTGCCACCTCGGGTGTACAAAACACATCACAACAGACAACAATTGTATTGTAGTGATGTAAAAAGTAACTATAATTGTGCATGGCACGTGAGAGCAGCACGTACATACATTGTATACGGGCGTGCGTGCATAATTATAGAGAGTTGTAGTGATGTGAAAAGTAACGATAATTATGCATAGCACGTGAGCAGCTGCGTACATGTACATGCGTGCGTTGCGTACATGCGTGCGTGCGTTGCATACATGCGTGGGTGCGTTGGTGTATTCAAACCGCGGACGAAAAATGCCAGAGAACAAAAGAGAACAATATCGTCCGCGATTCCCAGCATACGTCCGCGATTGGAAGTGTGTACAAAACCTATGGAGGCCTTCCGAAAAAGTTAGAGTATAAACAAAAGAGGAACAATGGGACGTCCGCGTTTGGAGGTCGGTACACGACTGTGTGCGTGCGTGCGTGCATGCGTGCGTTGCGTGCGTTGCGTGCGTTAAAGATGCGTGCGTGCATGCGTTAAAGTAATTCGAGAATAATATTATGAAAAGGAATTTGAATAACAGTTGAAGTTTTACTTGTTCTTAAAAGAATTTAGGGAGTTGGCGTTTGGCGGTTGAAGAAGTAGAGTTGGCGTTTGGCGGTTGAAGAAATAGGGTTGGCGTTTGGAGGTTGAAGAGGAAAGATGTAGTTTGGGATCTGGAAAAGGAAATAAAGTTTAAAGAGATTTTACAAACACTACACTTTGAGGTGCGACTGTCTTTGTTGGTTCGTCGTCCAAGAATTATTCAGAAGTTCCCCTTCCCGACTTCACACAAAGTTTTCCCGGGACTGCGTTTCTGAACTCTGACGCTTTACAATGTATTATAGTCCATTAAATAAAAGTTAATTGATGTACAATAAATTAACGATCAATAAATGTTTCAGCACCTAACAAGAAGGATGAATCCAGGCATTGTACTAGCCGAAACATGCAACTTTTAAAACAAATATACCAGAACAAATAAAGCCCTTATTTTCAAAATCCTGATATTTACTCTGCTCGACATAACAAAATGACACCAATAAATCTGGTCTCATAATGGTGGTCTCAATAATGTTCAAACATGTACCTACACGTAGATGTTTGGGACCTCACCCTGAACCCCCAACAAACCAGTACCGGTGATATACAGCACCAGACTCCCGAAGTGGCAACAAACATTCCCAGTCAGGACTCCAAAACAGACAAGAGGGGTATAAAATTGAACAAAGGGTACACTGAAATACCCTCGTAGTCTGATTGAGAATCAACAGTTGCTAGGTGTTCTGTTTTGCAAGCCATATATGCAAATTCCCATGGGTGAAACCGGCATTCCGACATGTTCTGAACCATGCTGTGGTTTTCTTTTACATTACTTGGAAAGAAGCATTAGAAGAAAGAAAAGAACATTTATTTCTATTACACCTCAATTTGTGAAGTCTGCAACTCTTCAAATTTAACTTTCCACTAGGCATACGCCAGATTCCAAAGAACTGAGTTACTCTTTGTTATTATTTGTTTTTATCAGGGAAAGGTTTCACTTGTGTATCATATCCTTTATATAACATCAAACAAACCACAAGAGAAACCTGTTGAAAGAATTATCAAGGTGAACAAAGAAAACTGGCAGGAGCGGGATTTGAACCTGTGACCTCCGGATTACCATACTGGTGCTCTCCCAAGCCAATTTGCCCTATGTTGGCAATATCCCAAATTGTCAGTGTCTTTGTTGGGGGGGGGGGGGGGTATTAATGGTGTATAGACAGCCTTTATGTTAACACTAAAGTTACTCTATGCATTATTCCTCCACCCTGTATGAAACACAGCTTTTTGATGAAAGTCGCCCAATACAAGGACAAAAGCCACTGTAGGTAAAGGGCTACATGTACAACAGAGGTTGTTGGGAGTTGGGCACATTTTAGGTTGCCAGCCCTACCACACTTACGGGTTTTTCTGGGTCCATATTTAAATAGAGGATACATGTAAATCTTCAATAAATACCAAAGAAATTATCCCAATTTTCAGACCTACAGACCAAGGCGGTGTAACGTTCACTGCAGTTGGCGGGACCAACTCAACTCCCCAAAGCTTTTACAAAACGGCGTAAAATAGGCTATACATAACTTATGACAAAAATACACAGAGTTAAAGGCCGTGTACATGATTGGTCATTGTTGCAATTTTCAAAAATGGGCGGGTTTGAGGGTTAGTATGTTCAAAGTTTTGCGTTGTTGGATGGCGGAAAAACCGAGAGAAAAACGGCGCTCGTTTTCAACCGTCGGGCGGATGATAGCCTTTAGTTAAGGCACGCGTGGCTACCAGCTGGACACGTGACGTGCCCTAAATGCCAGCATGTCCAGCGCGCCACTCGTCCGGGTAGCCACGTGCGCCTTGACTAAAGGCTACAGGGCAGTTTTCCAACGATTTCCAGCTGGAAATCGTTGGAAGACGGTATAAATTTCCACTTTTCTTGACAATGACAGCACACCTGGTGCCATAATGTCACAGGATGATTGAGACTACTATTAACTTACAGTCTAGTAAGGTATTTCGTAATAATTCAGTAAACAAAATTGAGAATTACCAATCGTGTACACTACGCTTAAACAGCTACTGAAGTCCTACTAAAAGCAGGGACCCACTCAACAATTTTCATATCCCTGGAATAAATTGGCTAAATCCCTCTCGCACAACAGTAATCCACACAGCTTGAGATAATCCAGCTGATCTGGGGATAAGCCCAGTCAAAGGCCTGCATCATGTCATCCTGGGATTACTGAGCATGTAGGTCATGACCTATGACATCAGTAACTCACACGATAAACGCCCTCTGTTGATTTCCACATTTTGCGATTTTAATGAAAGCCCACAAAACGGTGCACAGGGTTTTGCACTTTGAAGAGTACGAGGTCAACTTGAAAACAGGAGAGGTCAACTCAAAGCCTGCAAAGTCAACCCCAACCTTGAAAACTTAATTCAAAACTCTAGAAACTTAAGTCAAGTAGAAACTCAAAAAGTAAAATTGATACTCGACAAATCAACTAGAAATTTAAATAGTCTACTCAGAACTCAAAGACTTAACCTGAAAACTCAAAAAACTTAGGTTGGAACTTGAAGAATCCACTCAAAATAGGAAACTCGAAAAGTCAACTTGAAACGTGAAAAATCACCCCCTTAACTTGAAAAAGTCAAGTCGAAACTCAAAAAAGTCAATTTGAAAAACTGAAAACTGAAGAAAGAAATGGAAACTTGAAAAATCAACTCAAAATGTGCAACTTGAAAAAGCAAACTCGAAACTCAAAAAATCAACTCGAAACTTGAAAAACTTGAAACTTTAAGAAAAGAAACCCTCTCTCTGCAGGCGAGTTTAATTGAGTTTCTTTTGGTTACCACTAGCCTGATATTTGTTGTCCGAGATTCAAACTCACCTCAGAAATATTATAATGTCCGAGTTCAGTAAGCGTCGGGGTTGCAACGTCACACATGGGTACCTTGGAAAGTTTGTTTTGTTATTTTCAGCATTACGCACAATGGGTACCGCTCGAACCACAATTGTCAGACATCCGGAAAGCACTCAGCATAAGTGCAATGCTTCATGAGTAATCATGACCACAGTAAAATACTTTTTTTTCCTGCATAAGTTTACACAATGGAATCCAAAGGTCTGTGCTTCGTTTGTTCTGCTTTCATACAAACTGTGCAGCGGCAATGTCACGGTGTGTGGCCATGTTATAATTATTCGATTCCAGCAAAGCATTTTCTATACAAAGATGAAAACACACCGTTAGCAGTCTAAATTGTGCCTGTTCGTTTATGACATGAACACATCCAGGACGGCATTATTTCAAAAAAGTCACAAAAATCGGGTCGCTTTTCTTTTTGTTTTAATTTCTTTTTGTTTTAATGAACAAGTTTTGTTACGATAATTGCTTTTACATGTAAATACAGCTACATGTACGATGGCACAATCGTGCATTTCGACGTGAATTTCGCTTTTAACCCCTTGAGCACGGTATTTTACGGGAGACGTCGGGGTGTTGCGGCGGCTCTGGCATTTGCAATGGCAGCCCCTAAGCCATGGAATGCTTTGCCATGGCACATACGTAGTGAACACAGACTTGACCCTTTTAAATGTAAACTTAAAACCTTTCTTTTTAATGTAGCATTTGTAAATTAATGTGATTTTTAAAATGGTTTTTAGTGTTTCTTATTAGTAATTTTGTGTCACCGTGTCGAGTAGTTGGATGCTTAATTACGTAGGTAGGGTTAGAGGCGTCTGTCTCCGGGAAAGGTCGAGACATCACCGATGTCAGCAGGGTTAGGCTTAAGTAATATATTCTCCCTGTTGGCGGGACAGACGTATCCCCATACTGCGGTTTGGGCACTGGCGCAGTGACATAATTTTATATATAAATCCCTCTGTCTTTTTGTTTTATTTTAAAGTAGTTACTTTTAATTTTGATTCTGTAATGCGCTTTTGATCATTTGTATGCAAAAGGCGCACTATAAATTTTAAATTATTATTATTATTATTATTATCTGGCAGCCAAGCGAAACGGCCACAATGTGTTTGTGCAGTCAAGCATGACATACACAATAATCCAACAATGGATTGAAACTGCACAAACAGCGGCCAATGGCGTCATCCGGCCTGGTGGCACTGGTTCTTTTTTTGCGCCATATGGCGTCTTCCGTACGCAAAGGGTTAAATAAGTTATAGGACATGTACATGTATATGTTTTGTATCAATTTCCAATGATGTTTGGCCGACCACGATTGGATAAACCGAACACTGCCCCCAATTTACCAAATTTAGTTAGTCCACATTTTGTTTGCAATCAGTTATACATCCGGGAACGGGTGCAAGCCAGCTAGTCTGGTTCCCCGACCTGACAAAAAAAGTAGGAAAAATAGGAATTTCAAGAAAAAGGTAGGAAAAGTAGCAAGGTAAACAAGTAGGAAAAATTGGAATACAGGTACTTGAAAGCCTGCAAACCTCAGGCCTTGAACTGGGGTGAGATTGGCCAAAAATGAAAAATCCACGAAATCCACACAAACAAATCCACGAAAAATAAGGGTCTCAGATCAACATATAGTTTGTATTTGCCTCAAGGCACCCCTTTAAAATATCAATTTTTATTGGTCTATATGCACTTTTACAGGGTAAAAACACCTTTAAGACAACACCTCGGGAATTCCAGATTGCAAAAGTGATTCTTTAAAAATTCAAAAAAAAACCAAAAAATCCCGAAATCAGGAAAAATCCTGACAAATCTCACCCCTGCTTGAACCTCAAGTGCAGCTCCTGAGGTACCAATCTGAACACACAAGTACACAACAAATTCACAAATCCCTTTGCCTTTGCTAAATCCCGAAGACAAACTGACTTCAAGTGTCAGGTCCCGTTATTCCAAATCACAATGGTAAAAATACACCTCGGTGGGTATATCTTATAACCTTAGCGCCCTGAAACCAGTTTTTGTTTGCCAAAAATACATCCGGATCCGATTTCTGATATCTTTTGTGTTTGTGGGAACCGCTGATCGCCTGACAGTGGAACCCTAGGGTCAGCTGACATTCTTGCAGGATGGAAAAAAAAGTCAAACATACAATGGATCTTGGCATTCTGAAGCATAAAATGTCAATATTTTGGCTCAGCAAATCCCTATTGATAGTTTGTTGGCTGAGCGATCAGGGCCAAGCATGTAGATGGTGTCAATACTACCCCATGTATGGTGCCCTTTTTATCCATCTACAAGTAATTTTAAAATAAATGTGCATTCAGAAATTTAGGCAGATTTTGAAGCCGCCGCCTCCCCCCCCCCCCCCCCCCCCCAAACAAAGACACTGACAATTTGGGAGACTGCCAACATAAGGCAAGATAGCTAGTAGAGCACCAGTACGGTATTCCGGAGGTCGCAGGTTCAAATCCCGCTCCTGCCAGTTTTCGTTCAGATTAATAAGTCTTTGACAACATTGTCATTTTTCAAAGACATGGAACAAAAACAGGAATTCTGAGTCTCTCCTTGCCCTTGGAAATTCAGCAGTTTAGAACTTGGCCTGTCAGTCTCAGGCCAAAAAAAATAATACATGTTAAAATATTGCCAGCCATCATCTAAAAATAGAAGTAAAAAAAAAAGGGGGGGGGGGCTCATGCTTCCTGTTTTGAAAATGCCATGATGCTAAACAAGTTTTTAAACATTATTTTGCCTTACAATGTCAACGTTAGGGTCAGTACCTGTGTCAAGCACACAAATTTTACTTCAAGTATTAAACATTGTATGCATAATGTGAGAACAGCCTACACGTACAGTAAACTTTTAATTAACGACTTTTAAATAATGACTTTAAGTTCCAATATATATCAAGCAATTAATCTTTATCTCTGGGGGCACACTATCCACATCCTATCATCAAGCAAAGCCAGAACCTTTCTCTTCAGTTAATTCACTGCGGGCTGAGCACATCAATAAAAGACCATGTCCCTTCCAGCGAAGAGAGAAAAGGGGGGAAGATTTGATGGATGAACGAATGCCCATTTTCCCGCTGGACATAGAGCCGACCGGGGGAACAAAACATTGCGGACTGCTCCACCAGACAGAGCCTAAATATTCCGAACTCCCATTGCATTATGGTAGGAGTGCCCAGCCGCTTGTAAACTCACCCCGGGGTTGTACACCCTAATTCCTTCTGGATTTCAAAGGATGACCGTTTTCCCCTCCAATAAAGAAGGTGAATTGGGTAAATGGCTAATTTAGGGATTGATTGTTCAGCCCCTGAAGTCCCCATTCAATGTCCGCTAGGAGGGACGGGGGAGAAAATTAAGTCGTTCGGTCCTACATGTACATTGTATAAGTCAGGTTCCCAGGTTTTGGTTGGAGGGAAGCGACGGCGGGCCAAAAGTGGCCATGTTGCTTTTGTCATTGTTGTAAAAAAAAAAAAAAATAAAAAAAAAATAAAAAAGCCCAAAGACCATCTAGATCGTTATCTTCCGAGTTCAAAGCAATTATTACACATAACAACGTCAAACAAACTGCAACCACACTTCTGACTAATGCTGCCACCCCCCCCCCCCCCCCCCCCCACAACAAAGACACTGACAATTTTGGAAACCGCCAACATACATGTAGGGCAAGATAGCCCAGTTGGTAGAGGCATGGGTATGGTATTCGGGAGGTCCCAGGTTCAAATCACACTCCTTCCAGTTTTCGTTTTTTCACTTTGAAAATTCAGTTATTACACAATTAATGTTGCTACCAACATATTGCAGGCTTTCTGTCCCCTAAAAATGATTTTTTTTAAATCTCCAATAGTTCATGCACATGTACAAATTGTACTGTAGGTATAGTTTGTGTATTTTATGTACTCAATCACATTCTGATAAAGAATTTAGAAGCTTAATTTTTCTACTTCCTACACATGCACACATTTGCTCCATGGGTGTAAGCTTTTCAGTTCTGATGTTTTGAAATTATAGAAAGCATTTAAAGGTAGTGTACACGATTGGTAATTCTCCAATTTTATTTTTACTGAATTATTACGAAATACCTTACTAGGCTGTAAGTTAAAAGTAGTCTCAATCATCCTGTGAAATTATGGCACCAGGTGTGCTGTCGTTGTCAAGAAAAGTGGTAATCTATATCATCTTCCAACGATTTCCAGCTGCCCTGAAGCCTTTAGTCAAGGCGCGCGTGGCTACCCGGAAAAGCAGCGTGCTGGACATGCTGGCATTCAGGGCGCGTCACGTGTCTAGCTGGTAGCCACGCGCGCCTTGACTAAAGGCTATCATCCGCCCGACGGTTAAAAACGAGCGCCGTTTTTCTCTCGCTTTTTCGCCATCCAACAATGCAAAACTTTGAACAGGTGAGTGGAACGATATTTCCTATAACATACTAACCCCCAAATCCGCCCATTTGTTAAAATTGCAACAATGACCAATCATGTACACGGCCTTTAACCCTAACCCTGCCAGATGCAGCACAGTGCATCTGTGCTGACAGCTTGACCTTGCTGCACTCTGCACACAAGTCAATGTGACAAAGTATGCAATCTGATGCGTCTGGCAGGGTTTCTAGCCAAAATACCCTGGAGGGTTAGGGTTTTAAAGTCCATAATTCAAGTACAACTTTAATAACATCCTGTTTCCTGGGAGCAAAGTACAAAGGAAACCGCCTACCCCTGCTGGAATTTGTTGTTGGACTTTTAGCGTGGGAAAACAGTAATTTGTAAGTTGTGAGGAAAACATTTATCAGTTTTTTTTTAGAAATGTGCAACCTGTCAGTGACAGTTTCTAAATCAACCCATCAACATGTAAGTTTAAATCTGCACTAGAGCACAACGACAAAAACAAATTCTTGCACAATAGAGTGGATACAGGTACATGTTCTGTACAATAACAATTGAACTGGAGTTATCAAGAGATACATGTAGGTGTAAACATGGCCTTTTTTAAGTCTACCACTGAGGAAATGCTCACGGTTCCATTTCTTATTTATCAACAGGCAAGTGTGGAATTACACGCTTTCTGAAAAACCCAAACTGACCTAAAGAGGTTTCCTGCAGACTTTGGCGGTAGACATCCATGGACTTTTTGACTGGAGTGATCCGCAATTGTCCTCGGCAGACTTTATGAAAGGATTTTTCAGGGTCGCGCTTTGAAAAGAATTTCATTCACAATTGTGACCGGCTCTGCAAAAAGGGCTATTATGTCGCAAAATTTGATAAATGAGTTATATGCATAGTTGAACTTGTCACATCCTAAGCTTTAATTTGGTGTAGGTTTGACCCCTGTGGCATTTTGTGTTCTCGGGATATCGTGACATTTGTAAACTCATATTTTCCCAATTTAACGGAAGTGCGTTTAGAGATATAGGCCTTAAAACACAAAAAGTGCAAAGAAATAAGATAGAAATAATTTTTAATCAACATTTATTTTTTCATCTTTATTCATCAATATTAATGTTTCTGAAAATTAATTCTGAAAATATAGATGTAAAAGAAGCCAACAAACCAAAAACAAAAAAGATCACTTATGTGAAGATTTTTTCGCCCATTTCACATAGAACTGCCCTGTGTGTGTTTTCACATAGTGCGACATAATACCCCTTTTTGCAGAGCCGGTCACAATTTATGCTGTGCGTGCATACGAGAACAGAAAGTACACATGTACATGTTTGAACGAGGATCAAAAGTTGGGGAAAGGGGGGAATCAATTAATTAGTTTGGTTTTGTGTACATGCATGCATGTATATATGCTGCAACCATCATTGGATTAGGGGTGTCTTTCTTGACAAAAACTCAAAATTCTGTTTTGTACAGAAAGCTTGTGAATACTAGCATATAATTACACAAATTATTCAACACTAATTCTTCAAAAGTAGGTAATACAGCCCATGTATCCATAGGCCTGCTAAATAGTTACAGGCTACGAGTATTGCATTTACTGAACCACCTTAACCAGTTCACGCCGGGATTATTTTTCACGAGCCTGGGTGCCAGACGGGTTCAGGCCTTTATCTGCGGGTAGCACACCCTGGCCTCGCTCACTGCGAGCCGGTCGCCGACAGATATTTCCGCTGGACCCTTGCCTCGCTGAGTGTGTGTATACACGTCATCCGACGCGAACTGGTTAAAACTACACGTACAATAGGGCAAACAAGTCTCCTAAATTCACGATCACTTTTCACATGAACGTCTCGGTCCAACTGACTACAGACTAGTCTAGCAACGTCCTCTTTAGCATGTCTTTATCCTTTTGCAATGTGAATGCTACATGCACAAATGTAGATGAAACTTTTGAGGTTAAAAGTTTTTATAAAAAGTTTGGTAAACCTAAAAATAAAACCTTTTTTTTCCTTCTAAAATTGGTTATTGTCTTTCCAAGCACCACCAACCACACAAATTTGTGGTTCAGAAGTAAGACTGTGTGGGTTACAATCCAACCACACAATGACCTCAGATCTTCGGATTTTGCTGATGTCTTCATCAGATCACAGTTTTGTGGTCAGTTACGTTTTGAAGTCAAAGCCATGCCCAGCACAATAATTAGACTATCAAGTGTCCTTGTTGATACCCAAACCAGGGTGGAAATTGGTCTGTCCTTGCCCATGTTGAAGGTGGTATAATGTATTGCACAATTGTTGTGGTATGTGTTAGGAAGGATATTCCCAAGGGCTGTTTCAATCAGCTGAAAAAAGGACACTGACAATTTGGAAGACCGCCAACATAGGGCAAGTTGGTAGAGCACCGGTATAGTGTTCCGGAGGTCACAGGTTCAAATCCCACTCCTGCCAGTTTTCTTTGTTCACTTTGACAATTCATTCGTGCTCGAGCATGAAACTCGGCTTTCCACCTGTTCCCACCAATATACTCCAGCTGTACCTAGATGTGGACTATAGAACAAAACATTTTCCCTCGTTCTGTATGAATTCATATCTCTTGCATCTTTCTGTGATACTCGAGTGGCTTTTAGCCTTCTCTGGGGCAAACTTGCATACAAAAAAGTTGCTCTAACCATTAGCCTTTTTAGAGGTATGGCGGACACAATAGGAGGGCGCTATTTGATTTGGGTATAAATACACAGGTTTTACCCAAATCAAATAGCGCCCTCCTATTGTGTCCGCCATACCTCTAAAAGGCTAATGCTGACTGTGTGTGGAGGGAGACTGGATTTTCCCGGATGTTCAGGATGACATGACACTGGGAAATCTTGGGGTAGAAGCAGGGGGTAAAGAACACATTGAAGATACTACACATTCCTTGGTGGTTTAGTCATACTGGCCTCCACATACCTTCTCCAAAGTCCAGTTTTGGCCTGCTGTCCTTGCTATTTGATTTGGAAGAAGCGATCCAATGAGAGAAACAAATTTGAAGTTATAAGAAAGATTTTACTAAAAATTGTTATGCAAGTTTGCCCTGAACAAGGCTGAAAAGTCACTGGAGGGATGGAACTACAAAAAAGATAAAAGAGGTAGGAATTAACATTCCTCTTGAAGCAGGAAAGATCGTAAGATGAAGGGAAACATGCACCAGGCAACGAATTCCATAGAGATACAGAACAAGGGGAAAAGGTAGAGCTTAGAGTACATTGGCGGACACGGGCAGAAAGCAGAGTTTCACGCTCAAAAACCCTAACTGGAGGAAACAGGATGGACAAGCTGGTGCAACAAGCATTGCGGGATGGCTTGCCAAAAATACACCCTACGTCTTTATATTCAATTGCCCTGGCCTCCCAAAGAATTCCACCAACTGCTGGTAAACAGGTAAACATGCATTTTAAGCTTTGTGACCTAGAAATAGTGAATCCCCCTCTCAAGCAGAGACCATCAGTTAAAGGTACATGTAGTTTATAACATTTGCTTTTGCTGTAATTTTCAGAAATTAACCCTAATTAGAAATTAACCCTTTTTGCTAGAAACCCTGCCAGACGCATCAGATTGCATACTTTGTCACATTGACTTGTGTGCAGAGTGCAGCAAGGTCAAGCTCTCACCACAGATGCGCATGCACTGTGCTGTGCTGCTTCTGGCAGGGTTAGGGTTAATGGATTTTTGGGGTTACTGTTTTACAGCAAATACTGTAACACTGACCTGTTTAAGGTTTTATGCCATAGATGCTGGAAAAAAAGAGATAGAAATGCTGTTTTCAAAGTCTGGTTCCCTGACCATACTTCAGACAAAAGGGAACTAGACTAGCTGGCATGTGCCTGGTCACGGATGTGTAACCAATTGCCAAACAAAATGTGGACTAACTGCAGTTGGTAAATTAGGAAAGTACTTGGGAAAAAAGTCAGTTCATTCCAAATGATGGTCGGCCTACCATCACTGGAAATAAAAAAAAAATTCAATTTTTCTTGAAAATGACAGCACACCAGGTGCCGTGATTTCACAGGATACTTGAGACTATTTACTTGAATACAGTCAAGTAAGGTATTTCATAATAATTCAGAAGTTTTGTTTTTTGATGTTTGCAAATGTTGTATATTACCTTTAAAATGGTCCGCCCGAAAGCCCTAACCCTGCCAGACGCAGCACAGTGCATCTGTGGTGACAGCTTGACCTTGCTGCACTCTGCACACAAGTCAATGTGACAAAGTATGCAATCTGATGCGTCTGGCAGGGTTTCCAGCCAAAATACCCTGGAGGGTTAGGGTTGTATTTTGGCAGCTACAAACCCAGTCACCCGCATATGATTACAAACAATTCCCATTTAAAATCTGCAGCATTTCCCATCGTCAACCAAATATGCAGCCCCATTAAAAAAAATTCTCAAAAGAAAAAATTCCCCGAAACATCTGTAACATCTCATTTCACAATGTTGGCCAAAAAGCCCCACATGTACAAAGTTTTGGAGAGAGCCATCACCAGGCCCAGTTATTTTTACAACTGAATATATGGCCGACAATGATTTATCATGCATCAACTTTCATTCTAAGGAAAAGCTTTTCAAGACTGTTTTACACTTAATTGGGAATTTGGGGTTGGTAGACTGCGCTCACCTAGTACCTCCACTCCCCCCACCCTACCCATGGGACTGGATCATCACACTCTTCACTTCTTGGGCTAACAAAATGCGATCATTGACCCCCTTTAAAAATCAGCCGAACCCCCCACCCCCCAAGAAACCTTACAATAAGCTCTTAATTCATTGTGATGAGAGATATGTAAAGGTTGCTGCATGAAAAGGTACACAATAGTAGCATGGTTTCCCATGGTGAAGCTATGGCCTACTTAATCCAAGGATATGTTTTATTCTTCCCTGTGAGGACCCTTCTCCCATCATTCGTGTGATGATGCCTTAAGAGTATTCTTCCCTCCATTGAAAAGAAATTATCGGTCAAAGAGAAAAAGTTCCGCTGTACAGACTCGGTGTAGCAGACCTCTAAATTACCCTGGCAAGGAATACAATTCACAATTATGTAATGATCCGTGAAAACTGCATGGTTTAATGAATAGAGTCAGACCAAATGGGCCTTCAAAAGTCCCCATTCATACGCATTCGGATTTTTCAACTAGCGTTGAGTCATCAGAGATTAAAGTGTACGAGCCGACATTTTATGTCGTGTGTTGTGCGACCGCAGACCTTACCAATCTACATGTACGATAACTTGGATACATGTACAAATACGTGTGAAAAGTTTTACAAATTCCTACTAAAATGCACAGGTGATGTGCCCTCTGACGTCACACGTTTACATCTATATTGAAAGGAGTGAAGTTGCAGGTGAAAATCGCCATTAAATTATGTGACCTTTGGTGTCACTCCTTAAAGGTAGTGTACACGATTGGTAATCCTCCCAATTTTTTTTTACTGAATTATTACGAAATACCTTATTAGACTGTAAGTTAATAGTAGTCTCAATCACCCTGTGAAATTATGGCACCAGGTGTGCTGTCGTTGTCAAGAAAAGTGGAAATATACATGTACATCGTTTTCCAAAGATTTCCAGCTGGAAATCGTTGGAAATCTGCCTTGTAGCCTTTAGTCAAGGCGCGCGTGGCTACCCGGACGAGTGCCGCGCCCCGGACATTCGGGGCGCGTCATGCGCCCAGATAGCCACGCGCGCCTTGACTAAAGGCTATCATCCGCTCGTTTTTTTCCGCCATCCAACAACGCAAAACTTTGAACAGGTCAGTGGAACGATATTTCCTATAAAAATACTAACCCCCAAATCTGCCCATTCCTGAAAATTGCAACAATGACCAATCATGTACACTGCCTTTAACCAAATTTATGCAAAACACGATGCGTGTCTACAGTGCCGGGCACATTTGAATATAGGGCATGTAAATTCATGTAAATAAAGGGCATATGGTCTATAGCATTTCACTAGTGGTCCAAATTTGATTGAAGTTCCCCAAGGCAAACGGGTTTTCATATTTTTGCAATTATTATGAGGAACCTCGTACAATACCTCAGTTTTGCATACTTAATGTATCCAAATTAATTTCGGGGAAATTGCCAAGTTGCATCAATAGCCCATGAGAGCTTTATTAAATTGTTTTCAATAACTGTAAAGCTTTAAAAGCTGCTAGTTTAGTAATGATAACAAAATGATTAGTTTCAATCATAAATCTTAATGTTTATAAAGATGATATCAGTGCCAATCCTCTTGAGAAATATCTCAATCTGAAATGCTGTCATCTTCTGAGAAAATTGCATCCGAAGACTCCAAAAACAGCATGAAATATTTTGAAATGAAAAATTAAATTATTTTCTCATGACTCATGATGGATTGAGCTCAAACTTTCACAGGTTTGTACAAATGTAGTACTGTTTGCAATTTTACGTTATCAGCTCTACCAATGCTCAATCATACCTTAAAGAAACTACCTGACCTTCTGGGTGCATTCGAGCATGTTACTCATGTTAACACGAGTATACTCTTGAGCACAGGAACAGCAGGAGTATGACCCGAGGGTAACCGAGAGTATACTCCCGCTCAGACCGAGAGTATACTCCTGCACCGGAGGTGTCGTCACGTGATTGTTTCCACTTAACATTTTAAGATGGCGGAAAGTAAACATTTCGGATTTTCCAAATGAAGTTTTGTTATCGTTTTTCGATTGTTGAACTGATCTTTGGATTATATATTGTCATAAATATGATACATAAGGGAAAATGTAAACCTATGTTCAAATTTGTGAGCACATCCAATGGAAGATTGTTCGCGTAGTTGGCAAACGTTGGCAATGTTCGCGTGAGTGGAACGCAGCTCTAACCTTTACCGTTTGCACGATGCGGTTTGAGAGTAATGCGCACGCAACATTTTCCTGCACCCGCGAGTATCAATAGTACACGCTCGAACGCACCCTCTAAGTTCTGCAGCCACACAACAAATTCAATCCTCACCAAAGTCTTGCTCAATCTCAGAAAAGGGGGCGGGTGCTAAAGCCCAGGTAGGGGGAGGGGCAGGAGATGGGCTAATCAAGTTGATTAACTTCACTGATGGTGATAATCTGATGCCCGGTTGCCTTGGTGACCAAATGCATAGTTACAGATTCTGTATTTTGTCAAGCATGTTGTAACAAGCTTATTTACATTATGCCTCTGGCTTCTAATCAAACTTGGGTATTTCCTCAACCAAATTAATCTGTGTTTGGGCCCTGGATTTAAGCCTCTAACCCTATCTGCTAAGTAGGCTTATATCTATTTAAAGGGTCAGTCAGTACAGGAGATAAGCGCTGGTCAGGCTAATAGAACATATAGAAGAAAAATGTAAAGGTCAGTCTACCAACTTCACTTCCTGAAAATCCATTAGAATTCCAATTTATTTTACATTTGTATCAAGTCTTTTTCGGGTGAAAATATAGTTATGACTTCTGACTAGCACCCCCCCCCCCCCCCCCACCCCACGCCCCAGAACAAAGACACTGACAATTTGGGAGACCATCTACATGTAATACATTATTTAGGCAATCTTACACATACAAATTAAACACATAAAAATCAAAAGTACATACATACAATACATTCAAGATAGCTCAGTTGGTAGAGCACTGGTACGGTATTCCGGAGGTTGCAGGTTCAAATCCCCCTCCTTCCAGTTTTCTTTGTTCATGTACACTGTTATATGGTGCTATACACTGGTTTCACACATGTACGAAAGTTTTATTTTCTCCTCAATCCAACCAAATGTTTAGAAATCACAGGTCTACTAATAACTTATTGCAAGACGGGTCATTCAACTCTTGAGGGCTGGCCCAGCCCATCCCTTCCCTTACCCCCTCCCCAGCCAGAAAGGCGGCACAAGAGTGACCCCTTCCAATTAAAACCCATTCCCCGGACAATCCCGACCCTTTAAAGTCGAGACGAAGTGTTCAGGCTGTCTGGCGTTGGCTCCATCCATTCAAGTGAGAGGCACACCTCATGCAGGCATTATACACCAGACAGACTTAATTTCCTGCTTGGAATGCTGTGTAATTTTGTGAAATCAATATCATGATATTCTGTCTTTGAATGCGCAGGGCCTAGGAGCAGGAGAAATGACGGAACGAGCACAAGCTAGAAATGAATTCAATCATGGCTTGGCGACGAAAAAAAACATCAAGAACAAGTGCACTGCAAAATGTGCAGCGTACTATGAAAAGAAAAGCAAGATTTGAAATGGTATGAAATGTGATATCATTACGTATTTCATTTCAATTTGAATAATGCCATCTGAGTACGCATTTATTTTAAACTGATAGACCCAAATGAAAACATTACTGAGCCCTCGCCCCCACAAAATTTAGACATGTTAAGCGACATGAAAGCGAGTTAAGCGACATGAAAGGGCCGGTAAAATTCCATTTGTGAGCTTAAAAGTGGCAACAATGACGTGAAATGGTTAGATACATGTAGCAGATTGACTCGGTCAAACGTAACTGATAACGGCACAACGGGAGAAAAATACAAAAGCATACAAAAGCTTGGTTCTGCTAAAAAAAGCCTTTGTAATGCCTAAAAAACTCATATAAGATATTCTCTGTAATTAACTACCCCAAGCCCTTGCAAACTCCAACAGCAGGTTTTGTCAAGTTTGGATGGGTTCAGTACTGCAGGGCCTTGGCACCATTACTTTACATGGAGCCACGATGCCCCAATTTGTCTAAGTCCAATGAATGTGCAGTACTGCACAGTGTTGGATCTTGACAGGTTGAGGAAGCCTCCTAGTAAAAATGCCTGGGGGGGGGGGGGGGGGGGGGGGGTAGGGTTTTTTTAATATTGAAAAATGTGGGTGTTGCTGGAAGTCCGTAGCCATGTGTTTCACTTGGCATTAATTAATAACCTCATATGGTGCAAATTATACATTTACAATGTACCCGCTACATGATGTACAATGTCTGGTAGCCAGATGTACAATGAACAGTGAGCATAGTACAGACCATCTTACTGATTCTGACATAATTACATAATTGAAATAATTATTATGTAACGTACAGATATCATCCTAAAAGCACTATAAATATTGTTTGTATTGATGGTTACAGTGAGGCCAAGTGTGCTCCTTTATTGTCCTTTACTTTTAAACAAAAAAACTCCAAAGAGAACTGTATAAGATTTAAATGACCAAAATCATTGTTACAAGTACAAATGTATTTGGGTGAGATTGGCCAAAAATCCCCGTTGTTATTGGTCTATATCCACTTTTATACAACACCTGAATAAATCCCAGCAATCCGATTGGTGGATCGTCGATCACGTGCATTGAATTATTCGTCCCATCGCACGATGCGAAACCGCACCGCCAAAAAACGTTCTATCACATGGTTCTATCAAACGGTAACGCGTTTGATAGAACTCCCCCGCCGCTACAACACAGCTGTCATTGGACTGGTTCCCGGTCCCCCCGTTGTCCTTCGGACTTCAAATGTATATACGGGGACCGAAAACCAGTCTAGGCTGTCATTCACACAAAATGGCGGACGGTGTTTCCGAACCGCGGTTTGTTTTCCTATAAACAGACGACAAAATATTGGAACTCGTAGGCGATGCTGATGCTGCTAACACAAAGAGACAAATGAAATATGCAGTCAAACGATTAGAGGAATTTGCAAGACAAGCAGGAACAATAATTAAAGCTTTAACTGATTCGGAACTGGACCACTTTTTGTCGCGGTTTTATGCGGGACTGAGAGTGAGAAGGTAAACGGCACGTTGTAACGTTACACCAAGAAATCCATGCATGCAATCTGTCGGATTTATTCAGGCGTTGTATAAAACAAATAATGAATGTTTCACATTCGTGCAATGGTAAGAATAATTTCATTCGGTGACAGATGGAATGTCCCATTCCACTCGGCTTCGCCTCGTGGAATAGAACATTCAATCTGTCACCTCATGAAATTATTCTTACCATCGCACTCATAAACATTCATTCATAAATGCCTCAGCGAGTTTCACTATCCCTATTGGTCGAGAGCCTGTCACGTGGGTATGTTTAAACGGTTGTTTAAACACGGCTATATAAAGTTGTTTAAACACGGCGCGGTTTTAAACATTTTTTCCCGGTGTCACACAAAATGTAGAGTCCTACAAAATCTAGTCCATTTTATTGGTTGAACACTCGAGCGACCAGTCACTCTCCTAATAACGCAACTGCAATACTACCGATGCGTCCGTATTTAGAGTCCATAATTTCACACTACACCGGCACTGCTGCGTTCTGCACCACTGCACCTGGCGAGCGCGTCGCGCGCGCGTCAATTTCCATATAAGGAAATGTTTAGCACTACTCGCGCGTGGCACGAACCATTAAATAGCTGAAGGGGTGTTTTACAAACCAAGGTAAAAAAGAATTGAACAAAATCATTGGAAATATATAATTTTAGGTGGTTTTTGCTTAACAAATACAAAAAGGCATTTTATGAATGGGAATAAACATGTGCTGGGCCGGTTTTAAACGTACGTTTAAAACCGCCTTGGGGCCTGGACGCTGATAATGACCCTCGCCTTCGGCTCGGGTCATTATCAAACGCCCAGGCCCCAAGGCGGTTTTAAACGTACGTTTAAAACCGGCCCAGCACATATTTATTCCCTTATTATTTGTATACTACAGGGGTAAAAACCTTTAGGGTAACACCTCAGGAATTATAGATTTCAAGGAGAGATTCTTTAAAAATTCTGAAATCCAATGTGGTAGTATTAACATGTGGACCATTACGAATAATATAAACAGCAATTTCCGAGATTTGATTTTTGGGATTGGCTTTTCTGTAATGGGTATACGCGGGTACCAGTGCTTTTTTCAATCGGGTACCCGATTCCCATACTACACAGAACCCTACAGAACCCTACAATGCAAACATGTGTCTTCACAGTAGGGCTTACTTCACAGCTAGTCTTCCGCAACTGTCACAGGGGGCATAGGGAACAAGGAAGTGTTCCACTGAAGGAATTATTGTAGGAAACAATGGGGGAAGTTGTCAATTACTAATGACTGCCAAGTGCATGGCGTGATCAGCTGGGATTACCCACAAGGGGGGATTGTAAAGTTTCTTTGTGAATTGTGAGGTTGCAATTAACTTAATGACCCTGGTTTTAATATGATGAGAGCCTGCTGCACAATACTGGCCCTGTGCACATGTAGATGCATGGTGTGTAGTGTCTCAATGGGTGTTCTTACTGGTATTTTGATGACTGAAATTTCCGTAAAGTGTTTCCAAGATTCATGTTACAAGCAATGCTCTTTGGTCGAGTTTGAAGGTTAAAACATTCGGCATTTGAATTCGGTCGATTCACAACTCAGTGCGCCGCAAGCGGCAAGCTGGGAAAGGCCAATTTCCCACTTTCGGGGTCAACATCGCGTCTATCGCGTTGTATTAGATGGTGGTCAGTACAACAGTTTGTATTTCGCGTGAATGAGAGTGGATGAGTTAAAGCAATTTTTGACTAATCGGGGAATACTTTGTGCGGGAAAGAAGAGAGAAGAGAGAAGAGTTGGTAGATTTAGCGGAGAAGGGGTGTAAGAAGTACGGTCGATGCATTGGCGACACCCACTTCCGATTTTGCGATGTCGACTTTTTCCCATGATGCACTACATGTACGTAATTTGGCCTTTTCCCGGCTTGCCGCTAGCGGCGCCCTTGTTGTGAATCGACCGAATTGTAGTCCCAATTGTTGATCATTAAGTTGCTGTACATGTAGGTTTTTTTTTTCTGTGTAGCATTTGAATGTTTAGCCTAATTCATTTACTTTTTAACTCCCTTACCCTACGATTGTATTTGTGTTTCTGTTAGTTATTCCTCCCATCCCACCCCTATCTCCACTCCTAACCCCCCATATCCAACCCCACCCCTACCCCACCCCGGTTAGTTTTTTTTCACTCATTTAATATATTTATATTGTTACTTTGTAATTATACAGAATGGTTTTAATATTTAATATTTATGCTAGCGTATCGTTTTTTTCTTCAATTGTATCCCATATCTGTTATTGGCGGTCGTTCCGCTGTCGGATGTGGTTAATAAATAAATAAATAAATAATTTTTTTTCAATTACCACATTTACTTCACTTTTTCACAGGAAAATGATTGATATATATAAATGTGACATCAAAACAATAACAAACAAACTGGGTAGGAACAAAATTTCTGAAGCAGAGTGAATCTACGCTATGCTAGCATTCCCACGCAAGCATAGCACAGGCCCAGCTCCCCTGGAATACTATGGTTGAGTTATGAGGGGCAGCGTCCCTCGAGACAACCCACATAAATAGTTCACTTGAAGGAAGGTTTAGAGACTTCAACAGAAGAGTGAAGAGATTTCTGAACTTAACACAATTCTTACAAAGAAAGTAAGATAAGAAGTCTTAATGACTTACAATGTACAGGGGTATGAACAAATAATTCTTCAGTGAACAAAGACAATGTAAGTTGACTTACCAAAATATGTTTTTTGGTTTTTTTGTAAGTGTAAAATGTGCAATTCTTTGCAATGTGCATTTCTTTGATTCTTAGTTCTGTGTGTAGTTAAAAAGCACATGTACGCAATCAATCATCGGAAATTTATTTGTTTCTTTCTTTTTAGTAGACCCATTTGGTCGAGTTGCCTTGCAAAAATAATCTGAAATCCAGACTAGGAGAGCTGTTTCAAGGACATTTAATAGGAAATGGAAATAGTCACCTTGTTCGTTTTTGGTTTTTTTGGTTTTTTTGTGTGGGAAATATCTTTAGCACATATACACACGGGAAAACCGCAAGTTCCCGCAACTGTGGTAAATCCAATGATTTCTGTTAACTTCTGCTAAATTGTGCAGTGAACACAGACCTTAGCTGTTGGATTCAGCAAGCTTCACACTTTGTCGGATACTGTTGGATTATGCAGGGTTCCTACAGAAAGCCCAAAGGGGGTTAAAGTTTTGAAATGTTGCTATGACCAGCTACATGAGTATGCCGACGACGATAAAGTGCTTCTTTGGGCAAGGAACAGGATATATTTTACATAATCTCCACAAGCTAGACCTTCCCTAAATCCCTCCTATACTTATAACTATCACAGCCTATCAAAAACTCTAAACACCAACTCTCACAGTTTGTGTGTGTTTCAATCTGTCATTTGATAGGTTTTGATCTGTACAACAACTGGGTCGATTTTGGCCAGGTGCACAGGAGGGTTTTAATCAATGGATCAGAATACATGTACACTACTGTACATTATACTACACTCTTTCCTCCCACACAGTCACACACATACCTTTCACAGGCTCAAGCCCACAGACATTATCTCTGTATTGACTAGGCCTATACTTGTATTGTGTTGTCAAAATGTTAAGCAAAGACCTCTTTTTGATAAGATGACAATGACTGCGAATAGGTCATTTCCTATGGGGGGGTAAATTGCATTCAATAAGGATTGTGTCCAACAGCCATTGACCTGCTCTTTGACAATCAAAGTCCACCACAGCACAATGTCAGCCTGGTGCTCAATGTCATTTATTTTGTTTTTTGTGTCTTCCTCTGTTCTAATATTTTCCAACAAAAAGATTCCAGGAATCTCTATTGGAATTTGAGTGATAATACTAACTTACAGTTACCGCACTATAAATCAGAAATTATCAGAAACTGCCTAGTGTCCATCAATAAAGCGAGATTTAAAAAGTATGAATGTTAGAACCAGCCACTACTGTACAAAGATCCCAGTAAAGTACAATACAAACTTTCTTTTAACCCTAACCCTCTAGTCTAGGGTATTTTGGCTAGAAACCCTGCCAGACACATCAGATTGCATACTTTGTCACATTGACTACAAGTGTGCAGATTGCAGCAAAGTGAAGCTGTCACCACAGATGCACTTGTGCACTGTGCTGCGTCTGGCAGGGTTAGGGTTAAAGCTACTATGCGCACACGATTACTGAAATTCTTTTTTTATCTAATGTTAACAAATCAGCAAAATTTCCATCTGGAAATTTCAAGGTGATGCACCGAAAAGCATAGACAATGTAGACAGAGGTGAGATTTGAAGAAAATGAAAAATTCCACGAAAAATTCAAAGGCATTTGATTTGTATGGCATTGCTGAGAAAATGCATTTAAAGAAAACTGCATTTTCTACCAAAAGACAGGGTTCAGAATTGCCAAAAACAGCGTCCTTAGAAGAAAAAGATTACTGTTTCAGGCTGCAGATGTCATTTTGGATTGATAAAACAATTTACGAACCAAAAAATCCTGAAATCAGGAAAAATCCGGAGAAACCTCACCCCTGTGTAGCACAAGGCCAATATGCTGATTACTTTATAAACCTTCTCGGAATGGAAAACTACATCTTGCTGTGCAGTGAGTTTCCAACCCTCCCTGCTGAAAATAAAATTGAAAACCTGGGGCAAGGCAGTACGTGAGGGCCCACAGGCACTTGAGAAGTCAAGTGCTGACATGACACTGTGAATGATTTAAAATGTGCCGAGGGTTTGGCCCCAAGGAAGTCAATTGATTTATGTCTAGACCGTGGCAAGTGACATTATTGTCTCACACTCGGGCACTCCGCCCAAATATTTCTAAACAAATTTACAAAAATGTGGTCTCCGGAAGCTACCCTCGGGATGAAATATTGCCGCTGAGGTTGGGCATCATTCATAGGTGTCATCTGCTGATATCAGATGTCAGGAGTTTAGTGTAACATTTTAAACAAAGGAAACATTCCTTCAACCGATGTCAAGTGGGAACGAAAATTCCATCATATACATTGTTTTCGGTAAGTGGTAAAAAAAATACACCTACACATATGTACATGTATTGAATGAAATTTTCCCAACCGACAATGACGTTTGGGATTAAATGAAATGATTAAAACAAGTAATGCAAAAATGACAATTGGCAATCTCACAGTAAATTCTTTCCAAAATTTGTATTCAAATTTGTGCAGTCAATTATTGTACTGGTGTATATACATAATTTTTTCCCATCTTAAAATTGTAAATTAAAATAAGAAAGAAAAACAAAATATGAAAAATGAATTTCAAATTGTACAAATCAGGCCTACATGTATATGAAAACTTTAATTTCAACATTTTCTTTTAAACAACTGAAAAAAAGATACATGAAGTCTACTTAGGCAGTGCATTGTCTAGGCATATGTGATGTACATTTATTAATTCTTTAGTTATTTTATTTTCTATGTGCTATAAATTAAAAGCAGTTAGGCAGAATTACTTACCCATTGCAACTGCCCTTGCCCTGTCCAAATTTACCAAGGTGATCCGAACCAGACTGGAATTGAGTTTCAGATGCCCATCTCTATCTTTTTCAAGAAGCAAGAGTTTGACATCTCCAACATGGACAGCATTGTCACAGATCGCTGGATCCCCAAAACCCGTCACCATTACCTGGTTGTTCTTCTGATCCATCGGGGGCGAGATGCCGTTGTGGACCGTCTCCTCCCCCTTGAAAATCCGGACGATGTGGACCTCGCAGTTGTACTGCAGAGTCCTGGGTTTCCTCATCACTTTCTCGACGAAACCAGACAGGATCACATTGGCTAGCTCCGCGCGTTGCTCCAGGGGTTGTTGGTCAGCGCAATTCGGCCGGAGCATCAGGCGGCCATTCAGCGGCTGCGAGCCCGCCGGTGCAACGGCGAGGATCGCGGTCAACAACACGCACAGCGTCACCCGGCGGTCCATCATCCCCACGGCTCAAGTTCGGACGAAGAAAACTGTATTTTACGCTACTGATCTTCACCAACCCACAACCAAACGTTAGAACAGATATAATCAGACTACCTGTCTGGTGAAAAGGGTCCGATCTTACAATTTTAGAGCCAGAATTTAGGTAAGAGTGGGCCTCAGTCCTAATCCCCCAAAACGAGCGCGCGTGTCTCCCACCCAAACTTTGCGGTTTTAATTGAGTGCCAGTGTATCATGCGCAGGTGCAGATAACTGGTACCCGGATCTCCAGATGTTATACGCTAACCCGATGACAGATGCGATAGGGGACCACCCGCAAGATTTCCCAAGAACAAAACTTCAGAAGTGATTGTGTGGAACGCCCTCTGTCGTAATGTTATGCAATCACCTGATGGCGCGCGCGTTCGGAAATTTTATGGAAAAAAATGTTGCTTTTGAGAAAGAACTTGCCTAACTTCGAAACGTTAGGCCAGCTAATTTTATTGACAAAAATGTTGGTGAATGATTGTAACAACTGTAAGAGAAATGTGTCTTTCAATGAGTATTTTAAAATGATGTATTCATGAACTTTTTTCTTCTCTAATTCCACCTTATTTCTTTTTTAAATAAATTATCTCTAAAAGAAAGACTGCTTAGTTCATTTTTACAGCAAATGCAACCTTTTTCCTTTTGCATTATCGGAATTATATAGAGATTTTTTTTTTTTGGGGGGGGGAGGGGGTGTTTTTGTGTTATTGTATAGTTGATTCATTTAATTATTTCCTAAGGTGAATACGTGGAGAATGCAGTTGCGTATCCAGCTTTTTGGACCAGAGGGCAAACAACGTCTGAACCGTCTTACAACCGTCTTAAAATACTATTCCTTTTTTGTATATGACGTTGCAAATGCCGTGGGGTGGAAGTTGCCACCCCCCCCCCGCTAGATACGCCCCTCCCCCATGTACGCATGGTGTACGCAATGTCAACAACCCCCCCCCCCCCCCCCCCCCACCCTGTGCGTACGTACTTTAAGGACGGCCCCTAGCTAGTTGTAAAATTGATACCCAGGTCGGTAAATCCCCAGGTCTGAGTCTCTGAAGCGTATGAAAATGGTATGAAAAAGTACAGAGGTGAAGGATGCCCCCCCCCCCCCCCCCCCCCGAGGCAGTGGCGTAGCCAGGCTCTTCCTAGAGAAGGGGGGGGGGCAAACAGGGGGAATGGCTATTTTCAAAGGGGGAAATTCGCTATAGTAACGCATAATAGTAACGCAAATTCGCTATAGTAACGCATTTCCCAATTTTCCAGAGGGGGGGCAAGAGTTCCCACAGGGGGGGGGGGGGGGGGGGGGGAGTTTCCCCCCTTGCCCCCCCCCCCCCCCCCCCTTTAGCTACGCCATTGTCCCGAGGTCTGCACCTCTGGATGGTCCTATGGCGATTGTAGATTTCCAGATACAAAATTAAATTAATCTGTTGTATTTTACTATTTGTCCCACTGCGTGGCGAGCCCCTGCACGCACGGCCGGCGAATTATTTTTCCAAACGACATCTATTGTGGGTTCGAAACCTCGACATTGTCTTCTCTTTTTAAAGTCCATTTTATCCTTCTAATTTCCAGCTTTGGAGGTTTTTTTAAGGGAAATAAAGTCCGAAATTTCATTAGGTTCGAATTCATTTCTAATTCGTGGCTCCGGAGGATTTCCTTTTAAGGGAAGTGAAATCCGAAATCTTATAGCGTTTCCTACATTCGGATGTCGTTTGGGGGGAAAAAATCGCGCCCGGCCCCCTTCAAGTCCTGGTTGAGCTGGCAGCGCGCGTAATGATGTCATTAATAGGAAGGTGCGGCTGTCTCGTGACGTAGGCGTCGCCGGACCATTTTGAATGCAAAACAGTGTGTGAAAAGATTCCCACCATCCGTCCGAAAATAGGGGGTAGGGTGCAGGTTTTAATGGCGGCGATTTCTAGAGTCTCTATGCCCAAACTAAACGCATAATCATCAACACACAACAGATGACGTCAGTCTCTTAGAATTAAATTTAAAAAAACTAAAAACAAACAGAGAGAGGCATGAGGGGCCGCAAAAGTTCCCATAAAAGGCAACCCCCCCCCCCCCCCCCCCCCCCCGGTATGCCATTGACGAATGCGAAGTCGACATGTATCAAATAACGGCACTCAAATATACCGTCCTCGAATAAATTATCTTTCTCGTGCAACTTGAATCCATTCAATTTCTCCTGGTCATGGTTGTTTGAAAGTCCAGTTATATTTACTCTCCATCTTTTTATATTTCAGACCTTAATAAAAGAGATAACAAAAGTAAAGATTCCGAGATGCACAGTAGCAAATATTTATTTCAAGAAAACAACCACAAACAGCAAACTGTTGACAAACAGTTGTGTTTTCCTTACAAATTTTTTTGTAACAATTGTGGCATTACAAAACTAAGTAATTAATTAAACTACAATAAAAGGCAATCACACGATTACATTAAAATGTTCTTGTTTGAAAATAATGCATAACGCCCTTTTTTTCTTCAAAATTTGATATTCCAAAAGTCTATTTTAAACAGCTTTACCAGCCGATAATTAAAATATGTGTTGGAATCCTAACATATTTCGGAAATAAAAAAAATATCAGGGGAAATCAACATTACATTTGATGTTACTACATTGCAACTGACACTATGACATTTTTCCAGTGATGGACACGAACACACTGGGGGATCCAGAATATATTATTAAAAAAAAACTAGCAGGAGCGGGAATTGAACCTGCAACTTCTAGAATACCATACCAGTGCTCTACCAACTGAGCTATCTTGCCCTATGTTGGCAGTCTCTCAAATTGTCAGTACACGTACTGTTTGGGTGGGGGGGCACTTGTCAGAATTACGAAGTCAATTTCTCTTGTGGTTTGTTTGATATTATTATTATAATTACTTTTTTGTCACTTTTTTTGTGTGAAAAACTTACTGCAGCCAGGCATATGCATCTCTTAGATACCAAAGCTAGAGTGCTGATCTCTATATGAACTGGATAGCTTACTGGCCATTGCATGCTGTAACAAACTGAAGCCATCAGCCATCATATTATCACTCCCATTTAACCACCGATCTCTATGCAAAAAGGATAACAGTAGACTCTGGGGACATAGAGTGATAATATGGCGGATGGCAGCTTCAACTCAAACAGCCAATGCACTATCCAAGTTCACATCGAGATCGGTGGGCAAGAGCAGTGTCTTCAGTCTAGAGAGGTTCCAATACATCAAGCATTAGAACAAGTCAGGTTTCCAGATATTATTTAAACTTAACAAGCCAGTTCGGTATTTCAACTGCGCATGTGCACAATGACATTTTATCCCGAATGACCCGCGTGACCTAACACGCGCATGTGAACACAAAAGGTGGCTGCATAATGCGCACGTGTCAAAATGAAATCAGAATGGGCGTTGGCGTAACATCGCGTGACATTACGTCAGCAGTTTTATCCTGAATAACCTTTGACCTTTGAGATACCGAAAAGGCTTGTTTAAAATTTCAGACCACTTTTAATTTCAATATCATGTCTTCAATAGAGTACCGAAGTGATGACGTCAATCAATGGAATGTTTGGAACCAGAATACATTATAAACTGCATGTGTTTGGAACCAGTTGCCGTGGCAACTGACATCAGACTTCGGTACTCTATACCCGACTACATGTGTAGATATAATTGTTATCACTGTACTTCATGCAAGACTATTGGGATGTATTTAATTTTTGTGTGATGTCTCGCCATACGTGCACTCCATCATGTACAAATAAAACACATTTGCAAAACGGCTTTTATGTACAGCATTACAAAACAATACAGCTCTGTTTTTTTTTTTACAAATTCACAGACCGTCTCTGCAGAAGAGAGGCTTCTACAGTTTACTGACAACGTTATGGTTGAACAACTTTTCACGATGCTTTCACAATTTTGTCGGGGGAGGCTTCACATCACACAGAATCTCCCCGATTCACTTGAAATGCTTGAGGAAACGTGGTGCATTCCTGAAGAGCCCGCTGTATAGTGGAGTCATCTGACATGGTGCACTTTGACATTTTTCCCCCCCGACTTTCGTCACATAGTTTTGACAAACTTCTTTGTGAATGAGCTTCAAATTCATTTAGTTGAACAGTGGCACTATTACTATGTACAAATGTATCATATGGGGAAAGGTTAAAGGTAGTGTACACGATTGGTAATCCTCCAATTTGTTTTTACTGAATTATTATGAAATACCTTAATACTAGACTGTAAGTTAAAAGCAATCTCAATCATCCTGTGAAATGATGGCACCTGGTGTGCTGTCGTTTTCAAGAAAAGTTGAAATATATATCGTTATTATTGTTTCGCGTAACAATCGTTGGAAAAATTTACAGATTTTTTAATACTGCCCTCTATTGACCGAATGTAGTTAGTCCACGTTGCGTCTAAAATTGGTTAACAATCCGAAAACGGGCTCAAGGTTGCAATTATAGTACAAGTGTGTGTGTCGCGTAGTGTACCGAAGCGACGGGTTGTAACCAGTCGGCTCGCGTAGTTATCTGACCAATTGAAAACGATCCCATTTACAAAAATTGGGCTTATTTTACAAGAGGGCACTATAACAAATCCAGTTAACTGCCGCCCGACGGTTGCAAAGAATGCCTTTTTTCAGTCGTTTTTTTGGCCATCCAAGAACGCAAAACTTCGAACAGGTCAGTGGAACGTTATTCCTGATAAAATACTAACCCCCAAATCAGCCCATTTCTGAAAATTACAACAATGACCAACCATGTACCCTACCCTTAAACACACACGACACGCTCGACCGGTGTACTTGAATAAGCAATTCAATAGCATCACCGCGCTATACGGTCCATGGCAACATATGAACAAAATCTTTGTGGGCAGTAGCAAAGAAGGTGGGATTTGGCTATTGTACACCCTCCTAATAATATTCTGGCTCCGCCCCTGCTGGCAGCTCTGATCAGATCAGTAGTATCTTCCACTTCCTTGTTGGTGCTGGCTCTGTGAGGTAGGGTAGCTGCCGTGTCGCTGGGTTTGCTGGGGGCTCTGATAACTCGTCTGAAACAGACAAAACCATGTGATGAGATTTGATCAATGGTTACAGTGTGTACACTTTCAAGCAGACTCTGGTAAAAAAAGTAGGAGAATAGTAGGATAAAAAAAAAAAAAAACAGGACAAAAGTAGGACTTTGGAGGACAAAAATCAGGATAGAAGTAGGACTTTTGCAAGCTTTCAGAAATAGTTTTCGTTGATACTCATGTCCACAGCATCACAAGCCTCATTTGGCATGTTCCGTACTCACAACGCTTGAGCCCTACCCTCAACTAAGCTCTTGGAAGTAAAGTTGCAGTACTCCTGCACCCAAGCCCTTCATTGTGTGATTTTCATATGACAGTGTGTAACACTGCTATGAACAAAATTAATGAGATTTCTTTTTCGGAGTTGTGGGACAAAAAAAGTAGGAGAAATAGCAATTTCAAGAGTTCACGTATCTGAGGTATCTTTGAATTTTATCTAGAGTTAAACCTGAGTGGCTTTTAGCCTTGTATTGGGCGACTTTCATTAAAAAAAGTATACAAAAAATGAACGCAATTTGGCGATAAAATCGATATTTATGCAGCATGGACTAAGCTTGTGTGGTTTACCGGTAAACCGTTTTTTTCCGGTTTTATAATTAAACCAATCACGTCCAGTTTTGATTTTTGAAAAACCTAAAAACCGTCTGCAACAATATTTCATTCATTTCAGAAAATCAGAGTGAAAAAAATGTCAAACAATACTTCAAAAATCACAAAGAAAAGATTACCTTACTTGTCTGAAGAACATTAAACAGTCTTTGTCTTAGGCGCAAATGACATTTCCTGAATCGTGAGGCTTATTAATTTCACGCATCGCAAGCGCGAGTCCAAGCTGGACACAGCACTTGCCTGCACATGCACACCACTACCTACACATGCCACATACGCGCTGCATGCACTGCGGGCTGGCTGGCCGGCCGGCGGAAACGAACACCACTGGATTTACTATACTGTACTCACGAGCTTGTGCGCGTCTACGGTCTACATCACAAATCTCATCAGACTTCGACCTAGTACTCTATTGAAAACACTCATATCGCTCACGTATTAAACGCGTCACGAAAATTAACAAACAGCCAATTGAACCAAATAAACTGCTTTGACTTGGCAAGTCTGATTCTCGCATTGCACATCCAGGGGAATTCCCTCACATGTGTAATACGTTCAATTTTGCACGTGTTCGCTGGTCGCAGGGATCGTCAGCTTCGTTGGTTGCGCTCCGCATGTACCACTATTAGCGTGACAAAAGCTCGTGATTACGGAAGCCAGCGCTGCGTTCCCAGTCACGCGAACGATGGCTAGCTTCGCGAAGAACGCATCCGGTGTTTCCGCGCGCGTTTTGACGTGAGCTCGAAGCCAGCGGCGACAAGATGGCGGCGCCCTTTGTTTTCAAGGTCGTTAAACCGGTTAAACCGAGTCAAACTTGGGCGTTTTTTTTCTTCGGTTTCTGGTTTAATCTAAAACCGCACAAGCTTTAGCATGAACTCACCCCATGTGGCTGCTGCTGTGTCTGCTGATGCTGCTGAGTAGGTTTCTTGTGCTGGTATATCGGTGATTCTGGCTTTCTCCTTGGGGTGTACGACGATGCCATACTTGGCTGCAACAAGACGGAGAACAGAGTGGTTAACATTTAGGTATGCAACGCAGCAACAAACCTGTCTTACCAGACAAAAGGTTGATGAGTTCAGTGTTTAAAATACTTAAATTTCAATTAAAATGTCAAACAAAACAGAAGGGAAACTGACGAGGTAATTTTGAATATATGTGACCCGCTCCAGAAAAAGGTGATATAAGTCGCGCAATGCATTTACGTGTTATGGCCCTTTCAACGTTGAGAGGGTTAAATTTTTCCTCAAAATTCAATTTTTGTTTTTGTCTTTAATGACATCTTAAGTATCTAAAGTTTCAGGTTTGGTGCACAACAATGTTGATTTCAGTAAATAAAGTGGAAAAAAAAAACTTTTTAGAGTGCATTGTTCCATTCCATTGCATTGTATTAGAACTAGCTATTTCAAAGCCTGTTTTCTCTGTTGTGCAATTTAAACTCCATAGAACTAATTCATATGCAAAAATGCCATATCTCCAGAACGAAAAGGGCTTTGGAGCTCCATCAAGTACCAAATGAAAGCTTACATTGCGGGCTTTCCAAACACACATAAAACAAATTTTTCATATTTTGTGACATAATACATGTATACCTTTTTCCAGAGCGGGTCACATATTTCCAAGTGAACAAAGAAAACTGGCAGGAGTGGGATTTGAACCTGCGACCTCCGGAATACCCTACTGGTGCTATAATGTTGGCAGTCTCCCAAATTGTCAGTGCACACCCCCACCCCCCCAAAAAAAAACCTCAAAAAACCCAAAGATACTGACAATTCGAGAGACCATCAACATAGGGCAAGATAGCCGAGTTGGTAGAGCACCATTGCAGTATTTCGGAGGTCACAGGTTCAAATCCCGCTCATGCCAGTTTTATTTGTTCACTTTGAAAATTTACTTAAAATGAGGCTGAGAACGTTTTAACCCCTTGAACCCGATAATACCGGCTATTTCTTGGGGGCGTCGGGGCGCCAGGCCGGGTTATGCAGCCAAGTGAAACGGAAACAAGAGGTTTGTGCAGCCAAGCATAACATACACAATACCCCAATAATAGATTGAAAATGCAGAAATTGGCACATATAGACATCAACCGGCCAGGTGGAAATTTTTAATCTGCACATATTTGTGTCAACCGTACGCAAGGGGTTAAAGAACACATTGCTTTGGATTTTGCGATTTGGGCTATAAAACTGAAATAGATATGGTTGGGAAGCTTTTTTAAAAGTAGAATATAAAGATTCACATAACTATCCCTTCAAATTGCGTGGTTTTTGTTGAATTTCGTGACAAATAACGGTCCGCCATTTTGTAGAACCAAATTTTTGACTCCACAAAATGGCGGACCATGTTCACCAGTCGTATTTCCAGTCGCAGCGTTCTGTTGATCCATTTTGATGTACTGTGGCACGGCGCGCAGCACATGGCGATATGTGTTGCGAGGTAGAGAATGGTACCTGCCGATCATCTGATAGGTTCACAAGGCCACTGGCTGCGCCAGCCTAAAGACTCTTACAGCGTATTTTGCGCATTATTTAGACGGTGGTATTTACTACTGGAAATAAGTCTATGTTTCGCGGGTCAGATGTCAGGGATCAGAGGCCAATTTTTTGTTTTGTAATCACTACTCACTAATTACAACACATTATACGTGTTTTTTTTGCATGAACAACTCTTATAAAAGATAAGGAACATTTCTAAACAGCAAAATTTCATGACATTTGAAGGCAATGTGTCCCTTTAAGAAGAGTTTCAAGATTTAGATTGGATTCCATGAGTATTTTAACACTCCTGTTAACTTCAAAGGTTTTGACAACACCATGCTAAATGGCACCTGTGAAGGGGCCTTTGACTGTACCTTTCCTTGCTGCGCCTGAAGGTGAACCTGTGGTTGCACCTGCGACTGTGACAGTATGGCCTGCTGGGCATGAAGGGCCTGCGGATGGGCACTGCTGATCTGTCTTACGTGCTGAGCAGAAAAATCATACATGAAACAGTCAATGAGGAAGGAAAAAACATCATACATGAAATGGTCAATAACTAGGAAAAAATCATACATGAAACAGTCAATGAGGAGGAAAATCATACATGAAATGGTTAATGAGGAAAAAAAATCATACATGTATCGGTCAATGAGTAAAAAAAATCAGACATGAAACGGTCAATGAGGAGGAAAAATCCTACATGAAACGGTCAATGAGGAATACAAATCAGACATGAAACAGTCATGAGGAGCAAAAAATCCTACATGAAATTGTCAATGAGGACAATTGTGGATGTGGATGTTGAGATTCACCTGGCCTTGTAGCTTATGCTGATAGTGTCCCTGATCGTCAGGATAAGGTCCCTGCTTGACGGACTGGTCTACCGTCTGCTGCTGGTGTACCGCTATACTTCCTGCTGAGGCTGGCTGACCACCATGAATATAACCTGCAGAGAATACCATAGAAATAACAATCAATTAACCTCTCGAATACAGACGACGGCCATAGCTGCGGTTTGAGAAAGACCACTTGGCCTGTTGTTATCTATAAGCGCATTGCTGCACGCACTCAATTCATTTATGTTTCAACCATATTGTTATTGAATGGGTGTGTAATGAATTTTCCAAACAAAACTTTCATTCACAAGAAGGGGGGGGGGGGGGGGCTCCAAGTGCGATGAATAGGACCACTCTATTCAGTGTGGTGCCTATTGTTTGCATTTACGCTTGGCTGCACAAACCTTTCTTGGTATACCAGCCCCCATCAATAAGAGTCGGATAAAAAGCGGTTAAATGATAAATGAAATTTGTTGTGGAGAATGCTTAAAAAATCCAGACCAATAAACAAATACAAACTTACGATGTGGCTGTGCCTGGTAGGCCTGTGGAGTTTGTTGGGGAACAAAGTGATTGGGGTATGAACTAAAGGCAGACTCCCTCGACTGGTACTTGCCGGCACCTGATTGGCTGCTGGCCCCGTACCCAGCATGCACTGCCTGCTGGCCAGGTGGGTAGCCAGTCGCTGATTGCCTGACGTAGTTCGAGTTGGCTTGTGATGTAGTATAGGGCTGGTGACCTAGGTATCACAAGGAATGATGTTACATGGTTCAATTAATTCAATGAGAACTCGGCATTTTCACAAATGGAAAAAAAAAACTGTCTCTACAAAACGTTGGAAGGGGCCATGCATTCTGTGACGCAATTGCAAATTTAGATTTTTAGTTACAGAAATTTCATATTCATTAGCTAAAGCAACATTGTTGTCTCCATATTGTTGTGCAAACAAAAAGTAATATTTTGTTTAATTTTTCTTGCACAACACGCTTCCCATTGTAGCCTACCTTGCCTATATGACCCATGCGATGCCTGGTTCTGTCCGTACGGCCCCTGTGCATAAGGGCCTTGCTGGACTGGGTGCTGAGGGTAGAGTTCCACCACTGGAGGGGATGGGCTGCGAGCCCTCTTAACACCCTGTAACAAGAAGGAAGATTCCAGAGTAATACATCGGTGCCAAGACTCCAAGTTCACACTGAAATCAGGGCCCAATTTCATAGCGCTGCTAAACACACGATTTTCTGCTAACGGAACCCTCGCCCATTTCATAGAGACTGTAAGCAGTAAGCACAGCAAAGAGCCCGCTAGCTTCGGAAGCAGGATTTGCTGAAATTAGTGACGCAACAATATAAATCTCCATGCACGCTCAAGCGTTAGCACGACTTGGCCATGAAATACGCTAATGCTTAAGCAGAATTTCCTGCTATGGTTAGCACAACTTTTCTGCTTACCGTTAAGCAGCGCTATGAAATTGGGCCCAGACGGGGACCGAAAACCCAATCCAAGTAGTGTACCAGGACGGGAATCGAACCGGGGTCAATATAGATACTGCACATGTGTTTAATTTCACCTCTTGTGTCCGGCTGTTATTAATGGGGGGCTGGTATGCCAAGAACGGCAGGGTTCTCCTCACGTACAAACTTGCGTATCGGCCCGATACGCAATTATTTCTGCCCGATACGCAAAAAACCTGCCGATACCCATTTTTTCATCCAGGTCCATTGCATGGCGTAAGGCCTAGCTTGCAATTTTACATGTCCGGCGAAATCTAGACGAAAAAGCAGTAAATCTTCCTACATTTTCCGTGTCGTACGTACACGACGTACACCGTGCAGATACATACACATCGCACCGCCATGCACAACGCGTGGCCACACAGTACATGTATCGGCACCACACACGAGTTCCTCGTGGTCGGTGTCGCCCCAAATCTGAACCTCCGTTGTAGGACAATTCTTCGTGCACGCACCTTCCTGTGCGCGTGTGTTCTCTTGGTGCCGGTCGTGTGCTCAATACGCTAAGCAGGGGCAACTTTTATGAGGGTTAACATTTTGCACTACACCATTTGGAGTGCTTACAAGATCGACCCCACGCACGTCAGGTTTTTTTTCATGGCCGTAGTTCTTTGTATTAAAGGCATTTACGATGGGGACGAGATTGTTGGACGTTGCCAAGTCACCACGTTTTTGTCTCGCGCGTGGCGGAAAAGCAATCAAAAACAGGGTCTTTCTTTAAGCCAATACATAACATCAGCGGTCCGTGCGCGCCGCGCATGGAAACCCATATTACTTGCAACTGATTTTAATGGAAACTATTTTAACCAGGGAGGAAGGTTCCTTCCTCCATGTTTTAACGAAAGGCCTAATTTTGTAAAATTAATATTAACGTTAGCTTCAATATTTTAATTGAATTTTTTTCACATGAATTTTATAAAACAACACAATGATTTATTTACAGCATTCTAAAAAACGGGCTAACCGCCCATGGGGAACCCCTGGCCAATTTTTGTTTCACATGAATTTAAAAAAATGATTTGGGCATAAAAAACACGGGCTAACCGCCCATGGGGGAACCCCTGGCCAATTTTTGGGGTACTTTTCTTGTAATTTTCAGGGTTTTTAAAGGGACACATTGCTTTGGATTTTGCGATTTGGGCTATAAAACTGAAATGGATATGGTTGGGAAGCTTCTATAAAAGTAGAATATAAAGATTCACATAACTATCCCTTCAAATTGGGTGGTTTTTGTTTCATTTCTTGACAAATAACGGTCCGCCATTTTGTAGAACCAAATGTTTGACTCCACAAAATGGCGGACCGTGTTCACCAGTCGTATTTCCAGTCGCAGCTGGTTGAAATACGTTCTGTTGATCCATTTTCTGTGGCATGGCGTGCAGCACTGGCGATATCAACCTCGTTACCATGGGTACGATCTTGCTGGGCCATGTTTTTCCCACCATGCCTTGCGCGATCTTAAGTTAGTGAAGGAACGCACACGCGCCCATGGAGTCGAGGATGTGGCGATATGTGTCGCGAGGTAGAGAATGGTACCTGGCGATCATCTGATAGGTTTACAAGGTCACTGGCTGCGGCGCCAGCCTAAAGACTCTTACATCGTATTTTGCGCATTTAGACGGTGGTATTTACTACTGGAAATAAGTATATGTTTCACATGTCAGGGATCAGAGGCCAATTTTTTGTTTTGTAATCACTACTCACCTATTACAACACATTATACGTGTTTTTTTGCATGAACAACTCTTATAAAAGATAAGGAACATTACCAAACAGCAAAATTTCATGACATTTGAAGGCAATGTGTCCCTTTAAGCTATAGCATGCATAAACAGTACAGCTATTACAAAACATTTTTTTTTTTTATTGTAGCTTGAAAATGAAACATTTTCTTTATGGCACTCCCAAAAGGGTAAGCTCTGGCAATTCTTTTCTACTTTATTTTTAATGACTTGCATTTACGTTTCAGGAATGCTGTGCTCATTGTGCCGAAAGCACCACATGAGGCAGGGGACTTCTGTTGCATATCTGAAACTTGGAATGGCTCATTTTGTGACAAGAATTACTAGTCCAGAAAGGAAAAGTGGTCATTTGATGAAATGTTGATATCCTTAATTTTATAAAAGCCTATTAAATCTCTCATGTTTTTTCCTGAGAAAAAAACCCTTAGGCAGGCCCCGAACCCCACGCCATGGCTTCGTAAATTGTCAGTCAACCACAAATGAAATCCCCCAGTTTTGAAAAATCCTGGGGAGAACCCTGAACGGGCTGTGCAGCCAAGCTTAAACGCAGACAATAGGCACCACATTGAATAGAGTGGTCCTATTCATCGCACTTAGAGCACCCATTCATGTGAATGAAAGCTTTGTTTGTAAAAGCGCCACCTATTCATTACACTCCCATTCAAGAACAATGTAGTTGAAACACAAATGGATTGAGTACGTGCAGGAATGCTCGTATAGACATCAACCGGCCAGCTCGTCTTTTTCAAACCGCAGATAGGGCCGTCGTCCGTATTCACCACAGTTTTTGCAGTGTAGAAATAGTTGAGACAGAGCATACTCACATGGACCCCCTGCGTTGGTTGCTGTGCTGCTGCTCGATACATGTGATTCTTATCCAACATGGCCGGCCTGCCTTGCATATGAGCACCTGCAAGTTAATATGTTCAAGATTCCATGATATCAATTGAGAAAGTGGGAGGTTAATTATGCATAAACCCATTTCATTTCATTCCACAGCTGATCAGGATTTCACTAAGGATTAAGATTAAGAATCTATCTATAGATTAACCCTAACCCACCTCAGTCCCCCAAAATCCTCCTTGCAGTTATGGAGGATTTTGGAGGATTGAGGCTGAATGGTATTTCAAGAAAAAGAGGATTTTGGAGGATTGAGGATGAATGGTGTTTCAAAAAAAAGGAGGATTTTGGAGGATTGAGGATGAATGGTGTTTCAAAAAAAGGAGGATTTTCGAGGATTGAGGATGAAAGGCATTTTAAGCAAGGAGGATTTTGGAGGATTAAGGATAAATGGTATTTAACCCTAACCCACCTCAATCCTCAAAAATCCTTCTTGCAGTTATGGAGGATTTTGGAGGATTGGGGATGAATGGTATTTTAAGAAAAAGAGGATTTTGGAGGATTGAGGATGAATGGTGTTTCGAGTGAGGAGGATTTTGGAGGATTGAGGATGAATGCATTTTTGGGGGGCAGGGCAATCGGAGGATTTTGGAGGATTGAGGATGGTTCCTAGCAAAAAGGGTCTAGGTGATATACAACATTTGCAAATATCAAAACCAAACTACTGAATTATTATGAAATACCTTTAACCCTAACCCTCCAGGGTATTTTGACTAGAAACCCTGCCAGACGCATCAGATTGCATACTTTGTCACATTGACTTGTGTGGAGAGTGCAGCAAGGTGAAGCTGTCACCACAGATGCACTGTGCTGCACTGGGGCTGGCAGGGTTAGGGTTAATACTTGACTGCAAGTAAATATTCTTAAGCCTGGGTGTGAAGTCATGGCACCTGGGTATGCTGTCATTTTCAATAAAAGTGCAATTTTTGCATCAATTTCCACAGATGGTCGGCCGATCATAGGCCGATCATCTTTGGGGAAAAAACCTAATTTGTTCAAATACTGCCCCCGATTCACCAAATTTAGTTAGTCCACATTTTGTTTGCAAAATTTTTTTTAGAGATTTCCCCTTTTTGGAATTAATGAAATTTTAAAACAAAGGGCATGTAGATTTTTTGCAAGCAGAAACTACCTGTCCAAAGTCATTTTTTGCCCTGTTCACTGGACAGGATTGCACGCTCACCTTGCACGATCATGTGTGGTCCAGGCATGTGCATCGCTGGGTGATACTGGTGATGTCCAATGGATGCCATGACATGTAGGTCACTGTGAGGTCAGAGGTCAAAACAACAGAAAACAAAGTCTTTGACAAGTTTCAGGTGTTGTTAGCAAAGGCTAAAATTCAAAGGCTAATTCAGTCGAAAATGTTGCATTCATTATGCTACTATAGGTGTAACTGGTTATAAAACTTCACGTCTACTTACAAATCGCCTCATGCATTATCTTTATCACAGTTATGTCCTACTTCTGGAATTATCGTAATTCAGTTTATGAAGATTATATTAATAGTAATTTATGCATCTACAGAAGGAATCTGCTGAATATTCAATTATTCAAATGTTCAAATGGTGATCCAATATTTGAATACTTAAGTTTTGATTTGAATATTCGAAAAAGAAATGCAGTTTTATAAAAAAAGAAATATCAAATTTTTTGCATTTGACTGCATCTACTCAGCGGGGAAGGGAACACTACTCGTCACGACTAAAGGTATTTCTCATTTTTGTGTCTGTGCCAAAACTCTCAAATCACCCAATACAAGGCTAAAAGCCACTCTAGGTAAAGCGTTACAATCAGAGGTGGTAGGGTGGCGACATTTTGAATGCCAACCGTATCACCCTTACAGTTTTCCTGGGCCTAGATCTAAATAGAGGATAATTCTGCAACAGATTCCAGACAAATTATCCCAATTTTCAGATCTATATAGACCTTAACTTCCACCATTGGTGAGACCAGTGTTCTAGCCAGGGTGAAATTAAAGCGTAGGGCATTTTGCTGAAGGATGGACAATGTGAGCGTGGAGCGCGAAGCCCTTAAGGTGTGGGGCCTGGGTTCCGCTTAAGGGGCCCGAACAATTTTGGATTCTAGATGCTCTATCTGTGGTGCAATCTGAGGCAATTCCTGGCCGCTTTCCATTGAACGTTTTGAGCAAAAGTTTTTAAAATTACATCTAGGCAAAATTTAGTTCATTTGAAATTGTTTAGAATATACATGTACTCTTGCTTTTAAATATATAGCGTAGTGGTAGCGTAGGGGCGGGATTCAAGCGTAGTGCTAATTCCCGAAAGCGTAGTGGGTGCCAGAACACAGGCTGGCTAGAACACTGGGTGAGACCAACTCACGTCCCGTCAATGCTACTAGTGATAGTCACTAAGTGAGGAGGTATATTTTGTAATTGTGTGCATTTTTACAACTGCTTTTGTGCATGCTTTGTTGAAAAGCCTCCTTCCAGAATTAATGAATATTTGAATATTCAACTGAAAGAAAACTTGAATATTCAACTTTTGAATTCTTCAAATTGACTGCGCCCTCATCCCATGCCCAGTGCTAGCCGTTCCAAAGAAAAAGTTTAATGATTGTGATTGTAATGTGCATGAACGCTTTTCTCTCCTCAAATTGTTCGGCCTCTTTTTACAAAATGAGCGAGCTTACCTCTTCTCCTTCATCTGTTGTCTCCTCCGGTTTCCTTCTTCGTTCAGAACTTTCTTCAGTTGTAAGAACAGCTCATGCTTGTCAGCTTGAAGGGATTTCAGTTTCTCCTCCATCGACTTTATCTGAACGCAATGTAATCAGGAGAAATTGGGACACCGAGTTATTGATAAGAACAGGAATTGAAAGTTAACCCCTTGTGTCCGGCTGTTTATTGATGGGGGTCTGGTATGCCAAGAACGGGCTGTGCAGCCAAGCATAAACGCAAACAATAGGCACCACACTGAATAGAGTGGTCCTATTCATCACACTTAGAGCCTCCCCTTTCGTGTGAATGAAAGCTTTGTTTGAAAAAGCTCCATCTGTTCATTACACTCCCAATAAACAATGTAGTTGAAAAAACCTGTTACGCGCAGGAATGCACATATAGACAACACCCGGCCAGGTGGTCTTTTTCAAAGTGCGCCTATGGCCATCGTCCGTAGTCAAGAGGTTAACAAACAGGAATTGAAGTCCGACGACAGTGGTGCACATGTAAGACAGTTGACTAAGCTCTTGGAAGTAAACTACAGTACCCCTTCACCCAAGCACTTTATTGTGTCATTTTCATATGACACTGTTATGAAAAAACATTCGATGAGATTTAATTTTTGTTGTGGGGGGGAAAAAAGTAGGGAAAAATAGGAAATAAAAAAAGAAGAAGAGAAGTAGGAACAACGTAAAATTGGAAAAAGTTGGAAATATAGGAATACTTTTGCACCTGTTACCAATCAATCAATTAGTGTCACACCTGATCTTTGGTCTCTTCCAGGGACAAGGATTCCGCCTCTGCCTTTTTTCGTAGACGTTCCGCCTCCTCCCTCTTCCTCTCGATGGCTTTATCGGCCTCCTCCTCTTCTGCAAAAGGCAAGTCACAAAAATCAAATATTGTCAAACCCTGCTATACATTACGGTTAGCTACAACCTTAGACACCCCTATGGAATTTTTTTGCAGCACTTTACGTTAGCCCTATAGGGTGATGGTGTAGTGTAGGGCCCCTCTTTAGTTTTGATCAAATTAAGCCGTGTCCGCACTGGACTTATTTTTTGGAAGGTTTTACCGAGACGATGGTAAATGAAAAATGGTCAAATGTGACCACTGTCCACACTTGGACTTTCGACACGGGAAAATTTTACCGAGACCGTGGCAGAAGTAACCGAGCCGTCAATATAAGGACTCATGAGGGCGCTTTGCGTGACCTTACTACATTGACGCGATTGACACAAATCACGCGTGCCTTTTCATTTTTCCGGCTGATGTGTACACATAGGACTACATCAATTAGCACCAATCAAACTTCTGACTGTATCAATAAAAATATCTGCCATGATTGCAACCAAAAAATGAACAACGCACTGGAATTTGGAAACTTGCCACGTGCACCGCACCGCGGTGAAGCAACGCAAAGCGCATGCGTGGTGTCCTAGTGTAGCATGACCTCGCGCTCGGGCCGGATGTACGCTTTCCTGAGCCGCTTTTACCGACTCGCACTGTCCGCACTGGACTTATCGTCTCGGGAAAAGTTACCTGGTCAGTTTTCCTAGGCAGCAGTTGCCCGGTAGAAGTAACCGCTGGACTCAGGAAAAGTAACTGAGAGGAAAACGTCCTAGGCTGCCTGCACTGGACTTAAAATGGGAAAGTACCCATCGTCTCGGTAAGTTTTACCAAAATAAGTCCAGTGCGGACAGGGCTTTAGAGTCAAGGGTATTTTTCCAAAATGACTTTTTCAACCAAAAGCAGACTTCTCTTAATTCTATTGACATCTTATTTTGTAATTTTGAACAGTTTATTGCGGAAGAAAATGCAATTTTCTTACGCGCTTTTGGGCAGTTGCCATGCGAATCAATGCGTGTTTACTGTGCGTCACGGTAATCACCATCTTTACTTTCGCATTGCGTTTTGTCGTCTTCATCATCGCTTTACCTGAAAATTTCCCTCCAAAGCCAAAACCCTGCCCTTTATCTACGGCATACCTGTTGGTTTGTAATGTCGCTAACTAATTTGGCAATTCCAATAACCTAAAAGTGGATTTTTGTTCCCTTATAGGGAACAGAGCCAACAGTACAACCCTAGTACTAGCTAGCTCTGAATACCTTGCCGCTTACGCTCCCGCTCCTTGAGTATGTGGTGTTTGAGTGCGGCAGTCATTGCCTGAGTGAGTTTAGGCCGATCCAAAAGACCTGGCATGGTGCTCACTTCAAACCAAGAACAACAGACTTCCGGTGACCTGCACAAATGTAAAAGACACGTAACAGTTTCTTTAAGTCTGCAATTACAACTAGGCCCTAAACAAAAACATAGAGCACAAATCAGTGAAGTTCACTGTGACAAGACTGAAATGTAAATATTGCAAACAGCTACATGTAGTACACAATGTACATGTAGCCTACATGATGTATTTACTGTGCATGCTGGTCTGATTAACCCTCCTACTATTTAAAAGGAAAAGATTTTACTTTAATACCCCCCACCAAAATCGGTCAGGAATAGCAAATTTTGGAAAATAATTTACCCTTCTTGATAACAACTATCTAAATGTGTGGCACAACCTGTTATTTCAAGATTTATGTCAGCAGAATCTGTAAAATTGAGGCAGAAATTAACATGTACATGTATGTGAACAGTGACCATACACTGTGCCAAGAATATCTAACACAGAAAACACAAACTTTCTTTCCCTATATTACACGAACATTTCCCAAATAAATGATCAAATTCAAAGGTTGTGCCAAGTGTTTATACAATTCTGAACACAGATGGATGGTTATTTTCCAAAAATTTGCTATTCCTGACCGATTTTGGTGGGGGGTTTTCTAAGTAAAATCTTTCCCATTTTTAATAACAAAAACTACTAAATAATCTATGTCATTATCATGTGGTTCCAGTTACAAGACAAATATTTGAATTGTTACAGATGTTTCAATAATATACTCAGGAGATACCACACAAGACATGCTAGGTCCGTCGGCAAATAAATTATCCTTCATTTATCGAAATTTATCACGTAACAAAAGACAGACATGACACTGTAGTGTAACTACTGGCAGGCCTACGCAAATTAGAATCATCACGGAGTGTAGCAGCATGAGTGTTCTTGTAAATTAATTCAAAATATTAATTTTATTCAAATAAACAATTTATCAACATAAACTGAGCAAATTTTACCAGACAAAGTGTAATTTATAGTGATCCTGGCGTAGCGTTTCTGTATCGAATCGTTCGTTCCCTCAAATCGACGCCATCTTTGACGGAAAACGCTCGGCAACATTCGGTCATCTCCGGCTTCGAAGACGAATCTAAACAAGTATCACATGAAGCGTATTTTACGAACAAAATAAAACACTGCAATTAAATACATAAATGTAATTCATATTATTTATAAGAGACAAATGTTTACAATATTTATTTCAGCATTTTTTTTTTATTCCCTTTCGGCTTTATTCGGGTTGACTCGGAAGCTAAGACCTCTTCGGCCTCTTTTATCCAGCTTAAGTGAGCACGATGCCAGCGGTAGGTTAAACGGGACCAAAACCTCGAAAACAATCCGGTTATTATTGAATAATATTAAGTCAAACATATATTTTTAGAATCATTTAATACCATAGCCAACACGAACGTAGTGTTTTTGTGGAATTATCACAAATAAAAGTGAAAATTGACCGATTGAATTTATGTAACGTGTTGAAAATTTCGCATGATATCTCGTGCGTGCTATTTTTGATGAAGGGCGCCACCAATATTTTGTTTATCGTGGATATTATCGTGGCATATCGCATGGGAATGGAGTTTGATTTGTAAAAGTGATTAACTAAATCAGGGCCCGGTGTAATTAAGCATGAACGAATAATGACTAATTTGGGCTGATTTTTAATGTTCCTCTTCTTTGAACATGCTGAACAGGATTAGGCCCTGACTAAACTTAAGTTAAGCATGTTGTTAAGGTGGATTTAACTTTTACATTTTATTGTACTATAATTTAATTTGGTATAATACCGTCCTTCATAACAACTGTTAAAACATTTGGGACAAGCTGTTATTTCAAGATTTATGTCATTGTCGGCACAATCCTTAAAAATAGTTAGAAATCATTACGTATGTGAACACTTTGAGTGAACGTACACTGTGCCAAGAACATCCAACACAGAAAACACATTTCCCCAATACTGCACTCAAATTTCCTGCCTAAAGTCACAAAATTAATGGTTGTGCCAAGTGTTCATACAATTCTGAACATAAATGGATGTTTTTTGTTTGCTTTTCCTGACTGATTTTGGTGGAAAGGGGGGGTGGGGGGTATTAAATTAAAATCTTTCCACTATGGTAGGCAGATTCAGGAAAATTTCAAGTTGCTTCAATCCTTTTAAATATTATATCACTGGAAAGAGTAAAAAATTAGAAATAAAATGAGGGGTCAATGGTCATGAAAGGTTAACCCTGTGCAAAGTTATGGATTTTTGTTGATTAAAATTTTGGGTAATTTTGGAGGCCAATTTTAGTTAAAAAGTTGTGACCATATTGCCAATTGCTACATTTTTTAATTGAAAATGTGAGCCTCATTTATTTCATATCAATTTGTTATCAATATAAATATAATTGTAGGAGTTATTTTAAATAGTAACAATTAACAAACACCAATTATTTGCCAATAAATGATCAAAAACTAAATATAAACAAATTATAAGCCGGTCACAGTGCTGACAGAAGATTGGGTACCGCAAATAGCGCCGCCAACGCCGGTTCACGTGAATCTGCCTAACTATGGCACATGTGTAAAAAATTACTTTTATGTCACACAATTATTCGCTCACAGAAGAAAGCAGTCAAGAAGGGCGCCAAGCCAGTGGTTAAAGGAAAGAAGAAGAAGCAAGTACTTCACTTCACCATCGACTGTACCCTGCCAGTCGAAGATGGAATCATGGATGCTGCCAATTTTGTAAGTTGAGGGTATTGCAATTTTAGAACAGGCAAGGAGAAACATGAATACCTTTTTCTTTTATGTAAAGAGGCCGGTCATACTAATCACCGTCAACACGTAAAACACCGTCAACACACAAAACATTGTCAACACACCGTCAACACCTCCAAAACACCTCCAAAACACATTCTTAATTGACAAATGTGGTACAAAACCGTAAAGTATGGATCAACACGAGATTTAGGCTTAAAAATGGGAGTTTAAATGTCTGAAAATGCGATTTCTTTCTTCAAGAAAATTGACCTCTCCATGCAGCTCCGAAATCGGCAGCCGTGCCTCACTTGGCCATGTCAGCGGGCGTGCAGCGCTTGTGAAGGCAAGATGGCGGCCAACGGCCGTGCTGCTTAGAGAAAAATTTTGGCATGAAAAAAATTAATTTTCATAAATGAAATGTGACTTTTAACCGACGGAAATTCTAATTTAGCCTAGGCATTACATTTCTATGCCTCTTTTGTTAATTTAGAATGTGTTTTGGAGGTGTTGACGATATGTTGACGGTGCTGGTGCATGTTGACGCTAATTAGTATGACCCAAGCCAAGGAGACTGGTTCTGAGAACAACACTTCTCTTTTTTCGTGGCCCTTTTAAAATAATGCAAAAAAAAAGACAACACAGTGACAAGTTTATCTCTTGAAAAATATATACATGTATATTGTGCTGTAAAAAGAAAATAAATGTACTAACCGTGTGTCTCTCTGGTCTAGGGTTAACCTTTCCTAGCCCAACTTAGGGACCTCTTCCCTAAACAACGCACCCCTCCTTGGGGAGCTATGCACCCCTCTGGGTGCAGCGGTTAGGGCCACCTTCCCTAACCCGCTTTGTCTTTCTGCCTCCGCCACCAATCGCAGGAGACCTTCTTGCAAGATCGCATCAAGGTGGAGGGCAAGACCAAGAACTTCGGCAACAACGTCAGCATCGAGCGTAAGAAGAGTAAGGTCACCATCACCTCCAACATCGACTTCTCCAAGAGGTCCGTGCAGTAAAACCCTTTTGCATGACTCACAGAGGGCGCTGTTGGGACTTGTTTGTAGAATGATTTGTTTTTGCTACCAAAAGAGGTCCAGAAACCTTTAAGAAAAACTCTGTTCTGGATGGAAATGTGAAATGGACCCTCTTAAATAATTTTTTTTAACCCTAACCCTGCCAGACGCAGCACAGTGCATCTGTGCTGACAGCTCCACTTTGCTGGACTCTCCACACAAGTCAATGTGACAAAGTATGCAATCTGATGCGTCTGGCAGGGTTCTAGCAAAAATGCCCTGGAGGGATAACCCCTTGCATACAGATGATGCCATATGGCGTAAAAAAAAAAGTACCACCAGGCCAGATGACCCCATTGGCCGCCGTTTGTGCAGTTTCAATCCATTGTTGGATTATTGTTTATGTCATGCTTGACTGCACAAACACATTGTAGCGGTTCAATTTGGCTGCCAGAACCGCTTCAACACCCCGACGTCTCCCATAAAATACCGTGCCCAAGGGGTTAAGGTTAATGGAAGTTGCCCAAGGCTAAAAGCTACTGTAGGTATAGGGATACAGAGGAGGTGGTGGGGTTGGCCATATTTTAGGTTGCCAGCCCTACCACCTTGACGGTTTTCCTGGGTCCAGATCTAAATAGAGGTTAAATCTTCAATAGATACCAAAGAAATTATCCCAATCTTCAGACCTGTAGACCCAGGCGGGGTAACTTCCACCTTTAAGACCAACTCACCTCCCGGGCCCCCCCCCCCCCCCCCCTCTTTTGAAGTACTTGTGAAATTCTGGGTGTTACTAGTTCATTTTTATTGTTATTTTTTTGGGAAAAACAGGTATCTGAAGTATCTGACGAAGAAGTATCTGAAGAAGAACAACCTGCGTGACTGGTTGCGTGTCGTAGCGTCCGGCAAAGACACCTACGACCTCCGCTACTTCCAGATCAACCAGGAAGAAGACGAGGACGAGGATGAAGATTAAACTCCAAGACCAACGACTGGACATAGTGTGCCTATCACATTCGCCTAAAAATCTTTCAGACTTGTATAGAGGCTAGCGCTACAGTACTCATGCCAACAACATCGAGTATTTCCCATTGTGGTTTATCATGATGCTGGCTTTGACTAGTCTTTGCTACAGTCTCTGAAAATAGATAAATCTACACTTGATGCTCTCGCTCCCAGTTTAATCACTCTGAAGTAATTTTATGGCACATTTATAGTTGAGGGTTCTCGCTCTGATAGGGCTTGCATAGGCTGTGTGCCCTTGTCTTGACTCTTTGATTGGCTTGGCAAATGCTTTAAGCACCGCCCACTTTTGCAGGAATTGTATTTAAGATCACAATAAATGGCTGGAAAGTTATTGCCAAAAGGAATTGTACTTGAATGTGTGAGCACTGGATTCTTTGTTTATAGTGAATGTCAGAGTTTGTTTACCAGTGAAGAGTAATGCACATACTTTAAGTACTTATGTTTAGTGTGTGCAAGGTGTTCGCGTGAGTCTGGGGCAGGGCTGGCAAATGGTGGATGGAGGGAAAGGGTGGGATTACTCGAATCGCTCAAATGAAAGTAGTTTGTCAAACAATCCACAAGGGAAAGTAGGTCAGAGAAGGGTGGATGGATATGGGTATACTCGGGCTGCTTGTCCCTCAAGAGGTGGGTGGGGAGCACGGCCAATATTTTCAGATGCACGATCTGCTGCATGTTGATGTACCATGCAATTTGGGTGTGAGACGGGAACATGAAGTGGGTACAGAAAAGGTTGAAACAAGGTTATGCTGCAGGTGGTTGGAAAAACAAGGAATAAAATGGGGTTGGGGGGGGTGGGGTGGTATTGAGAATAAAATGGGAAAATTTGAAACTTTCAACGGGTTCCTATTCTGGTAACACTTGGTGATAGGCAGAGCCATTAAGCCCCCCTTCTCGTGGTCATTGTGATCTTGGAATCTCAGGAATTCCTTTCAGAGACCCCGGGGTGGGGGAGGGGATTAGCTATCACCAACACTTATATGATGCACGATATGGGGGAAGAGGATCCCCCTCCCCTCTTTTGTGTTGGTCATTGTGTTCCCGGAATCTCAGGAATTCTTTTCAGAGGTCTAGGGGGATGTGTTAGGTAACAATAGTCTGTTGAGGGTATAGGGGGAAAAAAGGGGGGTACCCCTCTGCCTCATATCGTATATCGTGCTGGGTATAAACACTTTGGGCTTGGGCATGGTGCTGAATAAACTAAAAAACACTTGACATGTAGACCCAGTACCCTCTGGCCATAATTTTGTTACAGCGAGGTGGGTGGGGCATATGAAGCACGATATGGGGGAAAGGGACCCCCCTCTTTTGTGTTGGTCATTGTGTTCCCGGAATCTCAGGAATTCTATTCAGAAATCTAGGGGGATGTGTTAGATAACAATAATCTGGAGTGTGCTTAGGGTATAGGGATAAAAGGGGGAGGGGGGGGGGGGTACCCTGCCCCTATATCTTGCAGGGTATCGGGTGGGGGCTGTCTGAATTTTGATCGTGATTTCCAAAAAGCGGGGTGGGTGGGTTGTGGATTCGCGGTGAGGGTGTCATCAGCTTTGTCGCCCTTATTCGCCGCTGGAAAAAAAATGACCATTAAATTGAAGCGCGACCTCTGTTGACAACAATCGGCCAATCAATCAATAATGACCTTGTGACCTGAGAAATTGACAAGCGGGAAAAAAAATCCCACCATGGCGACTGCGCTGTACTTGGAACAGTATCTCGATAGTAAGCAAGAAATCCAGTTTATCTGAAACTGATGGCTTATGATTTAGTGTATTTGTATAATGTAGGTACCAGGGAATAAATGTATTGTGTATTTTTAGGATGGTAATGCTGATTTGATGGTAACATTTGACGATGAAGGTAACCTAATTATTGTGCTCTAACGTTGGTCTGTACACACGTACGTACACGCTTGGCGCGAGTCGAGAGATCACTGTACTGTAGCATGGGCCGTGTATTTCTGTATGATGTAACTGTTACTGTTAAACTGCATGGCGTGTTGATGATGAAAAGGGTATTTTTTTAAAAGTTAGTTGTGTCACTGAGGATACGAAAGGGTTCGTAAATGTTAGGCCTATTTGTAAATTTTGTGTGGAAAAAAAAATTGCCAAGTGTGGACTGTGGATTGGTGGAAACAGGAAAGGCAGGCAGATTCATGCCGTGCGAACTGGCATTGGCGGCGCTCTTTGCGATGCCCAATTTTCTATCCGTGCTGTGAACGGCTTATAATTTAATTTAATTTCATTTTTAATCATTTATTGGCAAATAATTAACGTTAGTGTTTGTTAATTGTTAGGGATTACTCATAATATTATTTTTATATTTATTTTAGGGGCCTAGGTAAAAATTAGTAGGCCTAAGTAAGAAATAAATGAGGCTCAAATTATCAATTAAATTTTTTAGCAATTTAGCAATATCATGGTCACAAATTTTTAACTGAAATTGTCCTCCAAAATGACCAAACATTTAAATCAACAAAACTCCATAACTTTGCATAGGCTTCCTTAAGCCTAATTTTTTACTCTTTCCAGGGAAAGATTTTTGATATCCGGACATCACTTATACCTCGTGCACAAAGTCTATGGGCCATGACAGAAAAAGTCAAAGTATTTTCAAAAAATACGTTGAACATTTTTCCCTCCTTAATTCGTGTTTCTTCATCAGATTTACACTTTTTGGTAGTTTTTAAGTCATATTAAGGGAAAATAAGTGATGTCCGGATATGGAACTCTTTCCGTTAGGTTTTCTAGAATTTCTACTTTTGTTTTTGATATAACCATGATAACGTTAGCCTAGTTTTTGTAGAGAAAGACTTACTTAACATTGCTTAGGTTAGTCTTGGTTACTCTTGCACTTAGTGTTTTATTTATTACATAATATTTTTACGTTTATCTATTTAAATCCAGGCATTGAAAACCTGCCGTTTGAGCTTCAGAGGAACTTCACTCTGATGAGAGACCTCGATCAACGAGCTCAAGGTGAGCACATGCGACCTTTGACCTCTATTTCTCCAGATCCATCTGACTTTCCATGTACTCACATTTGATTGATTAAATATTTGCTGACGAAGCTTTACAGATACTTCCAAAGTTTGACATCGTTTGTTGTCGACGGAACCAGAGGGCGTCTTTAATGCCATTGATAAGTCACAGCGTTAAGGCGCCCTCCGTCGACAACAAACGATGTCAAACTATGGAGCAGTGAAGCCTGTGGTCTTGGAAAGCGATATTCTCGTAAAATTTCACCATTTTGGAGTGACATTTCAAGGAACTGAACCTAGCCTACGCGTGTACATAGCCATATCAAGATGAGACATATGTAATGTTGGTGCAGAAACTTTTATGACGAGAGAGATATGGATCATGAAAAAAAAATGACAATTATCTCCCACAGTTGTTTTTGGTCTCTCTGTAAGGTTTGTGAAAACCTTACAGTTCTGGAAGTATACAGATACAGTCGAACCCTGATAATAAGAGCACTGTTAATACAACATCCTGCTTATAACAAGGACAAAAATTGGTCCCGAGTCTTTGTTTTTCTTTGTTTTCCATTACTGATAATACAAGGTACCTGTAAAGTCCCAAAGGACCTTGTTATAAAGGTGTTTGACTGTATAAACAATTTTTAACTGACTAAAAAATTGCCAACGTTTTTACATCTTGTATCAGGATGAGCAGGAATAATCCATTTTGTAGATTAACCCTAATCCTCCTCAATCCTCCAAAATCCTCATGGTGGTTTTGGAGGATTGAGGAGGATTGAGGAGGAATGGTGATTGAAGCACCGGAGGATTTTGGAGGATTGAGGATGAATGGTGATTGAAGCACAGGAGGATTTTGGAGGATTGAGGATGAATGGTGATTGAAGCACAGGAGGATTTTGGAGGATTGAGGATGAATGGTGATTGAAGCACAGGAAGATTTTGGAGGATTGAGGATGGTTCCTAGCAATAAGGGCCTAGGGGGTTATGGTTAATACAAAAACCCAACAAATCTTCACAGGGTGTATCAGGAAATTCGCGGGCTTTGTGGCTTTGTAACTTGTTCGAATAATTTGTCCTTCGTATCCCTAGACTTGTCTCGTGACATTGATCGGGAAACTGGTTCGTACATCAGTAGCGTCAGGGGCTGGGCTCCAGATGAGAGAGTAGAAGCTCTGAAGAGAATAGACCAAGCCTTTGCTAAGAGCAGAGAGTTCAACGATGACAAGGTCCAACTGGCCATGCAGACCTATGAAATGGTAGGTTTTTAAAATTTGTTCTAAGGAGGGGAGGAAGTCCCACCCCCATAATCCCTTTCTGTCCGGCTGTTATGAATGGGGTGCTGGTATGCCAAGATGGGCTTGTGCAGCCAAGCGTAATGCACACAATAGGCAAACAATGGATTGAGTATGTGCAGGAATGTGCATATAGATAACAACCAGCCAGGTGGTCTTTTACAAACCCTGGCCCTTGGCCATTTGTTTATATTCAAGAGGTTAACAATCAGGGGTCAGATGTGTCCGGATTTTTCCTGATTTCAGGATTTTTGTCAGGATTTCAATTTTTTTTAAGAATCTCTTTTGCAATCTGGAATTTTTGAGGTGTTGCCCTGAAGGTGTTTTTACCTGTAAAAGTGGATATAGACCAATGAAACTGATATTTTTAGGGGGTGCCTTTAGGCAAATACAAACTATATGTTGATCTGGGTTTCTCGTAGAGTTTTTGTGGATTTTTCGTGGATTTTTCATTTTTGGCCAATCTCACCCCCGAACAACGCCCCGGTTCATATTCCAAGATAACTGCTGAATGCGGATTTCTTTTTTTAAATTGAGGATGTCTAAAAAAAAATTCGTCAAATGACTCGGAACCACGAGAGACACTGACAAACTGAACAAAGCCACTGACAGTTTGGGAGACCACCGACATAGGGCAAGATAGCTGAGTTGGTAGATCGCTGGTACGGTATTCCGGAGGTCGTAGGTTTAAATTCCGCTCCTGGCAGTTTTCTTTGTCCACTTTGAATTGAAAATGTTTTTTTTTTTCATCAGATTTGGTCTTTAGATATAAAATGTCAAATCAGATTACCTAAACGTTTTTCCTTGAGACATTTCAGACATCATATTGTTATTTGCCAGGTCGATAAGCACATCCGTAGGTTAGACGCAGACTTGGCCCGATTTGAGCAAGAGTTGAAGGAGCGCAACATTGAGCAGTCCACCGACTACGATAGTTCCTCAGGAAGAGACCAGAAAAGTAAGAATAAGCAGATCTAGTTGATTTTGTACTGTCCCTGTTACCCCTCAGGAACAACAAAAATCTGGAAAAAAAAACGAGAAAATATCCACCCATTCCTGTTAGAATTGTATAAACACATCGCACTAGGGGTGTGCATTTACGGGTAGTAAAAGAACCGGGTACCCGATTGACAAAAATACGGATACCCGGGTACCCGTTAAAGAAACCCAACCCAAAACTTCTAATCTCGGAAGATGTCGAGGCTGTTTATCCATACCCAGACTACAAAAACCACAACCTTTGAATTCCCTTTGTCAACTTTCGTGAGCGTCATAATCGTGAAATCTGCTGGTTTGCCATGTACATGTAGTTGGTTTCTAATTTTGAAAATTTCTAATTTCTATAATCTGGAACCGGTTCCTGACATGAACGGTCGGGTACTCCGGTACCCGGTTCCGATGCACCCCCCTACATCGCACAATGTTTAATTTCAGGAATTGTTTGAAAAGTTTTTTGCAAAATAGACTAGAAACGTGTTACTGTTACCATGTTCTTGGTCATAGCCTACTTTGTACGATGTATGGTTACTCAAACATTCTGTCAGGAGTTAAGAGTACAGCAGGTCTGGAAAGGAGATGCCATTGCCGAATAAAAAAAAAAAGAAGATTCTAAATGTTTATACTGAGGTATGACTAAAATCTCAGTAAGTGTCAGTTTTCCCAATCCTAAATCTTGAACTAGATCGTTCATGTTCCAATTGTTACTATCCGTGGCCTTATTTTAATTCCAGGAAAGGTTTGATTAACTATTACGCGTATGGCCTGCTTGCTGAACTGCTCTCCGTCTAATCCCTTCATCTTTTTTCTCTCTCTCAGAGAAAGGTCGGGGGAGAGGAGTCGAGAAATCAGCGAAAAGGAACTTGAAGAAAGGCCGTGTATCTGATGACGAAACTCCAAAACAGTCCCGGAAAAAAATGAAATCGGCAACGGGACAGTAAGTTGAAAATCCCATTAAAAAAACAAACAAACAAACAAACAAACAAACAAACCCCCAACCTACCTGCTTAGGCTTTACCATTTTAGATTTTGTAGCAACACTGGGAACTTCTGAGATGCATCAAAACCTGACACATTCCTGCTCTAAATCCAACAAAACCCCACACATCCCTGCTCTAAATCCAACAAAACCCCACACATCCCTGCTCTAAATCCAACAAAACCCCACACTTTCCTACTCTAAATCCAACAAAACCCCACACATTCTTGCTCTAAATCCAACTAATTCCACCAGCGCATGATATGGAACAGTGGTAGTTCCTTTGACGTTATACTTTGGGAAACCCTTACTTTTCTTGTCAGAAACCTCTGTGACCTTTGCTCAAGTCGTTGCAACGATGGCCCAGTTCTGCCGTGTGAATTAGTGCTTTTTTTCCCCAAATATGAACAGGTTATCCCTATTCTCGAAAAATCTGAACAGATCAATAACCAAACAGGGGGTACCATTATTGATAACGCTTTCAGATAATAAGAAATAATCCCTGAACAACTTGTGTTTTTTAAATAAAATTCCAGAGCTGTTACTCCGATTCTGACGTTGCCATCAGTGATGAATTCACCGTCGGATGTCCTGGACATGCCCGTGGATCCAAATGAGCCGACGTACTGCCTGTGCCATCAGGTGTCTTACGGAGAAATGATTGGCTGTGATAACCAAGATGTAAGTCGGATCCAGGGTTAATCAAAATAATGGAAAAATTGCTGAAGCTTTTAATAGTTAATATTTAAAAAAAATATTTTGTAAATTGAGATGACATTCCAATTCTAATTTATCATTTGTATCATTTGTTTCAGATATTTATTTGTAACAATTTCAACCCTAGTAAAACCTAAAATTTCATACCTTTATTTGAATCTTTTTTTTTTTCAGTTAAAAAGAAATTCTTTTTAGAATTGTCTTATTCATTGCAGATGTTAGTTGTTCGTTAAAATGTCAACATGCTTGTGTTTCCTGCGGTCATAAGATTGTTTTTAAAAAGCTCATCTATATGATACGGTGTAGACTGTTTCATTTCCAGAAGATATCCTCGGGTTCAGAATGAATGCGACATTGTAGACCGGCCGTTTGTAATAATTTGTTCGTATTTGCTCCACAGTGCCCAATTGAGTGGTTCCACTTTGCTTGTGTCGGCCTGACTGCAAAACCGAAAGGAAAATGGTAAGCGCCATTAAAGATAACTGCATTTCGGCTCCTGCTGCTATAAATGAAAATAAGCCAGTTCGATATCTCAAAGGTCAAAGGTTATTCGGGATAAAATTGCTCACATAATGTCACGCCATGTTACGCGAATGCGCATTCTTGATTGAATTTTTAACACGTGCGTGTTGTGCGACCACCTTTTGCGTTCACACGCGTGAGTTAGGTCACGCGGGTCATTCGGGATAAAGTGAGGTCGTGCACATGCGCAGTTGAAATACCGAACTGGCTTATTGCGGCCTGTTTTTCGTTCTATGTCATGGCAGGAGCTATCTTGGCACTCGCCAGCTTGGCCAAGTCGTTAGGTTACCATTGCTTGCAGTACATTTTTCTTTCTTTTGTTAATTTCCATTTGTGAGTTCTTGGACAACTTCGTACATGTGGAGCACGCGAAATATGGCGTAGAATGGCGCAATGCAGACGCAAGTGCTCGTACAGCGTTGGCTGCACGTATCTCTGACCGGAGTTTTCTTGGATTTGTCCGAGACAACTTTTCTCATAGGGCCTGTTTGTTTCACACAGATCCGGATCTTGATCAGTGATCTGGCCACTGGTTCACTCCATCCATTAGGCGGGATCCGGTGTGAACTAACGCAAGGATCACTGAGCGAGATCCGGATCTGTGTGAAACAAACAGGCCCAAAGCGTTCACATGCATGGATTTATGGTCACCATCATGTCTGTAGTCGAATCACATTTGCGTTTGACGCATGTCGTGTATTGCATTTCAATGAGCAAGACGCACATGCAGGTACTTTTTTTGTTTATCCAAGATCTAGAATGTCACGTGATATTCAACAGACGCTGTGATTGGCTAATGCTTTATGAACGTCAATAGCAGCCTTGCTCCTACTTTTCCTACTTTTTTCTTGAAATTCCTTGTTTTTTCTACTCTTTCCTCCTTCTTGTCCCACAATTGAAAATCTCATTGAATATTTTTCATAAGTGTGACACACTGTCATATGAAAATCATACACTGAAGGGATTGGGCGTAGGAGTACTACAACTTTACTTCCAAGAGCTTAGTTGAGGATGGAGCACAAGTGTACAGAACATGCCAAATGAGGCTTGTGATGCTGTGGACATGGGAGACTATCGACGAAAACTACTCCTGAAACCCTGCAAAGTCCTACTTTTATCCTAATGTTGTCCCCCAAAGTCCTATGTTTGTCCTGTTTAAACAATTTCGATCCTACTATTTTCCTTCTTTTTCACCTAGGTTTGCTTGAAAGCCTGCGATAGGTCAATTTCTGGCATATCCGTCATGGTAACTCTTTTTCTTTCAGGTTCTGCCCAAGATGCACACCAGACAAGAAGAAGAAATGACCTCGCGTGCCAAGGAACTGCTTGGTTGTAGTTTTGAGAGTACATGTATTCACCTCAAGAAACGTGGTACCTTTCCACTGCAAAAGCCTGGGGCCAATTTCATAGAGCTCCTTAAGCACAAAAAAATTGCTGAAGCACAAAAAAACCTTGCTATTAAGTAAAATCAGGTTACCAGCCAAAACTCTGGTATTTAGCCGTTGTTTGCTTAGCATGACAATCACATGTTGTTTTGGCTGGTAACCTGATTTTACTAAAGCCGTGTCTGCACTGGACTTTTTGTTTTGGAAGGTTTTACCGAGACGATGGTAAAATGAAAAATGGTCAAATGTGACCACTGTCCGCACTTGGACTTTCGACACGGGAAACTGTTACCGAGACCGTGGTAGAAGTAACCGAGCTGTCAGTATAACGACTCATGAGGGCGCTTTGCGTGACATTTCTACATTAATCCTTGACCCAAAGTGCACGCGCCTTTTCATTCTTTTGGCCGATGTGTACACGTTGGCGTCCTTCATTATCATCTGGGAATGATGCACTGGTAGCACCAATCAAACTTCCGACTGTATCAATAATAATATCTGCCATGATTGTGACCAAAAGAGGAACAACGCACTGGAATTTGGAAACTTGCCACATGTGCACCGCATCGCGGTGAAACAATGCAAAGCGCATGCGTGGTTTCCCTGTGAAGCATGACCTTGCGCTCGGGCCGGATGTACACTTTCCTGAGCCGCTTTTACCGACTCGCACTGTCCGCACTGGACTTATCGTTTTGGGAAAAGTTACCTGGTCAGTTTTCCTGGGCAGCAGTTGCCCGGTAGAAGTAACCGCTGGACTCGGGAAAAGTAACTGAGAGGAAAACGTCCCAGGCTGTCCGCACTGGACTTAAAATGGGAAAAGTTCCCATCGTCTTGGTAAGATTTTACCCAAAAAAGTCCGGTGCGGACAGGGTTTTATGCAGAGTTTTTGTGCTGAAGTAATTTTGTTGTGCTTAGGCAATTATATGAAATGGGTCAGGCCAATTTCATAAAGCTGTTAAGCACAAAAATTTGCTTAGCATGCAAATGCTTCCTTTATAAAAAACTGGATTACCAACCAGATTTCCATGTGTGGAATATTGCTTTTGACTGGTATTCAGCTGTTGTTTGCTTAGCATGAAAATTACATGGACTTTGGGCTGGTAACCAGTTTTTACTAAGCAAGACATTTTCATGCTAAGCAAATTTTTGTGCTTAACATCTCTATGAAATTGGCCCCAGATCATACCAGAAAAGAAAACCCTTAGGAACATTCCATTTGTTTGGTTGTATCCAGACGAGCCCAATCTGGCTTCCACATTGAAACATATTAGGGCATCACTGGGGTATGGGACTTTAGAATGAAATGGAATTTCAATCATTGTTGCAAACTTGTTTCTGTCACAGAAAATGTTTTGATTTCAGATTTAGAGCTAAATCAATCTTGCCGAAGTATGTCAAAAAGAAGTTGAGAAATACGACAAGGGTATGAGTTTGTAATTGGTGGGTATTGCTTTCACGTCTGCCTTCTTGCGTAGAGATAATTTCACTCAAAGGCGGACACTGATAAGTATAACAAAATGTCTCGCAACTCGGAATGTTCCTATCCAGTTTGACTGCACCTTTTGGGATGACGGCTGTGTTCAAGATACAAACGTTCACTTTAATTGTGTGTGAACAGTTTTCTCAAGGGAACCTTGCTATTTGGAGTAAATGTGCACGCACATTGATAGACGTTCCTCGTTTATGGTTCGTCAAAACATGTGTGTTGCCCGATGTGAAAGCGGGTGTTCCGATAGAATGCGCCAATGCTGTGAAACCGTTGGATGTGATTTTCTGTTCAAAATGGACAGATGTGATTTTAACAACGAGGGTCCAAAATTACATCCAGAGCCCAGAATCACAACGAGGTTTTAAGCTGTTAAACCCAGAAGTCACAATGTACTCTTTGTCAAGGCGGGACAATAGTTCACAGGCTTCAGATGTGATTTTGAATAGAGTAGGATTTGGTTTTAGATGCCATTGTCGAAATCACGTCTTCCTGATCCCCCGTCCATTTTGAGTAGAAAATCGCATCAAAGGGGTTCACTGTGCAAGTTAAAAGATGCTTCCTGATGAGAACAACATTTTGACAGTTTTGTGAGACTGTTTGTTTACTGTAAGATTGAAAAGAAAACATTTTTCAGTGAGCGAAGTTGGCATTTGTTTTCCTTTGACACATTTAAGCTTGAATTTGTGACTCTGCGGCGGTTTGTTAATGAAAGCCAAACATTTGTTTGGTCACGACTAATCTGTATATAATAATCGAGGCATTCTGTTGCATTCTCGGAAGGATATGTACACCAGATATATTCCTTTTAACATGAATTTCTACTGTAGACTTTCGGTCACATTTTTTTTTTTTTTTTTTTTAATTGTCATTGAATTGTACAAGTAAATTCATTTCACCATCTTGTCTTCTCTCTAAATTCAGTTTTATTGTAAATATCTTTGAAATGAATATTTTTTTAAAAGTCTGGTCGAAGAGGACTATTCTCTGCATTGTTCGGCTTCTATGAGAATATTTCATACAATTTTTAAAAAAGGTGTAAATAATTGAGTATATTTTTTAGTTCTGTCTGCCGATGTAAGAGGTTACAATAGCTTTAAGTTGATTCCGTGTAGATGTGATAATTGTTCTAAAAACATGTATCGCTGATTGTAATCGTAATGTGTTTGTTGTAACAAAGACACCAAATAGTATACATGTAGTCGGGGATACGGTGTCGTAACACTGAAAATATGAAGAGTTTTGGGTTTTAGCTGTTTTTTATTCTGTAAAGTGTCAAGTTATCCTATTTTCAGCTTCTGCCCTGTGTTGGAATAAACTAGGGGTGTGCATTCACGGGTAGTTCAGGAATCCGGTACCTGATTGAAAAAAGCATGGGTACCAGGGACCCGTTAAAGAAAGCCAGTCTCAACAATTTCATAAAGGTCCGCACGTTAATGCAAGTGTGGACAGTGAGTTTTATAACTTTATGGTGTGAATTGCATTTCCGTAAGCATTTTAAACGTTAATCTGTTTTGTTTTTCCATGTACTCTGGTTTTCATTTTGAAAATGCCCACAAATGACATTCAAAATCTTTTTTTTTTCATTGTCTGAGAAAGAAATAAAGTAATATGTTAATTTGGTTACGTGTACTCGATTCCATAATCTGCAACCGGTTTCTGACATTAGCGGTAGGGTACCCGGTTTGGACGCACAGCCCTAGAATTGACCAATCCATAAAGTCGCACTCATTGACATTTTGACCAGTCACAACAAGATTCTCACGTGCGTGTGCGTATGTATGTGTGGGGTGTTTGGCTGTGTGATTCAACTTGGGAACAATTTTCTTCAAATCCCCTCTGTGCCCGCTAGGTCTTTAGTGAACTTTTGGTTGCGTATTGTTGTGTGTGCTCAACTTGCAAACAATGTGATTGCTTTGTACAACTCAGACACTGTTCTATATTATTGGATTTTAATGGGAGTATACATCATTTGCTCCGACTGTTATTCTCAGAAATGGATAGATTTGGGGGTTAGTAATTTATAACAAATACTGTAAAACTGACCGGATTAAAGTTTTGCGTGCATAGATGCCAGGAAAACAGAGAAAAAAGGCCATTCATTTAGTCTGGTTCGCTAACCCTACTTTAGACAAAACGGAGCAATTTATAGACGTCTGGGAATTATCAAGTCGGGGAACTAGACCATTTCCAACGATTGTCGGCTGACAATCATTGGAAATTGATGCAAAAAAGTCCACTTTTCTTGAGAATGACAGCACACCAGGTGCCATGATTTCACAAAATTCTTGAGACTATTATTTTATTTCATAATAATTCAGTAGTTTTTTTTATGTTTGCAAATGTATGCTACTTTAAGTCTAATCTGGCACAAACGATGGAATGCAGGCACAGTTCTACAGCTCAAAATGCAAATTTTGTACCAAATATTTTACTTTTTTTTTTCAAAAAAGTTACAGAATTATGTATCTCGTATCTCGAATTGTCTTACAGAATTTTTAAAAAGTCACTCCCAAACCAGTTACCTCAAAAAAAAAGTTTCTGTAGTCCTCGTTTTTGGATTAAAATTGTAACCGATAGACTTTCGATGAAAAGGGCGGGAGTTATGTGCATAGCGACCATGTTTTAGGTATATTTTTGTCATTCAAATTCTGTAACAATGTAAGCACAAAAAGTCAACCTGTGCCTGTCCAATGGTAACACAGACATTAGCTTCAAAGAGGGCTGCTACACTAAAGTCTGTTGTTGGGGGGGGGGGGGGGGGGGAGGGGGGGCTGTGGGACCAAAATAATTGTTAGCTGTTAGTTGTAGAGTTGTAAAGCGCAAAGCTACAAACATGAGATTCAGGCAGATCATGGAGGTAGGAAAGGGTCAGAATGAAATATTCGTTAGGTTCTGATTCAACCGTAATAGATGTTGGATTTTGTGAAAAGGTTTGCAGAGTTTTTTAATTTGCATTGTATTCCGTTTGTTGATTGAACTATTTGTTGATTGATTTGCCTGGCACAACTGGGCCAGGTTTGGAAAAGGGTGCAATAAAAAGAAACAAGTTTGTTGTTTGTAAGAAAAACACCTCTTGGCTTGTGTAATGTTTTAGATGGTTTCGTGGCTTTAAATTAGCAATTACAAGATGTACTAATTTTTGGGTTTTGTTTTTTGTTATTCTATAAAACGATATAAATTCTTTTTTTTTTTTACTTTGGGTTGCTATGTTTTGAGGGTTTTGTCTTCACCCTGTGGATTGGCATCTATAAGAAAAAAACGTGAGAATATACATACGTGTTGAGAAAAATATGTATTATGACGACAAAATCAGCTTAGTATGTTTCAGGCACAGGGGAAAAGATTGATTCAAATTATGAAAAAGAAGGATCAGGGCCTGTCCGGGAATTGAACCCGGGACCTCTCGCACCCAAAGCGAGAATCATGCCTCTAGACCAACAGGCCAGCTGATTCAGTAGTGCGTTTTGTATCATTATATACATGTAATAACTTTATTTTAGGTTGTTCCATTAAATACCAGGTACATTTTATCACTATGCCCACCATCATCTACATAGAACACTACAAATTCAAATCTATTTTTAGAACTCAACGAAATTATCGTTGGTATTTGCTTAAAGTTAAATATTTTAACTATGGTTTCAGATTGGAATTCTCTATAGTTTGAGCGTAATACACACAAACTTATATTTAGATGTTCGCAAGTCGACCCGTCCACAAGGTGAACCAATCAATTACGTGGTTCTATAGTCAGTTGCATAAATGCGCGCATGCTAATGCCAGTTTACGCAACATTCTCTTTGATTGGCTGTATGCTCAGTGCAAAATTTTTACATTATAAAATGGCGACTCGTCGCATAACATGGCGACAACAATGAGAAAGAGATTCCACCAGCGACACGGAAACTTAATTTTACTGAGCAACAATGGAAGAACTGCGAGTAGAAATGAACCACGCCAGGAATTCAATAATGGGCTCGTGATCAGCAAGTCGGTTTTGAAGGAGAATGAAATCTTCGAAGTGAGAATTGATAAGAAGGTGAGAAAGTTCCACACACCCCACCCGATCATTTGAATATGTTTTGCGTGCATCATGACATTGACATGCAGGCCTAGCCTATGCAAAATGTAAGTCAGAATGGTGACTCGATATTTATTCGGCATGTTCGGTAAATGAAATGAACTTTGTAAATTACTAGATACCTAATTCCTAATAATATTACTATTTGGGCAAGGTGTTTCCAAATAAGTTGAATGCCCCCTATAAACTAAAAAGAAAAATAAGGAAAACAGGCATGCACACTACGAGTCGAGTCTGAGGATTTGTTTAAAATTTAATTTTTAATTTTATGTTTGTTTGTTTGTTTGGTGTTTTTTTTTGGGGGGGGGGGGGTACTGGTATGAAGGGGTAGGGGCTGGGGGAGTCGGGAGTGATTGACATATTCAACCGTGGTCATGGAGAAAGGAACACAAACTTCCTCCATGATTCAACACAGGGAAAAAGCGGTCATGCTATTTAGCGTCAACAAGGGTCAACAAACCCGATCAGCGTCAACAAAGCGTCAACAAGCTCAAAATGCACATTTAAGCTTCACAAAAGCTGTACTTGTAATGTATTCAACAAACTCTCGCATCTCGTATTATGTAAGAAATTGGGCGAATTCTCGTTCACAATCCAACATAAAAACGAAATTTAATGACGCCAAAATTACGACGAATGGCCGCCGCCATCTTTTTTTTAACTTTTGCGCATGCGCGATTGCACCATGTCCTAGAAAAACAAAATGGCAGCCGGGAAAAAGCACCGTTGATGTCGTACTTTTTCGTTTAAAAATCACACATTTTAGGATACTTTTAAATTAAATACTAATGATACTTTTAAATAATCATAGGAGCCCACTAAATATTGTGAATAACATGTTTAAGCTTAACAGTGCTTTTATAAGTTGTTGACGCTTTGTTGACGCATGTTGATGCTAATTAGCATGACCCGGGAAAAAGGCAGTCAGGTTTGTTAAGTGATGGAAATAGGCCATATCTTAATAGGGCCTAGGCCTTGGCTTATGCACAATCAACAATGAAAGTCTAAACTTTAAAATTCCATTTTTTGGGATGTATACAAATTTGTTGGGGCTGAATGTTTTGTTTTTGTTTTTGTTTTTGTTTTTTGTAGCAGCAAACGTCAAGTGGCCCAAGTTCCTTCTATAATTTTTGCACGTTTGTGGAATTGGGTCGAACCCATTTTGGTCAGTGTTTAATTGCTTATTTGTGAAGAAAATAAAACACTTTTTAATTCAGGTTGAAACCTGGAGTGGCTCTATTGAAATTGGAGTGACGTCTCTGGATCCGGGAAATCTGGAGTTTCCCACCAGTGCCACTGGCCTGTGTGAAGGGGCTTGGATCCTGTCCGGTTCCACGATTCTCCACGATGGTAAGTTGAAGGGTTGCAGTTGAAGATTCCTTATTATAGTTTAACCTGCTACTCTTTTCCTGGCTAGCATGCAGAATACAGGAAAAACACGTGAATAGCATTTGTTATTTAATTAGTTTTAAAAAGTCTGTTACCAGAATTTATGTTAGCATGTGGGAAAGATTTTACTTTAATGGATCACCAAAATGGATCAGGAACAGCAAAATCTTACAAAATACCCAACTCTCCTTGATAACAACTAAACATGTTGCACAACCAGTTATTTCAAGATTTACATGTAAGTCAGCAAAATCTGTAAAAAATGAGGCAGAAATCAACATGTACGTGAACACTTTGAGTTATCATACACTGTCCACTGTGCCAAGAACATCTAATGCAGAAAACACAAACTTTCTTCCCCTATATTTCACGAACATTTTCCAACAAAATTCTTAAATTTAAAGGTTGTGCCAAGTGTTTATACAATTCTGAACACAGATGGATAGTTATTTTCCAATATTTGCTGTTCCTGACTGATTTTTGTAGGGATATTAAAGTAAAATCTTTCATTACATTCAAAACTTTGAGATGTGTTCTTTTTTAACAACTGTAGGCCAACATGTACATTTATATGTAATTAGGCCTTTGGCTGACATTGGGGGGACAAAATCAATCATAATTGTAGCGTTTGTGATATCAGGAGAAGCCATTCTTGATGAGTACGCCTGTGACCTTGACACCTGTAGCATAGGTGATCGCATTGGGGTCCAGAAAACCCCTAACGGGGAGCTTCATATCTTCCATAATGGTGCGGATAAGGGTGTGGCTGCATCCAGTCTGCCATCGAGAGTGTACGCTGTGGTCGACCTGTATGGCAAGTGTACAGAGGTGACGATGATCAACACACGTGAGTACCTGTTTGCTTTTGCCGACCCTCCACGGTCAACAAGTAACAGTCGATACATGTTTGATTTTCATGTTTATTTTAGAAGTTACTGACATGAGTTACAGTAGGATGATATTTTCATGGAATTTTAGAAGAAAACAAATTGGCCACTATGCTCAGAACATAAAGATTGGTAAATTACATTCAATCCTTACTGTTTTGAATTATGAAAATGAATAAACTGCAGCAAGCTGTCAACTGACTGGATTAACCTGAAATGCAAATTTAACCAAATTAGCTGGCCTAACGTTTTGAGCTTGAGCAAGTTCTTTCTCAAAGGCAAATGATTTAATTTAGTTCATTCTTGGAGCTGAACCTTGATCACAAATTCACCGAAGTAAAGACCCAAAATTACAATTTCCTTCACACTAAATTTAGAATTTTAAAACTGCCTTTCCAAGACTATATAAAACACGTGGTAATGGTTTGCACTTTTGAAAATTCATCTGGCAAGGTAGCTCATAAAACATTTGATATAATGTTTAAAAAACGGACACGTATGTACATTTGGTTACAGATTTACATTTGGTTACAGATTTTCATTGGAAATACGGACAGATGTGCAGACTACGTCTCCTACCGGATCTCATTGGTTCATAGAACCTGTGTAGTAGATGGGTGTTATTTTTCATGATAAAATGAGTGAACATTAGCATTTTTTTTGTTTAATAATTTTGAAGAGAGTCAAAGCATGGTTACTCTCTCGGCAAGCCCACAACTCTATCTGCCAATTTCTATTTTTCTGTGAATGTAAGATTGTGTAATCTTCCTCCGTAGGTATGGGGGTATGTTTGAAATATAGAATTAAATGTTATTGTATTAACAGCTTAAAATTCACAGACCTAGTATGAAGGCTACTTAGACAAACATTTAGGGTTGTCATTTTTCCTTCGGGAAACACCGCATTACTAAAAATGATAATTTTCAAAATTCCTCCAGATGGGATGAACCTCAGCCCAGATGAGTCTTCTTCCAGCGAAGATGAAAGCGAGGAGAACGAAGATGATGGCGAAGATGAGGATGACACCGAGATCGAAGACATCGGGCGGGTGGAGGATCCAGACGCTTCTGGCTTCATGCCGTCCAATGATGCCCTGCTGTTTCATAGGAGACACGGGACGCTGATCACGCTGCTGAACAACGGGAGGACAGCGGAGAGGGGCAACGCCCGAGAGGAATTCAATAATGGAGTCGTCATGACCAACAGGCTACTCAGGAGTAATGAATTATTTGAGGTAAAATTTGGCCTCTAGAAATGGAATAGTTTACCCGGACCCACATTCTGGTGTCCGAATCATCCGAAAGTGGGTTTTAATCCCGGCATGGCGGGTTACTAATTATGCCACTTGTGTTCCTAAGCAAGCATAATTGCTTCTTTCCACCCAGGAGTAGAAATGGGTACCGGTGAGACAAAGTGAGTAACCTTCGATGGACTGGATCCTGTCCAAGGGACCCGTACAGTCGTTTAATGCCAATGAAAAGAGATTTAAATACCGGCCCAATGAACCACATTGGCTCGGGATAGACTTGACTTTGCTTTTTATAAATGGAAGAAAATCTTTGCAATCTCACCACCATTGCCACAAGCTGCTATTCAGGATTGTTTGAAGTCAAAGTTTTACCAGTACTAGTTCTATCTACAGTGGTGTGCAAAATTATTCAAACACTTGACTTATCTGAAGAAATTCATATTTAATGCCTTACAATGCCTGGTTTACATTTTTCACCTGTATTAAATAGAAAAGGTAATTGTTGTGAGCATACATGTAGCTCACATTAGTATCTGCCAGTCCTACCATCTCTTTTTATCAACCTTGACTCTAATATTTGGTGTGTCCACCCTTTGGCAGCAATCGCTGCCGCACATCTTCCGGGCATAGTGTCTATATATTTCCTGAGAGTTTCTACACTTATGCTGTTCTAAGTCTTCTGAAGTTCATTCCAGAGGGTTTTTATTTGAATGTACATTGGTATATTGATTGCCATTTCATCACAAACAACTAAAGTACCTAAAATATGCCAAGTATTCGAATAATTTTGCGCACCACTGTATAACAATGAAAAACGGGGCTCCGTTATAATGACTTGATAAGTTAGGGTGTTCAAAATTTTCCAAATTAAAATAAAGAGTCCAAGTGACACCTTGATATACTGTTTTCAGTTGTCATTGTCAATACTTTGCTGTCAATTGTGTCCATGGTTGCCATATATTTCATGATCATTGTCATTTATCCCTAACCCTGCTAAATCCAACAATTTCAATATGATTTTGCATGCGCCCAAGGGGGTTAGGGTTAAAAGCTGTACTCTAAATTACCTTTAAAACAAATTAAAATTGCCTTGTATCATTGTCTTTACAATTTCATGTATTCCACAGCCTGACATCACCATTGTCAATTGTCCTGACAACACCACTGTGTTTTCTGTCGAAACTGTTACCATTACCATTAAAATCTGCTTTGTCAATGCTCAACTGAAACTTTTAGGTTACAATTTTTTGTGATTCCAGATAAGAATAGATAAGCTGATTGACAAGTGGTCAGGGTCCATAGAAATCGGCGTCACCACCCACAATCCCGAGTCCCTGGATTTCCCTTCCACAATGACCAATCTCCGATCAGGTATGTCATGGGTCACGCGGAGAAAGATGAAAGTCAAAGGTCATGTTTATTCGTCGTGCCATTTAATTTAATTTAATCCAACACGGTGAGGCTAATAGTGTGATTTTAACGTCATTGTGGTGTATTTTTCCGTATTATGAAATGGTGCACAATAAACGTGTTCACAGTAGTATTTTATAATGGTCAATTTTTAATTAATATTTTTTGTGATGATTTTTTTAAGGTACCATCATGATGAGTGGATGTGGGATTCTGACCAATGGCAAAGGCACAACCAGAGAGTATGGAGAATTTGACCTGGATGATCTCACTGTAAGCGTCAAAAGAAGTGTAAAGGAACCTTCTCTTTTAACCACTTGCGTACGGATGACGCCATATTTGTCGCCGTTTGTGCAGTTTCAATCCATTGTTGGATTATTGTTTATGATACGCTTGACTGCACACACACATTGTAGCGGCTCGCTTGGCTGCCAGAGCCGCCGCGACACCCCGACGTCTCCCATAAAATACCGTGCTCAAGGGGTTAAGTTCTCCTTTGGTAAATAACCGTCCACATAACTAAAGCATCTCAGGGTTTAGAGAATTTGACCTCGCTCCTGTTGTGTTATTATTAAATCCTGTTTTGGGAATCTTATTTTTATTTTTGTTACAAGATTTTCTTTTGAAGACAGTCAGAGCATACTGACTGAAATGTCGAGTTCTATACCTCCGGTTCTTCTAAGAATCACACTTCTCTTTTTTGAGTTAGTTACTTGACATGGTGACCCTGCAAAAATTTCTGTCTAGTTCTACTCTCCATCATGGGAAGCCTCAAACCAGAAAATCTTCAACTCCTTAGATTAACTTTAGCTGGCGTGATTTGCCTCAACATTAATTTCTAGGAAGGCGATCGCATTGGAGTCATGCGGAAGGCCAACGGTGACCTTCATTTCTTTATCAACGGGCACGACCAGGGCCGAGCTGCCTCCAATGCCCCTCAGCTCATATTTGGGGTCGTTGACCTCTACGGGATGGCAGTCAAGGTGACCATTCTGGAATGGGTCCCGCCTACCGCCCACACCATGGCTAGCTATGTCGATCATCGCCTCCCTCGACTCAGCTATCTTCGGTCGTTGGCCCAACAGGAGCTTCCTAACGTCTTTGAAGGTAGACAAATTTTCCGTGGGCCCAATATTATAGATTCCATAATGCTGGAATCTGCACTTAAAGTAAACAATTCTGTGCAAACCGAGCTAGCACTAACCCGATAAGCAAAGAATCCTTGATAAGCCAAAATTCCTTGATAACGTGTGAAATATGCTAACCGTTACTCATCGCTGATGATAAGCACAGCCATGAACTGGGGCCCAGGACATCCCTGTGCTTAGCGAATGTATACTTAGGCCAAACAAAAATAGTTCTGCTTCTGATTACATTGCATTTGAAAATAGGGTAGGTTGGTAGGTTGGGAATTAATTTTTTGCATTATTTTTGTGCTGAGCATTTGTAGGTGTCTATGTGTAGTCAAGGTTTAAAGGTAGTATTTAAAGCATTTCTTGTTTTGTTTTTTTTACTTTTTCCCCGAAAAAAATTACATTTGGGGCCATTAAAATAGGGTAGATAGGGTAACCGGAAGTAGAAAAAAATTTTGTTTGGCCTAGCAGATTTGTGAAATTGGCTTATATTTCTGCTTGATTGGTGTGGGTGTGTTCCTTTCCGTCTGCAGCTGGTGCTTGGGAGTGGACAGACAGACCACAGTTCCATGAGACATGCGGCATACATGCTCAGGTGATCAACGGTGGACTCACTGCCCACCGGCCAAAGTGAGTCATGACTCGTTGTAATAAAATGTGTTTTTGTCGCCTAGAAATGAAAACAGGCAAAGTGAAGACTGAAAAAAATATTTTTGCCGTTTTCTAAATATATCCCTAACTTCCTAGGGTGTGTGAAAAATCATATTGAAGTTGGAGGATTTGGGACCATTAGGGTTAAGTATATCTTCATTGTGCAATGTACGGGGAAAAAAGAACCCCAGTGAGCGTGATAACATGATAATCATGTGCAGTGATCCCTATGATGTATAGCTTGGAGCTAATTAAAGCCCAGTCGGCTTGTTAAAGAGTTTTGGTTTGCAGCGGTCAGACCATGGAGAAAAAACCTTGCAGGTCTTGCTGCAATGGATGTTGATTAAGAGCTCTGGCTTGGAACCCTTTAATTCCCTATTGTCAACCAAGATGGATTAGCCAGAAAGCCAGGAGGTTAGTGATGCTGCAATTGGGTTCTTTGTAAAGCACTCGCAGCCAGAGGACCATACCGTCTTAATGAATATTGCAGTGATGAAACTGCCTGTGTGCACTGACCTGTATAGAATGAGCTCATTATATCAGCCAGCTGGGCGTTAATACTGGTTCCGCAAAACACAGTGGTCTGGCAATAAACCAGTTCGGTATTTCAACTGAGCATGTGCACAATGACATTCTATCCCGAATGACCCGCGTGACCTAACACGCTTGTGAACGCAAAAGGTGGTCGCACAGTGCACACGTGTTTAATTCAATCAGAATTGGGCGTTCGCGTAACATGGCGTGACATAACGTCAGCAATTTTATCCTGAATAACCTTTGACCTTTGAGATACCGAACTTGCTTATTGATAGCCCTTTCAGACAAGATGAAATAACCACTTATTGTTTCAAAGCGTGTTATCTTCAAAGTCAGTGAAGCAGCGAGCAGAATGCAATAATATGAGTCGTGCACCAGTCTTGTCTACTTGGATCTTTCAACTCAATACTTTGTCGTTTCCAGCGCCATGGATGACTTCAACAATGCCGTGGTGCTGACCAACCGCCCCCTGCAGAGTGACGAGATGTTTGAGATTCGCATCGACAGAATCGTGGACAAGTGGGCAGGGTCCATAGAGATCGGTCTGACCAAACACGCGCCACAAGAACTAGGTAGGGTGCACATGAATCGTAGAAAGAAGGACATGGGTGTAACACTGAATCCCTTGGATGTGATTTCCGATTCTGGACATGAGGATTAAGAGGATGTGATTTTAACAATGAGGGTCCAAAATCACATCCTACTCTATTTAAAATCACATCTGAAGCCTGTGAACCTACCCTGACAAAGCGTACATTGTGACTTCTGGGTTTAACAGCTTAAACCGCATTGTGATTCTTGACTCTGGATGTGATTTTGGACCCTCATTGTTAAAATCACATTCTCTTAATCCTTCTGTCGGTTCTGAATAGGAAATCACGTCCAAGGGGTTCATAGTGTAACCTTGATACTGTTACCAAAATAATATGCTACTGAGGAATGCAGGCAGTGGAAGTGTACAAATATGATTTTAGTATCAATCTTCATCTCGTTTAGATTTCCCGTCGACGATGACCAACATCCGTAGTGGGACGTGGATGATGACTGGCAATGGTATCATGCATAATGGTAGCCCCATTGTCGACGAGTATGGACTTAACCTGGATAGACTAAGAGTAAGACTATTTTATTGGTAAATTCAAACAAACTCACAGCAAGTCCTATTTCCCCAGTTCTGATCGAACCCTTTGTCCCACAATGTCAAACTTACAGAATACTATTTTGTACAGCAATCCCAACAATTCCAGACCTTGAAATTACAAACATTCCTTCTAGAAAAGAATCTTGGCACTTATGTGTCTCCCTAATGTCTCCTTCCCACGTAATGTTATTTTTACTCTAACATGTCTCCTTAAAGACCATCTACCGTTGTAAAAATCTTTCAGGATAAATTGAATCATCTCCTTGTTGTGAATCTTTAAATCCCTAACCAACCTCAATCCTCCAAAATCCTCCTTGCAGTTTTGGAGGATTTTGGAGGATTGAGGATGAATGGTATTTCAAGAAAAAGAGGATTTTGGAGGATTGAGGATGAATGGTATTTCAAGAAAAAGAGGATTTTGGAGGATTGAAGATGAATGGTGTTTCAAGCAAGGAGGATTTTGGAGGATTGAGGATGAATGCATTTTTGGGGGCAGGGCAATCAGAAGATTTTGGAAGATTCAGGATGGTTCCTAGCAAAAAGGCTCTAGGGGTTAGGGTTAAAGAGATTTTCAGAGTATGAAGGTATTCCCTTTTTTGTCTTACTCTTAGGAGATGGATAGAATCGGTGTGATGAGGAAACGCAATGGTGACCTGCACTTCTTCATCAACGGCATAGACCAAGGCATTGCAGCCACCCACGTACCGCCGAACCTCTTTTCTGTTGTCGATCTGTACGGACAGGCCACACAAGCTACAATTGTAGAGCCAGGAGGTAAGGCCATGCAGAAATAAAAATTATGTTTTTGGGGCTGAAAATCTCTCAATAAAGATTAGCATGGCAGCTTTTTAAAGGCAGTGTACATGATTGGTCATTGTTGCAATTGGGGATTGGGGGTTTAGTATTTTATAGGAAATATCGTTCCACTGACCTGTTCAAAGTTTTGCGTTCTTGGATGGCGAAAAGAAACGAGAGAAAAATGGCATTTGTTTTCAACCGTCGGGCGGCATTTGTTTATAGCGCCCTCTTGTAAAATAAGCCCAATTTTTTGTAAATGGGATCATTTTCAATTGGTCTCATAACATGTATACAGAGGCCGAGCGGAACATCCAAGATGCACTGGTTACAACGTGTCGCTTCGGTACTCTACGCATGCGCCCATTTTCGGATTGTTCACCCATTTTAGACCACACGGATTAACTATATTCGGTCAATAGAGGGCAGTTTTCCAACGATTGTTCGGCTGAACAATCATTGGAAAACGATATAAATTTCCACTTTTCTTGAAAACGACAGCAGGCCTGGTGCCATCATTTCACAGGATGATTGAGACTACGATTAACTTAGTCTAGTCAAGTATTTCGTAATAGTTCAGTAAAAACAAATTGGAGGATTACCAATCGTGTACACTACCTTTAATACAAATGTAAAATTTGGGCAGTATTATGAATGGGCAATAAAACCATGGAAAACTGTTTAACCCGAGTGTTATATCTGTCAGATTATGCAGAGGAACCAGTGGGAGCACGGGTACCTGCTGATGACAGCACACTGCGCTTTTACCACCTGCATGGCCGAAACGTCAAAATCAGCAACAACGGCTTGAGAGCGCAACGACCAAGTGCCACAGGTGAATTCAATGATGCCATCATCATGAGCAGCAGACCGCTAAGAGAAGGGGAGATGTTCGAGATCGCTGTCGAGAAGATGGTTGATAGGTGGTCGGGATCCATAGAAGCAGGTTAGTTATTGGCTGATTTTTTTGTTTAGTATTCGAAAATGTCACAAATTAAATGCTGCCCTCAATGTCATAACACTCCTGCCCCCCCCCCCCATGATGACACCCCCATATTATATTTTGTCTAGCAATGTCCCTTAACCCATCTCTTAACATCCATGATGCTCATTTGGAGTTGTTTCTATAATATAGCTGTTTTTTTTCCAAATTTGTACTTAAATTTAGATGAAATATTACCATGTTTATAATATTACACAGAAATTACAAAACTTGAGGTTGCAACTTCAGAGAGTTTTTGTGATGAATGTTGTAAAAAAAAATGTGTTCATTCGTGTAATTTCCATGATTTATTTATTTAAAGCTTTGACACAAGGTCAAGGGTCGTGCAAAGGTTAAAAACCCATAATGAAATCCACCACCGCGATTAAGTATTACATATAAAAAATTAAGTAAAAACATTAAAAGGATAAAAAAGTAACATGTCAAAACGAATAGAGAGAATATATAAACTACCAAGTAAATATCATTTATAAAGATAACAGAAGAAAACAGACAAAATAGTAGTTGAAACAAAAAGACAAGTCTGGACACAAAATAAGATAAAAAGGTGCAGAAATAAAAAATTGGTGCGGTTATATAAAATTAAATTGGAATTAAAAGAATATTATTTAAAATGATGCTCCCTTCTAAAGCTGATATCTTGTTAATTAACTGGAGCTTTTCTAGAGATTTAGTGTCATGTTAAACACTTGTATGTTAACTATTAGTACCACAAATAAGATTAACTTCCTAAGCTTCCTGGTACGTTAGAATACTTTTTAAACACACAGAAATTAGTACAAATGTAATGTTCATGACGGTGGAATTGCCCAAGTTTGGATTCGTCGATATCTTCAAATATTTTGTTGCAGGTGTAACTACCATATCTCCCGAAGAACTGGACTTCCCCAGCACAATGACGGACCTCGATCATGATACGTGGATGCTTAGGTAAGTGAACATTTCCAAATGTTTACTTTTTTGGTGCAAAATCCAAGCTAGTTTTTCATTTTGTTTATACTTTGTCTGGGCGTACAGTCAAGTGAAGATTGTCAGATGTAATTCAAATTACTTCACCCACCCACGCTACCATTCCCCTCTCCCCACAGTGGTGCATGCGTGATGAAGGATGGCTTGATGCTGAACAATGCCTACGGACTGGACCTTGACACTGTGAAAGAGGGGGATAGAATTGGCATTCTTTATTCCCACGATGGGACACTCCACTTTTTCCTGAATGGACAAGACATGGGCATTTCCTGTACAAATGTTCCTCCTGGTAAGTTTGAAAAACAAGGCAAATCAATCAATTAAACAGAGTTTATAGAATTCAGGGATGTCAGTCTTCAGGCAATTGCCTGATCTCAGGCTTTTACAAAATTTGAAATCCTGTACATTTTCAAAATTTGACTGTAAATCCATTCATCTTGGCTGTAATTTCAGGCCCTGAAGAGAAGTCTGACTGGCATCCCTGAGCATTTTCAGATAATATCTAATGTGTTGGTATTGGGGTCAGGTTGTGGTTACACCATGTAATAACCTATTAACTCTAACCCTGCCAGATGCAGCACAGTGCATCTGTGGTGACAGCTTGACCTTGCTGCACTCTGTACACAAGTCAATGTGACAAAACAGAGCTATTTATAGACTTCAGGAAATTATCAGGTCGGGGAACTAGACTATTTCCAACGATTGTCGGCTGCTTATCGCTAGAAATTGATACAAACATTCCACTTTTCTTGAAAATGACAGCACACCAATTGCCATGATTTCACAGCATGCTTAAGACTATTATTTACTTACAGTCAAGTAAGGTATTTCATAATAATTCAGTAGTTTTGCCTTTTGATGTTTGCAGATGTACGTTTGTATATTGCCTTTAAGGACCATTGCAGCAATTCATGAGATAATGCCATTTAGATCGTGCTCGTATATTTGCATGTTTAACAACTGCATGTCCGTTTAAAACAAATGGATATAATTTGTATCGTGGTTTATTCATGTTATTTGCATATGCAGATGTGTATGCCGTGATTGACCTGTATGGCCAGTGTGCTCAAGTGTCGTTGATCCCTCCCTCTACACCTAATAATGTCCTGATGACTTCCAGACAAAACTCAAGGCACTCAGTTATTGCAGGTAAGACTCGACAATCGAGACACACACATGATCAGGGAAGAAATTTTAAATATCCACAAGACCACTGGGCTATAAAGGAGAAAGCTTTCACATCGTCCACAAATTTGAAGAAAAAGAAAAGTAGTCAGTTTTTAATGAAAGCTTTTAGCAGAAGAATACCCATTAAAACAGTACGTGATTAAAATTGTCATTTCAAATATTTTGTTTTGCCTGCATAATCTGTTGTTTGAGTTCACAGTTCCTGGCTTGCTGCACAAGTTCCATTCAGTGTGTGGCTCCAGTATTCAGCTGACGGAGGACTTTGGCTCGGCTAGTCGTGTTAGGACGTTTGATAACGCCATCATCTTCAGTGATAAATCACTCCGGACGGACGAACTCTTTGAGGTATGTCAAGGTGTAATAGCTTCCCCTATGCACCCCTATAAAAAAAAAATAAAAAAAAAAAAATAATGAAGTACAGGAAAATGTCAAAACTGATCAAATTAACACATGAATTATGGCTTAACCCCTCGTTGCCGGACGATGGCCATACTGGTGTGAGGCAAGACACTGGTTGACATGAATAGCCGCATTCCTGCTCATACACAGCCTTTCATTATTCAACTATATTGTTCTTGAATGGGAGTGTAATGAATAGATGGAGCTTTCTCAAACAAAGCTTTCATTCACACGAAAGGGAGGCCCAGCGTGAAGTGAATAGGGCCACTCTTTAGTGTGGTGTCTGTTGATCGTGATAAATTCTTTCCATTGTTTATTTCTAATGAAACTGATATTTTTCTTATTTACTGATTACTTCTTACCTTTCTGCACCTTGACTGTAGGTCAAAGTTGAAAAGGTCGCCAGCCAATGGTCGGGCACCCTTCTCATTGGTTTGACAACTCTCAATCCGGTTGACGTCACAGAAGGCCAGATGGCTCTGCCAATCTCAGCAGCATCTATGAGGTCAAAGGACACCTGGGTCGTCCAGGGGTCACAGGTCAAACACAACGGACAGCTCATCAGGGATAATTTCTCATCCACTCTTGAGAGACTAGAGGTGAGCAGCAACGATTCGTTTTTGCGGTGTTGGCCAGTTTCATGTTTCGGCTAAATGCCAGTCAAGTGCCATATCTGTGTGTAGATAGCTTTCTGCTTTATTTACCAATATTAAAAAGCAGTGGACGAATAGTAATGACTTGTGCTCCGGGCTGTAGTCGAGTCCCTGCAAGTCCTTTCACAAGTCCTTTCGCAAGTCCAGTCACAAGTCCTTTCATAAAGCCAGTCACAAGTAACTGGATGAACAATGAAAAAAGAATGCGTTTGTCAAAGCTCATTTGAATAGCTTGCGATTGGAATAAGGACTGGAGGGTTTCTGATGGACTTGTGATGGACTTGACTACAGCCCTGCTTGTTACTTTCTATATGCGGTGCTAGACGCTATTAATAAATACAGACAAATTGTAAAATGCATTCATTTTGTCAATTTTTTTTATGGACAAAAGAAAAGACCTGTATTTACAGCCAACAATCAGAAATATGTTATTCATTTGGTTGGCTTCTACTTGAAAGAAATCTTTGCATAGAAAGTACCTGTAGAACTTGTTTGCATGTTGTCATGAATTGTGTAGTGCAGTGATGATAATGATATTTAAGTAAATCGGTCAAGCGTGCTGCATGCACGCATGTAGTTTTAACCTGCTGGTTTAACTACAAAGCCCTTTTCCAAACCTTGGCTTCGGCTTCGTCTTCGTCTCTAGCTAATCCCCAGTCCCACTGCCGATCTGAAGCCTTGAATATGTAAATAAATAAACAGGCTCTGGCTCTGGGTTAAAACAAAAGACTTTGATGTACATGTAGCAAAAACAGTGTCCCAGATCTTACTAAATCTGGGGACATAAAATTACACGAAGGGTTTGGAAAAGGGCCCAAGTATCTACAAGTACTACAATCATTCCATGGCGGACCACGCATAGTTTTTGTATTTACATTTCACGCTATCTGGTCAGGTGGTTGAAAAAGGTCTATTTTATTGAGTTTTCATCATAAAATTTACCATAAGGTCACTTGAAGGTCACTTTTTGTGGGGGAAAAATTAATCTCATAAAAAGCAGTAATACTATTTTTATTGTTAATTGATCTGGCCGTATTTTGCTGTGACAGGTTGGTGATACTGTTGGTGTAAAGCGTGGTTCTGATGCTACAATGCACGTCTTCTTGAACGGGGAGAATCTAGGAATAGCTGCTAAAGATATACCAAAGGTATTTATTTCAGACGGCCATGCCAAGAACAGGCTGTTCTCGCATTTAACGAAGGCCATTAAATAAAATTTTAAAAATCAAAAGCAGTAATGTGTTTCCCCTATTCCCTGTCTTAAATATTCCATAACTTGAGAAATACCTCACCTATAGACCCTGGTGAAGGTTCATTTTAAAGCTTTTGAAATCCTTAAAATGGTGGGCCAAAAAAACCCAAATGTGACCTGCTCTGCAAAAAGTCGCTGAATGCTATTACGCGTAATGGGCCGTTCTATGTGAAGAGGGGGACAATTCTTCAAACAAGTGATTTTTAAGGGAGGGAATTTTTTGTCTCTTTGATAGCAATATTATTCTAGTTCAAAACCAAAATCTTTGATTTCAGTGAATAAAGTTGGAAAAAGAATGTGTTTGTGTCGAGTGCTTCAATCTATTGCTTTGCTTTTTGTTTTTATAAATGGCTTGTTTCTCCTCAAGTCATTTCAAGAAATTCCTGAAAACAAACATGCAAATTTCCAAATATCTCTCGAATGCAAAATGCTACAGGCCTCAGACATATACCATATGAAAGCTTATAAAATGGGCTTTCCAGCTATATATTAAAACACTATTTTCAAATTTTGCAACATAATTGCTCTTTTTGCAGAGTGGGTCACAAATTTTATTATTTTGGTGGGAATTTCCTGGTTAATATGACGTGGGGTGTCACATTTTATTTTTATATGCCTTCCATCAAACCAGTATGATTTAATCAACGTACAACAGAATCATATCAGTTCGCTTTTTTTTTCAATTTCGAGTTTACAGTGGAAGAAAGTTGCATTGAAAATTCAAACGCACCCCTGTACGTACATTGCTATTCTGACAAAGAATTTTGTGTGGATTTTTTGTTTTTCAGAATGTACATGCTATCGTTGATGTGTACGGTATTGTAGAAGCTGTCAGTGTAATAAGTTCATCGGTCACATCCGCCGAGAGTCTGAGACCACCGTCGATCTCGTCCAGTAGCGGAGAGGACTCCGACAGAGAGGTCAGTCTCCTAAGCAGACATAAATGGTCAATTGATGTCGATCAAAACTGCCCAAAGTTTTTCCAAAAATGCTCTTTTGATGTATTTGATTGATCTGCAAGAATTCATGCATGTTAGTGTTACGTATGGCACATTCAGTAACCCTCTTAAAACAAATAACCCTACAATACTTGATATTTTATATTAAATATTCAGTTCTTGACACTTGGTATTGATATTTAGCATTCAATATTTGATTTCTGATAATTGCTATTCAATATCCCATTTGGGATGTTTAAGATTGGTGTGATCCAATCTGATATTTGGTATTTCCTATTCCTCTTTCCCAGGGAGAGTCCACATGTTCTAATCCCGTTATCCCAATCCATTTCCACAACAACCACGGCAAGAATATCGGTCTGCAGGAGAATAAATTGACGGCCAGGCGCACAGCAAGCTACAACCAGGCTGTGGTGGTCAGTCACCGTCCATTGCCAAGGAAACAACTGTTTGAGGTAGGAACCCTAACCCTAGAAAACGGGGACTCGACTCATTTCCCATGAGCTGGCAAGGCAGGGTTCTCCACGGGGGTTTTTGTTAAGCATCCCGACCCACACAATTTTTTTCCCCCGACACTGGGGCTGTAAATTTTCGCATAATTCAGTATTCGATTATTCGAAACTGGATTTGACCGAATATTCGAATATTTGATACTCGCCGATCAAGTTTTTCACGCGTCAGCTGCAACTGCATGCCACGCCATTACGCCGGTGTTTTACGTGTAGCGATCGATATTATGGACTGCTCGATCGACCTTTTTTTGCATGTGCCCGTTGCATGGGTACGTAACGTTCTGATAAGAAACCAAACTCCAGCCTGCATTTTTGCAGGAATATTTTTTTGCAAGTGTCAAGGGTTTTACGGACGGGAACAAAAACCTCTGGCCACAAAAAAGTTACCTTTAACAAGAATGCGGCATTTGACACTGCTAAGCCCCGTTACTTTTCTACTAAAATAGCACCAGAGTCGTATCTGTATGTGCATAATCGAATATTCGAACCGGCAAAAAGGTATTTGAATATTCGGTTAATGATCGAATATTAGAATATTTGGTACATTCGGGACAGCCCTACCTGCCACTTGTTTATCTTACCACCTCTACCCTCGTGTCCTAAATCTACCGCCCTGCAATTTTTATTTGACAAACTACATTGTGTGAACATGGCTCTGTGTTTCATGGCTATCCTAAATGAGAGGTTTTTATTTAAACAAAAAGGATATTAGAGCCAGTGACAGCCTAGAGTCGGATTTAGTAAATGGTGTTGGCATCACCATTGCTTCACGAGAGGGCATTTTTTTTTAGTGCACCACCCAGCAGTCAACACAGCACCGCGCGAAGTGAATTCGCAGATTTCAGCATAAAAAAAATAAATCGTAGTGAGCCTACAAAATTATCTGTTCAACATGTTACAGGAAGAAATGGGGAAACTGCAGCCTTTGGTAAGGAAGATCGGGTATTATTTATACTACACGGAGCCGAGCAGGCTGGAGAACTCCCTGCCTGTCCACGGTACTCTGCCATCCATATTTTCACCATTAGAGAACTTTAATGCACTGTATATCACAAAGAAACCCTGTCGTTTTCTAATGGAAAGTTGCCTTAAACACAAGGCTGAAAGCCTTTATAGGTATCGGGCTACAGAGGTGTTAGGGATGGCTGCATTTTACATTGACAACCGTACCACCCTTATGGTTTCCCCGGGCCCAGATCTTAACATCAGAGAGACTATATTTCAATTTTTCAGACCTATAGACCCAGGCAAAGTAACTTGCACTGTCGGTGAGACCAACTCACCTCCCCATTATATTCTCTTCATTATGAGGTCAACAAAACTCAGCAATAAAACAAACCCATTTATTTTCCGTAACCCAGGTCAAACTAGAAAAGGTGACGGATGAGTGGACGTCTTCCATCAAGATTGGAGTGACGACCCAATCACCGGAGAGACTGATCTTCCCCGCATCGGCATCCAGCATCAAGAGGGGAACGTGGATAGTACAGGGTGACGCCGTGTTTCAGAACGGTAACAAGGTATGTGAAATTTACCCCGTGGAACTGAAGAATTGGTAACAGAATGAGACAGGAGCCATTGCAGTCCATAGACTGTGCAATTTGTTTGCCAAAATCGTACTACATCCCTATGTATCCTGATTTAAAGACAAGGATGAACCCTCCCCAAGTTAACACTTGAGGAAACCCAGCCGTACCATGTAGAGAAAGAACAAACATATAAATACAGACAAGTCCAGAAAGAACAACACATACTGGAAACCGACAAACGAGACACAGTGGCATGTATTAGCTCGACAGACAGATGTACACAAGATATTAAATAGCCATAAAAACCTGTTACGACTGGCGCATAATCAGAAGAACAAAAACTACTGATTCTAAATCTGATTCTGACGTAACATCACATACACTCTTGCAATGGCCTGTTAGGTGCGGACCTTTAACGGACCCAACCTGGACCAGCTCAAGGAAGGGGACACGCTGGGAGTCCTGATTGATGGACACAATCAGCTTCATCTCTACGTCTACGGCAGGGACTGTGGAGTGATTGCCGAGTGCCTCCCCACCCACTGTTACCCAGTGGTCGACCTCTATGGGCAGTGTGAAGAGGTAAAAAAAAAAGCTGCCGAATCCATGTTCACATTAGGCAATTTGCTGAAACTGTCTGAGATCATGGTTATTTTTCCCATTTTAAGTCCAGTGTGAACTCTCCGGAAACTCTCCCCTCGTTTGTTTTTCCAGAGTCCAATGGTTACTTTATAAAACTGTGTTCACACCGGCCCTTTTTGTAAAATCATTGAGAAAATGATGACTTTCCCCATTTTGAGTCCAGTGTGAACAGCACAGGAAATTTCCCTCTCTTTTACTCTTCCGAAGTCCATGGTTAGTTTTACTGTTCGAGTCGGTTTTTACCAAGATTATAAGAGTAATTGCCTTTTTGTTTGTTTTCAGGTTTCCATAGTAACTGAAGAATTAGGTGCAATAGGTGTTCAGTACGAGAAGGAAAAAGCAGCTTTTGAAAACGGTAAATGGGTCGTAGATTTTTCTTCTTGATCGTCAGTTTCACAGATAGTGAAAATTTTGACTTTTTCAACCATTACTTTTAAACCGGTCCACAAAATTGGAAGCTTTTGTCATATCTCGGTCCTAGGGTAGTGTCTACCTCACGTACTGTAACAAAGTTTCTGCATTTATTAGCGTTCTCCAGATTTTTGTCAATATCTTTGATATTTTGTTTTTCTTGAAAACAATAGCATGTGTCCAATCCTATGGTTAAATCTAGATACGTTTCTTTTGTTGGCAGGTCTTAAGGAGAACACGCCTCTGTCTCTGTACAGCATCGGTGGTAACGGTCGGTTGTGCGAGTATCAAAGCCGATGTCTACGCTTTAAGGCAACGCTCGGGTTACCCGGTGAGTAAAATGTCCCAGACACAGTCGTACAAATACACAGAGACAAAGAAGGTTACAGAAAGTTAATCTTTTCTAAATAACTCGGGTACTTGGTTCAGTATTCAAGGATCCGTACTTGTGGCCAATATCCACTCGTTCATTAAATCTGGGCTGAGATTTCTCCGGATTTTTCCTGATTTCAGGGTTTTTGGTGGGACTTTTTCCAGATTTCCGGAAGATTTTTTTTTTCTTCCTAAAATTGTTTTTATTATTATTCTAAAATGACCTCGGAAACAGTCTTCTCTTAATTCTAATTACGCCATTTTCTTGGCAATTTTGAACCGAATCTTTTGGTTATAAAATGCAGTTTTCCTGTGCATTTTCAGCAAATGCCGTACAAATTAGAATGCCTCTGAATCTTTCGTGGATTTTTCACTTTCATGAAAACTCGCCCCTGTTAAATTATAAGGGAAGTGTATTATTTTATTTTTTTTGGATAAGAAAATGACCTATTTTTAAATACAGTTTTGTAAATTAATTCTTTCATGTCATTGCCTGCAGTCTTTTAAAGATTCTGGTTGGACAATAATTTTTTAGAATTATTTTTAGAAAAAAATGAAATGTTGTAGTTGCACTGAACTGGTTTGAATAATCAGCCACTTGCTGTCCTTCGTTCAGATGCCTACTTCGAAACCAATCCAAAGTTCAACAAGTGCTATTGTGAGCCGTGCCGTAAGTACCAGGGCACCAGTGAATACGGGGACCAGGGAGATCCATTGCAACGCTACACGCGCCCTTTCGAATGGTGCAAGTTTGCCATCAAGTAAGTGACCCCAGGTTGTATTTAAGTTTATGCTAATGGCCGAGTATAATATCAGATCTTCACCCGTTTTTTCTCCAGCTTTTATTAATTGGGCGCCAAGCGTAATGCACACAATCGGCAAACAATGGACTGAATACGCAGAAGAATGCGGTCATAGCTGCCAACCGGCCAGGTGGTCTTTTTTAAATTCGTGGCTATAGCTGTCATCCGTATTCAAGGGGTTAACCCTAACCTCACCTATGACAAAAAAATACTACATTTAGTAAACTGCAGTATGCAGCACACTTACTGCACTGGCATATGAGAAATTGTGTAGTATTTTGCAGTATAGTGTACTTGATCCCAAATGAATGCCTAGGACGTTAGGATTAATCAACTTTTTCTGTGCCCTTTCAGTATACATCACGCGAAGTTGACCTTAAGATTTTGAAAAGGGCCATACAGTATTAATTTGACATAAATACACGAAGGACAGCGTTATTTCTAGGTTACTGTAAATTTTCATGACCTTTGTAACAGTTTTAGAGAGTAAACGTACAATTTTTTTTTTTTTTTACGTTTATGCAAATTTTCACACTCTGGATTAGCCAGAGCGTGATGTGATATATATCGAAGGCACAACAATGGGGATTCCGTAGCATTGTGTACAAAAATATGAAGGTTTTTTTCTTTTTCCTTTGATTGCAGACTGCCTAGCCGTGCAGAGACGCTGAATGTTTTTGATACGTGGCACGTTGCTTTCCATGGAACCAAAGCCGGAGCCGTCAGGAAAATCCTGGACAGTGGGATGTTACTCCTGCCCGGTAAGACACAACCAAAAATCACGGTCGCCTTTCTAATTATATCTCAGCTGCCACTCAAAGTGAAATATGGGATATGGAAAAGGTGTCCTCCATTGATGTCCTCCATTGATTGTGTGTTTTCCTTGTAATAAAAAACTTACATCATTTGCTGTTTAACCCCTTGCGTACGGTTGACACAAATACGTGCAGATTGAAAATTGCCACCTGGCCGGTTGACGTCTATACACGCCAATTTTTGCATTTTCAATCCATTATTGGGGTATTGTGTACGTTATGTTTGGCTGCACAAGCCTCTTGTTTCCGTTTCGCTTGGCTGCATAACCCGGCCTGGTGCCCCGGCGCCCCCCATGAAATACCCGGTATTACTGGGTTCAAGCGGATATTGATGAAATGTTAGGGTGTCAGGCTCTCACTGAAAGGGTTGTGCAGCCAAGCGTAAACGCGAACAATAGGCACCACACTGAATAGAAAAAAGCCCCATCTATTCACTACACTACCATTTAAGAACAATATAGTTGAATAATGAATGGATTGTGTATGAGCAGGAATGCGGCTATTCATGTCAACCGTCCCGGGTGTCTTGCCTTATACCGCAGCTGTGGCCGTCATCCGGATACAAGGGGTTAAAGGATGCAATTTTTATAAACTCGAAAACGTGTAGAACAGCTTTCTTGACATGTTGCTATGAATCTTGACCTCCTTTGTGTAGAGTAATTTCAACAGTATATATGTACATATTCCTGAGACAAAGCATGAAGTCATCAAAGGCACAGCATCATGTGATGTACTTAGATGGAGGCAATAATTTCATTTGTTGAGCTGTATCATTGGTACCCACGCTACACTGTTAACGATAGTAAACTCTAGTGGGAGCAGCGAACTAGCAGACGATCAGCTGTTTTGATCGCGTGATTTGTTTGAGTTAATTTCCACCGAGCAAGGCAAGTTGAACTGAAACAAACCTGGGTTTGGCGATATAACAAAATCATTAAGTGAAGTACTTCGATATCTAGGCAATGGTGCGATATAGAAGCCGATATATTCTTATTTCAGGTGATATTACGTTGGGCGGGGATCATCTCACGGAGCAGCCGGGTCATTTCAACGACACATACAAACCGGACGACTTTGACACCAAGCAGATTTTCATATCTCCATCCATGAAATATGCAGGCTGTAACGTCTACTCCACCAAGGGAAAGTACGTACCAACTCCCTGATTTATAACTTCCCTAGACTGGATTGTGTTAAGATACTCTTTCGTTGGTCGTTACAGAAAACAACCTGTGAGTTGCTTACAATTAGTATTCCCTTTGCTGTTTCATATCCTCCCCAACTCAGAAGAAATTACCAGGTGAAATTGAATTGAAATAGATACACTTATCTTCAAGCAAACTTGAATCCTCAATCCTGATTGGTCGATCCATGGCAACTGACAGTATGATATTATACAAATAATGAATGTTTATGAGTGTGATGGTAAGAATAATTTCATGAGGTGACAGATGGCATGTTCTATTCCACGAGGCGAAGCCGAGTGGAATAGAACATGCCATCTGTCACCGAATGAAATTATTCTTTCCATCGCACGAATGTGAAACATTCATTATTTGTTTTATACAACGCCTGAATAAATTCTCGTCATCTGATTGGTAACTTGTAAACTGGTGCTTACATAAATGTAAGAAACATGTAGTAACACTGATAGCTGGGGGCACACTTTCAATGCATTTTATTCAAGTTAAAAACTGTTCAGAATTGTAAAAAACTGTTTCACAAATTCAGAACTTCCAGTAACTAATTACTGTCTCGAAAAGTCTCAAACAGTTAAAAATGTTCACTGTTTTTCAACAAGTTCAGAAGGATTATTCACTTCAGATGCAGAATGTCATCTAAAAATATCCGTCCCGAAGTGTTGAAGATCAAACTGTTCAGAATTGTTAAAAAGCTGTTTCACAAATTCAGAACTTTCAGTAACCAATTAATGCACTTTCATATCCAATTCATGGAAGTTTACAACTGTACTAGTCCAGAAAAGTTAAAAATGCGGATTGCATGCATGGATTTCTTTGTGTACAACGTGCCGTTTTCCTTTCTCAGTCCCGCATAAAACCGGGACAAAAAATTGTTGAGTTCCGAATTAGTTAAAGCTTCAATTGTTGTTCCTGCGTGTCTAGCAAATTCATCTAATCGTTTCACTGCATATTTGATTTGTCTCTTTGTATTTGGAGCGTCAGCATTGCTTTATACAAGTTCCAATATTTCGTCGTCTGTTAGAAGAACAAACCGCGGCAGTTCGGGTAACTTGGCCGCCATGTTGTGTGAATGACAGCGCTGTTGTAGCGCCACCTAGTGACCGTGAAATTAGACAAGTTTTTTGGTTCTATCAATGCGCGCGCACCATGTGATAGACCCATGTAATAGAACGTATTGGGCGGGGCGGGTTCGCGTCGTGTGATGGGTGGAATAATTCAATGCACGTGATCGACTCTCCACCAATCGGATGGCGGGGATTTATTCAGGTGTTGTATAATATCCCATATTGCACGGTCTATATTATTGTTATTGATAAACGTGCGTGTGTTGTACATTCTGGTTTTGTGTACAGCTTGCGTGGTCCATCTATATTGTGCGTCAAGTTTGCTTGAAGATAAATTTGTTATCCCACTCGCGCTCGTGGAACACGGAAAAATGTAGTGCGTCTGTGTCCCATATGCCACTCTGCCTTCGGCCTCGTGGCATATGGGACACGGACGCACTACATTATTCCGTGTTCCACTCGTGCTCGTGGGATAACTAATAATGGCAGGATTGATAGATTATTGCGAGAAGGTAGAATTTTGGTTGGGGAAAATATAGAGAAAATTGTACCCTTGCTGACATAGGTCAAAATCTTTACATTTACGTCATCCCCGACGCAAATACCATCTTCTTACATCGATTGTGCAGTACCTGCTGACCCCGGTAAGCTCGGTGGTTGAGTGGTAAGATGTCTGCACTAGTAAGCAGGAGGTCGTGGGTTCGATTCCCGCCCGAGTAAGCCTGTTAATTTTCACCCACAGGCTCTCGGAAAGCCCTGAGTATACAATGCTTAATACCTCGCCAGAAAGGACAAAAAACTCCTTTAAACTTTAGGAGTTTGTTTCTCAAAAAAAATCTGACAAGTAAATGGAAAATTAGTCTTTAAAAAAATGGTAATAAGTCAAAAATATCCCAGTGTCTTTATTTGAATCTTGTACCTGTTTATTTTGGGTATTTTTTCATTTTGCAGGTTCACAGACCCAAAGACAAAACAGGTATGTAAGGTCAGTGTTGCTTTCCAGGTTCGGGTACGTCCACACAGCTATACCATGGGGCACCAGACCATCGGGGTCAACCACAGTATCGACCCCCACATAGAGAACAGCAAGATTGAGTGGTACACCAAGGAGCGGTCGGCCATTGTTCCCTACGCTCTGCTTATACGAGCCCAGGAAATCAAATGAATTTCCGTTACACAGGTGCTATTTATTCTTGTGCATGTATGTTTAACATACATTGTCGGTGGCTTGGTTCGAAGGGTAAAGTCGGCCGTAATTTTTGTCTGTTCACGTTAGTCATTTTTGTGTGAATATTTCCATGAATATACATTTTGAGCGTGTTGCGGGGAAAACTGCGTTTGTTGAGTTGGTGCAGAATTTTGTTTCTATAATTCACTTTTTTTGCCGTGCAATCACAAGTTGTGATTATTCAGTTTTAACCTGCTTAAATTGAAACAGCGGAATTTAAAAAGGATTTAGGACGTGTTAGAAGTGTTTATTTTTTATTTTATCAAGCATTACCCGCACCACGAATTGAAACCCTCTAATGTGTACAAAAAATGCCAGAAAAAATCAATTTAACATTTTATTTGCAAAACAATCACAGTTTATATCATGAAGTATAATATGACGAAGTTTCATTATTTATTTAATTTTTTATTTATTTATTAACCACTTCAAACAATGGAGGAACCGCCAATTACAGGAGTGGGATCAAAATATATAAAAGCATACACTACCATGAATATTAAAACCGTTCTCTATATTAAAATTATTTTCAATGTAAGTCGCCTTATTAAACAAATTTGTTTCAAGGAAATAGTTGCAATTCTAGTATTTGTTTTACTAGCTCTGTATGCGCACGTTCTCTGTACAGCAATGTGCAATTTTGGTTTTCACTAACTGACATGCAAGCACTGTGTGTGCACACCCAGTATTTTGTTTTTACAAACTGACATGTACGGGCAGCGCTGTATGTGCACACTCCGTAGAGTAAGTCGTTATTTTTGTTTTCACTAACTGACATCCGTTTTAATAATTTCATTGTTAATTAACTAAGCATCTGTTAATGCAGTCCAGGTTGCACTTCAGCAGTTAAAGGGTTTTACGTTTAACCCTGCAAGTACACAAATGGTTTGGCCGAGTATAAATTTTCAATTTTCTCCAAATTGTATTGTTGCCACAGGGAACACTGGGTGTCAGTCGTGGTTTCAGTGACGAAAAGAGGTTCATTAAACGTGTGGTGATGATTCTTTATAAACTCAACAGCTCTGCAATATGGGTTGAAAATATTAGATCGACTGTGAAGCACCAAAGTGACAGACTAGCGATTTTTAATTTTTGATTTTTGAAAATCATGTACAAAACATATGGGAGGCCTTCCGAAAAAGTTAAAGTATAAACAAAAGAGGAACAATGCGAGGTCCGCGATTGCCGGTATTTACACATGTGTGTGTATGTGGGTTGGTTATCCTTTACGACTGAGGACTTGGGACAATGGGGGATTAGGGATAACAATGACACCGAGGACTTGGGCCGAGTCCTCGGGAGAATTTGGTGTACAAACCTTATGGGAGCTGTTCGGAAAAAGTTGAAGTACAAACAAAGGGAACAAAAGAAGGGTTCCATTCATGGTCCTCATAAGTATAGGAAAACGCACAAGATTGTGCGGGTGTGTGTGTGTTTCCTGAAGACGAGCTGTTGCTGCTGTTAGATTGTAACTTGCTATTCCGCAAAGCAGATTGTACAGTAAATGTGAATAGTATAAATGTAATTTATGAACGGAGATGGAGATTGTGTGGGTGTTTCCCGGGGCTGTTTATCACTTTGTGGTTTCTTTTCAAAGCTGCCTTGAAAAGATAAACGACTTAATTTATAGAGGAATTTCACATTAGCCCGGTCTGCGCACTTCCGCGTTGAAACCGAGGCCCCGGTGCTAAACAAACGGTGCAATTCAACAAATTCATTAATTTATGAATGAATCACGCCATAAATAGCAGCGCAGCGCATGTTCAGCATAGTACAATGTATATTGTTTACTTAGACTGGGATCCTCGCTTTCAAATCCGGAGGTGCGCAGATCGTTGCTAGTTCCGTCAATTTGCGATTCGTCTATTGATGACGAAAATGGATTCGCTTAAACTTTAAATCACCAGCTTCATTCGGGCCGCAGTAGATTCAAGTGTATCGACTTTATGTGCGACTGGTGCAGACAATTATATAATTATGGTCAACGATATCACTCGGCAGGATCGTGTGAATGCAACTTGTGAAATATTGTCTAGTCTGTCACAGTAGTTATAATTCGACCCGAAATGCGCAAAATCTGAAACAAATACACCCAGTCTAGCACCGTAGTTGTGGGGACATACACTGGTCGAGCGATAGACGTCGTGGAGACCAACATCGTTATGGGGACAGAGAAATGTCCCCGTAATTCGGTCCTAATTTGCCTAACAAATAAAAATTCCCCCACTGCGCGGTCGATGCCAACCCAAATTACCGCACAAAATTCTGTGGGGTTGTCTAATAAGGGGCGTGGTGACCTCGTAAACGGCGATAGGTCAGTTAAGTCGTACTGGTGATAGACCACTTGACGGTATAATTTCAGAACGAACTTTTTAAATGCAGAATCGCCAGGGACAATGGCCACCATGATTTGTATTTGTTCAGCTTCGCGCAATTCTTAAGCTCATGAATAAGGCCCACGGAACATAAATTTAGCCTCGTCCAGAAGTCTGGCGGAATAAAAACAAAAAGGGAATATGCTTTGTACCGGAAGAAGGAAAAACGTTGTATTCCTTGTAAGTTTCTATGTATGCCACAGCATGGACACGCTGTGGACGATGTGCCCTCTGGCGTCACATGTTTACATTTATAAGTGCCTGGCGGTATGCGCACGCATTGTGTTTTGCATACAATTTGGTTCAGGAGTGACGTCGCAGGTCAGATCGCCTTTGAATTATATGACCTTTGATGTCACCCTTGTCCAGATGTATGCGTGCGCATACTGCCGGCACATTTGGTTTAAAGGGCACATGGTCTATTTGCTTGGTAATAATGTGTAATGTGCACATGTTGACGGAATTTTTATCTTGCTAGATACAGATTTGAATACAGAAGTACATCAACAGGTAGCACAATTTATGACATGTAGTGTATTCTTACTTAGGACTTAATATTTCGTATGTGGAATTACGCGTGACTCGGACTAAAAATCTTCAAACTGGAGTAGACTGATCGTTACAGAATGAACCACTTGGTGTTTTCGAGTCGTTTTTCATTGATTTTAAGAAATCTTCATAGTCAGTTGCAACTTGTCCCTTAGATCTGTCTTTCTTTGATTCATGGGTGCCTGCCAGCGTAGAGTGCCAAGCAATGGTTCTTGCCGATGTCACGGTATGATTTATAAAGATTCCGTCAATACGACAGACGATACTGCCACGTCACGCCGGAGTAAGATTGACAGTATGTTCATGTAGGTACATGTATCATACTTTGTGGGTGACCCCAGTGTTAAGAGCTTGGACCGCTGAAATTGTAACCAAGAGGTTTTGAGTGCGGGTCGTACTTCAGTCTATTTTGCTAAATAATTGGTTTTAAAAACGCAGCGGTTTTTTTCCCTAAAGCTTCAGTTGTGCGTGCGTTAAGATTTCTATAAACTATTTTCACGTTTCGTCATGGACTGCTTAGTCCATCCTTCCTCCATGCTTAGGCCTAGCCCTAGGCCCTATAGTCCAGTAAGAATTGACATGAAAAATGCCTAACCCTGACATTTTAGTTAACAACCGAATTTTTACTCAGAAACCTTTATATGGTTGCCATGAACACACACAAGAAATTCAACAATTTTTTTCCTTGGGGAAATGTGTTTTTAAGCTCTTAAAAATGCCGGTTTCTGTACGCGATCGGGCTATTACCCGATTACTGATGCCCAAGTTGGTACAATGATTAGCCAATACAGGCTCATCATAAGTTGGTCAGATTCCAATATGGGCAATAGCGTATTATCACGTAAAATCCATGAAGCTAAGTTGTTACTTTTATTTTACTCGATCACAGACTCAGTTATTGCCATATTTTAACTGAACTGATGTTATTAACTGGATTGATATTATTTAATTGAATCCATGAAGCTAAGTTGTTACATTTTTATTTTACTCGATCACAGACTCGGTTATTGCCATATTTTAACCGAACTGATGTTATTAACTGGATTGATATTATTTTGCAGCCAGATAAAATAACTTTCCTAAAAAAATTGTCATTAGTTAGTTGATATCTGATTTTAAGGTTTGATGCTATTTTTTGTTTGGGGGGGGGGGGGGGGGGGGGGGTTTACTTTTCTGTAAAAAAGTTATCCTCAACACTTTTACGGCTAATTCCATAAAGTTTACCCCGATTTGTTGCTGCTGTGGAAGCAATTACATGTAATGAGTTAACAATAAAAAAAAGTATTTCTTTCTCCCGAATTTCTAAGGGGGAGGGGGTTTACGATGGAGGAGCACACTGGTGGAGGGGGAAAGGCCTCAATGAGGGGGGGGGGGGGGGGGGACACAATGCTCTCGCACCTATTAAGCCACTCCAAAACAGTATTCGGAAGAGTAATTGAAATTAATCTTTCAGTATCTATTAGGGTCATGATCTCTTCCCGAAAATCTTGAAGAGTTTTGCCGGCCAAAGTCGTTTGGTATTTTGATAATAATGACAATGATTATACAATGATGATGATGACAACGACGTCCTTAAAATACTCTTTTTTTTTCATGATCATTTTGGTCATAATATTCAGTTTTTGCCTTGAAATACATGCCTTTCAATATAAATTGTGCATCCTTTTTGTTTTTCAATTAATTAACATATTTCCCCAAGGCTGATTTTATTTGAATTTTTATGGGAGGTAGCTGGAGTCCTAATACATACATTGCCAATAAAATTTGCCTGTTAACAAAAATGTCAGGGTCCTCGTCAATTCTTACTGGACTATAGTATTAGTGTAGTTTGCTAATGAAATGCTTATGCATGCGAAGTAGTCAGGCGTGCGCGCATGTACGTGGTTTGACCTGCTCTGTACTATACATGTACGACGGTCACTCTAAGGCGGTCCATACGTCGTAGTTTTGTTTACATTTCACGCTGGTCAAGTGGGTGAAAGGGTCTATAGTTAAACATTTTGAGAGGGAATTGAGTTATGGTTGGATTAGTGTTTGCCGCCCTTTATAAACTATTGTAAACCATAAACCATAGGCCTACAGGTTAAATGAATGCGTATTGAATGGTCGTTCATCCAATTGAAATGCTATCGGAGTCGGTTAAAAGAATTGTTAATTTTTGTTTGTCCAGTGGAAACAAAGAACGTTGTAAATGGTTGTTCAGTAATATTGGGCATGTAAAATGGGCCATGTGGTGAACTGTGTATATATGAAATATAGATGCTTATATAAAACCATGAACATGGTGCTTTCTCTTCGTTTCATTTCTTAAAATCAGTTTATTTATTTTTAATACCAAAGATTGACAGGAAATCATGAGGCTTCATTAATTTGCTCACTTGAGGAAACAGTTGTATCGCGAAGAAGTGACTCGAAACCTTGTCCCCCATAGTCTACTTTAATTCTCGTTCTCAGTAGACCCGGGCTGAGAAGGTACCTCATCCAACCACAAAACAAGCAAATAATTCGCAATAATCACCTGTGATGATTCCGTGTTTAAAATGTTCACCAAACGCCCAAATGCGTCAGTAATGTCTATAATTAATTGTCATATCGCCAAAACTTGAGCTACATAAATCGGATATCCCATTAAATATAAACCTCCCAACGTCTGTTTTCCTACGCATATATATTGTTATTAAAGGCTCTTGAAATAAGTATTCAGTTCAACAATGTCCTACAATACGAGCATGAATGTTTATTCTTGCTAGAAGTAAAAGAAGGTATGGAGGTTTTCATTTTTTGTGAAATCTTTCTATTTGTCGTTCTAGAGGGCGCTAATTTTGTCTGGGAACTTCATTCCAAATCATTCCCTGACCCCTCGTAACGTCCCTCGACCAATCAGGCAAGCCTGTTGCGGGCCAGTCTCTGTATTACAAGTGGAGGCAGTGTAGCAATTTGAAGAGCGCCCAGAATGACGAAGGCGAGATCGTAGCTACCAGACTGATCGTATATCCAACCTGCCGGGAAAAACATTGTGAGGCTTATTATAGACTGTACCACATTATGACGTCATGGCAGTCATGCTGTGGGACACACGTACAATACGTGCCGGTATTATCATTTGCGTGTCCCACAATATGGCCGCCTGGTTGTTGCTATGGCGATAGTGGGTATTCGATAAGTATTCGTTGCTTTGTTCTTGTACATTTAATACTATAGCAACTGTGGTGAGTTTCTTATCACTACATTGTAAAACCCGGTAATTGTAATCTTAATTACCTGGAATAAACCCAGAAGACACTCGGAATATACCGGAGAAGAAACCCATCCAGCAATATGCACTGGCCATCTTCTCATACCCCAGGAGTTCCATCACCATGACGTCAGACACGGCGTAGACCGAACCAACGGCTGACATGAAGACTAAGGCACTGACTGACAGAGCCCAGCCAGAGGTCACCCAGGGGTCAGTAAAGAATGGATGGCTAGGAGGAGTATGGTTACCATCATTGCGCTGGTACTCGTCAGTTTCTCTTTGAACAGCGCCACACTGACGACTATCGTACCAAGGAGATGACCAACTCCTGCCAGCGTTACCATAGCAGCCGAATCTGTTTTGGAAAATCCCTTAGCAACGGCGTGGGGGACGAAATAGATTATCCAAGCTGATTTGGTGATTCGCGATACAACAAAGACGAAAGTGATAATCCAGAAGTTGCAGTTTTTCATTAAAGACAAATTCAGATTCTTTCCCGCTTCTAGGACAAGATATTTGATGGACGCCAGGAGGCCAGAGTTGCCTGTTGCAAACCTACCCAGGCAGGTTGAAGAAGTTTGGCTGTCCGGGAGAAGGTGATAATAGCTTCTATAAGTGCTGTCAGTTCTTTCCTTGGGCAGAGGGATGAGAAGGGCGCCACATACGACAAGGTGAGCAGATATAGAGCCGACAAGGAGCATGGTCCCCCTCCATCCATACGTGTCGGAGAATAGCTGCACAAGTGGCGGTAGAGAGATCAGACTGATGGAGACGCCGGTTTTTGCGATGCCAGACGCCAGCGCGAAATCTCTGCAGTTGAAGTACTCCCCCAGAGAGGCGCGCGTAAGCACGTTTGCAATACAGTAACCCGTAGCTGTTGAGAAAAAAACTTCAGTGAACAGGGATGGGGCCAGTTTAATGCAGATACTCAGCACACAAATTTGCTTAGCATGAACAGTTTTCTTTGGTGAAAAAAAAAGGATAAACAAAATGTATATTGATTGTGACTCGTATTCAGCTGTTTTTTGCTTCATATGATACATGTACTCACATGGAGTTTTGGTTAGGAACCTGTTTTGCCACTAAGCAAGACTTTTTGTGCTAAGCAAATTGTTGTGCTTTAGCAGTTCCTCGAAATTGACCCCTGATCAAACGTCATAGTTTCCTCGTTGTTTCAGGACTGGTAGCTGGGAATGATTGTCTTTGGTCCTTGTGTTCAATTCAGAAAGGATCATATTCTGTATTTTTCCATTTATTATAGTGAGCAACGATTTAAAAACAATCCGTCTCAAGTATAACCCCAGGGGCGGATCCAGGATTGTTTCAGGGGGGGGGGGGGGGGGGGGGGGGGACAGGGTTTTGCTTTTCTTTTCTGGTTTGCTACGGAACCGGTACCTAGGCGTAGGCCCTTACAAGCAAAAATGGCAACGAGCAGGGGGGGGGGGGGGGGGGTTCGACCCCCAAAACCCCCCTCTGGATCCGCGCCTGAACCCCATTATTAATGAAGTATCACCTCAAATTAAACAAAATAAATTAATAAAATTTACAATAATAAATTCCATCTTTTGCACCGTTTGTACTGCACTTCAAAATCTAAGTTACACGCATAATTTATAATTTTAAATACACATGCATGTTGGACAGAAATATCACATCACAAATAGATATAGACGAATTTCACATTAGCCCCGTCTGCGCGGTTTCGGGTTGAAAGCGAGCCTCTCAATGCTAAACAAACAAAGGGCTCGTCAACAAATTCATTCATGCATGAATGGCGTCATAAATTGAAGCGCAGTGCACGATCAGCATATTAACCTGTTAACTAAAGAAATAGATCGATCTTTAATCCAGAAACTGGGAATTACATGCAGTCGTGTCTTTCAAAGCCTCGCTTTCAAACCCGGAACTGCGCAGATCGGTGCTGTTTTCGTCAATTCGAGATTCGTCATTAAATTGACGCTTAGATTTGCTGCCAAACTAGTTTTGAAAATTCCGTCCACAAGACTATTTTGAATATTGCTAAATGAACGAGTCCTACCTAAAGGCAGGTTCAGGAGCAGAGCGACCTGTATGACGTTGGATGCTTGCGAGGCAGCGATGAATCCCACGCTTACCAGTAACCCAGCCAGCATGACCGCAGGCCGATGACCAATGAACCAGCCGATCAGCCCTGCAAGTGGTGCTGTTAACGACAAAAATGACGGTCCCAGTCTGTCACACCAGTAACATCATGCACTGGGGTAGCCAGGTTTTTTTCGGGGGCGGGGCAAAGGGATCAATATTTTTTAACAGGGAGTCAAATGTTTTTGTTTTTTTTCATTTTTGATTGGCGGTGTTATTGAAAGTAAAACATACATGTAAGTCCATACTGAACGCATATCAGCATACAAGAGACGAGGGGGCGTTATCCCGTATTATACAACACCTGAATAAATCCCAGCCATCCGATTGGTGGATCGTCGATCACGTGCATTGAATTATTCGACCCATCACACGACGCGAACCCGCACCGCCCAAAACGTTATATCACATGGTTCTATCAAACATTGCGCGCGCATTGATAAAACCAAAAGAACTTCCCTAATTTCACGGTCACTATGGTGGCGCTACATACAGGGCTGTCATTCACACAACATGGCGGCCGAGTTTCCCGAACTGCCGCGGTTTGTTCTCCTAACAGACGACGAAATATTGGAACTCGTAGGCGATGCTGACGCTCCAAATACAAAGAGACAAATCAAATATGCAGTGAAACGATTAGATGAATTTGCAAGACACGCAGTAACAACAATTGAAGCTTTAACTGATTCGGAACTTGACAATTTTTTGTCGCGGTTTTATGCGGGACTGAGAAGGTAAACGGCACGTTGTAACGTTACACCAAGAAATCCATGCATGCAATCTGTCGGATTTATTCAGGCGTTGTATAAAACAAATAATGAATGTTTCACATTCGTGCAATGGTAAGAAGAATTTCATTCGGTGACAGATGGAATGTCCCATTCCACTCGGCTTCGCCTCGTGGAATGGAACATTCAATCTGTCACCACATGAAATTATTCTTACCATCGCACTCATAAACATTCATTATTTGTATACTAACAAATCCTACTTCGAATTGAATTTTCCGCAGGCAGCAAGAGGGGGGCGGGGAGAGAGGCAAGAGTTTCCACGAGGACGAATTCGTGTTACTGCAGGGGTGGATCTAGCCTTTCATTTAGGGAGGGGTTGTACCATTCACCCACCAAACGTAGAACGTGCCGAGGCAGCCCGGGGGGGGGGGGGGGGGGGGGGGGGGGTTGCAACCCCCGCAACCCCCCTCTAGATCCGCCCCTGTACTGTGACACCTAAAGCCCCGTATGGAATACCTTATGCGTAACAGCCATCTTGTTATATACCCTTGGCAGGCATGTGAGACCCTTTAACAGAATTTGAAATACTTTTGCAAAATGGAAATCGGCATTTTAGCCTTTTCTGTTACAAAATATTATGACACATTTTGTTTGAGATCATAACATTAAGAAGTTACTTTTTTGCTGCAACAAATGCAACTCTCACAATTTGTCATATTTTGTAACAGAAAAAAAAGCCGAAATGCTTATTTCCAATTTTGAAAAAAGTATTTCCAATGTTAATCTTTGTGGTTCGACTGCTTAACTATACATGAATAAAAAGAACACAATCAATCAAATCAATAAAAAAAAAACAGCCAAAAAAGACCCCCCCAAAAAAAATAACAACAACAACAAAGAAAGAAAACAAAACAAAACAATTTGGTCTACCTACCGAAGAAATCACTGACGCACTCAATGAGTGCAAAGACGGAGCCAAGCAACCACGTGTCGACATCCAAATCGTTTCCCATGGCAACCAGGAGGATGCCTAGTGATTTGCCAAAAATTTCGGTCACGAAAAACTGCAGGAATCCGGCAATGGTCGCCAGAACGCCGAGATGTAGTGAACTGTGAAAACCCATTTAGCTCCCAAGATATCCACGCTCTTACTGAATCTTCGTATATACGGTACAGGCATATAGCAAATCTAACCTGCATACAATAATTATGCGAAGGTAATTATCGTCATTTTGATTACGATCGTAAAATAGTGTTGTTTGGATATAGGGCAAAGAAATAAAAAAAAAGCAACGAAGTTAATTCAGAGTGTACAATTGGAATTGGGAGTCCCAATTTAATTTAATTTAATTTAATTCCTTTTCCTATTATGCTATTTAACAAAGAAGCAAATTCATTTGTTAAAATTGATTTAAAATTCTCTTTTTTTAATTACATTTTGTAAATAAATTTTGTTTGGGTTATCCGTAATTACCTGCATAAGAGTCAACGCTTGTTTACATTAATAGCCATCTTATAATGGTGTTTTGGTGGTTCCCGTAATTGCATTAACCATTATTTTCATTATGCGCGCATTTTGTGTTAACATTTTCAAAAAGTGCATTGACTTTGTGGAAAATAAACAAAATTATGTTTTTCTCAACGAGATAAGAAAAATCTCGGGCATTTTACTCCATTTTTTGAGGCGAACTCTTCATTTCTAACAAAACAAGCAGGTACGATTTCTAGTCAACATTACGATTGGACTAAATTGCCATTTCGCCTACCTTAAAGGTAATATTTATTTATTATAACTAGGTGGCCCATTTAGTGAAATGCACTTGTCTCCAAATACTGAATTATTATGAAATACCTTGCTTAATTAATTGTCAGTATAATAAGGTCAAAACAAAAATTGTTTGGTTGTCCTCGACCGCCCGCCCCTATTTTTTGGCCAAAAAGTTGTTTCTATTTTATTTTATTTTATTTTTTTATCCCCAAACTCTAATTGGTTTCGCTGGTTGATTCGTTCCAATCTCGTTTTTATCTTTATTTTGTTATTTGTAATGCACAAACACGACCCTACCTTTTACTCCAGAGTTTGAAAGTTCATATTCTAGTATCAGTGTGTGACTTCGCACAATAAATATCTCGATGGAAATACACGCGGTACAGAAATACACAAATGCAGCGTGGCCACTCATCAAATTTTAAATTGCCAAGATTCATCCAGTAAAATTACAAAGAATTCCCAAGGCGATGGGAAACACTGTGCAAAGAGCATCGGAATAAGCACTTTGCGCATGTGCAATCCATATTTTTCCCACCAAAATTCCCAAGATCTTGGGAAAAATCCCAAGGAGTGGCCACAGTGCACACATGTATAACGCACAAGGCTAAAATGTTATGAAAATCGCTTTTTGAGAAAAAAAATTATGAAAAAATAAAATCTCAAAATGTTTCTAATTATATTCTTTAATCACTATATATTTTAATATTTAGTTTGGAATTTTTTGTTGTATATTTACACAAACGATTCAAAAAAATAAATATTAAAAAAAGAATGCATCAACTGAACATGTATATATGCACAGGGGAAGCCAAGATGGCGTCTTTAATACACGCTCAGCATTCACTGTAAACTGGGTATAAATATTTGATTCTATGTGCAGTGTGGCTACCACATCGAAACTTCGTGAGGATTTTTGGTCGAATGTTGAGCCAGCTCAGTGGTGCACACCGCCTGTATAGGTAAAACCCCGCCCCCTTTTTTGTGCACGTCCTATGGGGATTGCGGAGGGGGTGTGGCTAGATTTGAGGAGCCGATTTGAGGAGCCGGTTTGAGCAAGTTGGATCGATCCCATTCGTGTAGGAGGGGTGTTGATTTGCGTAAGCGAATTCAAGACAGTAATTAGGCAATAGACAATTATGGAATCGTATTCTAAGAATGAGTTTCAAGGTTACTGTAATTTCAGAAATGACTGTTTGTGTCAAAGTTAAGAATCAACCCTGATATAAAATGCCACTGAGCAATGGGAACGTCCGCACGTACAATGGAACAACCGCAAGAAAATGTGTTGTAATGACTCGTGTTTTGTGCAATCACATGGACGGGTGTTACGTGTACCATGGACCTTCATGCGTGTACCATGGACCTTCATGCGTGTACAGACATGTTTGTACCGGTTATGTTGTGATGATTGAAAACAAAGACGTACGTTTTGTATTTAAAGTTGTGGTAAAGGAACACTCACCGGTGAGCAGCCCGGTCTAGTCCGAAACTGCGGAGATTTTCACGGTAAATTCCAGAGAGCTAGTAATAATCCATACGTCTGTCATGGCGGGCCAGGGCCAGGGCCGGAGTGATATGGGTCAGTATAGTCGGTGTTTGGTAGTTATTTTTGTGCACGTTGTATAGGGAGGTGTGGCTAAATTTGTGGAGCAGGGTCAGTGTGGTCACGCTACACTAGATAAGAGGATTACATGATGTACTGTGAAGGGATTATGCAAGGGTTTGTGGAAACTATTATGGTGGAAGGTCATTATATACAAAAGGATTATCAAGTGTATCTCCACCTCTTATCCGGATACGCGGGTACGGGGTCACTGTTCATTGCCGGCCCTCAATAAACTATTCACAATTAGACTGGGCACCCCATACACATGTATACGCGGATACGGGGTAAACATTAGACTGGGCACACGTACACATTCTCTCCCACCCCGTATCACCGTATCCGCGTATCCACCTCCCGGTGGGTGGATTGGACTTAGACCTTTTGTCAGAGCTTCCCATTCGCATTACGCACGCAAGTCAGATTCCAGCCCCCTCGGAGGATTTTTTTTAAAGGGAAAATGGCGCCCTCTATCGCCCCGCCACACTCTCTCCCACCCCGTATCACCGTATCCGCGTATCCACCTCCCGGTGGGTGGATTGGACTTAGACCTTTTGTCAGAGCTTCCCATTCGCATTACGCACGCAAGTCAGATTCCAGCCCCCTCGGAGGATTTTTCTTTTTTAAAAGGGAAAATGGCGCCCTCTATCGCCCCGCCACACTCTCTCCCACCCCGCCACACTCTCTCCCACCCCGTATCACCGTATCCGCGTATACACCTCCCGGTAGGTGGATTGGACTTAGACCTTTTGTCAGAGCTTCCCATTCGTATTGCAATTGCGCAGAGGTTATCCGCGTATACACCTCCGGGCCGCGGACATACATTGGACTTAGAAATTTCCCCCTTCGTCTTGTCAGACTCCATCCCACCCCGTATCCGCGTATCCGCGTTTTTTAGGGGGTTCTTCCGGGTGGCGGGGTATTCTGCAATTACTCCGCGGGTTCGGGTTAAGGAATTAAAAGGGCACCCTGTCTGTGTTCCTCGTGTTCGGGTATTTTGTCTGTGTTGGGACTGCTTGCCATGATTGTGTTGAATCAGCTAGTTTATACTGCAGACAGGAAATATAGCACACCTAGATTTCGGGATAATCACTATTACCCGGAAATTCCGTGTTCGTGTGAAAGAACCGTGAATAGATTCGGTCAGTCATACGGTTGTACATTACTTGTAAAATGACTGCTTTATTTAGAATTTCAGACCTGTAAATTCTCCAAGCTGAGGTTAAATTATAGAACTAACAAAATAATTTAGGACCTCAATGAAGCCATTATGTAGGCCTTCAAAATTATTTTCCGGTGTTGTGTTCTGGTTATACCGTCACCACTTGGATGCAATTCTGTTACGGCCCTGATTTTTGCACGTGTAAACTTAGTTATTTGTTTGGGTTTATTGTTACTATCTGAGCTATTATTGCGGTCGCTAGTTATTCGGTCCAGCCGAGTGTATTATTTGGTGTTTATATGGTGCTTATTTAGTTTGTGCACGATGGCAGTTGGCCTATGTTCACATGAGTGAGCAGGTTCTTTGTAAAGTGTATATAAGACCGGGTTCGAGTCCAGTTTCGGGAGAAGCGCCACGTTACAGCCATGGGGTTTGCCGGAGGCTTTTATAGTTCGTCTTCCGTTAGTAACTTTGTTACTACCTCCATGGTTTAGACGTCAGTTGTTTGTTTCAAGACGGCATAAGTTTAGTTTGTCTTCCGGTAGTGAGCTTGTCCACAGTGCTTACATTCTGTTATCGGTCTCCTTCGATGGCTTTGGGCCAACCGGCTCACTGCACTCCGTAGATGGCTTTGGGCCAACCGGCTCACTGCACTCCGTAGATGGCTTTGGGCCAACCGGCTCACTGCACTCCGTAGATGGCTTTGGGCCAGACTGGCTCATTGCACTCCGTGGATGGCTTTGGACCGGACTGGTTCATTGCACACCGTAGATGGCCTGATCCGGACTGGCTCTGTGCATTTGGAGGGATTTGACTGAGGGACTGATCGGATGCGTCGTGTGGCAGCGGCAGTGAACTGGACTCGACCCCGCGGCGCTTATCAAGATTTTGGTATTTATTTCCATGCATGGATTAAATATACAAATTCATAATTTAATTAATGTTGTATTATATAAATGTATTATTTGGCCATAAGTCTAGTGATTACTTCTTTTGAAATAAAATAATAAATTTTGAACGTATTTTCTAAATTGCCATCTGCCCTTTTCTTTTTGCGGCTTGTTTCTGCCGTGCCCATGTTCTTTTGGTTTTTGAATTCGGTGCACGTAACAATTCCAATGCCCAATTTTCCCGCCATGCAGCCACATTATTACTTCACGACAACATGCTTATTAACCTCTATGCACAAATCCTATTACCGAATCAAATACAGCCTTTTTGTTGCCCATTTGCTCATTCTTGCTCTTTTTGTTGCTCATTTGCTAATTTCTTGCTCTTTTTGTTGCTCATTTACTAATTTCGCTGCTCATTTAATCATTTCTTGCTCTTTTCGTTGCTCATTTACTCATTTTGCTGCTTATTTACTAATTTCTTGCTCTTTTCGTTGCTCATTTACTAATTTCTTGCTCTTTTTGTTGCTCATTTACTCATCTCGCTGCTCATTTGCTGATTTCTTGCTCTTTTCGTTGCTCATTTACTCATTTCGCTGCTCATTTACTCATTTCTTGCTCTTTTTGTTGCTCATTTGCTCATTTTTGCTATTTTTGTTGCTCATTTGCTCATTTCTTGCTATTTTTGTTGCCCATTTGCTCATTTCTTGCTCTTTTTGTTGCTCATTTACTAATTTCTTGCTCTTTTTGTTGCTCATTTACTAATTTCTTGCTCTTTTTGTTGCTCATTTACTAATTTCTTGCTCTTTTTGTTGCTCATTTACTCATTTCTGGCTCTTTTTGTTGCTCATTTACTCATTTCTGGCTCTTTTTGTTGCTCATTTACTCATTTCTGGCTCTTTTTGTTGCTCATTTACTCATTTCTGGCTCTTTTTGTTGCTCATTTACTCATTTCTGGCTCTTTTTGTTGCTCATTTACTCATTTCTGGCTCTTTTTGTTGCTCATTTACTCATTTCTGGCTCTTTTTGTTGCTCATCAGAGGGGTGGTAGATGTCCAGGCCATCTTTAAACTTGACCATATAGTCCTTTGTAGCGAACTTTTTCATGTTCACCTCTTTAATCTTATTGACAGTGTACAAGTCGGCCACATTCGTAATCTTCTGCCATTTGGGTGCAGTATTATCACCTGCAGGTTCACCGTTGCCGATCTGCACATCATGCTGACTTCGGAGATGGTACGTGATGGTAGTTATCCCGACGAGCAAACAGCTTGCCGCACACAACGCATTGATGTAGGCTAGCATCCCCATGACGGGCCATGTGACGGTTGTAATTGTCACGTTTGGTGAAGCATTTGCTACAAACTTTTTTATTTTTATTTTCGTTATCTTGCAGATATTCAACATGTTTTCCTGCAGGGTTTGTAGCAAATGCTTCACCAAACGTGACAACTACAACCGTCACATGGCCCGTCATGATGATGCTAGCCTACATCAATGCGTTGTGTGCGGCAAGCTGTTTGCTCGTCGGGATAACTACTATCGCCATCTCCGTAGTCAGCATGATGTGCAGATCGGCAATGGTGAACCTGCAGGTGATGATACCGCACCCAAACTGCAGAAGATTACGAATGTGGCCGACTTGCACACTGTCAATAAGATTAAAGAGGTGAACATGAAAAAGTTCGCTACAAAGGGTATAGACTATACGGTCAAGTTTAAAGATGGCCTGGACATCTACCACCCCTCTGATGAGCAACAAAAAGAGCAAGAAATGTGTAAATGAGCAACAAAAAGAGCAAGAATGTGTAAATGAACAACAAAAAGAGCAAGAATGAGCAAATGAGCAACGAAATGAGTAAATGAGCAACAAAAAGAGCAAGAAATGAGTAAATGAGTAAATGAGCAACGAAAAGAGCAAGAAATGAGTTAATAAGCAGCGAAATAAGTAAATGAGCAACAAAAAGAGCAAGAAATGAGCAAATGAGCAACAAAAAGAGCAAGAAATGAGCAAATGAGCAACAAAAAGAGCAAGAAATGAGCAAATAAGCAGGTAAATGAGTAAATGAGCAACGAAAAGAGCAAGAAATCGGCAAATGAGCAACGATATGAGTAAATGAGCAACAAAAAGAGCAAGAAATTAGTAAATGGGCAACGAAAAAGAGCAAGAAATTAGTAAATGAGTAAATGAGCAACGAAAATAGCAAGAAATGATTAAATGAGCAGCGAAATGAGTAAATGAGCAACAAAAAGAGCAAGAAATGAGCAAATAAGCAAATAAGCAGCGAAATGAGTAAATGAGCACGAAATGAGCAAATGGGCAAAAAAAAGCTGTATTTGATTTGGTAATAGGATTTGTGCATAGAGGTTAATAAGCATTTTGTCGTGAAGTAATAATGTGGCTGCATGGGGGAAAATTGGACATTGGAATTGCATTTAATGGTGACGGTAACCAGAACACAACACAGGAAAATAATTTTGAAGGCCTACATATGGCTTCATTGAGGTCCTAAATTTGTTAGTTCTATAATTTAACCTCAGCTTGGAGAATTTACAGGTCTGAAATTCTAAATAAAGCAGTCATTTTACAAGTAATGTACAACCGTATGACTGACCGAATCTATTCACGGCTCTTTCACACGAACACGAAAAATAATCCGCCCGGCCGCCCCCTACTGGCGAAGGGGTGTGGAGGACAACCAAACAATTTGTTGGGGGGATAATCTCAAGCATCCTGTGAAATCATGGCACCTGGTGTGTTGTTGAAAAGCATTTCGAACTGAGCCTGTTCAATATATTAAAGCAATACATACATACCCGGCGAAAATGTCAAACTACTTGAAAGTTCACGCGAACCATAATACCATTTTGTTGGCTTCGTGTACATGCTGTTCAGACGGACGCGTCGACCCCGGTGTATAAAATGCATGGTGGGCAAAATGGCCTCTCAGCGGGACAAAGTTAAAGAGGAACTAAAACGGCAAATTTCTTTTTGACTTTTTGGACTTTTCCGACAGTTTAAATACTCTTTTAACTGATGGAGATTAGTTTGCAGACGAGAGAAATTTTTTTATTAAAAGATAATGGGTTGTTATTCTGAACCATTATCCTGTTTCGCGAAAGCTCATTATGTATGTTAAATGTATGTACGTGACCCCGTGACGTACACGTGTAGAGTCGGTTGATGCTACAGACGTGGAGTTGATGCTGCTGAAGAGTTTTTGGCGACCTAACTCCTCCGTTTTCCCGTCTATTTTGTCTAATTTTGATATTATTTCAGTATGAGCATGGATCTGAGATAATCATTATGCCTCAATCGTGTGTAGTTGGGGGTTGCACGAGGAACAGCGACAAAAACCCTGACCCAACCTTACTGCGATTCCCAGTGCTGAATGGAGCTCAAAGGCGACAGTGGGTCCGCTTTGTAGACAATACAATATCTGATTTTGGGCTGTCGAAATGGTCGAAAATATGTGCAGAACATTTCGCCAAAGACTGTATAGACGTTAGTATGATAACTCGGCTGGGTTTGAAGGCACAATTCCGTTTGAAGAATGGAGCCATTCCAACTCTAAAAGCACCGAGCATTCCAATCGTGTCCCGGACTCACGCGCACCAGCGCGACGACGTTAACTGCGGTTGCCGTCTCGAGCAGCCAGAGAGCCCCGGTCGTCTCCCTGTCCACGCTCGCTTGACTCAACATGCATCGCACGGTACCGCATGTATACCCTGCATGCCGGACATGAGGCAGCTTTTTTCACTCCGTATATTTTGTAGGATCCTATACTTCCTACAGTCCTACACCATTGAAATGTGCACAAAGTAAAAAGCAAAGACGGATACAGTGAACCAGTTTTGTGTAGGACTGTAGGAAGTTGTAGGTCCTGCAGATGATGCATGGTGAAAAAAGCTGCCCCATATCGTGCTGCATATGACCGCATGCGCTGCATGCGATTGAGTCAGGTACCTTATAACAGAAATTGTGTGTATAGTTCTGAGAAGGTGCGGGTCCTTATGAGGGCTGCATAATCAAAGTCGCCAGACTAGAGTATAGCATCAGCTCACACACAACTCACCGCGCAGGTCCCAATAAAAGCCGACTGCAAACAAAGGAAAGTATGACTCATAACTAGCTTTTCAGCAAGAACAAGCCTACAACCCCAATTCTTAATGTGTCTCACAAAGATGTCAACACTTTAAAATATGTTTATCGTAGTGTTACTCCTGAATCATGAGCAAAAAGCACAGCAAGTAATACTAGCCTTAGACAAAAAAATACGTACAGACTCTACGTAAAACATTGTCGTATAATACAGTGACGTCATATGTTTCTACACGTGTACGTCAATACTCGCGCGATACGGCACGCAGTTGACCTCGGCCTTTTCTGAATCGAGTCAAAGTGGCTCAGAAAGAAAAGGCTCAAAAACATTTTTTTTTATTTTTCAGAATCATGAAACTTGTTACATTAGTTTTGGGGAGGCATAAACTATCAGATAAGTCAAAAATGTCAAAATAAAATTTGGCGTTTTAGTTCCTCTTTAAAGGTTTGTAGCTGTACGGGCATGGGCGTATATATCCCGGGGTGGAGGTATATATATACAGTCGACTCTCGGTAATAAGAGCTCGGTTAACACGAGAACCCGGTTAAGACGAGAATTTTCGTTGGTCCCGACCGAATTGTGCACATTCTTATGGGAGAAAATTCCATTAATACGAGCTATGTCATGTCTGTTTACGCAAGAACTCGGCTAAGACGAGCATTTTTTGCGGCCCGATTGAGCGCAAATGCATGTATTGTTATCTATTTTCCACGAACATTTTGGAAAACAACCTGTCAATCAGCGAATCCATTCAATTTGATAAGTAATTGTAATGTTCGTTAATTCTGCAATGCGGTTTTCACTCCGCGTACACATACACATCACCTGTTTGTGTCTCATGCCGCAATGATAATGGCGCAGTCATAATGCTCGCTAATCCTGCTCTGCGGTTTTCACTCCACGTAGACATCAGCTGTTTGTGTCTCGAACGTGCCGCTAGAGGGGGCTATTAAAAGGTGGACAATGGGCGATTGCGGTTCCCGTGCCGCTATAGAGGGGTTTGTTTATGGCGGTTTTTTATGCCGCCGGAACGCGTAAACTGTGAAAGCAGTAGCCTGCACTTGCTTTCGTTCCCCTTCCAGCCAGCAGGAAAAAAATAACCCAACCATGCCAAGGCAATCATGAAAAGCAAAATGTTTGGCGCCCTCTTTTGTTCAGTTATATCAATCCCGTTTGTAACTCAAAATATTTAATTTACCCCCAGGATTATCAATTAATTTTAGAGCTTATTAATCCCCAATAGTCGCACCCCAACATTTCAAATTTTACCGTAAAAAATAGTCATTAATGAAGACCCCCCACGATCGAGAAACGCCCTCTGTTGTCCACAAAAAAATGCACTGGTTTCCTCCCTTTTGTGCCTTATGCTAGTTTCCGTGATGGTTACCAACTAACAAGAGCCCGGCGCCATCAAGATTTTTGTGTATGATGGAAATACTTACGTGCGTGTAGCTAATAATGCAGTGGTTTGCAGTGATCTTGGCAGCTCAAATCGCCCGGTCAGCGAACTCCAGAGGTTTTGTTCTTGTGCTCCGGTGTTGTTTTAATAAATATTACTGCTTGTTTCATTAAAAATCAGCTTGCAACATTTTCATACATGTAACCAATATAAAGCAATACAATGTTATCGACACGATGTGCGTGGCGTTTACATCGTGTTTGGGGCCTATCCACGCATCACATTATACAAAATATAGGGAAAAACCTGCAGCCCGGATAGGACGAGAGCCCGGATAATACGAGATATTTGCGTAAGTCCCGAGGACCTCGTATTAACGAGAGTCGACTGTACACCCACTTTTTGACTAGCCAATAGCCCCCCCCCCCCCCCCCCCCCCAGATTTGTGTGATTAGAAACCCCAAAAAATGCAAATTTCGAGGTTATCTTGTAACTTTCCAACAGTCAAAATTTGCGAATGCCCAAATCAATGAAACTTAGCATGCATTTATTTCAATGCTGATGATAAGCATTGTTTGTTCGTTTCAAGGTATATAAGGCCGTATTTGGTGGTTCGTAGATAGCCAACACAGGGTGACCAGATAAAAATGTGACCCGCTCTGGAAAAAGGTATATTATGTCGCAAAATATGAAAAATGAGTTTCATGTATGTTTGGAAAGCCCGCAATGTAAGCTTTCATTTGGTACATGATAGAGCTCCAAAGCCCTTTCCGTTCTGGAGATATCGCGTTTTGCATATTAATTAGTTCTATGGAGTTCAAATTGCACAACAGAGAAAACAGGCTTTGAAATAGCTTGTTCCAATACAATACAATGGAACAATGTACTCTAAAAGGCTTATTTTTTCACTTTATTCACTGAAATCAACATTGTTGCGCACCAAACCTGAAACTTTAGATATTTACGATGTCATTAAAGGCAAAAAACAAAAAATGAATTTGGACAAAAAATGTCACCCTCTCAACATTGAAAGGGCCATTACACGTAAATACACAGCGCGACTTATATCACCTTTTTCTGGAGCGGGTCACAAATTGCTAAATTCTACTCGATGTTTTTCAAATAAATTGCATAGAATTAATCGAAATAAACACTTATACTTAGTCGCACACAGATATAAACTACAGGGCCCTAAGAACTGGGCGGACGCTACTCCTTTATTTAAGGGCTAGTCACACTATTCCCGCCCAAAATGAAAAGATAGAATACATTCCACAAAACTAAACTCTGTATGCATTGCTTTAATATGTCACCTCACGTTACGTTTTTATTTCATTGCGGCCATGTAGTCCAGACAGATTTGATTTTTCTTTAAAAATAATGAGAATAGTTTCAGATTAAACGTTTTCACATGTAATACACATGAAGACGAATTAAAGTTTAAAATGGTAGAATACTTCTTTAAATTTACCATAAGACTGTCTTTACATTCACATTCCTCTCGTTAAGAACCCACCTGGGCTAACTGCGAATCCCTTATTTTGTTTTAGTTACAAACAAAATTAAATTAGCAACTGAATATTGTTCAGATATGTTTTTCGAGGTTCGTTTATTTTTGTGGATGGTTCAAACGAGGCATCCCGTCAATTGCGTGATCTCTTGAAATTAGGGCGCCATCTTACCAACCCTTTAAAGGCAAATGGGGAGTTTTTGTGCCGATTCGTTCTATTGATTAACTAGCAGAAATTATGTTTACGAACATCTCAAAAGCTAGCTATCTCATATTAAAAAAAAAAATTTAATTCATAAACTGTAAACTTTTACAGTTTATGAATTCCATTTTTAACAATAAGCGCCCTCAAGAGGTTAAACAATGCCAGGTATAGCGCCGCGCAGGGGTCGAGTGCGGATGCAAGAGGTGCAAGATGGTTGACTCGACGGCAAAAGGTGAAGTACGCCATGAAGAGTTTCGGCGGCCATTTTTAGTAAGCAAAATTTTGAAACGTTCCCGGATGTGTGCAATGGCGTCCATGTGTCAATCATAGCCGTATTTGGTCTATTGTTCGGCAATCTAAACAGCCAGAATTGTCTTTCTTAGAGATCCGAAAGAACAAGGAAAGGACATGCAATGATTTAAGTTGCTTTTAATCAAAATTAACGGAGACGTGTTGTCAGGTTGTTAAACACAAAAAAACCACGCCATTTTGCTTAATAAAATGGCGCGCTCGGGCGGCCGATCCGGCTCCATGACTCATATTCAATGCGCGTTTAAAGTGGTCCATCTTGCGCATCTAGCTACACGGCGCTATATCTGGGCCGTGTGGTGTTCAACCAGTAACTTCTAGGAAATTGCGTTATTGACGCAGATTCAAGATAGGAGACAACCATTCGTGTACATAGTTGATAAACATTTACAAATAGCCCTCGACACGCTTCTACCAATACCTTTTGTGCATGCATGGTGTGATCCACTGGATCCACTGACAATCCACTGACAATCCACCGACATGGCGCTGAAGATTCCTTTTGCGAAAAAAGAATGTTATGCCTTAAGCTTTGCTGTATAATCATATGGAATAATTTGCATGTACAGTTGACAACCATGACTTTTCTGACCTCGTTCAAATCTGAACTACGTCAAACGTTCAGTCAGTAATATTTCTGCAAATATGTATTTTTTCGCTGTCTTCACTGATTATACAAATCTAAATCTGTGCTGATCTACATAGTTTACATACTTGGTTGCCATAACAATAAGGAGCCGGATGGGAATTTCCCCGTGTTTTCTCCCAAAAGTGTTTTTCGCGGTTTTTTCGCCCCTCCCGTAATCAGCGAATATTATAGCCATATATTTTCTTGATCTTACAAAATATTTCCAATTTTGTTGTGTTCACTTAACACGCCTCATAATTAGCGATGTTGTTTCACACTGTACATGTAGTTGTAATAGTTGTACAATATTTATACTAGTTGCTTATGCATTAAACAGTGCTGTTATTTTATTGTATTGTATTTATAATGCATTGTACTTGTACATGTGTGTATTCATTTGTAAGTATGCAGGGCCCCAATGGAAGCCAGTTTTAAACTGTTTGGGCATACCCTGGGTAAAAGACATTAATAAATAAATAAATAAATAAATAAATAAATAGATAAGTGGTCATAGGAGAGTCAATCTACACTTGAACTTCTCGTTCAGTCAAATTACTTCAAGGGGCGTATTTTATTATACCAGAAATGGCAAATTTGGAGCAAACTGTGAAGTGTGAAATTATGTATCTCCGTCTTCTGAAGAACTATCTTCTATTCAGATCTGGGCCCGGTGTAACCCGTCTATTTGGAGTATTTCAGCTAGTGGCTAGAGTCTTGCACTAGGCGAATTTCACCAAAAAGATAAATTACTTGTTCCACTTTAGGCCTATTACTCCCTATTCGTGTATTATTGTGTAATAATGAATATTACACGATGGACAGAATCTCAATTGGACACACTAGGCGCCCTCAAGAGGGCATTATTGTTTAATTATACAGAGATGCAAATGTGTCTTAATTAACATAAGTTGGACTAATTATTCATAAGAAACATTGCAAGAGTCCCGATCACATTAATGCGAAATAATCTGCTGAAGAAAATTTGCAAGAATTTGTTGAATTGACCTATCGCGGTCGAATCGCGTCAACGCAGCTTGTGAATTATTGTCCAATCACATCAATTATAATTCCACGTGGAACGCGCAAAATCTGAGACAAACAAAAATTACCACACAAAATTCCCATAGGGTTGTCTAAGGGGCGTGGTTAGCTCGTAAACGGCGATAGGTCAATTCTGCCGTATAGCTTCTAATGGTTGCACAGGGTACTAATAGGGCATTTCTCAAACCCCAACTATTCCCCAGTCCAATTTCCAATCTGAAGCATTGAATACGTAAATAAATAAACAGGATTTGGCTCTGGGTTAAAACAAGAGACTTTGATGTACATGTAGCAAAAACAGTGTCCCAGATCTTGCTAAATCTGGGGACATAAAATTACGCGAAGCCCAAGCCGAAGTCAGGGTTTGGAAAAGGGCCTTATCGTGGCGGCTGTTGGCATGACCACGGGTTCTGCAAACTTCTATACAAGTTGGTGAGTGCCGAGCCTTGTGAACTGGTTGTCCAGTGTTTAAGAACTCTTAATTCCTTTTGCATGAACTTTTGATAATAGGGTTCTAAACATTACAGTGACGTCATCACTTCGGTAATCTATATTAGGAATGACCCTCCTCTTGACGGGTGTCTGGAATCCTGAGGGACTGACACATTCGAGGGTGATTGCTCTGCGATTCAGTCTGTGATCACACTTGAAATTGATTCGGTATCATACGGGTAACATGACTACGATGAATTAGCTGATTTCTTCTTTCGCTCCACGAACCCACTTGGTATGTGAACCATGGGACCCGAATTGAAGTTTCCATTTCGCTTGAAACCGCTGCCTACGTTGGTCAGTCGACTCGAGCCGGTAAATGCACTGCGCCCTCTTTTGTCTTCCCAATGGCCTCCGTCGTCGCTTCTCTTGAAGCCGCTGCCGAGATTGGTGAGCTGGCTGGCACCCATGAATGAATTGCGCCCTCTTTTGTCCTCCCAACGCCCTTCCTCGTCGCTCCTCTTGAAGAAACCGCTTCCAACATTGGTCAGCCGGCTGGAGCCTAATAATGCATTGCGCCCTCTTTTGTCTTCCCACTTGTCTCCGCCGTCGCTCCGTTTGAAGCCGCTTCCCACATTGGTCAGGCGGCTGGCACCCGTGAATGCTTGGCGCCCTCTCTTGTCCTCCAAATATGCTGCGTCATCGCTTCTCTTGAAACCACTGCCGAGATTGGTCAGCTGGCTGGAACCGAAAAATCCACTGTTGCCTCTTTTTCCCTCTCCAAAAGGAAACCCCAGTTCTTCGCCATTCCTCTTCGTAAAGCCGCTTCCGAGGCGGGTCAGTCCGCTGTGAAATGTAGCGTGCCCTCTCTTGTCTTTAGCTGCGTAAGCGCCCCACATGTCGTCACCGGCGCCCCTCCGGTCAGAGGTCAAGCTGTCTTGAAACAGTCTCCCTCCATCGGCTCGTTCTACCAGGTCTTCCAAGAGGTTGTCGAGAAGGGCTCTCCGGATCTCTTCCAAAGATACATCCTCCTGCCTCTCCAAATTAAGGGGCTGTGGGACAAAGATAGAAAGATGCCATCAGTTCAGCAAACAATGCTACTAGACATGTCAAACAGAAAAATACAGTATCCGAGGATTCGCTCGATCGTGCCCACCGCCCAAACAGGGCGCTGCGAACGTCTGATGCGCTTTGAGCTCTGATTAAAAAGATTTTGTGTGACCTGTGACCTGCTGGAGGTCACCAGTTGGGCGGTGGGTATAGCGAACGCTACATGAAATTTGCAAAGGTCATGGTACGCTACCCAGAATGCCGTGCGTTTCTTTCACCAAAAATCTGTGCAGCGCATCAGACCATGGAGCTATTAATACATGTAGCTCCATAATCAGACGTTCCCAGGTATACTGTGGGTACGAACGAATATAGGAGCAAGTTTCACTGGTACTTGGTAGTTGCCTGGTGTCCACTAAATCCTCCTACATGGAACTTCAAATGCAAATTAGTATATAGAGCTTGCAAGTCTCGCGACCAAAGTCACCTTTGTATACGAACGAGTTTTACTCGCATTCAGTCGTAGACCTTTGGTATACTAAAATAATAGAGTACAACAGGCCCCTATAGGTGCACGGTTGAGAAGGGTCCAAGAGGAGAAGACTTAAATCTTAAAGGAGAGCATTGCCCTGAAATCCCCAAAATTTGATCTCTTCGATGAGATACCTAACCAATTTCCAAGGTATGGGTCTATATATTGTACCAGTGTGCAATATTTACGAAGAAATGAGGAAAAAAAGCGAAGCACTGACATCCGGACATTCAGACTGGCGCCACACATTGTGCAGCTTGTACGCAACCACAGCGCTATAGACCAAGGGTACCAGTCTCAATTCCAACGGTCCTAGCTGCTTCTCCAAACCAAGCTGGCGTCCCCGAAGTTATTTTCGTCAATAGTGATTTTCAGACAAAAATGGCGCATTTTCAAGGGATGGTCGTGTGCATTATTATGCTTTTCTTTTTTTGACCGATCTTTCTAGCGATAGCAGTTTCAGGACGAACGCTTTTTGTCGCCCGATTAGGCGCCTCTAAGGCATTGTGTCGCTTTAAATCCCTTACCTCGCAGATTTTGTTTCCGATCTGTGTGTTTTACTGTCCACTGACAATATTATAGCATTATTAATTACCACATGGTCAGTGTGTATTCATTGTTCAATTAAACAACGGTTTGTATAAACCGTGCTACCCGTGCGAGTATAAACTTATTCGGTAATTCAGAAAAGTTGTCAGTTGACCACCAAAGGCGCGCAGTGTATGCAGTTGAGATTTGGCGCGCAAATAGATTGCACGTGTGTTAACCGAAAACAGCTGCTCACTATTGTCAGTGTCTATAGTCTACATCGGTTGCGGCGAACCCATAATAATTTGGGGCGCCTATGCAAATAATGCGCCTGCGCAGAAGCTTGTATTTTTATGCACAGAGGAATTGTTTTGGTAAACAAAGGTGAGAAGTAGAGGCCGACTGAATTTTATTGTAAAAAATATACCGCGCTGCCCCTTTCATTCTTAAAGTGCCTCCAACCATGCTCCAACACGTTCAATTTTAACTGTAATTTGACTTTTTCCTCTTCCGAAAGTAACATCAGCTCAAGTAACCATGGAAATCAGAAGGGTAGTGACGCAAACAACAAGAACGGACAGAAGATATGAAACATTTAGTATAGTAGGCCTTTGTGTGAGTAACATTCCATTGTAGAATTCCACGAAATCTCAAATTACGACACCACAAAAGGCCACATAATTTGCGCATCGGAAAAGGTGGGACGTGAACCCCTACCCACGCACCCAAGCCCTCGACGCACTTGCACAGCTTCACTCTCACGTCAACAATAGCTGTCGATGGTAATTAAATCGGAATGAAGGCAAGCCGAACGTGCCAAAAACCAAATCGATACAGACTGACACAGGAGTCGGCGACAGTTATTGAATTTCTCCGTCTGTGGTAATGGATATTATTAAATTGTCACGGGCGAGCATTTTGTACCGACACCTCCGCAGACAGTGGCATGCAGTTTGTCGTGACGATCCTGATATTATCTCCACGCTGGGAATGTTTGTAAATCAGAATAACAAACTATCGCATTTTGAATAGTTACAGTGGCGGCAAAACTTTACACAAACTGAGATGTTCCTGGAACTGTTCCCGGGGTTGTTACTCGACGTTTCGACCAATATGATCTGGTCGTTTCTCCTCAAGACGACCAGAGTACACTGCTGGAAACGTCGAGTAACAACCCCGGTTCTTTTCAGAACAAATATTACCCCAAAGGGAATTTCCATGATGCTACCACAAAGTTCTTACTTATACGGCCGAGGAAAACCCCTACAAATGTTTTCCGTTCTAATATTTACTATGTATTTCGCTAGGATTTCTCTTCGAATGATAAATGTACACTTGTTGATGTACATAACACATACCTGCTATATAATCTCGTTTCAAATGGCCCGGCTGATTGGTTCCCAGCAAACGCATCGTTTGTGGAAGCTTTTTTGGAAATTGTCGCTTTAATGAGAAAAGTGGCTTTCATATAAAGCCATTATCACTGTGCCCTTGCCGTATGAATAGCCAATTTAAAGCCCATTTGAGGTAATCGTGTCCTCACTGATGACGTTATTATTATCTAGAAGCTGCACTTTGCTTAGGGTAATTGTTGCGTTGTTTGTCTTGGCAATTTGGGCTTTCGATGTAACTTGATATCCACTTATAATAACGAGTGACAAATTCACCTTGAGGCTGATCAGTCAGGGCCAAACGAGGGCGCTTGGAGGCCACTTGCCCGATCTCCTTCCGCATTGGGCACGGAACTTCCATTATCTATAAGACCGTGGGCAAGAAATGTCAAAATATCTGTCCACTTTATGAGGATAAAGTATTGGTGAATATTTGAGTTCCGGTATTTTTGAGTGCTTGTACTGCCGAGTGTGGGCTTCAATAACTGTTCTCCGATAATCGATAGCCCTTTGTAACATATATACGGAACATCGATAACCGTAAAATCTTGCATGCAGGTAATTAGTTCGATTTTGACAAACTCATAAGGCATGTACATGTACAGCAGAATCGAACATCATGGAAACCACTTATAACACCAATGATCAATATCGTGGTAGTTCGGTATAATCAATACATAATGGAATGTATTGAATACAATTAGAATCTGGGACCAACGAGGATGTTCTACTGGATTATTTTTTATCGCAAAACACAGTTGAAACTTTTGTCTGGACAATCCACAAAAATTAACTAAAACTAAATCGTGCATGTTCTAGGCCTATATCTCAAGGCATTACGTTTTCAACACAGAACTTTGCCATCTATAGGTCTACTTTACTTAAAGATGTGGCTTCGAAGGTCAGATGTTTCCCATACATTAATACCGAATTGTGTTATAGGCCAGCGTGAAACCAGTTCAGTCAACTTAACACCGTCACTGAATTTGCCCTCCTCAAGAGGGACTTGTTTTGGAGGCAGAAGTGTGGCGCTATTGGCTCTTCAGTTTTCTGAAATACTTTGGTGGCGCCATATGGGTCAAGTATAAACCAAGGTGTGGAGACACGCAACAAATGACTGGTTCTTCTATTATCGTTCTGATATCGAATATGGGGACCTGTAGCGGGCCATTGGATATGCCGATAATGCATTGCCATGGGATGTTCACAGCCGCTGTAAAAACTCACAAAACGCACGTGCGTTCATCAAAATATATATCTCCATGATTCAGGGTCATTAGCCCATTGAGCACGGTATTTTACGGGAGACGTCGGGGTGTTGCAGAGGTTCTGGCAGCCAAGCGAACCGCTACAATGTGTTTGTGCAGTCAAGCATTACATACACAATAATCCAACAATGGATTGAAACTGCACAAACAGCGGCCAATGGCGTCATCCGGCCTGGTGGCACTGTTGTTTTTTTGCGCCATATGGCGTCATCTGTACGCAAGGGGTTTTAAACGGACGACGGCCATTGAGTACCGAAGTCTGACGTCAGTTGGCGCGACAACTGGCTCCAAACAAATGGAGATTTTGACTGTTCCTTTGTTCACAGCTAGTCATGCAAACACATTGACACAAAATAACAAAAGTATTCTGGTTCGAAACATTGCATTGAAGTCATCACTTCGGTACTCTATAGCCGCGGTTTGAAAAGACGTCTGTATGCGCATTCCTGCGCGTATTCAATCCATTGTTTGCCTATTGCGTGCGTTAAGCTTGGCCGCACAAGTCAGTATTGGCATACCAGCACCCCATTAATAACACACACACAGTATGAGTTATCAAGAATGAAAATAACATCCTACTTTTTAAAGGTGTGGAATTTTTACAGAGCTTGCGCGCACGACGGCCAACCAAACGCGCGATATCTATGCCAGGTACCGTCCCATATTAAGGGGCCGGGGGACCAAACTAGAGCCGTATAAGCTATAATACTTTTACCATACCACATGGGCAGTCGCTAGACCTGCAACCATATAGGTTAAAGGTAGTATACACCATTTTCAAACATCAAAAAACAAAACTACTGAATTATTATCAAGCATCCTGTGAAATCACAGCATCCGGTGTGCTGTGGTTTTCAAGAAAAGTGGAATTTTGTATCAATTTCCAACGATTGCCGGCCGGCAATCGTTGGAAAAACCTGACTATTTTCAAACACTGTTATTAAATTCAGTTAGTCCACATATTATTTGCAATACGGAATACACATCCGTGAATAGGTGCCAGCCATCTAGTCTGGTTTCCTAACATGATAATTCCCCGGACGTCTATAAATTGCTCCTTTTCGTCTGAAGGAAGTCAAGAAATCAGACTACAAAAACAACATAAATTTATTGGGTTTTTTCAGCAACTACATGAACACAAAACTTTTAAAATAGGTCAGCGTCACAATATTTACCGTACTATAAATATGAACCCCCCCACCTAAATAACCCATCCATTTTCGAAAATTTCAACAAAAAGCAAATGGTATATACTACCTTTAAATTGTTCCTCTTTTAGGATGTAGCCTACATCAGTTTATTAGTTGCTTTGTTATACAACAAAGGGGACGGCGTGGTCTTAGAGAGCTTAACAATTCTCATTATGATGAAAAATGGCTTAGATTTTAATACTATGAAAGCTAGTTTCCCGTCGAACCTTCCCACCAGACGAGGACTCGTCTGCATTTCTTGTTGCATTTCCGGCAGCACGGTAATGTATAATTCTCCGCACCATTACTCTACTGATGACGGTGCAACTCCTCCTCATTGACAGAACACGTCACGTTTCCTCTGAATACCAATCGATCAATGTGTGTATTTTAGCTGGATCCATCGTCATGGAACGTCTGGTACGGATGATTCGTCAGATAAGTAATAATAGCCCGTTGGAATTTAGTTACCAGGTTATATCTCGACCCCCTGGGCAGTTTTGCCAAGATAAGAACCTTTCTAAATCCTTCAAACTCCAAGAATCTTTTCCACGATAGGAACCTTCCTTAATACTTCAAACTCCAGGAAACTGTCCCAAGATAGGAAACTTTCTGAATCCTGCAAACTCCAGGAACCTTTTCCAAGATAGGAAACTTTCTGAATCCTTCTAACTCCAGGAACCTTTTCCAAGATAGGAAACTTTCTGAATCCTGCAAACCCCAGGAACCTTTTCCAAAATAGGAAACTTTCTGAATCCTTCTAACTCCAGGAACCTTTTCCAAGATAAGAAACTTTCTGAATCCTTCAAACTCCAGGAAACTTTTCCAAGATAGGAACCTTCCTTAATGCTTCAAACTCCAGGAAACTTTCCCAAGATAGGAAACTTTCTAAATCCTTCAAACTCCAGGAATCTTTTTAAGATTAACCATTCTAAATCTTTCAAACTCCAGGAACCTTTTCCAAGATAGGAAACTTTCTGAATCTTGCAAACTCCAGGAACCTTTTCCAAGATAGGAAACTTTCTGAATCCTTCTAACTCCAGGAACCTTTTCCAAGATAGGAAACTTTCTGAATCCTGCAAACCCCAGGAACCTTTTCCAAGATAGGAAACTTTCTGAATCCTTCTAACTCAAGGAACCTTTTCCAAGATAAGAAACTTTCTGAATCCTTCAAACTCCAGGAAACTTTTCCAAGAAAGGAACCTTCCTTAATGCTTCAAACTCCAGGAACCTTTTCCAAGATATGAACCTTTCTGAATCCTTCAAACTCCAGGAAACTCTCCCCAGATAGCAACCTTCCTAAATCCTTCAAACCCCAGAAACCTCACAGGGGTCACTTTTCCGGCTAATATTAAAAAAAAAATTCACACCTCCCCTGACTAATCCATGGTGCGTTACTAGCTCCAACATCGAGCGAGTTACTGTGAATTAACGTGAAGGTACGGGGGCAGATAACTCCATTTTGCAGCGGAAGAGTTTCCAAAAAACACGCTCGGTGTGAGCTTAGACACGTCCGGCTCGCATTAGGCCGACGTGCCTAGTCATCAGGCGACGTGACCAGCCTCCTAAATCCCCATTAGGGAAACTCCTCATCCATCATAGTACGGGACGACTTCTAAGGGTAATGGGTTTGACAATGATAGCAGGAATAGACTTGGCATTATTACGGGGTTTGGTGGAAGACTTGTAACTACAAGCGCACAGTGCAGGTCGTAATTGATTGAAAACCTTCTCTGATGATGATTTGTATAGTAAAACGCGGCGACTTGCAGACTAGATTGTATGGGGTGGTGAAGGTAGGAGATACGTTCAAACCAAGCAAAGAAGATCTGAAACTTTTTAAAGTCTTTACAATCTTCACAAATTTCCAAAATCTGTACAGATTTCGCAAAAACCGGCTCCCCTTTTATTTGCCATCTCATTAGGACATCATTACACTGCAATATCAAACAAGTGCCATCAACGGTCGTAATTCATTCTGGCGGGAAATGTTTACTGCAATTTTCAAGTTGCAAATCAACACATTTACCTGTTATCTTTTCCGCCAACGAGGACGAGAGAAAGGTAATATAGCTCTCTAAGTGTTCCCCATCATACCGAGATTTACTAAAAGCAACGTCGCTTCCTATACCCAGAGGCAAAGGCAGGAACAGCGTTTTCTAAAATGGACCAGGTCCGGCATTGAGGCCAACTGAAAAAAGACCTCAAGCATGTATAAATAGTTGCCAGTTAAAAGCTTTTCCAATTTTTCCCCTGGAATATTGTCTAAAAACACCTATGAAACTATAGAACGACCGCTGTCTTCTCCGATCAAGGGCCGTTTCCATTAGCTTGTTAGCGCAATGCCAACAGCGCACTCCAGGCAGTTATCGTTTCTCGCCAGTGGCTAATTTCTGCCACAACTGTCATTTAAGACTTAAATCCGAACGATTGTGGCCTGATTGCAAGTCAGTGACGTGGCCATAATATTGTCCTGGTTTTTGCCCTATATTTTAAAACTCTGTACCAGCTGGAGGGAAGGCCCAAAGATGCGTGGAGTATCTGTGCTTGCCCTGACCTGTTTATATATATATGTTGGCGACCTCATTTTCGGTCCACAAGCGAAAGATATAAGTTCACTTTGAACAGGGTTCCGCCTTCTAGAGCTGTGCATCTGAACCGGGTACCCGAGTACCAGACCGCTAATGTCTGGAACTGGTTGGAATCCAGTACCATAATCGAAATATTTACTTAGTAATTCCTCAAACAATGAAAAAGATTGCACACTCTACCACCTTTCCTTTTGAAAATGGCTCTTTCTGTTTCCGATTTCGTCCGGGTTGTCAGAATGACTGTTTCAAAACTCTCTAGACAAGCTGACTAGGTCTAAAAATTAGTATAGCTACAATTCTGAAATAGTAAAAAAAAGTGTAATTTAAACTGTATAGGCCTATCATTATGTATTAATTTTTTAACTGTATCTAAACTAATAGTATTCATGCAAAAAGGTCACCGATGGAGCACCATACACGGTGGTGTTAAATTTGTAACACCAAATTTACACCAGCAACTACAACCGGATTAATGATGTCCATTCAGAAGTTTTTTTTTTAGTCTATAAAACGTAAACAAAACACCAAAAGTGTTATTGTTTTGATTTATTCCAAATTAAGGTGTCAAGTAATTCCAATATCCTTGCCAAAAATAGACACCACGGAAGAATGAAATGACGTGTTCACATGACGTGTTCACATTGAAATCGATATCAGTGTTGATTTTGTATTCCTACAATTAAACACCGAAGACTCAATTGACACCAGGGTTTTCTCAGAAAATATAATTTCGCAACTGGAGTTAACGAGCACCGAAATCCTTGCCCAAAATAAACACCAAGGAAGGGTTTAACACCGACGGTGTACATTGAATTTCTAACAGTTTTTCAGCGTAAGTGTAATGTTACCCCTTAAAGGTGTCTGTGCTTTTTGGCTGTGGTACACCGAAAAATAAATGTTCAAACTGAATTGCTATATAGCATTAGGTCTGTTATGGGCTTTCCAATGAGACGTTAAAAATGGATTGAAGATCAGTAACACAGTTAATGAGATTCAGTTTTTGCAACATGAGCGGAATGCTCCTATATTCTTACAATGTCAACGTATAGGGCAATCGCCGCGCGTATGTAGTAGGCGCCTTTTTCGTTTGAAAATACAGTTTCCCTCCATTCTTCGTTTGTCGCAGGAAGTCCATCACTTGAAATTTTTCAGCCGGACCACGGACATTGCTGCTTTAAGCAAATGCTGTTTCCAAAAAGCGCCAAAAACGGCATCGACATCAGTTAATATAAGAAACATTACCGGTAAGACAAAGGCAGTCATATTCATACCAACTTAATCCCCGAGATGATCACATCTACACAATTCCCAGTCTATAGCCAGATCCGTGACACGTTTTTTTCTCTTCTAAATTAAGTGTAAACAAGTTGCAGTTCGTATCTGCAATCTAGGACTGTAACAAACACGAACCCAAAACACCACTGGCAATGCACTGTGTAATCCCCTGCCTCCTGATCACGGCTCGACACGTAGACGTCAACAAACCACACAACATCGTCTCCAACACAGCGCAATCATTTCCACGCCTTGTCGGAGCCCGCCAAGGGAAATGTGCTTCCGCGTGTACCATCAGGTTTTTCGTCTCTTCGTCCGAGTTGGATCGAGGCATTTGTAATCAGACAAATTGATCAGCGTAAACCGATAGCATATTTGCAATTTTCATCCCCCCCCTCCCCCCCCCCCCCCCCCCGCTTCTCTAAATTGAAACTAGGAAGGCAAGAGTTCACCTTCGACGAATTTTCGTCCATCGTTTCCGATTGTAGACTTTCTCAATTTAGGGTACTTGGGATTATTGGGTTGGTTGTCGACGCAGAGAGAAACATCCTCAAAAGTGAAACCAATCAAAATCCAATGCATCATGTGTACAGAATATGGGAGTCGGATATTCATGTGACACCGGCTTTAAACTTTCCAATGGTTTTCCGCTTACAAAGCCACTAGAGAGAGTTGGGATATGCCGCCCACGTAATTCGTACATTGTATCATCAAAATCCTTAATAGCCCAATGCTTCATGTCAATTTTGTACATTAAGCCTTTTGCGAGGCCAACTTATATGCATTAAACTACCTGCTCAAGTCCATAATTATGGCCTAATCCCTTTATTTGATTAATCACATGGGTAATCGCCCTACCGGCCCTCTTGTTAACACAATCTATAGGAAGATAGAAGTCGAAATCTGGTTACTGAGATTAAACCCAACATGTAGTAAAATACCGTAATAGTGTTTAATGTGGATTTATTGCAAAGGCTATAAATGTTAGAAGTCAGGACCGATTAACCCCCGTAACGTTTGAGCGAGATCCCCTGCCGCATCCAAATCATGTGTTTCGAAATTGTAGCTCAAGTTAATCAGCACAAATTTCTCCCCGAACCTATATGATACAAAGATAACATCTTTTCTAGGTGCGGTTTTGGAATTTAGACGAACTTCCGGAGTAGCAGACTGCTTTGTTTTCCGCATCAAGTTTTGCCCTATTTTCCAGTGTTGCCATAGTGACGACAATTATTGCGTTCATGTTCGTTGGAAGTTATAACATGTAGGCCTCCGGGCCTGTTGAAAAATGCATAGGTCTGGTGTTCAAAATTCCATCTCGGTTGCATGACGTTTTGATTGTACAATCGGGCGCCTCTTGACTTTCAATGAATTTAGTACCACAACCTCATTCCCAAAGTGCATAACCGGGGGATGTAATTGCTATGTTTGCCCGCGAACGTTACGGGGGATGTGGACTCGTCCACAGGGACTTAGGAACGTGCGGGAGTCATTTACATGGGCACCACGATGGCTCGGTGATAAGAGTGAAGAACTGAGGTTACGGCACCTCTGCCCTGTTGCTAAGATCATGTTTATTTCAAAAGAAACTTGGTGAATCAGGTCATGGATAGACCTAAGACGCAATGACGTTTTTACCGATCGTTGCATTCGTGAAACCAGATGTGGATTTTGTGGTATCACGGTGTCATATGTATATCCCACTCCCGTGAATATCCGACTCTTTACCCATAATGCATTGCAACACAATAATTGTGCTTTTACAATGAACACAATCAATTTTGACAATGGCATAACATTTAATCTCATTATCTCATGCCAACCGAACCCTCACCCTATTTCTCACCCTAATCCTCACCCACACCCTCACCCTATATGTTTCTCATTGTTTTGGTGTACGGGGCCCACTGAGCATGCGCAGTATAACTAACAAGTGGGCTTTTCACGAGTCTGATATTCACGCGACACCTGCATACATTTCAGTATAAGTTTGAATAATGTAAATTTATACCGGTACCTGTTTTCGTGACAAATCAAGATTAGGCCTACGTTTTTCATGCATAAGGAAATAACGCTGACTTCCTTTAGGCCCTTAAAACGAAGTAAAAAAAAGTCCTCCAAAAATGCGACACCGTTTCGCCAGTTACGACGTGTAATTTTTCTGCATGCCCCCAAATGGACAACGTGGTAAACAGACTGTGACGTCATTATCGAAATTACAATACTCAAGGAGTCAAGGACACGACCAGATGTTTTCCTTGCTTATTCGAGACCGGAGACAGCGTTGTACGGATATGACATCATAGAAGATATATTTCAATAACTTCACGTCTTACTTTTTTGTCAGGCAATTTCAACGAAATTAATGTTCAGTCACGGTTCATTAATTTTCAGGCACAGCTGCCATCGTTCCTGCTCGCCTAACCGAACAAAAAGGTGTCAAAGTACAAGAGGTATTTTCGTCTGTCGGTTCATTTCAATTTAATAATGGGAATTTTCGATATTTTGGCGGGGTCGGCTTTCATGGTAACATTCGTGCGCGAGCGGTTCAGACTTTTCAGCGACCAAGTACACACAATCGTTTGAAAGACCGCGTGTTGTGGCATGCGCCATGCACCACAAGAGGTACTTCAATTATAATCGCATCAAAAATTAATGAACTGAACATACGAATTATGTTTTTATATTGCTGTACACCTGCATGTGCATCAATCAATTATACATGCACTCCTTCTTATAGAAGCAGCTAGAGGCGTATTAACAGCATTGTAAATATGACAAAATACAAGTTTTGTCATATTTTGTAACAGAAAAGGCCAAAATGCCGATTTCCAATTTTTCAATGGTATTTCTAATGCTGTTTAAAAATACCTTTGAGATTTTCAGGCACACAGTATAGACCTTTGTTACCCACGTGACCGCATAGCGTGGAATATAAACCAAATCACACGCGTGGACCGCATTGGAGTCATCATCGTGTACGTATCGTAGGGGCCATTTTAAGCCACTTGACTGATTTACTCGAATAAGCACTCATTAGCATCACAACACCGTGCGGTTCATGCGGAACGTAAAAAGGGTCTATAAGAGCTACACCGAGTGTCAAGTCTTACAAAATATATTTTGTTTACTGACTGGACTGAGCTGAAGGAAACAGGAAATTGATCATCAAAATATTTATTACAAAATGTACCTCAAACAGTGTTGGTAAAATCGCGAGACTTGCATAGTCTGTATCCACGGAGTTTGACTAAACAAGGTGGATTAAGGCTGCGTCCGAATCGCTTGTCTAGGGCTATTGTCTATGTGTTCGTCCATTACAACTACGCGTGACGTAGCCGTAGGTCTAGCTCTAGCTCTAGACGCCCATTTCGGACACGGCCTAAGTGTACATTATAGCCTCTCAATAGACCTTTATCATGGTACAGCCATCTTGTTTTTCTCCTATTAAAATCAATGTAACCAAACCGAGGCTGAAAGGAAAAATAGTCTGGCACCTTCATTCAATAATTGGAATCACTATTCATAATTGCTAATGCATACAGGGAACAAGACAAAGATGGTGACAGCATGATAAAGGTCTATTACACGCTCTGGTCGAAGACGCCTCTTAGCGCCCTCTTTCGACAGGTGCGGTATGTTTGACGGCCACGATGAAACACGTACCCTGAAAGTGGTGATTGTGTGAGCTGACTAAATAGCGTGCCTATAGATGCGCATCAAGGCCATATCGAGCACTCAATTAATGACATCAGCGACGCTTCAGCGAAACGAAATGAAATTCCAAGAGACTTCTAATAAGAAAAAGAACTCGTATTGCGATGACATAGCAGAACGATTCCGGGTTTTATTTGCATGATGATCGTCACGAATAATTTCAAAACAGATATTTTACATAAGGTATTTTACAGTCAGTTTTTCTCGACAGAGTAGTTTCCCGGTGTATACATGTGTTTATCTTATCGTTCATGTCATCATTTACACCTTGAAGCTGTTAACGTTCTTAATGAAAATGACGAGGACTACATGTAGGTACATCAAACTTAGAGGATGTTGATTGCTGAGAGAAATCTGCGTCATTTTGTAGTTCCATGTAGATTAATGTATATGAACATTTAACAGACAATTATTTCAGCCATGAAATAATAAAACTAAAAATAAAGTTCTTTTTGAAAGCTGTTTTTATCATGTCCCGTCTAAGCCCGCTGGTGCCATTTGTCCAAAAGTCGCCGCTGCGGACAGCAAACAAATCTGACAACAAAACTGAACGTGAAACTAAAGTGGAATTTTCATCAAATTATTACAGGTTTCCCGTATAACATTCGCACGTTGTATTTGGTGTTCCCCTAGAACAAAACCTCCAATGTTATGCTAAATCATTACATATCTCCTTTTTGGGGGAGAGGGCGGTTATGGCAGTGTCCACTGGGTATTGAATAATATACACAGATATAGAGTACCGAAGTGATGACGTCAATCAATGCAATGTTTGGAACCAGAATACATTCTAAACTGCATGTGTTTGGAACCATTGCCGCGGCAACTGACGTCAGACTTCGGTACTCTATACACAAACAGCTCTTGCCGGTGTAGCGTGAATTTCAGTCACGATGAAATACGGGCTCATTGGTAGTATTGCGCATGCCTGAGTGAAGATAATATGGGAGGGTAGCCAGTCACGTGAGGGGTTTAACCAATAATAGGAAAATGGGTCCGATTTTCACGGGAGTTAGATATTCATAATACCGGCGCCACACCATCATTACACAGCATTGCATTCGACGAGGAAATCATGTTTTAAATTTAACAACATTGTGAAATTGGGCACGTGGTGTCTACACCACGCTAACACAGCTGGTAATGTACCGGGCGATAGGTTTATAATGAACTGATATTGGAACATTATAAAGTCAGACTGCGGCGGCGAAATAAGTTTAACCCAATTCGTCCGACATTCTAATTTCTGGTCAGCGGAACAGATTCCTTGCCTGCATCGAAAAAGTACAATTCCGTGGTTATTGCCGTTGCGAATTGAATCACTGTAGCTTAAATTGTGATGACGCGAACTAAAATTGCAGATAAACCAGGTATAATCCCAAAGGGTATTGTGTTATTAAAGACATTTTTACGAAAGCAGACGGCTGTCTGTTTCTGTTAGTTAATAGAGCAGGGTATGAAATAACAAGGGTGTTATTACTTTCTCTCACTGGTTCCTAGCAATTTGATGAAAAAGGGGTCAAGGAAACTTTCAACCATGTAATTACGGGGCCATCCACACATGTGCAGTAACCTTGTTTTGTACAACTGCCAGCATTGGTTATGTTCAGTCAGCCGAGCTGGGGGGGGGGGGGGGGGGGGTGGACTAGGGACGCTATGTGGAACCACCCACACAATGGCCGCTAGGCAGGGGCGGATCCATGATATTTTGCAGGGGGGGGGGGGGGGGGGGTTCTGAAATTGCCCAGAAAAAATGGCAACCAGCAGGGGGGGGGGGGGGGGGGGAGGTTTAGACCCCCAAACCCCCTCCTGGATCCGCGCCTGCGCTAGGAGTGTTTATGTGTCAGTTGCCATGGTGATCGGATTCACACAACTAAGTATGCGCGGGCTTCAAAAGAAAAGCTCAAGTCCAGGGAAATACGGTCGAAATCCTTCTCATTTTTTTCTCAAGAGAAATTGAAGGTTTGTGAAAGTATAGCATACTGAGTGTGTTCAGTTGGTGCGGTTGAAATACACTTCCTTAGTCGACACCAGAATACACATGCAGTGAATAATTGTACGAATTAAATCAAAGCTTTAAAATCGTTGTATTAGCTGATGTGACACCACAGTTATTTTGAAATGCATTGCTGCATAATAAGCCAGTTCGGTATCGCAAAGGTCAAAGGTTATTCGGGATAAAATTGCTGACGTAATGTCACGCCGTGTTACGCGAACGCCCATTCTGATTGAATTTAACACGTGCGCGTTGTGCGACCACCTTTTGCGTTCACACGCGCGCGTTAGGTCACGCGGGTCATTCGGGATAAAATGTCATTGTGCACATGCGCAGTTGAAATATCGAACTGGCTTATTCAAATGGTACTTTTGAGACGCGTGGTGGCAGCAGACATACCGGTCCTTTTCCATTGTTCTCACCATTATGCGCATGCTCAGAACTACGCGCGCATGCTCAGCCTACAAAAATGACCGATAAATCTGATGCCACAAGCATCTCAAAAGTCTCGCCTTGAAATAGGCTGAATGTATTCAATTCTAATAAATTATACGAAACAGTGATTGTAAGTAGCTTATAATATACATATTCTGCACTTTTGACTGTGACAGCTCCCGTCGAGCACAGTTTTCTATGGAGATGTTTTTACAATGAAGATAAGCATTCTTAATTCCAGCGAGGATTGGCGAGATAATGCGATTTCCGTCTTTATCAAGATCTCTTTCACGTAGTGCTTGTATACTTGTTTTCCGCTGTTGTGCGCCAGCACGGATTAACGCGTTGCATAATTCGATTCTGATTCATCCTAATCGTATATGGCCGTTTCTTTGCAATCCTTGTACTATGGATTTTCTTATTATAATCACCTGAATTAAAGAGCGTGCAATAACTACATTTCACCAAGAGTTTGTTAAACTCGGTGAAGTCGCAGACCTATTCAAAAACAAACGATTTATTACTCAAGTAGGCTGCATGCGCGGCCACAATCGTGGACCATTTTGCTTTAAAATCAATTCTTAGTCGATAGAGAGCCGGACAACTGATTCGTGAAAAATATAAAATACATGCATACTATTTTTTTTAAAAATGTTTGTTGGGATGGCAGAAGGTAAAAAAAAGCCGTGATATCGCTGACATTGCTGACGATTTTATCTTCGCCGACCAACACCATCAAAGAGCACACGGCCTGGGGTTAAACAGGTGCAACTACACCAAATTATCACACTAAATTCCTCTCTAGAAAAGAAGCGTTCTCCCAGCAAACATCTAAACAGGTCACCTTCGATTTGGCGCGAAAACTACTCATTTTAGGGAGCACCATTCCCCGCCCCTAAGGCGTTCATTCACGTCTTCGACAGGTGCGAACATCGTCAATTAAAGGATAAAATCTCTCCGATGACACCCCCTTGCTGATTGTTGTGATTAAATTAGTATTGGGTTTGGTGCGCACGCGCGTCAGAGCTTACAAACCAATCAGCAAGGAGCAAGTTCGGTTAGGCGACTGGAGTCGACTAGACTTAACCATAGTCAGTCTAGATGTCACCCGAACGCTGCGTGGTTTGATTAGCTAGTCCAACTGGATCAACCTAGCCCCGGACCACGGTTTCTCTAGTCAAATTCGCGAGTTACGTCACGGTTTCAAGATGGAGGATAGGTAAACGGGGCAAGTTTTGCAAACGTTTACGATAAATTGTTTGTTTTGTCCAATGATAATAACTCTCTGCAATAAGATAATTAATTATTAATTGCACTAAATTTAATTCGTCAAACAATCCACAAGGGAAACTGACTAGGTAAAATTTAATACATTTTTAAGTAAACAAAGAAACTGGCAGGAGCGGGAACCTGCGACCTCCGGGTTACCGTACCGGCGCTCTACCAACTGAGCTATCTTGCCCTATGTTGGCGCCCACCCGAACAAAGATACTGACAATTTGGGAGACTGCCAACATAGGGTAAGATAGCTCAGTTGGTAGAGCGCCGGTACGGTAACCCGGAGGTCGCAGGTTCGAATCCCGCTCGTGCCAGTTTCTTTGTTCACTTTGAAAATGCTCTAAATTTAAGTAGAGAAAATAATAGAAATAAATAATGGAAAATAGAAAAGCCATGCCAACATTTGCTTCGTTAATAACTAGCAGACAATAATAACTTTGCAGTTGCTATACACTAACTAGATTTGACGTAGTCGATCGACGAGACGCGTTCGAGTGAAAAAAAGACCAAATTGACAAAAGGGACTAGGTCAGCAGCACCGGAATTGCTCATGGAATACACTCGCTCATTGGTCGATACTCAAGATATAATTATTTCGTACATATACCAAGGACCATTGACGAGTGGTTGACAAATGGTCGCTGATTGAACTTGCCCGTTTGAAATATGAACAACCAATTTGCTTTTGCTGCAGGTTTCAGAAATGAATGAATGTGTATGGGGATTAGTATTTTATAGCAAATACTGTAACACTGACCGGTTGAAATGTTTGTGTGCATATATATGCTGGGAAAACAGAGAAAACGGAGAAAAACATATGCTGTTCTAGTAGTCTGGTTCCCTGACCCTACTTCAGACAAAACGGAGCAATTTATAGACGTCAGGGAATTATCAGTTCGGGAACTAGATTATTTCCAACCACTTTCGGCCGACAATCGCTAAAAATTGATACAAAATTCCACTTGTTTTGGAAATGACAGCATGGCCCAGGTGCCAGGATTTTACAGGATGCTCGAGACTATAATATTTACTTAAAGTTAAGTAAGGTATTTCATAATAATTCGGTAGTTTTTTTTAATTATCTTTGCAAATGTTGTATATTACCTTTAAACTATATAGAGTATAATTTTCACCACATGCATGGTATACACAGCCGGTTGTTTATTTATAAGACTAACCCGTAACGTATCACAATAGTGCCTGTTGCGAACGTATAACATTGTGTATATACACCATTCCATGTCTGTCTCGCCCTAGTTAGTTCCCGTACTTTTGTTCTTTATGTTGTTTTCGGTCGAGTTCAGGCGAGCGATTTTTGCTTGTTCAAGAACAACTCGTGTCCTCGTAAGGCTTTGGATTACGAGGCCTAGGTTTGAATCCTTGGATGATGGAATGTTTGCGTCAGGGGATGATGTAAATTAGAACAGAGATGTTTTCTCTTTTGCCCTGTCCCGACGTAATATTACGTCGGGACAGGGCAAAAGAGAAAACATCTCTGTTCTAATTTAATCCTTGGATGGTGTATAGCTCTGTTTTTCTTTGCTGTGTGGATGACTTTCAAGGGAAAACAAGTCCGTGAACCAATTGGACGGCCCTATTGCAATTTTTGTCAGAGAAAATAAAATCGCATCCGGCCACCTATCGGAATGGCGTATGTTACTAATGTGACAGACGTGTTTTCGATTCAACGGTACTGACTGGGCCTTCATTGACCATCATTAATTTCTTATTTCATAATTCTCTTCTGTATTAAGTTGCCGAAATTGTAACCGACAAAGCCATTGGAGAAAATATAGAAACACAACGGGGTCCCGATTCTAAAGCGTGAGTCTAATTACCTTTCAGTCAAATCAATTTACAATTAAATAACACACTCGCGTAACATCACCATTCAACGCAGGTCGTTTGTAAAACGTCGACTTGAGCTCCCTCAAATTGCTACTCTGGAAAATGTAGAGACACGGCTGTTGGTTAATTTAAGGGGTTTTGGATGAAAGCGTTCGCCAACTGAAGTCGAGTTTGTCTCAAGTGCCATTCACGAGCGCACGTGCGTGTTCGTGTGATTAATTCCTTTTAAACGGAACACAATGGTCGGCGTTGGGTTGTCGGGAGAAATTTACGCACGTGTCCCGACCATTCAGGATTAGGTGCATATCGTAGACCGACTGTGCATATTGCGTACCGTTGCTGCTACAAGCTATGGCACGAAAGAACGGCTTTTGAAATTAATGTTTTCAAATTCCCAACATTTATCACTTCAAATCAAAAGAGCAATTTCCTCATACTTCGTATGTTCTCTTTGCTTTTGACGGTGGAGTTGTAAGCATGTAATGAAAAACGAGAATTGGAACTTCCGGGATTTTTTCCAAGTAACGCAGATTTGAACGAAGCCAACTTCAGTCCATGTTAATTAAATGTGAACGGAACGAATTATAATACACGGCGAGTCAAAAACTACCCAACTCACACGTTCCCCCGTATATTGTTCAGAATGTCTGCGTATCTCATTTTAAGAATTATTGATGTGAAAGCTTCCTTTCAATATACAAAAAACCATCCGATTCGCCCAAGTTGTTGAAATATTTACTTTAAGACGAAGGGTGTTTGGAGACTTTGGTATAGTGCAGTGTCGGACGTACATCTCCTGGGTGCATGTACCTAGAAGACATGTGCATTAGCTTTCAATTTCGACAGTTTTAAACCCTTTTTGTATTTTATTGAAATCACCCAATACAAGGCTAAAAGCCACTCTAAAGGGTTACAATCAGAGGTGATAGGGTTTCCGACATTTTGAATTGCCAACCCTACCACCCTTACCGTTTTCCTGGGCCAAGATCTGAATAGGCATATGGTGTATAGTTGAAAAGTAAACAAAAAGCACCATGAACCTTTCGGATGGTTTTTGTACCAGAACAAACCTTCTTTATTAAGCTTTTACATGCATTCACTTAAACAAATTGTAAACGATGGATTTCTTAATAACGGGGGGAATGGTAGGGTTCGGTTATTTTGCACTCGCCCTGTTATATCTGCAGTTATTGTGAAATCGTCTGGAGTGCACAACTTTACAACATTTCCAGTACGGATAACCACTTGACACGCTTGGCTGCCTCTGTCCTTGAGAACGCAACAGCCTCATATCTCCACTTGTATCTCCCTGCAAGTTTATTACCATTTTGCAAAATCGATTTATGACCACGGTCGTGTCAACAGAATGGCATATGTGTGTTAATAATGCCTCAACGGGCATGATGAAAGCGACACCAACACATGTAGGAGCTGTGCCTTGCTGTATATCATTCAAAAGACGGTGGAGGCACGTTTTTCTGGACCTGTTTACGTCAACAACATGTGGGGGTTGTCTTGATTAAATGAAATCTACACCTCTAAATGTTTGATATGAATTTGATAATGACACATTTTCTTTTCAATCTGAAATCTTACTCTTTATAAGTATAAATCTTCCTGAGAAATATTTCTGTCTGAAATGCCGCCATCTTTGAGAAAAAGACCTACAATTGTTGAAGATTTCAACAATCGAAATTTTCACGGCTGGGTTGTGTTATGTACACAAGTAAATGCTGTCAGTGTTAGGAAATTCCCCTCACGGAATGTATATACGCCCCTCATTCAGTATTATGTACAACCGGCACAAACAAAATGTTTTGTCACAGGCCACGCGTCACTTATTTGCATACGCGTGCGACCTCGGCTGACCCTGTGAACGAATGGGTCAACGTTGTTTACGCCAAGCCTTATAGAGTACCGAAGTGATGACGTCAATCATTGCAATGTTTGGAACCAGAATAAATTCTAAACTGCATGTGTTTGGAACCAGTTGCCGCGGCAACTGACGTCAGACTTCGGCACTCTATAAGTACCGAAGTCTGACGTCAGTTGCCGCGGCAATGGTTCCAAACACATGCAGTTTAGAATGTATTCTGGTTCCAAACATTGCATTGATTGACGTCATCACTTCGGTTCTCTATACAATGTACATGTGCCAGAAAGTTCTAGGTCAATCTCGTGTACGCTTGCTCTTTCGAGAAGCTGTGTAAAAGATTATTTTTAGATGTGACGTAATTCTGTAAGATTATATTCGGAAGCTGATGTAATTTAGTTGATTCTGGATATTTTAGTAATTTCTAGAATGTAGGAAATTCTTTATATACAGGCTAACTTCAGAACAAAATCAGGACTTGAGATTTTCGACGGTGGACTTTAGACGGACGGAGTTTGGTTATCGAGTTCATTGAGCCGTTATATTCGGACCTGTGACCTGTATATGACTCGTCTGTGTAGGAGCGTCTGGAGGCAGTTAGAGCTGAGTTATATTTCCGGAAAAGAGACATTTATCTGTGAACTGTCGTTGGTTCATTATTTGGGGTCTCATATCCACATATTTTCGCGACGGGAGCCAGTTTGTGTCGTCCCCCGCTGTTTTCGTCTCTCTTCGGCTGTTTTGGAGGTGAATTCGCCCCGTATTCCAGCTCGTCAATAAACTGTATTCGCTCGTACGCTGCAAAAAAGTCCCGTAAAATCACGGGTTTTTCCCCCTGTAAAAAACAGACCATCACCGTATTTTAGTTTAAAAGGGTTTTGAACGGAAAATCTCATGTTCTCCTACAAGAATCTCATTACGCAGCAACTGACCAATCAGAATTGAGGAAATTTGTGTTCACACAAGTCATGGTAAATTGTAGTGTTGCGTCCAAAAACACGATTTCCTGACTAAAATATTTAATTATTTAAGCAATTCCACATAGGAATTTAGACTTTTTGTAAACAGAGGTGAAGAATCGCATTAGGGCCTACATCTTCTTTCGTATTCAAATATTGAAATTTTTCATCTGAAACCGTGACATCATGATGGCAGGATCAGGCTGAATATAGAGCTAAAGCGCGACATTATTTAGTTTGTAGAGTTTAGTAAATACCTGTTAATGGTCCCTTAAGGAGACATTTTGTCATCATTCTTATTACCTTAAGGAGACTAGTGACATTAGGGAGACATTGAAATGTCTCCCTAATGTCACAGCCCCTTTAAATATTGAGAATTTTATTGTCGGAACTGGGTTGTATCGATAGAGGATGGTCCAAAACATAAATATACCGAAATTCGTGGGGGTAGGATAAGGGGAAAGTTGGGTTAGGTTACATTAAAGTCGGAAAAAAAGTTGTGCACAAGTCTATGGGAAAGTCTCCCTAATGACCCATCGCCGGTAATTATAATTACCGTAGTATTTGTACAATTAATGTATAATGTATAATAAATCACGTATGCTTAGTCTGGTTTCCCATTTCTGTAAATTTGGGATTACTTACACCAAGTTTCCAGTATCTTAGTAAAAAAATGTATACCCTGTATTTGTACGGGAATAACAGGGATATTTTAAGGGACAGCAACGTAAAATAACAGTGTTCATGAGTCGCAGCTTGCGCCGTTTTTTTACGGTAATGCGCTGGCGTCCAAACTGCCAGAAAATTCCCGTAAAAAACGGTGTTTTTTACAGTGTATTATTAGAGTCGTCCTTGTCCGTTGCTGAGTGCCCAAGCCGTCCAAGTCCTCGCCCAAGTCCGCGCCCATTACAGAGCTGTCCAAGTCGTCTGAGGCCTCACCTATATAACTCCTCGCCCGTAAGATCTTTTAAGTTATATATTGTGTAATATCTTTTCTTAATTCTACACTTGTTAAACCCTGTTGATTCTCGAATCTTCTCTTTATTAAATCACATTGTTTCTTTGTTCTTATATCAGTGTGATCTTGTTTGATTTATTTGTTGCATCTGAGAAAATTCAGGGGTTTTTCTAGTAATTTATATTTACGGATAGTCTGGAGATTTTCAGACCGTAACAGTTGCCAGACAGGCTTTACAAGCAAACTTCAGTTACTTGAATTTCTACGTAAAAGCTGCATCTTATAGCTTTGGCAACCCCCATACTAATGACACAAAAGAGTCTTGAAAAGCCGTGAATAGGGCGATTATTGTATGCAAATGAAACCCAAAGGTTTCAGGCTCCTCCTAGCAACTGATGTAGCCCACAATGACAACGGCTGGAGTAAGTCTCACGATTGATTTCCCACGTGTGGTTCCTGTAGGAATCGACTGTGTGTTTGCCATTCATGCCGCGCTCATGGACGCAGCATCCACGAATGGAGTAAAGTGTTTCTCCCAATGATCTCCAAATTATTCTCTAATGTGCACTCTTGCTCATTTTACATCCGAATTTTATTGACACTTTACAAACTTCTGCAAAATATTTTAGGCGGACGAACGATGTCATAACATCCATTTCATCTGTAGACGTTTGCTATCATTTGTTCCAAGAAAGGTACATTGAAATCGTTGCATCCCCCATTCTGTTTAGTTTGGAAATTATAAAGTGGAAGAACGGCTATAAAACCGACATAAACTTCTTGGATGACATTGCTTTCCTTTTAAGAAACTAATGATCTGCTTTGCCCAAGACGCAAACAACATGCTGGGCTATTTTTTCCAAAACTTCTATTTTAATGTTGCAGATAGAGTGTAAACATGGTACGGAGCTCACTGGAGATTTTCTTAATTAACGAAATCGAAAATGCCACTCGTGTAATTTTCAAGCCTCAATCACTACTACCCACGTGAAGAAAGTTACCACCTTTGAATTGAAAAGCCCCACGCCCCAATGAGTTAATTTCAAAGACATGTAAACATGGATGTAGTTCAAAGAGTGAGATTTCGATTTGATCCAAAGCGAGTGAAACATGTATTTCTGTGTTGTTTTGTGGGCAAGACCTAAAGTAACATGTACTGAGATTTCTTTTAAGGAAGTCGCCCGATACAAGGCTAAAATCCACTCTATGTAAATGGCTACAACAGAGCTGGTTGGGTTGGCCACATTATTTTTAGGTTTGCCAGCCCTACCACTCTAACGGATTTCCTGCGTCCAGGGCCCAATTTCATAGCGCTGCTTAACGGTACTGAAAGCAGAAAAGTTGTGCTATAGCAGGAAAATTTGCTTAGCGTATTTTATGGCCAAGTTGTGCTCACGCTTGCGCGTGCATGGATATTTATATTGTTGCGTCACTAATTTAAGCAAATCCTGCTTCCGAAGTTAGCGGGCTCTTCGCTGTGCTTACTGCTTACACTAGTTTCTATAAAATGGGCGAGGGTTCCGTTAGCAGAAAATCGTGTGTTAAGCAGCGCTATGAAATTGGGCCCCGATCTAAATAGAGAATAAAGCTTCAATGGATACCAAAGAAATTATCCCAATTTTCAGACCTATAGACCCAGACCTATAGACTGAGATGAGTTACAGATGGAACGTTAACTGCGCAGTAGTTAGGCATGAAATTACAGGACACAAGCAATACAGATCCAATCACTCTGTTAGCGCACAATCGCCACAGCTTTGTAAATAACACATAACATTGTATAGTTTGGATGACGAAAAGCTAAAGTTTGTTTAGCTGTACACAAACATTCCATAATGAAATCTATGGTTTGGGGGCCAGGGTGGTGGATCACTTCCCCCAAATAAAGATAACACTTCCATGCAGTAACCAGCGTAAAGAAAGGTTTTATTATCATTGACAATGGACTTGGATATAAATAGGTGCGGTGATGCGGAGGGACAGGTTTCACGGACACTGACAATGGGCGCACAGGCTTGGAAATAACCCGGACAATTTTTTTTCAAGGAAGGTTGAACCAGACTGTCAGCAGTGAGTGCAGTGTTCAAGGAATTTGCGTGCTGTTAGATATATCACCGCAATTTTCAAAAACTTCGTTTCTGTGTGTAAGAGGTGGACAGATTTTATATAAATACACCCACCAAAATGGACCCGGAAGAGAAAAAAATGTTAGGAAAAAAGTAACCCTCCTTGATAACTGTCTAAACATGTGGCACAAGCTGTCGGTCAAGATTTATGTTAGTGAAATCCGTGAAATAGGAGTCAGAAATTAACTAGGTCTCGTCTGCTAACTTACCGGCACCGTCTCATCAGCAGCGATCTCGGCCAGGCAAGAGGAAACGACCGCCCAGCAGACAACACCGACCAGCATCCACGTCCGAAGAGCCCGCGGCGTTTTCGTCCCAGCTCCAGGCATCGTGTCCGCGGAGAAATCTGTCCAAGTATCCCCGGAGTAGCTCGCGTTAGATCAATCTCAGAGTGACTCGCGTGTCGTGGTATCCCCTTACCAGCTTAGAGCAGGAGTATCTAGTCGATGCCTGCGTGAGGCAGACAGGTTGTACAGATCGTCTTGAATAAGTCACAAGCTCCAAAGAGATGAATGCCTTCCACTGGTCGCGGAGTTTCTTTTATGTGCCTCGGCGAACTTCTCCACACTCACATTGTCTAGTTGTTCTCGTACCAGTAGCTACGAAGGGAGTTACACATCAGCGTGTACGCGTCTAGCAATACCGTGCAGTATCACCAACACCCACGAATCCACCACACACGTTGTGCTGGAAGAAATAAATGACCAATGACGATATCATGTGCTAAGCATGCTCACTGCTGCCAGCGTCTTCGCTTGCATAATTTAATAGCAGAATGTACGGGGGAACCGGCGTAGAGTCATTGCTTTAGGAAACTTAGAGCTGTCGACGATGGAGATAACGTGCGGCCTAATTGCGTGTATAATGAAACCGGACGTATGACGGCCGTGCATGATGTGAGTGACAATGAACGTGATGGCAGATCAGCGTCTACCTGGCGACGATTTTGATGAGGAAGGAGTGGAGAAAAGACACCAGATGACGCTGTTTGAATTTAGATTTGAGAAGGAACTGCCACTTTTGGTTCTCTGCTGTAAAAGGCGCCATGCTGAGCCAATTCTTTGGCTTTTTTCAAATGAGTATCGCCCAACACAGGGCCAAAATGCCATTCAAGGTGTGGGCTACAAAAGACAAGAAAAGGCAGATATCACATGGATAGAAGGTATCAATAGACCCAAGACGTAATGACGTCACGCCTTGTTTACATGTTTGCTTTCCTGTGATGGGGGGGGGGGGGGGGGGGGGGGCAGGTGGGGACGATTGTCTGGCGTCATTGCGTCATTACGTCTTGGGTCTATCACATTTCGTTTGAATTGTGAAAGATTATCTGGGTGGAAGGGAGAGAGGCAGCATGATGGGAAAAAATACCTGAAGAATATCTCACACTGGAACAACAGCAGTGAATGTGATGAGACAGCCAGGCGAGTTGAGTGCCTGAAAGTTTGGACGGGGGAACTAATGATGAAAGGCCACTGCAACACCTTCCATGATAGTATCGATAAAAGCTGCCAAAATACTTTGACATCATGTTTTGCCCCTTTGTGCATTTGTGTATTAATTAGTCAACCGTATAGAACGTGCAAGTTGACCTTTAACCCCAACGAGATTTGGTGAGAACCGGACACGTTCGCCATTTCGGAGCTACAACACACGCGCCGTCCATTTCAAAGAAATTCCTGTACTTTCTGATAAGGCGAAGCAGGAAAACTTCAATAATGTGGTCTTGTGCGGGAACAGGAGGCATTTAATTTGAACCTTTTAAGATATTTCAAATTGCAAGATAATGCAAGATAATGCAAAATTCGAGCTGAACTTCAGATAAATCTATCACCTTGCCAAAAGCCACTCTATAAGTAAAGGGCTACGAACAGAGGTGGTGGGGTTGGCCACATTCTGAGTTGCCAACCCTACCATCCTTACGGTTTTCCTGGGTCCAGATCTAAAATAGAGGATAAATCTTCAATAGATGCCGAAGGAATTATCCCAGTGTTCAGACCTATAGACCCAGGTGGGGTAACTTCCACCGTTGGTGAGATCAACTCACCTAAGTAAAAAAATATATATGTTTGGTCTTGACCATTGGCAGTCTATATGTCTGTTTAAAAACAGGTTCTGTTGTTGTGAATGTGTAGCAGGGCTTTTGGAGACAAAGTCCAAGTCACAAAAGTTGCCTTGGCTGTATGGAAAATGTGAAGAATCGGGAAGCATTTAGGGTACCAAGGCACATGGAGGACACCAAGGCATGGGAAGAGCATCTAGGCAAATGAGGGGCACCAAGGAATGGGGAGGGCACCAGAATGCAAATGACGGAGGGCACCAAGGCACATGGAAGACACTAAGGAATGGGGAGAGCATCTAGGCAAATGAGGGGCACCAAGGAATTGGGAGGGCACCAGAAGGCAAATGATGGGGAGGGCACCAGAAGGCAAATGATGGAGGAGGACACCAAGGCATATGAGGACACAAAAAAAGCAAAATGGTAGGCCTACCCACCTTGTCTGTACAATCCAAGCTTAAAAGAAAAGCCCGCCCCCCCCCCCCCCCCCCCAAAGAAACACCGCATCGCTGCATCAATTCCGGAACTTTGGTCTGAAAAGAGACCGACTATTCTTTTGCCTAACCCCTTTAAAGACTATTCAGCGTTTGGTAGCAAGACGTTCACAAAAAGTGACAAATAGTGCGCATAAAATCGCGAGATTTGCACGTATGTTACGGCCCATGTTACGGCACGTATGTTACGGCGCTTTTTTCAGGCCCATTATGTCCGCAGGCCCATTATGTCCGCCCGATTGTGTCCGCAGGCCCATTATGTCCGCCCCATTGTGTCCGCATGACCCATTATGTCCGCCCCATTTTGCCGCAGGCCAGTTATGTCCGCCCCATTATGTCCGCAGGCCCATTATGTCCGCCCTATTATGTCCGCAGGCCCATTATGTCCGCCCCATTGTGTCCGCAAAAAGCGTGCGGACATAATGGGCCATGCGGACATGGGCCGTAACACACATTTATTCAGGTGTTGTATAACACCAGCTAATTTATTTCATTAATGGTCGATTGTATTGACTTGGTAGTAAAGACCTTCAAGTAATATTAATGAGCTTATACAGATTATTACAATGGTGCTATCATGATGAGCTTAATCGCAGGTGTTGTTCTATCATTTTCTTTATCATGGATAGACTCATCCCGAAATCATTAATTAATTCATTCAATTTGATTGAAATCGTAAACCATTCAGTCAAAACGCGTCTGCTATAATTATAAGCCCTTCATTCTGTAAAAATTTGAGCTGATCGTCGGAAATAACAAAGTAACGTGGTTGCCAAGGACATTTTGAGCCGGGCGGGAATTTTCCTCTTCAAAAAAAATGTTCTTGTTTCTCGCGGGGTTTTTACCCGTATAATGGGGAATGTTTTATTATATTTGTCTGAAAGCAAATGGTGAGATATTTAAACGTAAATGTGCAGATACGGATCCATGATTTTTTTAAGCGGGGGCACAGCCAAATGGGATGTTGCGAGGGGTGACGAATATAGGGGGTTGCCGCTAATTACCACTTCCCCCAGTCTTCTCCCCCGCGACCCACTCGCTGGATCCGCGGATGATGTGCACTGTATACACATGTGTTTTCACTACCGGTACATGTTAGGCTTGCGAAAACCATCCTTCTCAAAAGAAACTTAGGCTAATTATAACTGTAAATTTGTTTACAAGTTCTAATGCAATTTCTGTCTATCCACGCCCCAAGGAATTATTTGGAGTTGAAGTCATTACCAATGTGTGTTTGAAATGATATGACATTTCTATTTGTCGTGTTGATATAGCGTGCTAAAGAATGATAGGCCTACCCATTCGTTGCCCGAAATGCGCATCCTGTAGTTGCCTGCTGGCACAAAAACACTAATATTTCGATGTTCATGATGATGCGTCTTACACTTAACGAAAAGGCCAAACTCAATTTAAAATAAAAGGCAAATTGACGTTCATTGCAATACACAAGTTCATTGACAGTGACGGAAGTGGACGCTGAAAGATTCCAAGGCCGATACCACTTACAAGAAATGGCTAATTTGATCAGTGTGTAATTGAGTTTCTATAATTGGTAAACGGGGAACATTTGGTCGGTGTGGCTAAAAAAAAATTCTGCTTGAATATGTCTTGGGAAAATTATTTCCATTCTGAATTTGGTATCGTAAAGGTTTGACACTTTCTCAGACTGCTCGGGTGTATTTTGATCCAAACAGTGCGAGTTGAGTGCCTATAGGAGGCACTCTATTTACATGGAAACGAATGGTGTATAAAGGATGACATACTGTGTCATTGTATAATCGTTACCTGACTCATCTGTGGTGGTATGTGGGTTTAAACCCGCTCTGGGGACCCTGGTGCCTCTGTTCCTAAGCAGGATACTTTATTACAATTGTTTTTCTCCAGCCAGGACTTCAAATGGGTGCACGCGGGGTGGAGAATATATTATTTCGCTTATACGGGGAGGTTGATGAACACCTCGAGATTGACTTAATGCATCCTAATTGTAAACAATTAAATAACCAAACTAAAAATAGTTTAACCAATTTAAGATAATGCATAATCACGTCAAAAGACGTTTACAGAATAAATATTTGTTTTTTAAAACCCCAATTTTAAAGTAGCATTATAAATAATATCACAGAAAATAATAACCAGATCTTTCAACAATATCAAAGTGGGTTTTGTTCTAATTAATTCACAAATAGAATGTGCTCATCTGAGACAAAAATGAGACAAAACAATTTCGAGTACATTTAATCCTCCAAATTGATCTTGTATTAGAAGTTCCTTCAAATACAAAAAATAATCAAGAATTTTACGACGTTCATAATAATATAAACTTAACTTTTAAAATTCCCGTAATAGAGGTGTGCCATAGCTAGCTAGACACCATTGGTAGTAAGGTCAATTGTATTGATATAATCACGCCAGATTAATGACCTCAACTGCCGATCCATACTGCTGAGATAGACTTTAATATCCATTTCACTTTCCAATTTTGAATAAATACAATACAATAAAAGATTTAGATGTCGAAGTTGAATAAATTATTTGTAAATAATACAGGTCCTTTTAAACTCCAAGAAAGCTGTAAAACAGGTGAACATCAAGTTGATTGAATAGTATACTCCAGTGAATCGTACATGTCAGGATAAAATATGCCCCTCGATAGGTTTATCCTTCTGTAGTATTTGGGTCGCGGTAACCACGAGCAGTATAAGGGAAATAACAAACAGAAATTGTACGAAATTGAACAAAAACAAAGAAAGGGCCTAAAAATAATAGAACACTTCGCCGACATAGCTTATCTGATGAACGGCAAACCCGATTAGACTCTACCCGAGTGTCCTTCTATTTCACTCTGTTTTTGTTTTTGTTTTAGAACAGAATAGACTACGGCCATCTTGTTTGTTGTCATACCACGCTCGACCTTCCTGTGCTGTCCACAGCCTGCAAAACATTTTGTCCAATGTGCAATATTTACCGTTTTATGAAGAACTGATGACTTGAGAAGTGTTTACTTTGTTCTCTATTTTACAAAATACTCTGTACGCCCACAGTCTGTCCGATTGTGTCCGTCTCTTTGCGTGGTCATATTTCTTTTGTTATCCTGTCATGTTTGTCTTCACCGATATGCTCTCGTTTTTCGTATCGTCTTACTTTTTTCTCCCTATTTTTGTTGGGCATTTCTATACAAGTTTCGGCTTTTTGAAAATGTCTCCATACATTGTACTTTCTATTCTGATCTCTTTTGTATAATTTACTCCTTTTCCTTATTGCCAGTTATATACTTATTTAATTAATATTAATGAATGTTTTATTACCTAGAGCTGACAATATGGAAATAAATGTCTACTTGAATTAATGAATTGTACACTTGGTCTGTAAACAAATCACAGAGCGCACAGTTGAATAGGCTTACAGCTGATGCTACCGCAGTTTCGGGCCGGTAACAGTGTGACGATTATGTAGCAGTGGCTGCAACAATACTTCGTTACCAAGACTGCGATGGTGCAGGGTGCATGACTCACGCCCTTGTACTCGCGCCCCCGGACTCGCGCCCCCGGACTCGCGCCCCCGGACTCGCGCCCCCGGACTCGCGCCCCCGTACTCGCGCCCCCGGACTCGCGCCCCCGGACTCGCGCCCGCGGACTCGCGCCCCCGGACTCGCGCCCCCGGACTCGCGCCCCCGGACTCGCGCCCCCGGACTCGCCCCCCGGACTCGCGTCCCCGGACTCGCGTCCCCGGACTCGCGTCCCCGGACTCGCGTCCCCGGACTCGCGTCCCCGGACTCGCGTCCCGGACTCGTTTCCGGAGGCCTCAGGTGTGTTTGTGGGGGGGGGGGGAGTGGAGAGTTTCTTGACGCTGCAGTTGTAGCGCATACAATCTCCCAAAATGGCTTCAAAGGGGGAAACACGAGTAAATGAGTTATTTTATGATATATCTGAGTGCCTTGCAACTTATATCCTACTTGCTTTACTATGCATGTCTGTTTTTGTTTTGTTTTTTTCAATCATTCAAATTGCAATTAATCGTAGCTGCTACAAATTTAAATCGAGTATAAAGCATTAAAACCGCTATGTTCCTGCTCTGACTTAACATTTAAATTTCATGTATTTTTCACTACTAACGAATTACAGAAGACAACTGACTGTGTTTTTGATCAAAGAAAACACTCACTACACTGTACACACTATTTGGCAGAGTTGTAGGGGTCTATAGTCGAGTCCCTGCAAGTCCGTTCACAAGTCCTTTCGCAAGCCCAGTCAGAAGTCCTTTCGTACAAGCCGGTCCCAAGTAACTGGATGAACAATGACAAAGGGATGCCTTTGTCAAAGCTCATTTGAATAGCTTGTGATTGGAATTGGGACTGGAGGGCTTGTGATGGACTTGCAGGGATTTGTGATGGACTCGACTACATCCCTGCTATTTGGTCTTCGCAGAGTACACTATTTTATGATGTGCCACACCCGAAGATTGAGACATTGAGCGGCTCGATCGCTACTAATTAAAAATGTTACTTATCAACGGTCGATTATTGCTTGTGGAATATCTCATTGAAAAGCTCATAACTTATCTCATGCTAACAAAAATACATGTAGGCCTACATCAATTCAATTTGAACACTCATTTTTATGGTACGAGCCAAAGCACATGACCTTTAACCTATAGAAAAGGATGTTTACAAAACTCCCAAACAACCAAGAATCAAGAGACATTCAGAAAGAGGACTCTTTGTTATTCAGATGTTTAAATTAGGCCACGCATACAACAGGCAACAGTACAGAACACACGTCTTGTGTGTACACATACAACTGGGCCGCGCTGCCACCAGCGTTCACGGGATCCGTTTTCAGCGTCGAGTTCAATTTTTCTCCCCGGAGTCCAATTAAGCTAAGAAGGGCCCGGCAAGTGCATGGAGTAGAGGAAATGCGACAACACGTAAAACCCCTTTGCAATAAAGGTACACCGTGCCTGTTTTAGTCTTGACGCACGCATTTAGGGTGTTTTTAAGGCCTAGTCGGTACGTCCATTTATACTGAACTCTAACGGGAATATTGATGGTAATGTGAACGGGTTTTAGATGCAAAGTTCTCTCTGTGCGTTTGGGGTGTAAGCGTATCACCCTTAAAATATATTTCCAAATTGAATTGCTCATTTGTTAGTATTTTATGCACTTTCCAATGAGGCACGCCACACATTCGGCATAAAAAGAAAACACAGAACAATTGCAACAACATATGCCACAAAACAAAGGACACAAGCCAGAGACATATAAATAGAACAGAAAACTAAAAACTGTGGCCGGAAAGACTTTAATTCCAATGTATACCTCTGAAGATAAGCCGTAAAGAATTCTTAATTTTGTTGGCAAATCCAGTATTCACTAATAACTGTCAACAATCATAATGTTATATCATGCATTAAGACATTTAGATAAACAAAAGGCAATTACAACAGATCAATTAAAGCTTGTATGTACGTGTTTCTGGGGTGTATCAACCTTCAAAATATGTTTTCAAACTGAACTGCTAACGTTGTTGGTATTACAAGAGCTATGAACTTTCCAATGAGATGCCCCCCAACGAGCGGGACGCTCCTTCCTACAGTACGTAAAGAATGAAAAACTCACTCTCCACAAGAGTGAATCTCTTCTCAAACCACTCCAAAAGAGTGAATCTCTTATAAAAACCACTCGAAAAGAGTGAAAACCACTCGAAAAGAGTGAAATTTCCACTTTTTCGAGGAGCCATATGAGGGACATCCCTAAAAATAGACTTGTCTCTTCCTATATGGCTCCGCGAAAGAGTGGAAATTTCACTCTTTTGGAGTGGTTTGAGAAGGGATTCACTCTTTTGGAGAGTGAGTTTTTCACTCTTTTACATTAAGAGAGCATATCAGTCTTTTTCTCGCGGCACATTACACCGGAAGATTCTTGGTCACGTTGGAGTCAATGACTCGAGTGATTGTGACAGATTTTCGGAAGTCTCTCTGTCGTATTTTGGCCAAGGTGCGAAGAAACCCGGTCAGCGTGAAGTCAATTTGCTGGACATAATTTGAGCGCCAAATGCGCGGCCTTCGGTGGTGACTCGAGTAACCGACAAAGCTCACGATGGACACCTTAATCGGTGTGAAAGATTAATATAAAATTTCCCTGTATGTTTCTTAAGGGGTAGTACTATGTCACTTTGGTTTAAGATTGGAAATCACACGTGCTGTCTTGAGCAATTTATTTTACTGGACGAAAAACAAACAAAACAAAACAAAACAAAACAAAACAAAACAAAACAAAACAAAACAAAACAAAACAAAACAAAACAAAACAAAACAAAACAAAACAAAACAAAACAAAACAAAACAAAACAAAACAAAACAAAACAAAACAAAACAAAACAAAACAAAACAAAACAAAACAAAACAAAACAAAACAAAACAAAACAAAACAAAACAAAACAAAACAAACAAACAAACAACAACTACAACAGCGGCGTAGTCAGGGGTCTCTCCATGGGGGGGGGGGGTGTTACAGTGGGGGCGCTCACAGTATTTTTTAAAAATAATACTACATTCATACTGTATTCAATTATTATTTTCAGTTTGTAAACATTTTGAGAAGCTACCGGTATATATTTTGTCTCCACTTCCTAAACATCAATGTTCCATGCCTAAACACTGTCTGTCAATACGCTAACCATGCTTACTATGTAAATGTGCTCACAAACTGATAGCAAGGAAGTGTTTTAGAAAAAGTGATAAACACTGTTTTTACAGTGTACACGAAAAGCAATGGATCACTCAAAACGGATAACGCAATGCGCATTGCGGATTAATAGAAGTATGCCCATTGCATTTCGTGTAGTAATTAAACCTAATTATTTTACACAGGAAGGCAAGGCTATAGGTCAGGCCCGTCGCCAGATCCGGGTATCAGGGGGGCCACAGTGCCAGCTCGGGGGCCACATCACAAGGAAAAAACCAAACTATATATAATTTTGATGATTTTGGTTTTTGCCAATGGGGAGGGGAATTGGGGGAGGGAGCCTGGCCCCTCCCCCTTAGAGACGGGCCTGGGCCAGGTACCGCCAGACCAACTTGCCTCCCCTCCTCCTATAGTTGTGATATCCCCAGCTATAAGCAGTCATAGTTTAAATAGCACGCACGGGCTTCAATAATGGGGCATTCATAGGCTGAAATAAGATGATACAAATCGACGTAAGTAGGTAAAGTGTTGGCAACATCTTTCCAACAGCAACTCACAGCTCTTTCAAGAGCCACCTACACTCTTAACGGACATCCAACACTTCAGCGCAGCTGTTTCGCAACTCGCCCGTTATCAACGCATGGACTGAGCTATACGAATATTAAATCTGGTGAAAAAATATAGGGCCTATCGCATCCATTCACTGCTAGTCCTTATCTCATATCCGACCATAAGCAAACCAAGTTGTCTTTACGAAGGAGGAGGTGAGACAGATGTGTTTATAACCCTCGAGAAATTTATCCTCCTAACTAGAGTCTTGAGGGTGTTTGCACAGTAACCCAGATTTTGTAGTGTGGTTCTGGAAATTGCTACATGAGAGATGGACTGCAGTGACCGTACCAACAACTCGACAACAGCTGTTCAACATGGAAATGAATGATATACAACTCTAGAAAAAGTATAGGACCGCCAACATTTTCATAACTTTATGTCACTCTGTAGGTATAGGTATGTGTAGGCACCTCCGGGCACCTCCGAGCCGCTGGCAGGACTTTTACGTTTGGTTGATTTTGTTTTCTATAATACTTTGTTTTTACGAAGATCTGAACCATGAAACGGTTATCCCCCGTCACAGTTTTCACGAACAGACGAATTTTGCCTCTCCGCACTAAACTAAAGTTACAAGAAAATAAGGTTTTAAGCTGCTCACTTTTTAAATTGAAGATATTACCTGCATTCATACCACATATTGATTCAGTGTTTACACTATGTTAAAGTTCAGTTCTCGGTCTTTCACAAGTAATTGGCCCCTAAGCCATAAGTCAATTAATTACAGAGTTATTAATTGAATAATAAATTTGTCTCTTCGTGAAAACTCAGAAGCGAGAAATGGCCCGTTTTGCCCCACAGAGTGTCAATTGTCTCTTCGTTAAAAACCCAAAATCCATTTTCTAGCAATTTTGCCCTTCACAGCCCTATTGTATTAACACGGAGTTCAAATTCGTCTCTTCGTAAAAACCCAAAATCCATTTTCTGGCAATTTTGCCCTTCACAGCCATACTGTATTAACACGGAGTTCAAATTCGTCTCTTCGTGAAAACTCAAAATCCATTTTCTGGCAATTTTGCCCTTCACAGCCCTATTGTATTAACACGGAGTTCCGAATTGGCTCTTCGTGAAAACCCAAAATCCATTTTCTTTCAATTTTGCCCTTCTCGGCCATACGCTATGGCTGAGAAGGGCAAAATTGCCAGAAAATGGATTTTGGGTTTTCACGAAGAGACAATTGACACTCTGTGGGGCAAAACGGGCCATTTCTCGCAAATTTATTAATTAGGCAAATGTATTAATCAATTAATAACTCTGTAATTAATTGACTTATCGCTTAGCTGCCAATTACTTGTGAAAGACCGAGAACTGAACTTTAACATAGTGTCAACACTGAATCAACATGTGGTATGAACGCAGGTAATATCTTCAATTTAAAAAGTGAGCAGCTTAAAACCTGATTTTCTTGTAACTTGATTTTCTTGTGCGGAGAGGCAAAATTCGTCTGTTCGTGAAAACTGTGACGGGGGATGGATGATCAATTCAAAATTAATTTTACAATATATGAAAACATGCATGACTGTCTAAATTATTGAAGAAAAGTAGGAAAAAATGTTTGACCTGAGCGTCAGGTTGCAACGTGATTGGCTCATTGTCGGGAAGAGAAAGCCCGTCCCCCAAAACCCATGTACTGCATTCTCTGGCGCTGCGGATGCGACGACCGCCTTATACTGCATGCGGTCTACGCTATTAAGACTGGCGCGTGAACCACTAGAACTGACGTATGTATGACGTACTAGACTTTTTCGTTCTCCTTTTCCCTAATTTGATATATCGTTCACATTTTGTAAATTGAAATGAAAAATAATATTTTTCTAAAAGTTTGTATCTACCTTTCAGTAAAAAAAAAGCGTCAAAACAAATTTTTCAAGAAAACTACTCGCTTTACACGTTGAAGCTCCTGTTCGAGGTGCCCGGAAGTTCGGTTTCTCGTAAACTCTCGTACTTTCTGGAGGTCTACTTACACACCTATAATACGTTATCATAATTATGGCGGCCTACCGACGCGGTGTTGTTGCTATGGTGACAATGGGTATTCGATACGGGCTATAAGTATATTAGTTGAAAACGATGAACCGCAATATGAAGGAGTTTAACAATAATTAATGATGTATGGCCAATTTTAATGCTTGGATATTCCAGTTTGAAAAACAAAACTAATCTTAAAGTGAAACAATGAAGTTCCAACGAAGCTCCTATAATATCTCCACAGAAACTGTACAGGGGGCGGCATGCCAGGTTGAATATACCATAGAATCATTACTTTCTGTATTAAAGTACGGGCGACCTATAGACACCGTTAGGAAGACCACAATGTAGGCCAATCATGAAAATGATAACATAATTTGCTGGAATTGGCTACGCAGTACCATACATGTGCCATTTGCATTCATAATCTCCCAGACGGAACTGATTGAACACCGAAAATAGCCTGGCCATTTAATTCTGTCGCGATGTCTATTTTTGGGCAAGGGTGTAGCCAACGTCTAAATTTGAATTACGTAATAAACCTTAGTTTCTAAAATCTCTTCTGAATGGACGTCATCCATCGGTTGTAAATCTAGCGGCTGGGTGTTCTTTAAGATCAATCTCAACACCCAAAAGACTGAAATAAATTTGGTGTTGAAAAAATCTAACACAATACCGTCTTTTCAGCGTAGGAGATGCTTCTGAGTAGGGTGGTAGGGCTGGCATTCCCTGCCAACCTAAAATGTCATATGAAGCACGATATGGGGGAAAGGGACCCCCCTCTTTTGTGTTGGTCATTGTGTTCCCGGAATCTCAGGAATTCTATTCAGAAATCTAGGGGGATGTGTTAGATAACAAATTCTGGAGTGTGCTTAGGGTATAGGGATAAAAGGGGGTACCCCTTTCCCCCATATCGTGCAGGGTATCTAAAATGTGGCCAACCCCACCAGTCTATTGTAGCCCTTTAACTGGAGTGGCCTTGTATTAAACAAGTAGGCCTAAGTAGTTTTGTGAATGGCATGAATTTCTCGCCTTCGTTGTTGATAGAAAAGGAACGTCCATGGATCTTTTTTCAGCGACATTACCAAACACTTAAGCGTTCTGCGCGGTGCTGGCAGAAGCTTTTCTTTCCATGAGCGAAGCTTATTTGTCATAGCCCGAAGACATTCTGCTGCATCTTCACCCAAGTTCTATTCGTTATTTCCAAACGAAATGTAAACGAGGGCTATACGATTACCCCCTCCTCCCACCCCCCCCCCCGAGAAATTAGATCCCTAAGTATTGTGTGTCAAGCTTAGTTGCCAGTAACTGCTACGTAATATACCATAGATCGATACAGGAAATTGACCAACATCCATACTTAGGTAGAACCAGTGGAGGCTCTTCCTAGAGGGGGGGGGGGGACGGGGGGGCATGGCTATTTTCAAGGGGAAAAATTCGCTATAGTAACGCATATAGTAACGCATATCCCAATTTTCCAGAGGGGGGGGGGGGGAGGGGGGCAAGAAGGGGGGGGGCAAGAGTCCCACAGGGGGGGGGGGGGGGGAGTTGCCCCCCTTGCCCCCCCCCCCCCCCTGGCTACGCCACTGGGTAGAACAGATGTATGTCAGCAATTCAGTTATAGTTGCCAGCAATTAGGAGCTGCGCAATACAGAGAGACTGGCCAAAAGTAATCCTTAGACAGACCAGATGATGTATGCTTATGGTAGAAACGATAAGATAATTTGTTACACAGTGTCATACCATTCCTAAGCATAATCCCCAAACACAACTGGTTCCAAATTCAGTTGCGTATGCATCAATGCAAGACATTAAGGGCTACCAGGCAATTGACCTCAGATCTCAGAGGTCACTCCTCAACCTACATGACCGCTCCCGTTCAAAGTGAAGTTCACGCCTGATGTCGAGATCTTTCCTACTGGAAGCAATGCCTTGCCTGTAAAAAAATCAAAGCATGCTCCTCAGCGGTCATAGGGTCTACCCTCAGCCTTCAATCATGCCTGTAATTCTTATGTCGCCTCTCAAAACAATCTTGACGCTCGCTCTGCCTCGGCCGAACCGGGCTTCACGTCCGATTAGCTCCTACTTTGCCCTCAAACACCTGGCGTTTTGTTTTCCGTGGTCGTGGATCGATTCGGCCCCAGTAGTGCAGCGGGTTGACTTAACCCCCGCAGCCACTGGCGCCGAGAATGACACCGCGCGCCGGGCTGGTTCGATTGGGCCAAATAACCGGCAAGCGCGTGCCGTCATGTGCTTCATGTTGGAACTAAAACTTCACCTCTATCCAGACTTATGGACGCAAGAACCGTGGTACTCTTGATTTGACATTTTCAATTTGAAAGCAATCCATTTCAGTAAAAAGAACAGAACAGAACAGAACAGAACAGAACAGAGCACTTGTTGAGGTAAATATGAATCAGTTCAAGTACCTGACGTACCTCTCAAAGTCCTCTTCGCTGGATTTACTTACAAGTCAACGGTTAACAAGAGAACGACCGATGGTCAATTAAACCTAAAGTTAGTAGTATAAAAGCATTGCCCATAAGAATGAGTTAAACGACTAGCATTTGACAACCTGCTCTTCCGCCATTCAGGATATTAAACACCCAATTCCTGTTTTATTCATGCTATCATCATATTTCACGTGAACGGAATAATGCAGAAGGACATGGTGTCACACAAACACAGTAGCGGTTTCAAGTTTCCTTACACTTGGAAATTGTTCCCTCAGCTGCCCTGGAGCTTATCCATATTTTGCTATTGTACGATCTCAGTACATCAATAAAAATCATGTTTTTTCAAGTTCTTCCCTGTGCATGTTAATCAATTGGATTTGGTTCAGCTTTGGAATGAATTGGAAATTTGTTTGCAGGACTGCGGTGTATGTAAACCTTCGAATGCAGCTTTATATAATCACCTTTTAAAAGTCGAAAATGAAAAGAAAGGATTTTTGTGTCTATAGGCCTATCTAATGTCTATGTTGCAGAGTCGTAATCAAGCCATTACAAACCAATCACAAGTCATCACAAGTCAATCGCAAGTCACATCACAGGTCTGATCTAAAGCCAAATCACAGGCTACACAAATCAACTGTGACAACGACATTCCTTTGTCGATGTCCATCCTATGTAGCTTGCCAGCTGACTTGTGCTTTGACTTACGGTTTGACTTGTGATTGACTTGATTGCAACTCTGCAAGGTTGTCTTGAATTCTTTGACAGTAACACCGATGCATCCCGATCAATTAAGGACGTAAAAATGATTACTTCGACGCCTGATGTCGGCAATAACTAACATTTATAGAACCTGTCGTAGATAATCATGACAACATGAGAATGCCGATAGTATTTGATTGCATGTGGAGACCGATTGGGTAGGCTTGCAAGTGGGACATATTGCAATTTCCGTAAGTGGCGCTCAAAACACGGCCCGACAAATCAAGGCACGTCAACGTGACATCCATCCGTCATCTTGGCAAAGAAGCCGCCCCGTCGTGGATTTGGCGCGTAAAGCTTCGTGGCGTGGCAGTGATTGCGTTTGTGTTTGTGATTGGTTGTTATATAATTGGTTTGTCAATGTGATATTTTCCTCATCTGGTTCAAATCGACAACTGGGCTGAGTTCGGGCGAGTTGTTCTTGTTTGCTCAAGAACAACTCGTGTCTTCGTTCGTGTTCCGGCCGCTCGAACGCCAAAGAACGTCTGATGGCCAAGAGCGCCATCTATCGCTGGTAACCACGCAAAATGTAATGCTGCGCCCATGTACGTTATTCAAGCATTCATTTTCAAAAACCTGAATTTCAGACGCAAAATAATTTAACGGAAGCACAATATTTGGACTGCATTTTCCCCTAGTTTGTTCAGAAAAAGTTCTATTTTTCAAAACGTTTGGAAGGGAATTTTAGGCAACATTACGCCGACTTTCATGATTCGTCAAATCATCCGCCATCTTTGGTCGTCTTCTACGTCGCGTCAAATTACGTCATGTTCTTGTAAACCCCGACTGGTAGGTGGTGTGCGATCTTGTTCCAAGAGCAATGTTCGCGGGTCGCGTTCCCGCCGTTCGGGCGCAAGAACAGGGAACTCGTGTTAAGAACAGACCGCCCGAACTCAGCCCTGGAGACCATGTGTGCAGATTGTTGTCCTTTCAGATCACGTGTTTTTTTCCTTAGATAAACTCTGTGGGGTTTTCTGCCGCATCCATCATTTTTCTATCACCCCTCATCAAATATTGGCAACAAACAATAATGAATTGTACGAATAATCATCATTTAAAAAGAACGCAAATTCGCCCTGGTCAAAGCTATGAGCGATGTAGGCTACGGAGCTTTAAAAGGAAACACAAGAGTCAAAGAAGTGGAATTAAGATTCCTCTTGAAGCAGGAAAGATCGTAAGATGAAGGGAAACATATGCACCAGGCAAAGAATTCCAAGGAGATATAGAACTAAGAAAAGCTACTGCCATAGTGTTTTTTCGGTCTATTGGTATAGCAAGAGTTTATTGGTGAGAACAGGCGGGAAGCCGAGTTCCAAGATCAAACACCCATCAGGAGGAACAAGTTGGACAACATAGGAAGCAACAGATTTCCGGTGAGAGAGTGATTGTAATGCGCCTATATCAATTGCTTCCCCCACCCCTCCCCCGGGCTGCCCCAGGTCTTATGTGGGGATTTGGTCACGTCTTTCAAGCCCCAGGGTGGGGATTTTGGTCACATATTTTGCCATTGTTTCCACATCATCAGAAGTTCAAAACCATGAGGTGGGGGTGCCCCACCCATGTATGTCGGGGATTGTCACTACAATTTTGCCCCAGGGGTGAGGATTTTGTCACTTCAAAAGTGACAATCCCCACATCTTGAGTGGGGCAGCCCGGGGGGGGGGGGGGGGGGGGAGGGGTAGGGGAAGCAATTGATAGGTGCATAAGGATGAGCCCAACTCTTCTCCAACCAAACTTAACAGTGCGCTTCTGCACCCTATCTGTAGAGATAAGCGATCGACAAGGAGAAGCGTAAGCCCAGATGTGGCAACAGTATTCCATAAAAACTATGATCCAAGTGAATGAGTCTTTATGACGACTGGATGCTACCTTATTTTTTCTGGTAACAGTAGTCAATAGAATTTGCATAATCCCGCTCATGTAATGACACCACTAGCGCTACGAAGACTAACTAAGTAAAAAAGTAAAAAAGAAAACGTTTCAGGGTATGCTCCTCATTTTAGCATGCTATATTTTTGCGCGTGTATCATTCCTCTCAGACCTGATTGTTTTAATGAGGTTCGTTTGTGCCAATCCACGCATTCAACATTACTCCGCAGATTTGTTCTACCTGAACGTAGAGGGGAAAACTATCAATTGAAGCATGCTGCTTCCATAAGGTCGACGTGTACGTCAGGCCGAGAGATCTGAGTCTCTCCAAAATTGATTTTTAACTGCAAACACATTAGTTTGTGCCAGCATTAGTTGATATACGGGTGTTGCGTTACACGCGCTGGACCCGTGTCTGTATTGAGAGACGATTATAAGGGTCTGTTCAGAGGGACCAGCTGTGAGAGATACCGTCGACGGAATGCTATTTATTCTTGGTTTGTTTGTTTAGCGTGTTGGACGTAAATCTTTGCAATCTTGGATCTGATGAACTCTGTATAGATAGGTGATATTGGCGGCTGTACTGTGCGACCCGCCACAAGCGGTGACGTAGCTTTTTTCAATATTATGAGCCTTCTAAGGCAGGGTATAAACTGGCACAACAGATCAGCCTTTGATGAAATACCGGGTCCACATACGTCAGAATGACGTCATAGTGCAGTGTTAGTAACTGGAGCTATTTTGGGTCCCCGGTTTCGTTAATAGTCTGGCCTTGGTTGGACCTCACCTGATCACAATTCTCATCATAGGTGTTATGCACCGACACGCCTTGGAACCCTTCATTGGGTTGACCCGTGTCACAGCACGTACACGCAAAGGAAACGACAGTGAGTTGTTCCAAGTCCCACTTATCTGGTCACTGCATTCTTAAAACACCGTATAGTCAAATTTCCCACCCCTTCCCATCCCACTCCCTTCCCTCCTTTATGTTCCTCTATATCCCCTAGGCTCCCCACCTCACCCCACCAGAAATCCTTGCCGATGTACATTCAAACACCACATTTTGTTTGCAGTGTAGGCCTAACGAGTCAATCTTTTCGACCCATAGGCCTAGAGAGACGTGATGTGGTGTTGAAGGCTAGCAGGAGGTACTTCGATCCTACAGACGCACCATCGTGGGTGACTGGGGAAAAAAAATCAATTGTCCGAGCAACAATGATGGCATGAGCTCGATATCCCCTTAATTTCCCGTGGGGCACGCGAGATTTGCCCAGAACCACACGCGGGAAATTGCCGACATTGTCCGCTAATCCGGAAGCTCGGAATGTGGAAGATTCCCAATTTATTCTGGTAGGTTTATCAATCAAGCCAGCTCCTAGATTGCCAGTCAACACGCCCACATGCGTTTTGCGCGTAACACTCAAAACATCGAGCAATTAAAGACAACTTTGGTAATGAAAACAACCAAAATTATAAGTGCCATTCTGAAAGCCTATACTGTTTATATAGATGATACTAGTACCGATCACCCTGAGAAATACTTCCGTCAGAGATGCTGTCATGTTCGAGAAAATTGTATCTAAAGACCTCCAAATACGCAGTTTCAAAAATCGAAATAATGAACATGCAGAGAATCAGTTAAAACAGAACAATTTTTCACTATTTTCCTGTGTTTCGGATGACGGATTGAGCTCAAACTTTCACAGGTTTGTTTCATGTATCCTATGCTGAATCTATGCAGTAAGAACACAGCCTTCCATCGTACCGTCAGGCAAATGCTATGGCCTTTCATCATTAGTTCCTAAACTTTCAGGCACGTACTCGGCTGGCTGTCTCGTCACATCCTTTCACTGTTGTTATTCAAAAAAACGGGCTAGTACTGTAAGATAATCTTAAAGTTTTTCCCCTCGTACTGCCTCTCTTTGGAACTCCTTACCTGTAACCTGCTTCCCTTCCACCTATAATCTTTCACAATTTGTTCACGAAATGTGAATAGATAGATACCTTCTATCCCTGTGATTTCTGTCTTTTCTTGTCTTTTGTCGCTCACACCTTTTGGCCTTGTGTTGGGCAATACTCATAAAAAAACTATGGAATCTTTCAACATTTCAGAATGACGATGACGCTTCATTACTGAGCTAGCAGGAGCCGTCATGTCACCTATACCTCTCGTGTCTTCTTTTCTGAGAAATCCAAGTGGCCGTACAAACATCTGTCTTCAAGTTGCTCAGTCTTTACTTTTTCTTCTTTGCCTCCCAGTGGCTACTGCGCGCGTCTCCACCGTACAGGCTCGACATTGGCGTAGCTAATGTTGGGGGGGGGGGGGGGGGGGGCGCACGCCCCCCATAAAAACCTCGCCCACCCCCCTGAAAATTTTGCAAACGCAGACAATTTCATTTAAAGAAATACTGTGAGCGCCCCCAATGTAACACATCCACACATCCACCCCCCCCCCCCCCCACACATCCACCCCACCCCCCCCCCCCCCCCCCCCCACTTGCTCCCCTAGACTACGCTGCTGAGGCTCGGCTCCACGGGATAGTATACCCATGTAGGACCCTTTTGGGCAGATTTGGGCTAGCCCATTTGGGACCCAATTGGCCCCATCGGCCAAAAAGGTATGGGACTCATGGGCAACCCAATTGGGGCCCACTCAGTCGCCCATCGAAGGCCCAACAGGGCCCCACTTGGGCTTTCTGGCTGGGACCCATGTAGGACCCTTTTGGGCAGATATGGGCTAGCCCATTTGGGACCCAATTGGCCCCATCGGCCAAAACTGTATGGGACCCATATGGGCAACCCAATTGCGGCCCACTCAGTTGCCCATCAAAGGCCCAACAGGGCCCCACTTGGGCTTGCTGGCTGGGATACCACTCGTCCCAAAACAAATCCAAGATTAGTTTAGCTGTGGGGATTATTTGTACTTTTGCTAACTTTACCTCCTGAATTTTGCTCTTATCGGTCCAAAATTATGATCCCAAAAGGCATGTTTAACAAAAACACACCTCCGCGTCTATGTCTAGAATGTATTTATTTTTAAACCTGGTGCTTACTTTGAAGAAAAAGAAATTAGCAGAAAATACTATTTTGGGCCGTCCATGTGTTCTCGATCCTCAGTGGCCGATGTGCTGCTTTTCTCTCTGATGTGCGTTAATGAAGTGGTACACTTTAATACTGCTGTGCACTTTGATTACAAACAATGCAGACCTGAATGTTTGTTTTTCTGTACCGGTATATAAAAACCTTGTATTTGTGACTTCGTCATCATCGTTTTGCACTGAAAATACTACGGTGTTAATTTAACACAGTGTGGTATCTCAGTACACTGTTAAAACGCTGTTAAAACTTTGTAAACAACCAGGGTTGTTTAAGTGCCCTGCATGCTTTAAACAACCATGTGCCCTGTTTAAGCAGGGCACATGAACAACACGGGTTGATTAATTAACTTGTTTAAACAACTTTTTAAACAGCGTTTTAACAGTGTATTAAAAGATCGGTTCTAGATACCACAGAGTGTTTTAATTTAATTTAATTTAACACCACTGCCTTGTGGGGTATAAACTACTTGTCGGGAATGTGCTTATATGCTAACGGCCATCTCCTGTTAACGTCACAAACCTCCTGAATTTTGCTCTTATCGGTCCAAAATTATGATCCCAAAAGGCATGTTTAACAAAAACACACCTCCGCGTCTATGTCTAGAATTTATTTATTTTTAAACCTGCTTACTTTGAAGAAAAAGAAATTAGCAGAAAATACTAGCATTTTGTCGCATGTTCATCAGAGACACGTTTAGCTTATATATAACATGTTCAGAATAAGAATACTATTTCGGGTACATTTTGTAAACATGTTGCAGGCTCAAAGTAATGCCAAAATGCTAAGCATTTTTTTTGTGCTGAGCAGAGGCCAATTTCATAGAGCTGCTTAAGCACAACAATTTGCTTAAGCACAAAAAACCTTGCTTAGTAAAACCAGATTTGCTTAGCATAAATTTCACACGGAGTTATGGCTGGTAAGCTGATTTTACTAAGCAAGGTTTTTGTGTGCTTAAGCAGCATTATGAAATTTTTCCCAGGTCCATGAAATTTGCTCCCGGCATATAGCACGTCCTGAGTTGCTCACCTCTGCACGATGTTTCCCTGTCGATGTTCACAATTGATCATCCGGAAATGATCGTCATTAAACATGAATGAAATTATGAGATTACCGCCATAAACATCTGCTTAATAGAAGACACCGCCGATAAATCTATAGAGTAAATTTATTCGCTCAAAGTAACTCGTTAGTTCGGGTACGAAGTCGACGTACGGGCGGGTAGCGGCGTGACGCGCTTCCGTAGTACGGCTGACACCGCCTAGCTATATCCTGTCTGGAATTCATCATCGCGGCAGGTAGAGAGTTTTAAGGTTTTGACCGTGCTTGGAAAAGTCGTGTAGAGGGTTACGATCTTTGGCGCTTGCACGAACTGGCAATCTTTTCTGATTGTGCAGTTTGGTCACACTTACTCCACAAGCAAACTTGGAGCAATTCTCTGTTGTCTTTTCATATTTGGCGTAAATTGTGTTTTGACCATTTTCACAGGAATAACAAATGTTGCCGTGATATCTTTGAGACATCCATGCCCTGCACGCTGCAACAACTGTACGCTGCAAAAACTATACGCTGCAAAAACTATAAAAAGCGTTTGTCCTAAAATTGCTATATGGTTGGAAAGATCATTCAAAAATAGAATATAAGAATGTACACGACCATCCTTTGAAAACGCGCCGTTTGTCTGAAAAACATTGACGAAAATGATTTCGGGGCCGCCACTTTGGTTCGCAAAAGTCGGACCGTTGAAATTCACAGTGGTATACTTGGCGCTGTATTTGTTTGCAGGCTGCATTATTATGCGGCGTTACTCTGATGTCCGTACGTCAATGCTTCGATTTTTTTCCTCATTTCTCCGTAAATATTAAACAATATGGTATACTTTTTACACTCAGACCTTGGAAAGAGCTTAGGTTTGCAACAGAGTTGCAGTGGAGTCCCTTCAAGTCCTTTCAACAAGTCCAGTCAGAAGTCCTTTCATAAAGCCGGTCACAAGTAACTGCATCATTGAACAATGACAAACGAATGCTTTTGTCAAAACAGCTTGTGATTGGGATTAGGACTGGGGGCTTGTGATAGACTTGTAGGGACTTTTCACTAAGAACATCTAACAAAAAGAACAACGGTGCACTAACAATGGAAATCCATTGTTACTTGGCACTAAATCTATTGTTACTAGTTCACAGTGTGTGATGGACTCGCCTACATCTCTGTTAGCCAAAGAGATTAAAATTCTGCGATTTCCGGATAATGTGTGCCTTTAAAGTTGTAATACATGTACACATGTACCACTTTTAGTTAAAGCCGAATATCACTTGAAGCTCATGTAGGCCTAGCATTGGTAGAGATCTCAACAAAGTTGCGGGCAATGTTTTTCTGTAATTCAACATATACATGAAATAACAAACCTGTGAAAGTTTGAGCTCAGTCCGTTATCCGAATGACGGGGAAATATTGAAAACTCGTTGTGTTTTAACATTGATTTTATGCACGTTTATTATGTGTCTTGTACATGCAGTGTGGTTAAAACAAAAACTTGTTTAGAGGAAAATGTCTCGGAATTAGGGAAATATGGCCAAACTGTTTCAACTTATTTATTAACTACACCATCTTAGTGGTATATGGTGAAATTGCGTGAAAATAGAAATGGCATCGGTTTAAAGAAAAAAATGGCAAAAAGACAGATTGTCGATACGAAAGTCCATGCTACAAAGACAGATACTCATAGGTCCACCCAGGATGGAAGTATTAAGTATTCACTAACCCGGAAAGAATTGAAAGCGCAACATAAACACTTCAACTGTTCTATTGTGTCAAATGCTATTCACTTTCAACACGTATTTTTCATTGACAGAGGGGATGACTGTGATCAATGTAGGCCTAATTACATTGGAGTTTGAGTTTGTGCACGCGGTGCTAAAATGTATTTTGCTTACCAAATTCCATTGACTTGCGTGTGGACAAACTGGTTTTCGACCATTTTGAAAAATATCGCGATATTTCTCTATTTGAGCTTTATTTTTAACACAATTTGCACCATACAACAAAGACGTTGTAGTTGACGAATATGTTAAAACAATTTGACCATGATTTCCCAATTCCGAGATATTTTCCATTAAAATAGTGTGTAGGTTTCTTTGAAACCACACTGTATACAATATGTATTCGATTGTTGAAATTCAAATAAACCACGCCGTTTTCGGAGGTCTTCAGGTGCAATTTTCTTGAAGACGACATCATTTCAGATGAAAATATTTTAGGAGGAATGGTACTGGTGTGTAAAACAGTAAGCTTTGAGATTGAAACTAAAAAGAAACATATTTTGTTGCATCATTACCAAAGCTATGTACCTTTAAGTTTCGTTGTGCAGGGGACATCCTATAAATTAAGGTCATTGTCAGTCTTCGAACCGTTGCGAACAACACGTCAGTGCAAATGCTGTCACGAAGAATCACAATTCCCAATTATAAAGCTCTTATTTTAAATGGAAACGCGGTCTAACATCGTCAAGTTTGCAATCCGATTTGGGCAAAAACAATCATGTTTTAGGCTGATGTCTCTACTATATACATTAATGTAACCATGAGTGCCGCATTTTCTTTCTCAGGGAGAAATACCCTGAGATTTCCACAACGTCAGGAGTGTCCGGAGATGAATCCCGCACGTCATTAGATCAACTTTAGTGCTCCGTTGCCAATTCCCACGCGACCTATCAGACCGCTGTATACTTACCTCTATCATCCACCAGATCTGTTTGGTCTCAAATAACTCGGCTTCTGGTGCGCATATGTCATGGCTTATTCAAAAGGAATTACGGCTCTCCTGTATTGGGATGGGAGGGTAGAAAGTCTCAAGTGTATTATGGACAGCCTATCTTTAGTAAAATCTGATATCTCTGTGAGATTTCTTAGCGACCGTCAGGATTTAGGCCTATTAATGCATCGTAGATTGTCTTTGTTCGTGATTCACCACACGCAAACACTAAGGTATTAAATCAACACTATGTGGGATCTGTATTGAACCATTCTCATACCGCTTGGTGTTAATCTTACACCACAGTGTTTGAAGTGCATGACAGTCGTTATAATGACATGTATTATTGAAAACAAACTCTCTGTGTCACTATGCATTTGAAATTTCCCAAGTTCTAATTGGCCCAGTACGTCAATGTGTCTAAGAGGCCCATTGGTCTAAATTTAATTGTTGTAGTTATATTTGTTTTTGAGTATCATCAGAAAAAAATGTGCATCAATTAGTTTAGAATTATAGCAGTTATACTAAATGATGGGTTATACCATCTTTCCATAATTTTTAAATAATTATTTATATTTTATATTTCAAAAGTTTATTTTTAAGTAAGATGGCATTCGGTTGGTAAAGTCCCGGCCTGTTTGTTTGTTGATTTTCTGTTTGTTTGTTGCAAGTAAATTATGTCTCTTTTTTTACAGAATAAAGGTGTGGAAAAAATTATCGATGTAAAACATAGGCCAATGGCAGCTTTTTATGATCCGTTCGGTGTACTGCATTCCCTTTCCCCCAGGAAGGCTGCGTCCGAATCGCTTGTCTAGGGCTATTATCTAGGTGTTCGTCCATTACAACTACGCGTGACGTAGCCGTAGCTGTAGCTCTAGACGCCCATTTCGGACACGGCCTATGCTTCCGTTATGCTTTTCTTGTTTTTTCTGATACACTTGCGTTAGTCCCAATTTTCATGAAATCGTAATTCAAACTCGAGCCGCCGGTTGTCGGTTGGTCACGAGTCTTTTAACAGACGCTGGTCCAAGTGAATTCCCCCGTGCGATGGAGTCTGGAGAGGGCGGCCCCGGGCCGTATCTCATCAACCATTACCCCTGGTACTACAGCAGGTCAAAACGGAAGTAACTCTTGCAAGACAACGATTGTTAAAAATCTGTGCAAGCTGAAGATAGTCCTAACGTAAACCAAGTACAAATTTTGCTTTAGGATTCGCAATCTTATAGGAGATTTTTTTTGTAAATTCAACTCTGTATAATGTTGTACACCAGGACAACTCAGGTTGACGCTTGAAGTATATGCTAAATCAGAATTACAGTGCGCCTGCGCAAAAAATAAACGAAACAAAAATGGAAAACGTGCAAAATGATATGAGGATAGGCCTACACGTCAAATTTATTTTTAAAACTTCTGTTTTTATCTCGGGGGAAGTCACCTTTATTCAACAGGTCACAGTTCTAGCTCCAAAGTTTTGTCATGAATTTCCGGGAAAATTGTGTTAAAAAAAATGAAATTCCTAACTCGGTTTACTCATCCACAAAATCGAGTCTTGGTTATCTATAACGGTGTCAGTTATCGGCCAACTGTACGTTCCAATTTGGCGTACGGTATCGTACTTATCTTCGATTCGCTTTCAAATCCTGTTTGATAAATGGGTTATGATTCCAAAGCTTTCCCTGGAATAAATATTTGATCTGGGGTTTCCCTCACACTTCCAAGACTCATTCCACCATCACTTTCTCTCGATCCACGGGTTTAGTCAGACTTTTAAAGGAACCATGCTTCTCAAATTGACCGGATCACATTATTTCAGAAATAAATTCATTTATATGTATTAAATGTGAATTAAAAGCCAAACTGGTTTAAGCGAAGTTTTAGTGTGATTATTTGCCGCTCAAAAATTTACCCCCCCTTTTTGAAATTTGTTGAGACTCAAATTGAGGGCGCTGTTCGTGACGTAGACCGAGGCACCGAAATTCATGGATCGACTCGGTAGTCTGGACCCGGCCCGTATACACACACTAGGTCTACACGTGCAATTTCGTAAGTTGCAACAACAACTAACATCGAACTTACCCTGATTTTCTCCCTTTTAGCGAAGGCTCCTCGGGGAATGGGCCGTTTAACTGCTTTCGCCTTTATCTTACTCACATCTGGGAACTTTGTTGGGATGGCAGTGGACTTGAGCATATTTTTAATGGTCATCCCAAAGGATTTGAAAATACCAGTATCGAAACACGACGGCTCAAAGTGGTCGCTACATAACGCTGAAAAGCTGCAGGGCCGGACCTCTTTGCTCTTGTCACCTTCACTTTCGCCGTCCGAATTCTCCGATATTTCGCTTCAGTTGGAAATACATGAAGGCTTACTCCACCCGTCGTTGTTTTGCTGCACCCAGCAGCCACACACCTTGTCGCCGCATGGCCGAAAAACCACTATATTTTGCTTAGATTTTGGACGAAGAATTTTTGCCGTACAATGTACACACAATGCATACCCGTGATGAATGGGTAATGTTCCTCGATCTACGTCACACACTTATGTTAATGAGGGTCCCACTCAGGGGGCGGAGTAGCTTGGACAAACATTTTCAAAAATTGTTTTCTCATATTTAATCTGGGAAATAATTGTCTCTGGACACAAAATATCATTGTCAAGATAATACTTTATTGTTTTAAGCAGGAATAATGCAATATAAATCCTATATCATGTTTCCTTTAAGTTACATTTTTCAGGAAACCTTTGCAGAAAAGTTTCAACATAACAAATACTTGACATGCGCTATCTGTCATCACCATGCCTGCAAGTAATGTGTGCTGGACAAACAGAACGAAATAGAACGAAAAACGCGAGGCGCCGAAGATAAACTTGTTAATTTCCGAGTTTAAAAATACATACATTAGAAATGAAACGTCAAAACCTATCAAAATGCGTAATCTGTTTGTCAACATCCGGGATAAATAGACAGTGAGATGTGTTCGAGTTGCCCACACTAGCGCTCCTTTGGGCAAAATGACGAAAGGGCTCTTGAACAAGATCGGACAACAGGAAGCGTGTACGATGACAGATGAAAGATACGGTAGACTCTATAAGCCACCGGAGATTTCGACCATTGTGCCTCCCCCCCCCCCCCCCCGACGCAACAACACTTATCCAAGGGGCGTCTCGGAGGGAGGGAAATCCGGCAAAACACCTGTCAACATTTCCGCTTAATGCCGTGATTTTCGACTTTGCTCAATCATGATATGTCACCATTGATATGTAGTCAACACTTAAGCCGCATTCTAGAGACGTGTTCATATTCGGTTTAACACTAAAATTTCTGCAAAGGCAGCTACATGATTCTAATTTTTTTTTACCAAACTCAAACTGATCGGGTAAACTACGACCTTAGAAAGTCGCACCCGTTGAAACGTCACATTATACCACTTATGTGGGTGATACTGAAAACTGCTAAGTTCTTCCACAGTTACATTTCTCGTCTGATGCTATCAAATTCTATCAAATCTATAAAAGAATAGAACAAACAGCATTTCTGGAAATCAGTGCTCATTGTAGACGCCAGCCCACACACGCTTAAAACTTGCACCAGCTGTAGTCAGTCCACTGGTGCAAATTTGACTGTTTTCCCAGGCGAATCAGGCTGAATTTGTTTTAGATTTTCAAAGTGAACAACGAAAACTGGCAGGAGCGGGATTCGAACCTGCGACCTCCGGAACACTGTACCGGCGCTCTACCAACAACTGAGCTTTCTTGTCCCATGTTGGCGGTTTCCCAAATTGTCAGCATCTTTGTTCGGGTGGGCGCTAGTCGGAAGTCATAAACCCAGAATACCGTATAGCCAGGGATCACACCCCATTTTACGATACAGCATGGGAGGCGACAATGCGGGATCACTCATTGAAGATACGACTTTTTAACTTATAATTCTTCAAGTTTCCCTTGTGGTTTGTTTGACGAATTTGAAGTTTTTTAGAGTATACAATGTGTTACCAAGAAGCATTATTCCCACCCTCAAATTGAAAATAAACGTGGGCTCTATTTTCCAATTTGGCGAGAATACATACCGGTACATTCCTACAGGGGAAAAACAGACTAAAGGGGCCGTCGCTAGTCAGTGTTTGGTACCCATATATGTTCACATAACAAGTGCTAGAAGTTGATCGTCAAATCGCGAGGCACATATTGGGGCTTTATTTGCTCCTGTTGTTAAACAGTGAATACTAATAATAAGGGGAGCCGCGGGCTCGCGTTGCCAATTATGTATTAAACACCGTCAAAGCCTGCCACGTGCAATATTAGCTGCGCGGCTGTATAGCCAACCCCCTGTGCACACAGTCGCGGCGTCTCCGTCTAATTTACAAATACTCGCGGAAAAATTGATTCTTTTGTACGAAGGCAACTTTCATATTCGCCCGAAATGAATGCCAATGTCATTCAGTAACAAAGACTGGGTGGCCAAGATGTAGCTGAACGAGTGGCATTGAGACGCATGGCGTCTGTATAGGTTGTATATGCCTATAAACCGTTGCACATCCATCGATTTAGTTCTACATGTGACAGCATTTGGCTAACCAAACCTGTGTCAGTCAAACTGTGGAGCAGCGAGATTTATGTAACACTCCATACATTAGCTGAATTACCTCCGGGGCCGGGGGGGATGTCAAGTTTACTTAGTGGAGTACAGAACAAAACAAACAAATGCGAGTTATACGGAAATAGCGAGAATGTCACCTCAGTTCCAGGGCTTTCAAGAAAACATCTACCACAGTGTCAATTCATTTTGGAGTGGAGGTAACTCTTTAATTGCAGGTCTAGCTTCTGTAATAAGGCGAGCACTTTGACCTTCAAGTCCATCTTGTGTGACCCAACGTCTGCGACATCCAGTTTGGATGTAGGCCTAATTATATGTTTTCTGACTGGCTGAGCTGGAAACAACAGTAACGCGGTCTTGTGAAGGAAATAAATCAATTCAATTTACAACATTTCCAAAACATTTTACCTAAAAGTTTGACCGATGTGTTGATGGTGGTGGTGGTGATGGTGGTAATTGTGGTGGTGGTGGTGGTGATGGTGATGATTGTGGTGGTGGTGGTGGTGATTGTGGTGGTGGTAGTGGTGGTGGTGGTGGTGGTGGTGATTGTGGTGGTGGTAGTGGTGGTGGTGGTGGTGGTGGTAGTGGTGGTGATTGTGGTGGTGGTAGTGGTGGTGGTGGTGGTGGTGGTAGTGGTGGTGATTGTGGTGGTGGTAGTGGTGGTGGTGGTGGTGGTGGTAGTGGTGGTGATTGTGGTGGTGGTAGTGGTGGTGGTGGTGATGATGGTGGTGATTGTGGTGGTGGTGGTGGTGGTGATGGTGATGGTGATGGTGGTAATTGTGGTGATTGTGCAGGTGGTAGTGGTGGTGGTGATTGTGGTGGTGGTAGTGGTGGTAGTGGTGGTGGTGGTGATTGTGGTGGTGGTAGTGGTGGTGGTGGTGGTGGTGGTAGTGGTGGTGATTGTGGTGGTGGTAGTGGTGGTGGTGGTGATGATGGTGGTGATTGTGGTGGTGGTGGTGGTGGTGATGGTGATGGTGATGGTGGTAATTGTGGTGATTGTGCAGGTGGTAGTGGTGGTGGTGATTGTGGTGGTGGTGGTGATGGTGGTAATTGTGGTGATTGTGGTGGCGGTGGTGGCGGTGGTGGTGGTGATTGTGGTGATTGTGGTGGTGTTGTTGGTGGTGATTGTGGTGGTGTAGGTGGTGGTGGTTGTGGTAATGGTGATGAGAACAATGAAGGCAACGCCACTGCCAAATCTGTCTCCCACGTCTCGCCAGCATGATGCTGTGCATTGCGTCGAACGAACAGCAATTTCCCTTAACACAACATAAATCATACCCGCAATATAACCCAAAGGCTCCAAAATATGGCATTCATTAATTTCAAGATTCCAGCACTGTTTGCCAAACCAAACACCCATGGCGTGACAAATCCATCTAGCTGTCCCTTCTGATCTAAAGCACACATCCTCAGCCCCATCGTCCAAACAGCCGAGCTGACGCGAACAAAACGAGTCATATTTATTCTGTAATGTAACTTACACTCGCAGGCATCTCTGTGGAATAATGAACCTGTCGAGTCGCGCTATGCAGGCGACTGTGTGAAGTTCGCACTGATTAAAAACTTCATAAAATATTTTCTTAGTCATGTTCTATATTTTTTTCGTTTCAACGCGCTGTCTGGTTGTAACGAGAATTACCCGCGGTTGGGCACCTCTCCCGTCGTGTAGGGTAGAGCCAGCTACGTTTTGGGGGGGCGTTGGAAACACTGACACAAACAACCTAATGGATTGGTTTCCATTTATCCCTAATCTTTAGAATTTCCCCTGTCGGGTACTATTACGCAAAAAACAACTTGTGGGGTACCATTGTTCCCATTTCTATTCAAACAGTCCTGTACGGGATGTTGTGTTCACATTTCGTATGATTTTCTTAATAATAGATGTTAGTCAGACGCTGACCTATAAATTATGATATAGACATAGACATTAAATATTTAATATTATAGGCTCACTGTGAATAGATTGGCCCGATGACGAGGGCGAGACGGCATTTAATATTTTAGATATAATCTATAGAAGCCATGTTATATAGCTATATTTGTTATAGCCATATACATTTCTATATTTGTTGATAGTGGATTACAAAATATCCGAGGTCTGTCCCTTTCTTGTAGCCGCCATATTGTCTATGTCTAGCCAATTTAACCCGCGCATTTTCAACTCGCAATCGCAACGTCAACATCCCCCCCGGTGCACTGAAGTGAGTAAATGTTTAATTCATCGCCTTAATTACCCACTTCTGAAAGAAAGGAAAATCCAATATTTACATTTAGGTTAGAAGGGCACTTCCTATTTGGGAAAGGAAAAGAAAAGAAAAGCGTGAAGAATTTGCACCTGTGGTAGTGGAAACTAGGTAAATGTATAATGCATCGCGACGGGTCTACAAACGCAAACACGGTGGCGCGGTTCGAGCCTCGCGCGTTGGCCGGCGGTGGTATACGGGATCGAGGGTGAAATATGATACTGGTTATACCGGGACCTACCCGCTCCCGTTGAGGGTCTCGATGGTGCTTGAAGATGCATGAGACCGGTGAAAGACCAGCAATAGTCACGATGAGCACCGGTGGGCTGGCCTAGAGTCACGGGCTAAGTAAAGAAGGGGGAGGGGTCCGGGAGTCGATTATTAGGCTAAGGGCAAGGTTACTTCAGATATCCGAGTCACATATCCACCTGCATAAAATAGACATCACTCATCCAAAAATCTTTTATTTCCAAATTATCTTAGGAGACGTATTTCCGGTTTCAATAGGAAACTACTGAGTGCTCAACTTTAGTTGTCAGCTACAATTGAAAAACTGGTGTACACGTCACTCGATAGCATTATGCTCTGGTGACGTTTTATACACATATTTGCCTGACGCATCCAGGTCAAACATGCGATTTTATGTTGTATCTCGTACATGTACGGGAGAGCATTTATGGTGTGCAGTGTCAAATGCAGAGCCTACTGTATTAAAAAAAAATCCGGTGCACGCGTAGAGAGATACGTCAGTTGAGTTCTATTTTCGGATAACGAAAGTGTTCATTATTTTGTTAAATAGAGTTAACTTCCATCTGCCCGTACCTAGCTGTATTCGTCTGGCCTGCCTGAATCAAAGCCCTGCACTGTCCCTTTTCTGTCCCCTGTCTGTTTGGGTTATTTGTTTGCTTGCAGTTTTATTTATTCTCGTTATTTTGTGTGTGACGTCATTTGCACGTAGGTCTGCAAACCCTAACCCTGCTAAATCCAACAAAATCCAACAATGGCCCAAAGCTGTTCTACAAATGTTGGAGTTAGCAGTCAAAACAGCATGGTGTGTGGTATTTCGTCGTATTTAGCAGGGTGTGGTGGAAGTATATAATACCTGTTGGATTTTGTTGTATTTAGCAGCTTGGAGCTAAAAATACATGTCGTATTTGGAAGGGTGGAAGCAGACTTCTGGTAAAATTTGAGTTGGATTTTGTTGGATTTGGCAGGGCTCATGAAAACAAAGACCTGTTGTATTTTGTTGGATTTGGCAGGGTAGCTGGAAAATGCCAAGGCTGGTGTTCAGGTGGAATCCAACAAAATTTGCTGTTGGATTTTGTTGTATATGTATATAGCAGGTTTCTCACTTCAGTTTTGTTGGAAATGGCTGGATTTAGCAGGGCCATATGAAAAACACTGAAGGGGGTTAGGGTTAATACGAAAATATCCAATAATAAACAGACACTGCAGAAGTTGCAGACGCACATTTTTGGCAACTCCCGACTAGCCCATGTTGCAGTTGACGTTCTATACCAAAGAGAAACATCCTCAAATACTTCAGGTATATATGCCACCAAAACATGCAATATTGCACGAGAGGGGCTCTCATGGGAAAATGTGAACATGCTTCTGAAAAAAAAAACATTTTCAACATGGGTCTCAGTTTTTGAAGATCATACAGCAACAACAACACTGATTTCATAGCTATAAGTTCACAGAGAAAACGAAACTTTTTAAACAACACTGTTTTGCCGAACAAAACTGTTTAGTTATTCGCTCGGCATGTACCGCACCAATGTTAAAAGCAATCATGAAATTCATATAGCTTATATAGCTTATATAGGGCTTCAACTCGAGAATAATCCGCCCAATGCCAACAAAATGCATCGCTCATTCTCTAAGCTCTTTTCTGCAACCCCAAGCTATCGGCATACCATCTTTTCTATAGGGCCTACTTGTTTACAATCGAATCAAGTCAGTTTTTTTTATTCAGAATACCTTTGGAAGACAAAAAACAGGGTTTACGAGACTACCATATTTATAAGAACATAATCGAGTCTAAAAATCGTGCCTTTCAAAGCATTTACAATTCCTAATCTGAAAGCTTCAGTTTTGTCGATAAGAAGGATTCCCTTTAGGACTGCGGTCTTCCACTGGCAAATCTCATATACGCCAGGGAGGTTTACTTGGATAACTGAGTAAAGTCGTCTTTAAGCCTATGTTTGTAGGACCTGACCATTTTAAAGGCAATTATATAACATGCGAGTGAAGCCATCAGGGGCGGATCCGGGGGGGGGGGGGGGTAACCCCACCTCCCCCCCCGCTCTTGCCAAATTTTGTATATATATTTTTAACTTGAAAGGGCCTACGCGTAAAGTACCGTAGCACACCAGAAAAGAAAAGCAAAACCCTGTAAAGGTCTTTTTTCGCGTGTACAAAACAAAGAGGTTAAATGGCGCCACCAACGTTGAGAAAGTATGTCCCCCCCCCCCACGCTTGTAAAAACATTTTGAGAGTTAACTTTTTGGGAAAATGTACAAAAATAATCAGCCCCCCCCCCCCCCCCCCCAACAATCCTGGATCCGTCCCTGGCCATAGACCTTTTCCCGCCTACGTCTACTGTCAGCAGTGTCTATTTGCAACCGGCAAAGAGTTAGACCAAGCTTTAGACACACGATTCGGATGAGGCCTTAATGTAATATACGGAGGCCTATTCAAAATACTTCACATGCATTTATCTTGGATATGTCATTGGTAGCTAGAATTCGTAGAAAATACTGCCCACTGTTTTTTTTTTTTTTGCAAGTTCCCCCAAACAAGGCGAAAAGGCACTATTCAAGACGCACGATCACCAGCAGTAAGAGACGGAACATCTCAGGAAACTTTGTTCTCTACTATATATGAGTGAACTTACCGTTGTTTTAAGCCCCACCGGGGAAGTCTTGGTGGTCTTAGAAGCCGGAGGATGACGCACCGCATATGAATAGGGAATCAAGGAGATAAGAATCGGTCTCAGATCATGCCAAGTCTGACGACCCGGCCACTCTTGACGTAGGGGTTGTGATCGATCGGTATCTGAGGAATGTAAAGCGAAATGTGGTGGGCGTGGCTTTACCCTTTCTGGGGTTTTGGTATGCCAAGACGGGCTTGTGCAGCTAAGCGTAACGCAAACAACAGACAAAATATGGATTGAGTACGCGCAGGAATGCGCGTATAAACAACAACCGGCCAGGTGGTTGTTTAAACCGCGGCTATGACCGTCTGCCGTATTCAAGATGAATCGTGACTTCAGTTCCAGTGCCAATCAATGGTGATCATAATCGGTATTCATCATGATAGACGAATTCCAAATCGACGAACAAAATACCGATCTGCGCACTGTTTATAGGCCTACTGCGGGTTTGTAAAAGAGGCTCTCGGTGCTAAGTAAACAGCTGACTATACTAAACGTGTGCTGCGCTGCCATTAATGGCATGATTCATTCATGCATTAATTAATTTGTTGAACATAGCACTGTTTTTGTTTGGCATTGACATCCTCGCTTTCAACCCGGAAGTGCGCAGACGGGGCGAATGTGAAATTCCTCTATGTATGGCCTACTGCACTTTTAATGGAATACCATTTTGTGACCGGCTCTGGCAAAACCCGTAAATTTAGCAGAATTGAACTTGGGACTGCTAAATTTGCAATATGGTCCCTGTGATGCCATATTTTTTTAACGTTGTGGGCCCATACTGCGTAATGGGAAATGCCGAGAAGCGTCGGGTTTTGCCAGAGCCGGTCACATTTGTTAAAAAGATAAACAAACAAACAAATGCTCCTGAAACGTTTTCATATAGACCTTTATCATGCTGTCACCATCTTTGTCTTCTTCCCTGTATGCATTAGTAATTATGAATAGTGATTCTAAATATTAAATGCAGGTGCCAGACTATTTTTTCTTCCAGCCTCGGTTTGGTTACATTGATTTTAATAGGAGAAAACTAAGATGGCTGTACCATGATAAAGGTCTATAACCCATATGGGTGGAATGCTCGGCAAATGGTTACCAGTTACTCCTCCATGTGTTCTCCGATGCAGTGAAGTAACTGCAGCAAAGTGTCTTGCTCAAGAACACAATGACCGTGAATGATTCCCCAGCTGCTTATGCCTCAGTCACAATCCACCGATTCGGGATAAGGGCTCAAATTTCGGGCCCAAATTTCGTGGAAAATTGGCAAAATCTCACGGCGTCCGCAAGGGTGCCGTGGCTATCTTGCGGGCGCCTAGGCGTTCTTTCCTCGCCGTAGGGCGCATCGGGAGCTTTTAGCGCGGAGTTAAAAGTTCCCGATGTGTCGTAGAAATTTGTCCTGGCCGTAAGCTCGTAGACGCGTCGTAGACAGCATCGCACGGGCACCGCACGGGCCCAGTACGGCCCCCGCAGCATTCGTACGGATGCCGTACGATTTTGGGACGGAATATTTCCAAGATTATCGTACGAGTATCTTACGATGTCCGTGCCCCGTACGATTTATACAAATCGTACGGGTATCTCACGGCTCCCGTCCGACTCCTGTCCGACTGCCGCGCGGCGTCCAAGATTCCCTTGCGAACCTGGCGCGGCGCCCTCGCGGCTTACACACGGGCACCTCGCGAAAGGGCACCGCGCGGGCCCCGCCAAATATGTGACTGCTACACACGGCCTGCAGCAGACCCCTCTGCGATACCCCCGATTTCCAAAAATCTTTGAAAATCCGCCGTAGGTAGAAAAAATCGTAAGGGGCCCGGTGGATATGTGACTGAAGCATAAAGAAAGGTCCTAAGATATCAAAATGATAACTTGAAACCGATGGGATGCTCAGGCAGATTAAAATAAGTAGCGCAGGTTGGACGTAGGCCATAGTCAGTTAGCCAAAGGCGAGAAGTGATCGTAAAGGAGAAGACTGCCAATTGTGTTATTCAATACGTACGAATCGACTGTTAGCAGTTATTCCCAAGCCTCCAATCCGATACATTACGCGAATTCAATACATTGAATAATGAAAACTTAATCTTTATTACCCGTAGGGAGCTCCGGCATTGTAATCACAGATTAAAATTCACAAAAGCCGGGCTATAATCTCAGCTCCGATCGAAGTTTATCGAGATTTTATCGCTTTCATCTGAAAATGTCAAGCAGGCCAAATTTTGCCGTGGCGGCTGGCTGGCCTTCTCTAAATAAATTATTGAGCAACTAAAGTTCGTGACAGTTGGCCACTGCCCCGGGCACGGTTGGCATATGATCTTTGGTTTCCTGCGCCAAAATTCCCACATCCTCGTACCTGCAAGTGTGGGTGTAGATTGTGATAGCTGTGATAGCTATGTCTGGAGTGCAGACTCGGGATGATTTTTACTCTGTGCACTGATCAGAGTTCGCTGGGGCGATCTTTCTTAGGGGCAATAATTTAGGAACAAATTAAGAGCCCTAGTCTTAACATAAGAGGACTATTATATTGGGGATATTAATTATTTATTTGTTCACAATTTTTTAGAGATAGGCCTAAATAATGGGAGGGGGGGGGGGGGGGGGTCGGATCCAATCTGCATGTCTTCATCTTCCCACCGAGTTCCTTCAGCCCTCATCCTGCAATCAAGCTAGCCATTGGTGCTTTTGATTGGGAAATCTAATAATAATATTATGACTAGATAGATCTGATTTTGAGAGCTATATATACACCCCCTCTATCCCCAAACCCCACCCCCGATCGCAAGGTACTTCATAGTTCATGGATGACGTTTTGAAAGTCGGGGCCGGTGTCATAATTATGAATATCCGACTCAACCCATGATGCATTGTATTACCTTTAAGCTCACCCCGACCCTATTATTTAACCCTACCCTAAACCCTAACCCAAACTTTAACATATTTCTCACCCTAATCCTCGCCCATACCATATTGCTCTATGCCCATACTATATCCCCCCTAGGCCCCAACCCCGTCATTGCTTTTTACCAACAAAGTCGGCAAGAATGTATAGCGCATGCGCAAAGCGGATAATTCAAAATCAACATGGCGGCTGTTGTTGGTGATCAGTCTGTCAGAGAGCCGAAGGTATTCTGTTTGATTTAGCGGGGTTCCTGTCGTTCGGGGACGACACTAGGGAAGATTGTGTGTTTGAAATAATACAGAATAAGCTGCCGTACCATTTGTAGTTTTTCTTTGTCCAAAAGTACTTAAAAGTGGTTCGAAATTCGTGGTGAGCATGGTCAGATGGTTACCTAACGTTACGTTTAATTATAGCGCGTCTTATAGCCGTCGCCTGCATTGGTTTTTGTGTAGGCGTAGGCCTACGACTCGTGTGTGTGGCCTAACATGAATTGAAACCATCGCTCCGCCTCCATTTTGCATGGTTGTCTGTTGTATAGACTATAATTATCGCAAATACCGCCTGGTCGAGACGCCACAATGGTCACAAGGGATTGTGGAATGGAAATGGGAGCGATTTTGGTACGCATTTCATTCACATGTTCATTGTCATTGTGACGTCTCATCTTACATCTAGCTTGAATATTCCAGCTCTAGGGTCCATGACATGTGAGATTCGCCATTTAGATCTAAATGGCGAATCTCACATGTCATGAGCCTAGAGCTGGAATTTTTAAGCAACGTCTCATCCAGGTGGTTTGCGATCGATAAGGATTAACAATCTTGATTAAGGTCTAGACTATAGTCTATACTATACTAGGCCTAACGTTACTCAGACTCAGAGGAAGGAACACCTTCCCGATCCTCCATGCTCGGATCTCAAAATATTTGGGAAGATTTTACTTTGATCTTCCCCCCCACAAAAATGGGCCAGAAACAGAAAAAAACCTGACAAAATAACTATCCGTTCATTCATGTTCATTTGTGCAATAATAAAGGGGAAGAAATTAAAGTTGGTGTTAAACTTGAGTGTGACTGTTAGTGTTATTGTTAGAATTCTTGGCACATCACAATACAGTCACTCTTGTGCCACACATTTTTAGACAGGATTGTTGCTTCTTTTCCAGGATTTTGCTGTTCCTGGCCCATTACTAACTATACTAAGGTGGGATATTAAAATGAAATCTTTACAGTTGGCATACAAAAGAATAGGGCCAATTGCTATTTCTACTAAAGAGGGACCAAATTTATCATGTTTATTGGCAGTGAATAAATTACCAATCCTGATCTGGGGGCGGGGCAATACAGGGGGAGGGGGAACAATTGATAGGTGCACAATAAAAAATAAAAAAAGATCTTCGATAAGGTGCAGATCCATCTTCATTTTGATAATATTTTCATCATTTAAACCCTGCCTAAAATAAGTAAAAAGCTAACTTCAGCAAATGTACTGATTTTATAAATTACACTACAGATTAAGTGTAGCTTTGTTGTATAATTCATAGACAAGCCAAGGCTAAGTAAATTTGGTGGCATTACTCACTGTACATCAGTCATTGTCTTAATTGACAGTAATTTCAACTGAAACAACAACAAGGCCATGAGAAAATTATGTCGCGGCAGTCACGTCCAGTCATCCCACCCTCTCGCCACATTGGCAAGTCGCCCACCACGCAAGCCCTGACCCTCCTCCAGAAAAAGCTCAATACAGCGGAGGCGGAAACGGCCAGCCTGGTCCGTCAGCTAGCGGACTTTGGTTTCTCAGCGGACAGCAAACCCCTCGGAAAAAATGAGAAAGACTCCACGGACCCCGTGGCGCCATTCCTCCCGGTGACGGCCGATGCCGAGGTTCTCCATAAGCACTACGAGGCGTTGGTGGCCCGGCTATGCCGCACCGAGAGCCAACTCCAAACGCTAAAGCTGAACCTGTGTGCGCTGCAAGCCGAGAGGGACCTGACTCGCGAACGATCGGCCGCCGCAGCATCCCACGATGAGAGTGTGGCACAACTCAAAGAGGCACACGAGGACGAGCTGAGGAGACTGAATAAGGAGTTGGCGAGGACACGCACGGAGTGGAAGGAGACGTTGGAACAGCGTAATGAAATGGCGGAGGAGGTCAGGAGGTTAAGTAGTGCTCTTGAGGCTGCGACCACTGCTAAGGTAACCACAGTCACAATGTCCTTTTCTTTTGAAATCTGCTATTAACCCCTTGTGTTATTGATGGGGTGCTGGTATGCCAAGAATGGGCTGTGCAGCCAAGCGTAAATGCAAACAATAGGCACCACACTGAATAGAGTGGTCCTATTCATCCCACTTGGAGCCCCCTTTCGTCTTGGTGAAAGCTTTGTTTGAAAAAGCTCCATCTATTCATTACACTCCCATTCAAGAACAATATAGTTGAAACATAAATGGATTGAGTACGGGCAGGAATGTGCATATAGACAACAACCGGTCAGGTGGTCTTTTTCAAACCGTGGTTATAGCCATCGTTCGTATTCATGAGGTAAACCCATTGAACCCGGTTGACGTCTATAGCGGCGGTTTGAAAATTACCACCAGGGGCCAATTTCATGGAGCTGTTAAGCACAACAATTTGCTTAGCATGAAAATGTCTTGCTTAGTAAAAACAGGTTACCACCCAAAAGTCTATGTAGTTTTCATGCTAAGCAAACAACAGCTGAATACCAGTCAAAAGGAATATTCCACACATGGAAATCTTGTTGGTAATCTAGTTTTTATCACGGATGCATTTGCATGCTAAGCAAATTTTTGTGCTTAACAGCTTTATGAAATTGGCTCCTGGTCATTTGATGGCTATCGCCGCATTTTCTACATTTTCAATCCATTGTTGGGTTGTACGTTACGCTTGGCTGCACACACATCTTGTATGTGTTACGCTTGGCTGCACAAGCCGGGCTGGCATACCGGCGCCCATTATAGTGCCCTGGCTCATGGGGTTAAGACACCAGTGGAGTGTTTACTGTAAAACAATAACATCAAATAATTTTAATGTTGCCCTTGAAACGGACAATTGTGGGGATCTAAAAAAATGTCCCAAATGACAAAAGTTTCTAAAATCAGAATCTGAAAACTAAGTTTATCTTCAAAAATATGCACAGGCAAATGACGTGGTGGATATTTTTTTTCTGTTTCAAAGCTCAAACTCTCTACAAAAAAATTACTGACTTTTAGTTGCGCTTGTTTTGGCGTTTGTGCCCTTTGAAATTGTTCCCATCTATCTGTGCTGAATTTACAATTTATGGTTGCTTTCTTACAAAGATTGATATTCATTTTATTGACTTGTCTGACCAGAATATGTCAGTATTTGTACATTTAACAGAAGGTTGGTGTTAGTGATATCAAGATGAGGTAATTTGAAAATTTCCAATGGAATTACTGATTTATTTCAATAGCAATAGAGTGCATAGTGGTGAATGACAGCCTTCCATCAATTGATAAGTATCAGGAATATATATGATTCATTGCAAAGGTATGATATACATGTACATGTATCTTTGGTAATAATAATAATAATAATAATAAAACAAATATAAAAATTATATGTAGGTCCAATCTGAAAGTTTGCTGTTTAAAAAATGGCACATGTACCAGTTCCAATCTTCCTGAGAAATATTTCCCTCTGATACATGTATCTTGTCATCTTAGAGAAAATTGTGTCTGAATTCCTCAAAACGTATTTCAACATTTAACCCTCCGTCTCTCAGGGCCAAAATGGAGCCAACTACCCTATATCAAAACCTATCAAGTGACAGGTTGAAACACACACAAGCTGTGAGAGTTGGTGGGTAGATTTGTTGACAGGCTGTGATAGTTACATGGATAACTGTAAGAGGTTAATCAAAATAAGCACATATAAATGTACTCAAAATCACTTGTTGAAACATAAATGGATTGAGTATGCCCAGGAATGCGCATATAGACTACAACTGTCCAGGTGGTCCTTTTCAAACCGCAGTTTTGGCCGTCGTCCGTATTCAAGAGGTAAAAAAAGGACCATTCAGGGTGTTTTGTTCTGTGTCTGAACAAGGCATTTGTCGATATGTGACTAATTTCTCTTGATTAGGCCATATTTAGTCCAGATTGTCCTCATGTACATGTGTACAATGAACAATTTACGTTTTTTCTCTTTGTGTGCCCGACAGTCGGAACTTGCCGTAGCTTACGAGGATCTGATATCGATCCGGCAAAAGCTGAAACAACGGAATGCCGAGGTAATTATAATGACCGACTGCACATTATCCAGGGGGCTGTGTAATTTGTTGGTTTTGATGAAATTAATAAAAAAACAAAAACAAAATGTTTTAGAGGTACTGAGGAAACAAATTTATATGCCCACAATTAGGCATGGCAGCTGTATTTTGTCATTAATTGTTTATGTGGAACTCTTATTACTGGAAACACCTTCAATTTCCTTTAATCGGTTCCACTCTATGTCCGTCAGCAATTTTTCAACACTGGAATGCCCCTGAATCAATTTTAGCAAAGTACATTGTGAAGTAATGTTTTATTTTATTGGCTTTTCCCGCTGCCTTTGTTTTTGTTATTTTTTTTCATTGTCTTCTAGTATCCCAAATGCCTACTATAGACAATGCACATGTTTCATTTTCGGGGTCACTTTTGCCAGTAAACAGACTTCTATCTTGATGAAAGTTCACACAGACTGAGACCCTGTCCTGAACTCGTGCATTATATTGCTCTGACGTCATGATGACGTCATCACGTGTCACATGACGTCATCTTAAAGGTGCATTTTTGAAGGGCCTACTATCTAGAGAACCGTAAGTCCTATTGAGCTCAAACATGGTAGGCTGGTAGGCCGGCATGTGTTATAGATGAAAATTGATGTGACGTCATTATTCGAAAATAGATTTGACCGAATATTCAAATATTTGATACTCGCCGATCAAGTTCTTCACGCGTCGGCTACAACTGCATGCTGCGCCGGTAAAAAGCTGCACACAAAGCACGCCAGTGTTTTTACGTGCGGCGATCGATATTATGGACCGCCCTATCAGTATTTTTTGCATGCGCCAGTTGTATCAAGATCATTACGGGTACGTATAACGTTCTGATAACAAGAAGCCAAACTCCAGTCTACATTTTTGCAGGAATGTCCAGGGTTTTACGAACGGGAACAATAAAAATGTGGCATTTGACACTGCTACGCGCCATAACTTTTCTATTTGAAATAGCAACCGAGTCGTACAAATGTAGCTGTACGTGCATGTATTTTCTTCTCGAATATTTGAACCTGCAAAAAGGTATTCGAATATTCGGTTGACGATTGAATATTCGAGACAGCCCTACATTGTATAATCTTAGTCTAGAACAAAAGCTATGCCGATAGTTTTTTTTCCCTCATTCTGTATCTCTATGGAATTCTTTGCCTGGTGTATGTTTTTCTTTTTATCTGACAATCTTTAATTCTTTAAGAGGAATATTAATTCCTACATGTACCTCTTGTATAGCAGGGTTGGCCCTTAACACTGGTCCGCTGGCCAAATGCCAGTTAAAACAGCGGTGGACTAGTTAAAACTCTTTCCAAAAAATCCGGCAGGCCAGTTAAAATATGCTACCCCCCAAAAAATATTCACTATAGTGCATGCATAGCCCAATGAACGCGTACAGAAAAGTATGGCAGCCAGCGCAAATGATTACAGCTAGTCTACATATTACTACTGTATCGAGTGAGAATGAAATAAACATTAACCGCAATTTCTACAAAGACCGAGATAGTCAGAATGAAATAAACATCTGTGCACCTGGCCAAAATCGACCCAGTTGTTGTACAGATCAAAACCTATCAAATGACAGATTGAAACACACACACAAACTGTGTGAGTTGGTGTTTAGAGTTTTTGATAGGCTGTGATAGTTATTAGTATAGGAGGGTTGCAATTTCTACATAGGGGTGTAATGTACACCAGTAGTTCATTGTTTACACGAAATGTATAAAAAATGTATACAAATACACTGGTAGTAGGGGCTTGGCACAGTCAGTTGTTGCAAATTTTGAGTTCGAAAATGTGTAGCGTTTTCTGTGGACTTACATGTAAGGAAATCCAGCAAAATAAACTATTTGCACTGACTTTCTTGTTCAAGCATATGCACTGATGAAAACACTTAGTTATTTTTCTTCCCATTTCTCAATAACATTCCATCAGATGACCTCAGTCTGTACTTGGGACTTAGTTCATCAGAATTCAAGAGGGATCAATTTTACTTGGTGAAACCTTCTTTCTCTTTGATTATCTGCCACCATGCAAAGCCTCAAATCATATTAATTTTGGGTGGTCTTCAATTGATAACAAAATAGGCAATGATAGGACACAGATTGACAACTTTTTCATTTCCTTTTACATGTCATTTTATGAATGACCGATAATAATCAACAAAAATTAACATCCTGCGTATTCATAGTGTCAAGTAACTCATTGATTTGTGTAAGTTGACTCTATCATGGAGAATGGAGAAAAAGTAAAATAAATAAATAAGCTCTCTGAGTCTCTGTAGTAACTCAGTTTTAAGTACCGTAATTTCCGGAATATAGGCCGCGCGGAGTATAAGCCGCAGCACGCAAAAATCTGCTATTTAAGATTTAAAGTTGGCGTATTAACCGCACCGGCGTATTAGCCGCGGCGCTTACAACGTCCAACCACAAAAGTCGTGCTGCATGCTGAAGCGCTAGTATGTAAAAAATGTGTAAGCGGCTTGCGAACGAGTGTCACTAGGCTCCGTGCACAACTTAACTACCCCCTCATCTCAGCGGAAAGAAAAGGCGAGTTGGCGGGTCAATATCGACGCCGTCTTACCAGACTTCAATTTAAGTGTCTGGTTCCCGCTATGATATTCTTATTGAAAACGCAATTATCGAGAGTCGGCAAACAGACAAGCAATCCCACTGGTATATGAGTATCAAATGAACGAGGAGCGCGGTGCGTAATACCAGCGACGTACTGCCCATGGAAGTGCGGTTGCTATTTGGACAGCACCCTCATTCGACGCGCACGGAGCCCAATAAACTTTCATATGTCCTCAAAATTGCCAATTTTGGCGGGCTGGATGAGTGTCCTGGCTGTGGGCCGCGCGGCAGTTCTTCTGGTTCTTTTCTTTTTTGGACGGGGCGCGGGGGGGGGGGGGGGGGGGGATAAAAAAGAAAATGGCAACTTTTTTCCAAGCGGCCAGCAAAAGTTACGCGGATGGGGATGATGAACTAATACATGTAGTTAATTTTGAAAAATAAAAACATTATGTTTTTTTTCGACGTGAAAGAGTTATGAAAATGTAATTTATTTATGTAATTTATTTAAGTGTCTGGTTCCCGCTAATAAGATATTCTTATTGAAAACGCAATTATTGAGAGTCGGCAAACGGACAAAGCAATAATCCCACTGGTATACGAGTACCGGGCCCTTTTCCAAACCTTGGCTTGGGCTCCAGCTATTCCCCAGTCCCACTGCCGATCTGTAGCCTTAAATATGTAAATAAACAGGCTCTGGCTCTGGTTAAAACAAAAGACTTTGCGACGTACTGTCCATGGAAGTGCGGTTTCTATGTGGACAGCGCCCTCATTCGACGAACTAGTGAAAAGGCATTAACGACATCTGACCTCAACAACATGTGGACAGCGCCCTCATTCGACGAACTAGTGAAAAGGCATTAACTACACACAACGATGAAACGGACAAAAACGAACAGACGCACCACACGATTTGTGAGGTGTGAACGGTACTTACGGTACATTTGCAAGTCTGTACGGTCCCTCTGGACTGGGTTCCTTTATTTCCAACAAGTGAGCAGAGCGAACGTAAACGGCAACCAATGAAAACATGACTGCCTGTGGCCCGGCGCCCGGAGCGCGTGCCGCCTGCACTCGTGGCCCGGGCCGGGCTGAGGCGCGGCTTCTGTGACTGATTTTATTCTTCAAACGTTGCCATATAAGCCGCCCGGAGTATAAGCCGCAAGGACATTTTTCAGCGTGAGAATCAACGTATAAGCCGCGGCCTATATTCCGGAAATTACGGTATCATTTTTATGGAGATTTTTCTACCACCTCATAGTTAAAAAACAGTACTTGAAAAAAAAAGCGGACCAGTGAAAATGCTGGCGGACTAGTTAAAAGTCCAACTAACAAGTCCGGCCGGCAAGTGGAAAAAAAAAGTTAAGGGGAAACCCTGTATAGATCTTTAATTCTTTCTTTTACCTCGAGTGGCTTTCAGCCTTGCTTGGAGCAAAACTTGATTAATTGTCCTCGAGTTCCTAGAAAATCTGCAAGTTGTCATTTCAGGTACAATGCATATCTACTCATAAGCCCAGCAAATTTCTAACTGTAATACCCAGAGGTTTATTGAAGTTGGCCAGCAGAAGTCATCATTGTTGGTTTTCTTTGTAAACCAGAAGCTCTCATTTTGCTCTTAGGGGATTAGAAGATACCCTTACAATTCACAGTTTATTCACACTTCTTCTGATTACCTGGTAAGGTGCTGCAGTGTTCTCGTCAGTCCCAAGGCAGTAATACTGCTGATGCCGGGGTCAAATTGCTTTGACCATATATTGTAGAGATGTGTGCATTTACGGGTAGCACAGGAATCGGGTTCGCGATTAAAATATTGAAAGCACGGGTACCTGTTAAAGAAAGCCAATCCCAAAAATTAAATCTCAGAAATTGCTGTTCATATTGTTCGTAAAGGTCTGCACATTAATACTACAAACATCGGTGCAGCAAGATGCAAGTGTGTACAGTGAGCCCTATAGCTCTATGGTGTGAATTGCATTTTTGCAAGCGTCTAAAGTGTTAATCTGTTTTGTTTTTCCCATGTACCCTAGTTTTTATTTTTGAAAAACTCCCCACAAATTTTTTTTTTTTCATTGTCTGAGAAATTACTAAGTAATGTGTTAATCCGGTTACGGGTACTCGATTCCATAATCTGGAACCGGTTCATGACATTGGCATTTGGGTACTCGGGTACCCGGTTCGGATGCCGGCACAGCCCTATTTGACCATCGTGGATATAATGCAGTGATTGGGGTTGGAGAGCGACATTGTTCTGATTGTTCATCATTATAAAGCTAATTATAGTGTCAGCTGTTTGTCTCAGGCAGTGAGTGATTTCCAGCCTGGTACCCTGCATCTGTTGACCATTTAATCCAAGTTAATCACTTGCCCAGGGTTTCATAAGTTGATGTCTAATTGAATTTTGTGTGTTTTCAAAGTGAACAAAGAAACTGGCAGGAGCGGGATTCGAACCTGCGACCTTCGGGTTACCGTACTGGCGCTCTACCAACTGAGCTATCTTGCCCTATGTTGGCGGTCTCCCAAATTGTCAGTATCTTTGTTCGGGTGGGCTAATTTTGTGTGAGTTAATAAATAGATCTTAGCCGATGGTCAAGAAATATTCATCAATTTAAGACAGATTACCTGCAGGCTCCTGTGTGAAAGGATTTTGTAAATTTGCTCTATGTTGCACTATGTGAAAACACGCACAGGATTTTTCTTTGTGAAGAAGGCAAGAAAAATATCTTTGTATCAGTGATTTTTTTTTCTTGGTTTATTGGCTTTTTTTACATCTTTATTTTTTATTTATTTTTTTAGAAACGTTAATATTGATAAATAAAGATGAAAAAAATACTAATGTTGGTTATTTCTTTTCCCTTCCTATGTTTAAAGGATATATACATGTATCTCTAAATGCACAAAGTTTCTGTTCAATAGGAAAATACGAGTATACAAATGTCAAGATATCTCAAGAATGAAAGGCTCGCTGAAACACCATGTGGAAATATTTCTCAATTGAGAGAATGGTTCTGAAAAGAACCAGAGGTATAAACTTGACGTTCCGGTCAGTATGCTCTGACCGCTTTTAGGAGAATCATGCAGGAGAAACTATGTATTTAACTCATTTATCAAATTTTGCAACATAATCTCCATTTTTGGAGCCTGTCAAAAATGTCAAATCTTCAGGCCTCACACGGCTCATTTACATTGTTAGTAGATTGTAGTACTCTTTGTACTCCACACACTTACAGCACTCTGTCTGTTTCCATTGACAAACTACTCTATTCATTTGCAATTTAATTGAGGAGATGATGCTTGTAAGCTGCTCCGAGGTGAATTATAAGTTTGCTCAGTCATTATTAGATTTGGTTATAAATATTATTTGTACATCTATATTTCTTTTTCAGTTTGATTTTATTACTGTGATTTAAAAGTTTTATTTACGAACTCTAATGAAAGGTAGCATAATTTCAAGTCAAAACAGCATCGACTTGTATGAGCTGGCTGCGAATTATTTTTCCCCAAACAACATCCGAATGGGGTTAACGCTATGAGATTTCGGACTTTACTTTACTATACTTTACGTAAAAAAAACGTAATAAAATTTCAGACTTAAAAAAATAAAAAAATATCCTTCAAAGCTGGAAATTAGAAAAGAAACAAGGTTGGTAACGTCGAGGTCTCGAACCCACGATCTCCTACTTCACAGTCGAACACCGTATCGACTGAGCCATCGGAATGCTCGGCAGACAACGAGAATTCATTGCATTATATACCCAGCCATATACCAAGCCCTATAACATATGCGTACGTATTATAGAGGGCGCTCAACAATGCATCCATTCGAATGTCATTTGGGAAAAAATCATTTGCGAGCTGGCCAGCGTACGAGATGGTGATAAAGACTGGAATTGCGGGTAACACCATGTGAAAAAGAAATCTCTTCTGGGAAGATGTGTGGTTCTGAAAAGATGTGTGGTTCTGAAAAGAACCGGGATGAGTGTGTAACTCGACATTTCGGACAGTGTCCTCAGGAGTGTGAGTGATGCGATGCTGAGTTGTGGTGCCTTATATGCCTTCTGGGTGTCTACTCAGGTGTGATGGCTGGATGCTGTTGTGTGCGTTGGGGTGTGGCAGTAGCTTGTTGGGTGGCGTGGGTGTAGGATGTATGGCGTTTGATGAGTTGGGACCAGATGTCGTTGCTGTGGAATCCGATGTCTTGAGAAACTGTGTTGTGTTTGCGGATTTCGATGGCCTCTCTGATGCGTCTTGGGTGCCAGAATGTGACTGGGGCATACAAGATGGCGTACGCACGACTTGGCATCTGTACGAATTGACCAAAATGTGTAGGAGTCGGTAGGTATACGAGCTGGCGTGCGTACATGATGACCTGTCTTTCTGCTGAGTCTCCTACTCGAACACCTGAACAGGTGCACCTTGGTTATGACTCGGTGATGGGGCATGGATTGCTAGCATGTGTGGGTGTATTAATGAGGAGACTGCAGACCGAGTTTCGCACTCAAACAACTGTACAGGTGCACCAAGGTCATGACTCCAGATAGAGGGGATTCACTTTGAAAATATGTTTAGGAAAGGCTACAGGTGGTTGTAGGCCTTGTAACTCAATGTACATGTTTATTGAAACCTTGGTTCTATCACCTGTGTGTGGGTGTGATGAGGAGACTGCAAGCTACATGTTCCCTCTGTGTATAGGAAAGGCTACAGATGGTTTATAAGTTGGTACATGTACATGTAGTTTATACTTCTAAACCTGTGAATTCATTGAGTCTAAGTGGAGACTCCCACTGAACACCTGAACAGGTGGACCAAGGTTAACCCCTTGTGTCTGGCTGTTATTAGGGACCATTAGATTTGATACGCGTACGGGATACGTATGCAGCTCGAAAAAGTCGCCTGTTCAATCACCATTTTGCATTGTTATTTCATGTTGTACACTATCGGCAATTTACATTTCATATAAAAATGTTGAAATGTATAATGTAAAACTGATAAAATTATCACACAAAATGGTGATTTAATAAGCGATTTTTTTCGAGCCGCACACGTATCCCGTACGCGTATCAAATCTAATGGTCCCTATTGATGGGGGGGGGGGGGGGGGGGGGGGGGGGGGGGCTGGGGCTGGTATGCCAAGAATGGGGCTGTGCAGCCAAGTGTAAATGCAAACAATAGGCACCACACTGAATAGAGTGGTCCTATTCATCTCACTTGGAGCCCCCCCCTCTTTAATGTGAATGAAAGCTTTGTTTGAAAAAGCTCCATCTATTACACTCCTATTCAAGAACACTAGTTCAATCATGAATGGATTGAATATGCACAGGAATGCGCGCATAGATGACAACCAGCCAGGTGGTCTTTTTCAAACCGTGGTTATGGCTGTCAGTATTCAAGAGGTACAGACACGAGTGGAGTGTTTACCGTAAAAATATGTTTAAAAAAAGGGATTCGAACCTGCGACCTCTGGAATATCATACCTGGCGTTCTACCAACTGAGCTATCTTGCCCTATGTTGGCGGCAGTCTCCCAAATTGTTTGTGTCTTTGTTCGGGTGGGCGCTAGTCAGAAGTCATAAACCCAGAATGCCGTGTAGCCAGGGACCACGCCCAATTTTACGATACAACCTGGGAAGCGACATTGTGGGGATCACTCAATGAGGATACGACTTTTTAACTTATAATTCGTCAAACAAACCACAAGGGAAACTGACTAGGTAAATTTGAATAAATTTACAAAGTGAACAAGGAAAACTGGCAGGAGCGGGATTCGAACCTGCAGGCAACCTCCGGAACACCGTATCGGCGCTCTACCAACTGAGCTATCTTGCCCTATGTTGGCGGTCTCCCAAATTGTCAGTATCTTTGTTCCGGGTGCACTCGTCAGAAGTCATAAACCCAGAATGTCGTATAGCCAGGGATCACACCCATTGTTACGATACAACCTGGGAAGTGACTCTGTGGGGATCACTTAATGAGGATACGAATTTTCAATTTTTTTAAAATTTATTCAAATTTAACTAGTCAGTTTCCCTTGTGGTTTGTTTGACAAAGAATATATTCAGTTGTAAAACATGTTAAAAATCCCAATGTCAAATACCCAGTAAGAAACTGGTTGTTTTTGCTTGGCGAAAGTCATAATGTGACTAAGTACTTTTATTTCTTTGCGCCACGTTACATTGTGTCTGTTGATTAATCCATGCGGTTCGTGCTCTTGTCACATCCCGTCTTGACTACGGAAACTCTCTCCTTCAAGGATTATCTATTAAAGACACAAAACGACTTCAACGTCTCCAAAACAGGGCAGCAAAATTAAATTTTATGGCAAAAAAATTTGATCACGTCTCACCCCTCCTTCAACAGCTTCACTGGCTTCCTATTCATCAACGTATTGATTTCAAATTGTTAACCATTACCTATAAATGTATGAGTGACAGTGCCCCATCTTACCTCACTGAACTTATCGTTCCATATCAGCCCAATCGTCCACTTCGTTCTAGTTTAGATACCAGGATTTTAACAAAACCCATAACCCGATCATCCACATCTGCCAAAGGTTTTGATGCAGCTGCTCCAAACCTTTGGAACAGTCTTCCTTATAAAATTTGTCATGCCAGTTCTCTTACTCAATTCAAAACATCACTCAAAACTCACTTATACCAGTCATTTGTTTTATAGGCACCTTATTAATTAATTATGTTGTTTTTTTCTCGATGTAAAGCGTTGTGATACCACTTGTGTAAGAACGCTATATAAATGCCTTAATTATTATTATTATTATTATTATCTCCCTGACTCCTAGTTGCGAGAGGAGTTGGCTAGAGAGGGTAGTCTTCGCATGACTCTGGAGGATTCCCACTCGGTGCTGCTGGCCAGGGTCCGAGAAATGGAAGAAGTCGTGGAGAGCGAGAGGCAGGAGGTAAAATAGCCAATCACAAGGCACACAGTCAATAATTGACCAATCAAATTTGCTACATATACGTACATACCCACATGTGCCACTCACAAGTCCATAATTTGCAAAGAGGTTTTTCTATTAATTAACCCTAACCATGCTAGGGCTGTGCGTTCACGGGTAATTTTGGATCCGGGTACCCGAACGCCACACTGGTTCGGTTCTCGGGTACCCGGAAGTGGACCGTAAAAAAAACAAAAACAAACAAACAAACAAACAAACAAACAAACAAACAAACAAACAAACAAACAAACAAACAAACAAACAAACAAACAAACAAACAAACAAACAAACAAACAAACAAACAAACAAACAAACAAACAAACAAACAAACAAACAAACAAACAAACAAACAAACAAACAAACAAACAAACAAACAAACAAACAAACAAACAAACAAACAAACAAACAAACAAACAAACAAACAAACAAACAAACAAACAAACAAACAAACAAACAAACACTGTCTAATCATAGAGCAAGGTTTGTAATGTCCTTGTGTGCACCGTGCAGCCGCTAAAAGGCCCCCGCAAAAATAGTTTTGCTTCCGGTTACCCGATCTACCCAAATTTTATGGCTGCGACCCTAAAATTTGTATCGGCAAGTAAAAACAAAACATTAAAAAATCAATAAAAAAAATAGTCCTGTTGTATTTTCCGTCTTCACAAAACGCCTCTCAATAACATATTTCCGTCAAAAACGCTTGTAATTTGTTTGCCTACTTACATTCGCTATTTTTTTAAAAGAAACCTCCGTTGTTTTTACAAGTTCCCTTCGCGATTACAAGTTCCTTTCGGTGCGTGATTTCCTATCACCATGATGAAAACACGTGTGTCATGCTCAATGCAGCAATGCTGTACTGGTTCCCGCCGCGCCGCCCACTAAGTGCCAAAGAAGGCATGATGGAAATGCGGCAACCAGTCTATACATGCACTGCATGCCGCACGTGCACTGCACACAGGGCCGGGGCCGGGGAGCGAGTGCCGTGTGCTGATTGGACGGCACGTGTGCGAGGTGGACTCACTGAACTGCGTGATTGGTCTACTATGGCTCTTCATATGGACTTATTGGTTGTTCGGCGCCGGCCAGATATCACAACGTTCGTAATAGCCTGTGATTGGGCGACTGCACGGAGCGTGCCACTATCTTCTTGGTAAAAAAAGAGGTAAGCCTTGTCCAAAGCGATTTTATACTGGGGCGGTTCTTCTGTCGCAGGGACGGCGAAAAATATCCAGCACAAGAACAAAAATGGGGGGTCATGTAGTGTAACCGCCTTATTAAGGCAAAGTTACGATCTTGGCTTTGTGTTTATTACTGATTTCAATTATTTCAGGGACACCAGGACCTTTGAAGTTGAACATTAATTATGTTAAATTTGACCTATTATATAAGACATTCTCCATTGAAGACGTTTTCACATCTGCAGTCATTACCTGTCGTCCAGTCTCTATAAAAATATCGTTTAGAAGGTTCAGATATTTAAAAAGACCTCGAGTACGGTTATTTACAGGAGGCGCCGGGGTGTCGCGCCGGCCTTTGCTTGTGCAGTCAAGCGTAACATACACAATAATCCAACAATGGATTGAAATTGCACAAATAGCGGCAAATGGCGTCATCCGGCCTGGTGGTACTGTTTTTTGTTTTTTGCGCCATTTTGGCGTCTTCCGTACGCAAGGGGTTAAATATTAAATCATCCACAGAGTACGAGTTAACCTGGCATGCCTGGGTACGAGTTAACCTGGGTACGAGTTGACTCGGGTACGAGTTGACAGGGCACATGTACATGTAGTCGGACACCAAAATAATCACACACCATAAAACAAATTTAATACTCCAAATTTAAGCAAAGCCTCCTCCAAGCAAAGCCTTGTATTGTTTTTGTTTTAACGTATACCCGTAGGCCTAATACGGAGAGCGCTTCCCATTCCCGCTGCCCCAGTGTCTGAGCAACGTTCACTCTCTCAAGATCAATATTACTCCCGCCCGCTCTTTGATCATACCGCGGAGCTAGTTTAGCGCCAGCGTAAACCGCAGTTCACTTCCATTGACAGACTATAATAAGCAACAAGATAGCTATAGATAAGATACAAACAGCGTTGGCCGACCACATTATTGATACTTTCCATTCACTGCATTTTTGTTGACGCATTGTTTTCAAAACACCGCCGGACGGTTCGGGTCTTTCGAGTCGGAACAGAGTTTGAAATAGATCGAATTCTCTGTATTTATTTATTTATTTTTGGTATGAAACCTTACATTGAATTTTTCACCGTAAGTTTCGGGTACCCGAACCGGAAAAATGGAACCGGATATTGACGCCGGCATTCGGGTACCCGGGTACCCGGATACCCGGAACAGGCCTAAACCATGCTAGACGCAGCACAGTGCATCTGTGGTGACAGCTTCACTTTGCTGCACTCTGCACACAAGTCAATGTGACAAAGTATGCAATCTGATGCGTCTGGCAGGGTTTCGAGCCAAAATACCCTGGAGGGTTTATAGGGTTAAAGACACACTTTGCCCTGAAGTCCTATATCTTTGATTAATTACTTAACCTCGAAGGTCTGAGTGTAGAAATTACACCATAATGCGTAATATTTACGAAGAATAGTGGAAAAACATTGACATCTGGACATTTAGACCAGCGGCGCACATAGTTCAGCCTTAATGCAGCCATATTCATGTCAGGCATGCAACTTTTCTTCGGATCAGCTGATTTCCTCGTTTTTCACTTCACACTTTATATGCCATTAGCCTTTTAGAGGTATGGCGGACACAATAGGAGGGCTCTATTTGATTTGGGTAAACATTTTGTGAAAACACAAATTCCAGTAAAAGTCAGAATCAGATATTGTTTTGAGTAAAGTACAATCCATAGATCATGCCTAATCTTCACCTTTGAAATTTCCTGTGGTTTAACAAAAGGTATACCCAAATCAAATAGCGCCCTCTCCTATTGTTTCCGCCATACCTCTAAAAGGCTAATTGAAAATTGAAAAACACCGTATAAAGAATAGATTGGAATGTCCTCGTTTTTTGTTAATTCCAAGTTGCATGCCTGTCATGTACAAGTACGTGAAATTTTATGGAACGAAAATCCCCCTGGGAAAAACCGTGGCCAAAACTGGATCTATTCCTGTCCTATCTTGGTCCTTAATGGGGTTTCTGTGCACTTTGTGCTCTAAATTCCAACCCTGGCTCTCTCACTGCTCTATTTTTTGCACCTATTTATGCCAATTATAGCGCTCCCCTATTCTCGCAAAGTCAAGATAGACGCTCTCCGCAACTGAGCAAAAAATCTTCCGGGAGGTGCTGTGTACTCTTGTCCATCCCGTTTCTGCAAGTTAGGAATGTATAATCTGTTGTACATTTGAGATGTCTGTAGATGCTGTATAGCGATTGTTAGCGCTGCCGTATGCCTTGAGGGACTGGTTTGTACTTCCACTTCCTCTCTCCCACTTTCCACTATGACCATCTGGGAATGGAAGTCTTGGTACCAGACACTGACTAGTCTAGCGACGGACTCTTTAGTGTGTCTATAATCCTACAGCAATGTGAATGATAGATCGATGCAAAGTTGAGTTCAAATTTTTCGTTATTACTTTTCAGTCATCACTTTACAATAGTTCAAAAATATTGACAACAGAAATGCCTCTTTTTCCTTCAAAAGACTACGTTATCGTAGTTTCCAAGCTCAGCCCAGTCAGAGAACAAAATAATTTCGTAAAATAGGACGCCTCTCACCTTGTAGCTTGTATACATTGTGCCTCAGGCTGGAAATACGTATTCTAACCAATCATCTTTTGATTTTGAGGTTAACTTGCGTGATCTATATGGACGCAAACTACAAGAAGTTGATTATATTCTAAAGTAATCAATCTTGGTTTCTACCTACAAAATGAGCTCCTCGCTGAAAACAAATCTGTTTATTTCCAGTCTTCTTTTCACAGGCTAGTCTTTGCAGTTTGAGAATTGCTACACGACAAGACACTGTTTCTTTCCTTCAGTTTAGGTTTTCAAAATTTAAAAGCACTAAAAGTAAAACAAATATTAAGAGCAAACATTGTGTGAAAAAGTCACGTTTTCAGTGTAGTATGTGTTAAAGTCAAATTTGAAATGTAATATATTCACGACTAAAAAATTACAATTGAGTAAAAAACAATTCTGGCAATTATGACAATTTTTCCCACAATTTCCCCTCAAGCAAAAACCTGCCTAGATCCAAAATTATTTTGTGTCTGTCCAGTGGACAGTTGGTTTAGATGAAACACTGTTTTAAGTGTAGTGTACAACACGATTGGTAATCCTCCCAATTTCTTTTTACTGAATTATTACGAAATACCTTACTAAACTGTAAGTTAATAGCAGTCTCAATCATCCTGTGAAATCATGGCACATTTCAAGAAAATTTGATTTTTATATCGTTTTCCAATGATTGTCGGCCGACAATTACTGGAAATAGTCTAGTTCCCCGACCTGATAATTCCCTGACTTCTATAAATTGATCCGTTTTGTCTAAAGTATGGTCAGGAAACCAGACTACTAGAACATATTTTTGTCTCTCTACGCAGACAACGGTTTTCCCGGCATCTATGCACACAAAACCTTAAACAGGTCAGTGTTGCAGTATTTGCTAGCACCCTATAAAAATACCAACCCCCAAATCCATTTATTTCTGAAAATTACAGCAAAAGCAATTGATGTGTACTACCTTTTAAGCATTGAGTACAATTCCAGTTTTACCATATTTGTTGTTGATAGGTTCAAATCCTGTCTGTTGATTGCTTAGAGCTACGTCAGGAAGGAGTGCGAATCCAGGCAGAAAAACGACATTACATAACCCAACAGGCACGGCTCGAGGAGACCATTACGAGGTTAATAAAAGGAGATGTTGGTAAGAAATAATTTATCAAATGGTATACAAAATTGGTGTACTTTACATTCTATGCTCCAAATTGCAGTTCGAGAAACTTCAGGAAGACATCCGAGGTACTTGCATCCGGTTCCCTCCATTACAAACAGTTCAGTCGCATCCGCTATATAGACGCTACGTAGGCGAACAACACACGCACAGACGGCATTCAAGTTGGCCGTACTGATTCCCACAGACCCCCATTTTTCCATGGCCTTTTCGACCATTTAAAGAAATTCTTCACATATTGCACACCTACTTTGTAGTAGGGGATAGTATATTTTATTGACATACCTGGTGTTTTTGGCGAAATAAGCTACTAATAACCCGTACTTCGTACATTTTGTCTCCTGTGTGCACGACTATTTGAATTCACTCAGCCATGTTATGTTATGGGGATTTACACGTGAATCCCTGCAGTGTGTGGACAGCTGATTCGCATCTCACTGTACATAAACACCTCTGCATACCTGGCGCTCTTTCACTCTGGCTGATAATGCTCACCACCGACGTCATGTAGCTTTATTTTGATTGGTCATTCAAAAGTATTGGCGAAACTAAACTCCTGTACCTTCAACCAAACAAATTGTTGTTCTCATGAACCTCTCGGCCGCCAAGCCTGCACGATCTGCTCGCGCGCTAGCCTTTTATAGTCAAGGGGCGCGTGACCCCCATGTGCTTACATTCAAGGCAAAAAAACCAGGGTGGTGCCATGCGCGCCTTGACTAATGGCTACTCACGCGCCAGTGTAGAAGCTTCTGGAAAGTCAGTCAGTGTGGCACTACGCGCGCGCGTGTGTTGTTGCCCTTGGTGATGTCTCTGATTGGTCGACCCACAACCCCGCGCGTATGCGACTATCATAGTAGAAACTGTTTGTAATGCGTCTTGGTTGTTCATGTGCACGGCATGGTAGGGCACCCTCGCTTGACTGATTTTGGGGGTGTGGCCGTCGCATGGAAATTACATTGTTTTTATGAATTACTCACATCTTATTCAAACTCTGTCCTGCGCGATGGACCTTTGTGCAATCAATCAATGCTTGCATGTATAAACAATGGAGAACACATTGTGCAATTCAACAATAGGCCAGTTCCGGTATTTCGAATGCGCTGTGCACAATGACATTTTATCCCGAATGACCCGCGTGACCTAACGCGCGGGCGTGATCGCAAAAGGTGGTCGCGCATCGCGCACATGTTGAATTCAATCAGAATGGCGTTCACGTAACATGGCGTGACATTACGTCAGCCATTGTATCCCGAATAACCTTTGACCTTTGAGATACCGAACTGGCTTATATGTCCTTATATGTACTTTATTCTGTTTTGCATCTTGTGTCGACTTAAAGAACATGTATTTCACTTTCAGGTGCTAAACAGATACAGCTGGCTGAGGTACAGGAAGAAAATAAGGTGCTCAATCTGACGTTTTCAATCTGAATAATTAAGTTCTTTTGCTATAATTTGTTCCCATCATACAAAACCTTGCATCCACACGGTCTGTATGCATTTCACTCTGGAGGGGGTGATTTGCCAGCATAGCCATTAAATTTGGAAATCCCAAGATCACCCCCCGTAAAATTCCCAAGATTTCCCAAGGTGATGGAAAATACCGCGCAATCCATATTTTTCCCACCAAAATTCCCAAGATCTTGGGAAAAATCCCAAGGAGTGGCCACGCTGGTAATTGTTAAACTTTGGGTCTTTTTGTAATGTTAGTGTTAATAATTTTGACTTCTGAAGCATGTACATGTAGTCCGTTTTTTTTAAAATTCAATAAAATGTTCACTTCCTGACTTATCCATATTATGCTGATTAAATTGTTATTCATTTTCAAAGTGAACAAAGAAAACTAGCAGGAGCGGGATTTGAACCTGCGACCTCCGGAATACCGTACCGGCGCTCTACCAACTGAGCTATCTTGCCTATGTTGGCGGTCTCCCAAATTGTCAGTATCTTTGTTCGGGTGGGCGCTAGTCAGAAGTCATAAACCCAGAATGCCGTGTAGCCAGGGATCACGCCCAATTTTACGATACAACCCGGGAAACGACATTGTGGGGATCACTCAATGAGGATACGACTTTTTAACTTCAATATAATTCGTCAAACAATCCACAAGGGAAACTGACTAGGTAAATTTGAATACATTTTCAAAGTGAACAAAGAAAACTGGCAGGAGTGGGATTCGAACCTGCGACCTCCGGAATACCATACCGGCGCTCTACCAACTGAGCTATCTTGCCCTATGTTGACGGTCTCCCAAATTGTCAGTTTTTCCCCAGAAGTTGTCACAATGTAGAATATTATATAAAAGTGCATTTGAACTTTTTTTGAGTCTAAACGTGTAGGGAAATCAAAGACAGTATTTCTTTTAATTTTTAAAATCTGAATATCCCTCAAATACTTTTATGGTAGCTAAATTGGTCACAATGTATGAGCGTGCACAGATCAGCTAGGAGTATTGCAATATCTAGAAAATAAATTTTCTAGTTGTTTTTATTTTGACATTGAATATTCCCATAGGTCCTGCTGGCTACTTTGAAGGGTGTCAAACGAGAGAACGTGGCACTGCGTAATGAAATGCAGAACTCCCGGATAGCATCAGAAAGCACAGAGGTAGGTTCAGCGTATTTAAGATTATTTGATATTTGTAATCTGAATATTGAGCAGGTTTAGTTATTGAGTGAAAGTTTGAGTACTTAAGCCCTATAAACCCTGCCAGATTCTTCAAAATCAGCCTGATGGTTTTTGGAGGATTTTGCAGGATTTTGTAGGATTGAGGAGAGGAGAGCCCCGCCACTACTACTTTTACATTTAACTTGATGCTCCTTGAAACGTCAGTATAAAAAAAATGTGCCATTGGGCCACGGTGGCAGAATTTGGAGGATCCAGACATGTTCTATGTAAAAATGCCAAGAGGATTAGGGTTGAAAAACAACAATCAGACATCACCCAATTTCTTAGGGTCCAAATTTCTGGAATTTTGTTTGTAAATTCTGCAGAAAAGTGAAAAATACAGCAGTATGCTGTGAAGTTGATCATGGTGGCATAGGCGTAGGTAATCTCTTTCACTTTTTTTGAAATCCCCAAATACAAGGCTGAAAGCCACTCCAGGTGGTAGGGTTGGCCACATTTTGAATTGCCAAACATGCCACCGTTTTCCTGGGTCCAGATCTAAATAGAGGATAAATCTTCAATACATACCAAAGAAATTATCCCAATTTTCAGACCTATAGACCCAGGCGGGGTAACTTCCACCATTGATGAGACCAACTCACCTCCCCCCAAAACTAACGAGGAGAATTTGGCCAGTGTTTCACACTGTTTGACAACCTAAAAATATATATAAAAATAAACAATTAAAAACCCAAAACAAAAACAAACACACTATTAAACAAACTTGGTGAGAAAATTATTAGGGCTGTTCATTTACAAATAATTTAGTATTCGAATATTCGAGACTGGGCTTGACCGAATATTCGATACTCGCCGATACAAGTCTTTCAGGCGTTTGCTGCAACTGCATGCCGCGCCGGTAAAAGTTGCATGCAAAGCATGCCGGTGTTTTACATGTGCCGATCGATATTATAGACCGCCCGATGGACATATTTTTGCATTGTATCAAGATCATTACGACTACATATAACCTTCTGATGACAAGAAACCAAACTCCAGCCTGGGTTTTTGCAATAATTCTTTTAGAAGTGTCAAGGGTTTTTACGGTTGGGAACAATAAACCTCTGTCCACAAAAAATGCGGCATTTGACACTGCTAAGTGCCGTAACTTTTCTATTAAAATAGCATCAGAGTCGTATCTGTACGTGCATATATATTTTTTTTCGAATCTTCGAACAGGCAAAAAACTATTGGAATATTCGGTTGATGATCGAATATTTGCTATATTTGGGACAGCCCTAGAAAATATCAACGTGACAGCATTCTATTCAAGAACATTACACTGTGTAAGTCAATCCATGAAAATATGAACGGCTGCTCGTAACAAGATTTAAACGAAAAATATTTCCCAGGGCCATATTTGTCGGATTGATTTATGCATTCTTACACTTGGTATTAATTTGATTTCTCAAGTACGATAACTTTCCCCCGAAGGTGCGCATTAATTCGGCCGAACACCTGAACAACCATGAATGTAATATCCTGTTTTGTGTAGTAAATGTGCATACTTGTATGCCTAATATCTGATCGTAACCCCTGGCCATTGTGTTGTGTACCACGGTGTCCGATACGGGAGACGCGAGTAAATATTGCGCATGATTTATTGATGGGCAGAAAGTATGACCTGCAGTATAATCTGTTTGGAATGGGAGGAGGTTTCATAAATAATTCGTTGATCCCCTTGAGGCTTTATGTTTTTGATGAATTTGATTTTGTGGTCATTACCCTGGGAAGGACTCTCTACTGTATCCCGGGGTATGCTGTCTACATACATCCGTCTTGATAAAGACCAGAGATTTCCTACTTAGCCCTTCAAAAATAACAGAAATGAGTGGGTGGATTTATAGTAAAAGGACATATTTGACAGGTCTGCATTACTTAAAGAAATAGTGACGTGCAGGCTGTCCTAGAGCAAGTTCGATCAAGGACCAGTGGTTAACTAGTGGTTGGTTCGTGACGTACGTAGCGCATGCGCACTGAAGTTGAAGTGCGAACGACTCTAGTCGAACTATTGTCGTGTCAACGCGACCATGAGAAAATGGCGGTGGCCAGTTTGTTTATGTTTTTTGGACGAGTTCATAGATGAAAGCGACACAGACGACATTTGCTCAGTGTGTCAACATATCCCACAAGTGGTAACGTGCCTCAGACGATTGTGGACGAAAGAAAGACAAAGTAACCAAAAAAAAGCAATATTCTAAAAATGAAATGATCGTTCACTGCTGCTGAATATTTACTTAGGCCCTACATCTTTTTTGTTTCCGCCATTTTTCTGATAACTGGTTCTCTCTGCACTGTGCTATTAAAAACGGCTATTGGTAAACCAGCGATGTGACCAACCTCGGTAGGCGGGTCGCGAATCGTCGACTAGACTATAGTCCAACCATGGTCGACTAGCGTGCCTTTGATCAGAGTTAGTCGAACTATGGTTAACTGTAGTCCGTGATCGAACTTGCTCCAAGCTGTCTACTTTTGGTAGACATAAAGGAATAATAGTAGTGTTTATATAGTGCTTTATGGACGGTGTGACCCCTAATAACATCACATGTTTATGTGCACGCATCATGTTTTACATAAAATTTGGTTGAGGAGGTGACATCGCAGGTCAGATTGCCTTTAAATTATGTGACCTTTGGTTAATCATTTTGGGTATTTGAGTACTTCATTATGATGCGTAATTGACGCCTATTTAAAATTCTCAGAGAAATTCACCGACAAGAAACAACCGAACCAATTCTTGGTTTTGACTGTTTATCCCTAACCCTGCCAGACGCAGCACAGTGCATCTGTGCTGACAGCTCCACTTTGCTGGACTCTCCACACAAGTCAATGTGACAAAGTATGCAATCTGATGCGTCTGGCAGGGTTTCTAGCCAAAATGCCCTGGAGGGTTAGGTTTATGACCGCCAAAACGCACCCCGGATTTAATAGTTTAGAAATGCTGCGTGTGTGATTTTAAGAATTTGAATGGTTTTTGTACTGAATGAAAGTTTATGATTTCCCATTTCATGCCTCTTAGCTTAAAAAATTACTCCCAAAAATATCGTGAACAATTTGTGGGGAAACATTTACTCTTTAACTCTCCCTGTATTTCTTCTAAATTAGAAAATAAGTAGATTTAACTGTTCGGACAATTTGTACCAATTTTCAACCTTTTGAATTTGTTTATTTTTAATTTTTTTTTTTTTTTTAAAGCTTGCGTGTTGAATTTTTGGCATCCGGCCTCAGAAGGAAACAATTAACATATGAAAAGACACAGGCAGACAGTTTTGATTAGCTGCTTAATCCCTACCCAGACGGGACATAATCCTGTCAGTTTACAATCAACGAAATGACCGTCATGTGGATCTGGAGATAAATCTACATTCTAATCATACCACCTGTCGTGGATTAATCGCAGCTTTATGGCATAGGGCTGAAGAACTGAAGGGAATAAAAAAAATGCAACCGTAGCCTGGAAGTGCCCTTGTATATATTCTGGTTTTAGCTCATCTGTTTTGAATCCAGCCATTTGGAGCCGGTCCCACAACGTGAAAAACAAATATCACGATACATTGTACGTTGCACATAATCACCTCAAGCCGACACCCTAAAATGAAAGTAACTCGATAAAATATGATCTGACGACAGGATGCTGCCCAACCTAATTTAGCCGTCTTGTTTTTCCACGTCCCAGCGTTGGCAATCAAAATCCTGCCGGTGTGTACACAAGTTTAAAAAGAAAGAAGTTGTTGAAAGCAGATATTTAGCCTGAATACATTGAAACAAGAGCTTTTCCCCCGCCCGTGTTTTTCCAAAGGAAGTTACAAGGGTTTAGGGAGAGACGATTGAATTGAGAGGTTTGGGGTTTCGTTAATTTGACTCGGGTTGTTTGTCGGGAAGGTTATTGCCCTCTGGCCTGAAGATTTGATAGCAAATTAGGGACATTTAGCATGGAATAGTCAAAGACTGTAACTTGCAACGTGTTACGACTGTATGATGCAGATTTGTGTTACAGTAGCATGCTCAGGTTTTGGGTCAACAGAAGCACACACATTTCTGAAAGGGTAACCGCTAATTTTCGGATTATTGGTTTTGGGTGTGAGGCAGGGCTGTAGCCGAGTCCATCATCACAAGTCCCTGCAAGTCCCTGCAAGTCCCTGCAAGTCCCTGCAAGTCCATCACAAGCACTCCAGTCCTAATTCCAATCACAAGCTATTCAAATGAGCTTTGACAAAGGCATTCCTTTGTCATTGTTCATCCAGTTACTTGTGACCGGCTCTATGAAAGGACTTCTGACTGGACTTGTGAAAGGACTTGTGAAAGGACTTGTGAAAGGACTTGTGAAGGGACTTGTGAAGGGACTTGTGGAAGGACTTGTGGAAGGACTTGTGGAAGGACTTGTGAAGGGACTTGTGAAAGGACTTGTGAAAGGACTTGTGAAAGGACTTGTGTGAAAGCACTTGTGAAAGGACTTGTGTGAAAGCACTTGTGAAAGGACTTGTGTGAAAGGACTTGTGTGAAAGGACTTGTGTGAAAGGACTTGTGAAAGGACTTGTGAAGGGACTTGTGAAGGGACTTGTGAAGGGACTTGTGAAGGGACTTGTGAAGGGACTTGTGAAGGGACTTGTGAAGGGACTTGTGAAGGGACTTGTGAAGGGACTTGTGAAGGGACTTGTGAAAGGACTTGCAGGGACTCGACTACAGCTCTGGTGTGAGGTGATGGGGCTTTAAATTTTCTTTAACCCCTTGTGTCTGGCTGTTATTGATGGGGCTGTGCAGCCACGTGTAAACACAAACAATAGGCACCATCTATTCATAGCAAAGGGGTGGGTTGATTGGGAAGGGGGGGGGGATGTCAAATATCTGACCGTAATTTAATCCTTTAAAAAAAAGTCAACCGATTGAAAAGTTTCCATTTATTTGATTTTCTGTGCCTGTCTTTTTTTGTTTCTGCAACTGCAGTGATGACAATTCAGTCTGAAAGACGTCCTTTGGCAAACTTGATTTAAATGGTAATTTTCAAGCTCCGGACGGGAATTAAGGATTATCCTGTCTGATTGATTTTTCGTATTCAGTTAGCAAATGTCGATCGCTTCATGTTAATTTTCTGAAAGAAAAAATAAATGAAGCCAAAACAAGTCTTCAGCTATCTTCAAGTCGAGTGTGAATTGCACAGGTGAAGTTTTGATTTCTTCATGTTTTAAATCCAATTAAATCATATAAAAATGTGTCTGGAGTTGGACCGGAATCAGACTTGAATAGGAGCCATGAGTGGTGTACATTGTTTTTAACACTGCAACAAAAATGACCAAGATGCTAAATTGGGACAATTTGTCCGGCTCCTGTTGAAGATTTATCCTCGCTTCAGGAAAACTGTTTGGGTGGTATGTAGGCCATCAGCCTGGGGGGTTGGTCGGTATCAAATGAGGGGAATAATGCTCATGGTGATTTTTTTGGCAAGGTATGCACCCCTTCAGTTGGAAAATATGTGATAACATTGCAGCGATGGCAGATTTTTTGGTGTTATCAACCTTTTTTTTTTCTTAATGGTAGCCAAAATGCTTGTTGACACATATAAATAATCCGGTAACAAGCATATTGGCGGCCATTTTGAAAACAAATGTGACAAGTGATAACACCCAAAAAGCTGCCACCGCTCACGCTGCAATGCTATCACACATTTTCCAACTCTAGCTGTGCATACCTTGCCAAAAATTGCTATGAGCATTACTCCTCTCGATCATTTGATACCGGTGGCCCAATTTTTGGACTGAGGCTGATGGCGTGGTAGAGTTGGCAACCCAGCCATCTAGAGGTACTGGTAACCCTTTTACCTAGAGTAACTTGTAGCCCTGTAATGGGAAATTCCCCCCCCCAAAAAAAAAAAAAAATATGGTACAGCGACAGTAATAGTATAATATGTACATGTATGTATGTATACATAAAATACATTTTTTATTTTTCCCGAATCGGATTTGTGTGTGTGTGTGTGTGTGTGTGAGTTTGTATATGCCGGCAATCGTGGACCTAGGACAAAAGAATACGAGCATAGACAAAGGGGTCCACGTTTGACCTAACGTCCACGATTGAAAATCGTGTACAAAACCAATGGGAGGCCTTCCGAAAAAGTTAGAGTATAAACAAAAGAGGAACAATGGGAGGTCCACGATTGCACCCGTTTACATGACTGTGTGTGTGTGTGTGTGTGTTTTGTTTTATTAATTGAGGGGGGTGTGTCAAAATGTCAGTTTCTTAGTCCATAACATTTGAATTGCTAGAAGCCAACATTGCTAGGCCGATGTTCTTCTAATTTAATTCCAGCTTATTTGATGTGGAACTAATTTCAGCTCATTTTTGCTGCACATGTTTGCTTTCAGCATTGATCAGAGAATTGTTGCTTTTTATATTCCGGTAATTTTCAGTCGTTTTCCCAACAAGTTTTCTTAATCCCTTCTGGCCGGCTGTTATTCATGTTATTAATGGTTTGTGCTGGTATGCCAATAAGGGCTTGTGCAGCCACGCGTAACACAAACAATAGGCAAACAATGGATTGGGTACGCGCAGAAATGTGCACATAGATGACAACCGGCCAGGAGGTCTTTTTCAAAACGCGGCCAAAGCCGTCGTCTGTATTCAAAATGTTGTGATTTTGGGTCCCATAATGCTAAAATTTACTACTTAATGTACTTTTGATGCTCCTAAAAATTGTCTTTCATGGTACTGTAGTCATGTGTAATGGCTATTTCTGGTTTAGCAAAAGTTGGTATAGTTGCAAGGGGAATTCCATGCCTTTTACTGAAAATGTCATTGCTCCGCAAGTCAAAACTTGCCCATTTATATCAGAATTTCAAAGATCTCTAATATCACTGAACAAGTAGAAACAAATTTACTTTGGTTAATTACTATTTTCTCAAACACCAATGTGCAGTGAGAATTCCTCTAAATTATCCATCCCTTGTACTCGTACTGTGAAATCGTCTCCGAGTTTTTTTCAGGAGTGCTGTGTTTTCGAGATGTTCTTGCCGAAAATCGAACTAAGAAATGATTTACTGTAGGACTGAAACTAACATCGACAAGGCATTAGTGCAAGGTGACTCAAAACTAAACAAATCTCCGGGCTCCCTAATTCAACAATTTGGAGTCGAGGCCCACTCCAGGAAGCTCGGAACTTTCATATAATTTTCCTGCTGATATTAAGTGTGTTTTTTTAGTTTCCTGTTTTTGTACCAGAAGCATGAACAGTGCTCCGAGGGCAAAAAAGAAAACTGTTTATAAAAGGAAGGAGAAGGCCTTGCTCCGTTTCTTTTTTAGATCGTGTCAGACAATATTTTCCCAGATGGTCACCCCCAAGATGGTTTTTCTCTGATCCCAAATTGATTCAAAACATGCAGTGAATCAACTGCAGTCATTTCCTCATATCTCTTTGCATTTTTGTATTTGTTTAATTCATGTATTAACCATATCCAACAGCAGAAAAATTGCCAATTGCTGGAATGGGATAAAAATAAATAAAAAGAAGATACACTACCATAAAGATTAAATATTAAAACCATTCTCTATATTAAAAAAATAACAAATATATAAAAAAAAAATTAATAGGAGAAAGCCAAACCCTCTGCAAAAGAAAAAGAAAAAAAGAATCTTCAGAACTGGGTTTAAACATTTTGTGAAGGGGTAGTTTGCAAAAAGTGCAAATAGTTTTCAACTAATTTCGAATTTAAATGGATGTCCATTTAACTGTATTTAAATGGAATTAATCAGTTAGTCCTTAAATCAAGCAGAATCTGCGTCAGAGGTGTTATAAAACAAATATTGACTGCTTTATCTTGTAGTGTAGTAAAACTAGCCTCCCTCGGTTATCCATGGAGCCATTCTATTTTCCCTCGGCTTCGCCTCGGGGAAAAATAGAATGCTGCATGGATCGCCTCAGGAGGCTAGTTTTACTATACCACTCAAAGCAGTCAATATTTGTATATATGTGACCCGCTCTACAAAAAAGGGTATTATGTCGCGCTATGTGAAAACACACACAGGGTTGTTCTATGTGAAGCGAGCGAAAAAATCTTCACATGAGTGATTTTTTTTGTTGGTTTGTTGGCTTCTGTTGTATCTATATTTTCATAATTTATTTTCAGCAGCATCAATATTGATGAATAAAGATGATAAAATAAATGTTGATTAAAAAATATTCCATCTTATTTCGTTGCACTTTTTGTGTTTAAAGGCCTATATCTCTAAACGCACTTCCGTTAACTTGGAAAATAGGAGTATACAAATGTCAAGATATCTCGAGAACACAAAATGCCACAGGGGTCAAACCTACACCAAATTACAGCTTAGGATGTGACAAATTCAACTATGTATATAACTCATTTTTCAAATGTTGTGACATAATACCCATTTTTGCAGAGCCAGTCACATATTATGGTAAAACTTTTACACTCGGACCTTGGCAATAGGTTTTAGGTAACTAACCAAAGAGATCAAGTTTGGAAAATGTCAGAACAACGTGTTCCTTAAACTTCTTTATTATAATTGTGCCTCTGAGGTGATTTTTGGTGGATAAATCCATCAGTTTTAATATGATTTTTGCATGCACCCTAGGGTGTTTTTGTGTGTGCCAGTGAGGCAAATTGAAGAGAGTTGACTTCAGAGAAAGTGTACTTCAATACAGACCTCTATATCCTGTTACTTTGATGTAAAGCATTGAGAAAATGGTATTTTTAGATACCTTTTTTTTTTGTGGGGAATGTTCCACTAGGGCAACCCGACTCCCCACACGTATATGCTCTCGGGGAAAAAAAAAAAGTAATCACTCTAAAACAATACTTCAAGACTAAATTCAGTTGTAATACATATTGGATATGAAACAGGTGTTTTCGTTTAAAAGTATTACATGTAAATCCCTTAATTGACTTCCTGGTAAAAAAAACACATTTCTGCTTGTAGCTCAGAATGTCATAGTGCGACTCTCCCCTCATCTTCTGCTGCCGTCATTTGTGTGATCACAAAGGAAGGGGGGGGGAAATTACGCACTTGAAGAAATTGTCAGTTGCTATACTTGTTCTAATTGCCTGCAGGTTTAATCACAAATGATGAAGGGGCCATGCTGTAGGGATTTCACGTTGTGGCTGGGCTTTGTTAGTCGCGTTGAGATCAGCCGTGTTTAATTTTTGGATTTATATTTTTCATGCGGTGTAGAAAATATCTCTTGAGTAATTGAGAATTTGGTTATATTTGGCTTGTTTTCTTATATATGCATGTATCCGGTTCCCACCAGAAATAGCTTGTTGATTAAGGATTCTAGATACTTGAACTGCAGTACAAGTGGATGGTAGATGTTTATGAGGACTTGAAACATTTCAGACGAAAAAAAAAAGCAACCTTTGTATTGACGTTTTCTGTCATTTTCATTTCAGTCTTTGCATTCAATATATACAGTGGTGTGCAAAATTATTCGAACACTTGACATATCTGAAGAAATTGATATTTAATGCCTTACAATGCTGGTTTACATTTTTCACCTGTATTATTAAGTAGAAAAGTAATTGTTGTGAGCATACATGTAGCTCACATTAGTATCTGCCAGTCTTACCATCTTTTTTTTAATCAAACTTTACTCTAATATTTGGTGTTTCCACCCTTGGCAGCAATCACTGCGGCACATCTTTCGGGCATAGTGTCTATATATTTCCTGAGAGTTTCTACACTAATGCTGTTCCAAGTCTTCTGAAGTTCATTCCAGAGGGTTTCGTTTGAATTTACATTGGTATATTAATTGCCATTTCATCACAAACAACTAAAGTACCTAAAATATGCCAAGTGTTCGAATAATTTTGCACACCACTGTACCTTTAAAGTTGAAAGTGCTTTCTTGCACTTGAAGTTTAATTGCATTTTATCTGACTGAGGTTCATGTTTCACCTTATTGTCTGTTTTTGTCCCGTAATATTAATATTTTGCACTGGAGCAAAAAAAAGTCCCTAACTTTTGTGCAAAAAAGAAATTATTTCACACAAGTTTACTGTAGACATTTTTATTTTTTCCCAAATCTGTTGGCAGTCAGTTTGATAATTACCGAAAAGTATGCAACAAGATACGTGTAGGCCTGCATGTACAAGTGTATGTTATTGGGCAGCAAATGAAATTAAGAAGTCAAAAATGGATTTATACTACTATTGTGTTACAGTACAGGCATGCAACTTTTCCTCGGATCAGCTGATTTCCTCGTTTTTCACTTCACACTTATGCCATTGAAAATTGAAAAACACTGTACAAAGCCTTGTAAAGATTTGAATTTCCTCATTTTTTTTAAATTCCAAGTTGCATGCCTGACAGTAATAATAGGATTGTCGCTTAATTAGGAGCACCAAAGCCAACATAATTAGCTTTCCGAAGGCAAATGACAGTGGTACAAGAAACAAACATGTGGGGGACACACAAGCACGCAGGGGTGGACGGAGAAACAGAAAAGAGAGATTAAGGACCGAGGGAGAGTGGCAATAGGTGAACATCAAAGAGAGAAAAGTACCTCAAGTCACATTTTTTGTGTAATACAAAAGTTATATTTTTATCACCAAAAATCCTGCATTCTTAACCCTTTGCGTACGGAAGACGCCATATGGCGCCAAAAAAACTGTGGTACCAGGCCGGATGACGCCGTTTGCCGCCGTTTGTGCAGTTTCAATCCATTGTTGAATTATTGTGTATGTTACGCTTGACTGCACAAGCACATTGTGGCCGTTTCGCTTGGCTGCCAGAGCCGCCGCGACGCCCTGACATCTCCCGTTGTCAAGGGGGTTAAACATACATTTTATAATAGAATGAAACTGTCTGAAAGCTTTAAAAGTGTTGACATTTCGAGTTGCAAAAGTTAGACTTAAATCTCCAGTGTTGCTAATAAGTAAGCTTGGCATACATACTGGAAATGTTTTGGAAGATAGTTGAGCACACCTGATCAGAGTATTCGTTTGTTTGTTTGTTTACAGACAAAGGTTTTGCAGTTTGAAGAGGAGAGGAATGCACTATATAGTGCATTGACCCAAGCTCTATCAGCCAATGCCAGTCCCAGTAGCTTGCAGCGAATAACAAAGGTACTGGTAAATATATCTGAATATTATAATATATAATATTTGATTTATATATTTGATATATACTATTATATTTGAATTTAACTGTAAATCACAAATTGTAGGCTGAATTCAAATGTCTGTAGTAAAATATCCATACAATAGAACGCCACTATAATGAACTTCATGGGATCCACAAAAATGTTCACTATTGTGGTTATTCGTCATAGTGGTATGTATTGAATACATCAATTTGGGGCTATGGAGGATGTTTGTTGTAGCCACATGCTCAGTATAGCAATGTTTGTTTTAGGCTATAACAAACATTGCTATAACTTATAGCGAAGTTCTACTGTATTGAGACACTGGCATGATATGCCATTTTTGCTGTAAGGCTTTAAAAAAAAAAAATATGTGTTTCTTTATATTTTAAACGAGAGAAAATAAACAAAATGTAACTGTTATAAAGTGCTCGGGACAAAAAAATATTTAAAACATACGAACTAAAACTTTAAAAAAAAATTTTTTATTAATGAATATTTAACAAGTTCAAATCTGGCGGAGGAGTGTTTGCCAGGAATCTTAAACTCTATGGACTTGCAGCACTCATCAGATGCCTTTAAAAGTCTCAAATATTCAGGTAATTAGGTAAACATTTTTGGACGATGTTGGGCCATAGGTTTACAACTGAAAAACTGCCTCATAAAAACAAATCATATTTTGCTGTAGCTCGCGGTACATGTTCCAAATCCTAGCAAGTTTCATGTTCATTATGTAATGCTTAAAATCCAGTCTTGTTGACTTGACTTGCTGACTCGGACTCGAGTCAGACTCGGGTCGCGATTTTTTTGACTTGAGACTTGACTTGACTTCGGAAAAAAAATGACTTGGGACTTGACTTGACTTGGAGGAACTTGACCTGCTGACATTAACACTTTTGTTAAAACAAACACAACTTTTGGGCGTATGTACATATCAGTTGGAAAAAATGTCAAGCCTACGGCGCATAGCGAGCTGGGTGTCCAGTACATGTACGTATGTGGGGCTGCAGCACTGGACGATTGCATGGAGGAGCAATCGTCAAGATGGCATGCCAGGTTGATTTTGTACAGTGCATGCGTGCCGGCCTCTGCGTACTCATTTGTCATTGGAATTTGAATTTACTATGTGCAACAATTGACTTGAGACTTGGTACTTGACTTGAACAAAATTGACTCGGGACTTGACTTGACTTGGACAAATTGAATTGGGACTTGACTTGACTTGTGAACATTTGACTTGTGGTTCGACTTGACTTGAGAAAAAATGACGTGGTTAACAACACTGTTAAAATACCAAAAGTCATACAGCAGTTGTAATTTTAGCTTTGCAGTAAAAGAGATCTCATTTCCTGTGCCTTCTCTGCAGTTCTCATCCGAGCCCTCATCTGTGGCTGTCCAAGTGAAAGACACTCTCCAGGGACTGGTAGCAGAAAGGATTAATCTCCATTCACAGCTCGCAGATGAGCGGCAAAAGAGTGGATCGGCTGACCAACTCAGGTAAATGTCGTCTGCAGTGAGATGTAAATGTGACCCGCTCTCCAAAAAAATGGTACTATGTTGCACTATGCTAAAACACAAAGCTGTTCCATGTGAAGAGATGACCAAATCTTCATATCAGTGATTTTTAATTTTTTTTGTTGGTTTGTTGGCTTCTGTTGTTTCTAGATTTTTAAATTGATTTTTAAAAAATGTTTAATATTGATGAATATATTAAAGATGCGAAAACAAATGTTGCTTCGATCTCATTTCTTTCCACTTGCTACGTTTAAAGGGCTATATCTCTAAATGCACCTGTTAAATTGGAAAAATATGAGTATGCAAATGTCACGATATCTCGAGAACACAAAATGCCACAGGGGTCAAACCTACACCAAATTAAAGCTTTAGGATGTGACAAATTCACCTGTGTATATAAGTCATTTTTTTCAAATGTTGTGAGATAATACTCATTTTTTTTTGTAGAGCTGGTCACAAATAAAGCCATATCATATGAGAGACCAAATCTTTGTTCCTTTATTTGGGGTGTTGGTAGTCGTCGAAGTTAGTGGGATGCAACTGAAGTTATTTTTCACGCTTTCTAGCCACACAACTACCACAAACTTTTCCTTTTTTTTTCAAACGATTATCTTTGTTTCCTCCAGTTCTGAGTTGCAGGCAAATTTACAGGCTGCCCAGGAACGTTTCGGGGTTGAGACGAGAGAGCACCAGAGCCGTGTCCAGTCACTGGTAAGGCTCCTTCTTCAAATAACTCGGGTCTAGAAATTTGCACTGGGTGATTTGGGCCAAGTCCAACCGGGCTGAGATTGTTCAGGATTTGTGGTGAGATGTCTTTTAGATTTTCGGAAGATTTTTTTGGTCCCTAAATAGAGGTCATTTCATTCTGAAATGACCTCTGTAACCCGATAGTCTTCTTTTCATTCTAATGACCCTATTTTTGCCCATTTTGAACCGTTTCTTTTGTTACAGAATGCAGTTTCTTTGAGCAATTCTCAGCAAGGCCATACAAATCTTCAAATCTTTTGTGGATTTTGTTGGTTTTCCTCAAATCTCACCTCTGGTCTAATAATTTAAACATTGATGTAGAGGACTCTGAGACCAGTCGGGTGCTGATTTTTCTTTCAGATTTTCTCAGATTTCTCACTTTGTTTCTCTTTATTTTATACCCTCCACGAGGTGTTTCACACTTTGAACAAATGAATCTGCCTTGTTAATTTAATTAATTGGACACATTTTCAATGATAAACAAGTCCAAACATCATAAACAAGTCCAGACTCCAATTGTAAAATGCAGGGTGAGTGCAGAAACTGCACCCGAATGTTTTCCTGTAAACTTTTAACGATATGTGATGCGATCAAGCAAAATCAGTCTGAAGTAGGCCCTGGGTCAATTTTGGGATTTTTACACATTCATTTGTAGCGTACTTCAAGCTCCATATTAGTGAAATAAACCCCATGTGAATACGACCTTTGGTTAAAAAGTTACAAATATTTGAACACCGGCACATCAAAAAGAAAGAAACTGAGAAAATCAAGACCCTCATTGTTAAAATCACATCCGCCTAATCCTCCTGTCCATTTTGAGCAGGCATCACATCCAAGGGTTTTACCGAGTAAATTCTAACGAAAGGGAATACAGTTTGGAAATGACATGAACCACACTGCCCTATTGAAAGAAACTAAGATCACTAAAATGAGCTTTTGCTGTTTCCAACGCAGCCTCATGATCCGTAAACATATTCACCCAAGGCCCGATTGATGAATCTGTCGCACATCCGTGGCCACATTCACGAATTCATCCCTCCTCACCTGCAGTTATTATACCCCATTGGCCAATCACCACACACCTCACTAACGGGCTGGTTTTCATCACAGGGGTTAACATCGTCAACCCCGATGGCTCCCTGAGGACGACACGGCTTGTCAGACTGTTGACAGTCCACGGAAAAACCTACCAGAACAAATTTACCCGTCTTCCCAACGCCTCGGCTTCACAGTCAATATTCCAACGGCGACTGCCGATATACATATCCCCATGAATTATATATCTGCATGGGGGCTTTACGTTTAGGTCCCATCAATTAGAGTTAATGGCACGTGGGCTTTCTTCATGTCATTGGGCCCGTCTCAAAAAGCTCCTTCTTGTCATGTTGCATCTTAATCCCAAAATTAGAGAGGCACAAAATGTTACTAAATGAGAATGGTTCTCAAAGATATTCTGCTCAAATATCAATGCTTTTGAACTGTGTATAAACCATGAAGGCATTCCCAGTTTGAAATTCTTCTTTTGCACTATTCAAAATGTTAATGCTATTTTCTGACATGCAAGGGCACTGTGGCTATGGTATCAATCAAGGTACTCACTGTACAGTTTAGGCGCATATAATACCAAAAAGAAAGATGTCAAAATTTGACTAATTCTAGCAGTATATACATGTTCATCAAATGTGTTTATTGATTGGCTACTAAACACTCCGATAAAGCGGAAACACAAACATTTAGAAAATTGACCATGAAAAAAACTTTAAAAGTGATAACAAAATCCTACAGTTTTTATGGATGGAATTAGATTCGCCCCCCCCCCCCCCCCCAAGATTTTTTTGTGTCTCAGTGTTTGTTTTTTTTCATGCTGAGTTTTTCCTAACCTTTTTGGCTGTTGTGTAACTGTAAGGCACATTTTGACACCAAATTTATAAAAGTCGAGAGTACCGTTGTAGCACAATGCAATTTTTCCCCCTGAAAAACATGCTCTTTAAGACTTAATTCTGATTCTAAAGTGAGTTTAATAATGGACAATCAGAAGTTATGTGAGGTTTATCTTCTGCTGTTTAAAGCAGAAAGAAAACAGCTCTTGTTGGATTTGGAAATCCATATCTCTTATTAAAATCAGAATGCCGACTCAAAATGTTTGCAGGTGAAATTTCCAGAGCCTCATCTTCATGTGTACATTTTGGAGAATTTTGTTAGCTGAGAGGTGAGTATATATAGTTGACCTGAAACTTTGCAACAAACTTTGGACAAAGTCTCACCCACAGTTCTCCCGCTGCGTTCTAATTTGTTTATTACCCTGTCGTTATTTTGTGGCGCCCCCTCTCCCCCCTCCTCATCAAACTTTCATGTGACGTCTTGCCTTCGTCTCACTACTTCACGCCTTCCACGGAATGACACACGGCCCTGACAAGTGACAAGTCTTTTCCTCTTCATCAACGCCACTTAGAATGAGAAATCATCAAATAGTTATGACCGTTGCGGATATGTAGAGCATCTTGCAGTGTTGCTGAAGACTTTTACAACATGATGATTCAGGCTTTATAACAAATTCACAACACACCAAAGATATGTTCTTAAAGGCAGTGTACATGATTGGTCATTGTTGCATTTTTCCGAAATGGGCGGATTTGGGGGTTAGTATTTTATAGGAAATATCGTTCCACTGACCTGTTCAAAGTTTTGCGTTGTTGGATGGCGAAAAAAACGAGAGAAAACGGCGCTCGTTTTTAACCGTCTGGCGGATGATAGCCTTTAGTCAAGGCGCGCGTGGCTACCTGGACGCGTCCCGAATGCCAGCATGTCCGGGGCGCGCCACTCTTCCGGGTAGCCACGCCCGCCTTGACTAAAGGCTACATGGCAGTTTTCCCAACGATTTACAGCTGGAAATCGTTGGAAAGCGATATAAATTTCCACTTTTCTTGACAACGACAGCACACCTGGTGCCATCATTTCACAGGATGATTAAGACTACTATTAACTTACAGTCTAGTAAAGGTATTTCGTAATAATTCAGTAAAAAACAAATTGGAGGATTACCAATCGTGTACACTACCTTTAACCCCTTGTGTCCGGCTATCATTGATGGAGGACTGGTATGCCAAGGACGGGCTTCGCAGAGAAGTGTAAATGAATACAATAGGTACCACACTGAATAGAGTGGTCCTGTTCATCGTACTTAGAGCCCCCTCTTTCGTGTGAATGAAAGCTTTGTTTGAAAAAAAAGCTCCATCTGTTCCTTACACTCCCATTCAAGAACAATATAGTTGAAACATGAATGGATTGAGTATGCACAGAAATGCTCGTATGGACGACAACCGGCCAGGTGGTCTTTTTCAAATCGCAGCTATGGCCATCGTCTGTATTCAGGAGGGTAACCCAGTGGATGTAATAGTTTCATTGTGTTATTTAATATTGTTGATTTCTCCAATGTGTAAGGATTTCGGCTCATATCTTTCTTGAATCCAGCAAAATCCAACGCAGTACAGTAACTCATTGCGCACTTTCTGTACTTAACCGGTTGAGTACGGTTATTTATAGTGAGGTGCCGGGGTGCCGGGTCGGCCTGTGCAGCCAAGCCAAACGGACACAAGAGGCTTGTGCAGCCAAGCGTAACATACACAATAATCCAACAATGGATTGGAAATGCAGAAAATGGCTTGTATGGACGTCATCCGGCCTGGTGGCAATTTTTGTTTTTTTGCGTCAAAAGACGTCATCCGGCTTCAGGAATCAAGAGACAAGAAATAGGGTGTCCCCCCCAAAAAACGTAACCAACAAAGAAAGGGACAATATGACCAAGCTGTGGACATACTGACCGTTATGGTTTTATCATGAACTAGGGGAAGTAAGCTTTCCATTGATATCTTAGATGCATTTCTCTGATCATACATCACTGACTTCCATTGTCTTGAAAATGGTATGTAAAAACTAAGGTGCGACAGTTTGGTGTATAACTTTATAAACACATCCAGACAAAAGACGATCGAGATCAATTGTGAAAACATTATGAAAACATGATTAAACTGGTATGGAAACACAATTTACTTAACACAACTTAATTTACAACCCAACCTAACCATCAGGATACCCAGGCCAAGCCAACAATTGGGAACTGATTTCACAAGTTGTCCCAGGAAGATTTTTACATCACCATTTTCAGGATAATGGAAGTCAATGATGCACGACCAGAGAAATGATATCACTGGAAGATATCAGTGGAAGGCTTATTAAATTAGATGAATTGATGACCTTAAATTTATTATCTGAACTTGAACGCAGGGGGTAATGCACAACCGGATTATTTCATCCAAACTAGATTTTAAGTATTGTCCAATTTGTTTTATTGTCTTTACAGGAAAACTCCATTGAGCAATTAAATAGAGAGTTGGCATCATTACAAGACAACAACCAAGGTGCTTTACAAGTCAAAGAACATCTTCTCCAAGAGGTAACTTTCTCTCCTCCTCACCACTCCCACATTCTACCCTCCAAACACCAAACTCTTGCCGAAAGTTTCATAACCATCACAGCATTTCTTTCTCCTGTTTCTAACATCACCACAACACCGAATTGAGCATTTTATACCTGATCCACACCTTTTTTTTTCCCAGAGCCGAAATGTCAAACTTACATCATCGCCGCCTGGGATTTTTCCTTCCCCGTGTCAACAAAACTGACACGTAAAAATCACAGGCCTTCCGCCCTCAGAGACACACAACCTGATTGATCAAAATACACATCTTGTCACTGACAACCTGCGAGTATCCCATGAGAATCGAGGCTTGTTCTGCCTCCTACCATCCCCCAGCATTTATCGGATCAAACAGCAATATCAGTCGTCTCTCCTGTGACTTTTTTTTTTTAGTTATAATACCGTCTGATTTACAACAGAGTTTGTCTTGAACAGCATGGGAAATGTAAAGATCTAGCTCTTCGGCTTAATGCACTTCAGGGTAAACATCGTTATCCGGTTGAGTGTCAAGTGGGCGGTTAGGTTGGTTTTATCAACTTTCCTTGTCGTCCACCTCTGGTGATGTTCGATTTCCTGGCCAGGAGCACTATGCACATTTGGTTTTGAGTCACCTGATTGAAGGGGTTTGTCCAGGAATAATGGTTCTCTGGAGTTTTCCTCACGCAACTAAATCAGAAAATTCCTTTTTTCTCGATCAAATGCTGCGACCTGTGGGAGACCAGTGCTAATAATGCTAATGCACTGACGGGCTGATCCACAAAAACAAATATATAAAAAATATAAAATGTTGGTTACTTTTTACATTGAAATCACCCCATACAAGGTAAGGTTACGGTTTAGAGGTGGTAGGCTTGGCGAGATTATGAATTGCCAACCCTACCACCCTTACGGTTTTCCTAGGCCCAGATCTATTATCCCAATTTTCAGACCTGTAGACCTAGGCAGGGTACCTTCCTCCTTCGGTAAGACCAACTCGCCTACCCCAGTGAAGTTCATCAGTGCTGTTTGAAGTATGAACCGTAAGTTAAATGTGAAATTATTCAGGTGGTGTTTTTTTTTTTCCTTCTGGTAGGTCAATCTTGCCGTTGATGGGATGTCGGAGGAGACAGGAAAACTCCATCAAGAACTCGCCCAGGCTAAGGTCGGCATGGGGAATATATTTGATGTATCAGGATGTAAATTTTACACAATTAGGATAAAATTCCTGACAGGGAAATTGTACTCTTCATTTATTACCCCGTGGGTCCGGATGTTAATGATGGAATGGCAGGTCGAAAAGTCCGACCAGCCGGGCATAAACGCGAACGACAGGTGCCACACTGAATAGAGTGGTCCTATTCATTGCACTCAGACCCCCCCTCTTTCGTGTGAATAAAAGCTTTGTTTGAAAAAAGCTCCATCTATTCATTACACTCCCATTCAAGAACAATATAGTTGAATAATGAATGGATTGTGTATGAGCAGGAATGCGGCTATTTACATCAACCGGCTCAGGTGTCTTGCCTCACACTGCGGCTATGGCTACAAGGGTTAATGAATAGCAATATTAAAGCCATTTGCGAGTTAACTTTGAATAACATCTGGTACACTGACTTGCTCCAAATGCTTGGCACATTTTAACTTTGAATTCTCCAGACCAAAGACACTGTTGCTATATCACATGATTCGGGGCAAGCTCTTGCATAGCTACGTAAGAGATGCTTAGCACCAATACATTGTTCACAATGGGTGAGAATGGCACAAAGACACCAGACCATTCCGGAGCTGGGGGTTGCTAGCATAAGGCTTGCCCCGAATCACGTGATATAGTAACAGTCTCTTTGGTCTGGAGAATTCAAAGTTAAAATGTGCCAAGCATTTTGAGCACGTCAGTGTACCAGATGTTATTCAAATTTAACTCGCAAATGGATTATTGAAATGTAAGTGTTCATTAGAGTGGTAACCAGTCGTCTGCTTTGTCTAATTTCTCAGCTTGAGATAACCAGTCTAGGGCAGGACAAACAGTACTTGACGGAGGAGAATAGACGGCTGATGGAACGCATCTCGGCAGTGGAACAGCAACAGGTACAAACTGTGATTCATAAATACCCGAGACGGTTTCACTGTTCCTCATTGGTCATTTGGGGGTGTTTAAACCTTTGTTTAAACACAGTTGTTTAAGCTCTTGTGTCTGGTTGTTATTCATGGGGGGCTGATGCCAAGAATAAGCATGTCATAGCCAGGCATAAACACAAACAATAGGTACCACACTGAATAGAGTGGTCCTATTCATCGCACTTTGGAGCCTCCCTTTTGTGTTAATGTGACCCGCTCTGCAAAAAGGGCACTTATGTTGCAAAATTTGAAAATAGTGTTTTATATATAGCTGGAAAGGCCATTTTATAAGCTTTCATATGGTATATGTCTGACTCAGACATATACCATATGAAAGCGTATAAAATGGCCTTTCCAGCTATATATAAAACACTATTTTCTGAGGTCTCTAGCATTTTGCAATCACAAGATATTTGGAAATTTGCATGTTTGTTTTCAGGAATTTCTTGAAATGACTTAAGGAGAAACAAGCCATTTAAAAATAACAAAAAACAAAGCAATAGATGGAAGCACTCGACAAAAACACATTCTTTTTCTAACTTTATTCACTGAAATCAAAGATTTTGGTTTATGAAATAGAATAATATAGGTATCAAAGATGCAAAAAATTCCCTTCCTTAAAAATCACTTGTTTGAAGAATTGTCCCCCTCTTCACATAGAACGGCCCATTACGCGTAAAAGCATACAGCGACTTATGTGCCCTTTTTGCAGAGCAGGTCACAAATGAAAGCTTTGTTTGAAAAAGCTCCTTCTATTCATTACACTCCCATTTAAGAACAGTGCAGTTGAAACATGAATGGATAGAATACGTACAGGAATGCATCTATAGATGTCAACCAGCCAGGTGGTCTTTTCCCAAACCGCGGCTTTGGCCGATGTTCGTATTCAGGAGGTTAATAGCTGACGTTATACCCCCCCCCCCAGGACACACACCAGAAGGTCCAGTCAACCATGGCAGATCTACTGGAAAGTAAGAACCGACTTGCCTATGACAAGGGACGGCTTCAGAGTCGCGTGGACCAGCTCCAGAGGGAGCTAGAATCCCTGGCCGGCGCTCGGACAAACGGACTCCAACTCGAGAAGACCAACGCTGCAATGCAGACGCAGTACTCCAAGGTACGAGCATTTGTCGTACAGCAGGCCATGTTAGAAAGCAACCACTCCGCTCAAAACGAAACAGATCAATTGAATTTTGGGTGATTACCTAGACTGAGTTTCATACGTTGCATTGCATCAACGTCTGATATTTATGGACGTGCTAATTTATGCGACCCCGCACGCCAGCCAGTCGGAGTGGACTTTGCAAACTTGTGACGTCATTTCGATCAGAAATGTGGACAAAGGTACTGATTGGTTGATAGGTGTCAGCTGACCCCTTTTCTCTGTATTCATCATGGCGGCCTCCACGGAGCGAGAGTCTGTGTTTGCCGAAGGTCCAAAAAACGAGCAGGATGATTGGTCAAAATCAAGAGGTGAAGAGGCAGTTATCTTGCATAATGAATCGCCGGATCTGCACACATATTATAGACGCTCGTCGCGTTGCACGAGCGGCTATTCCATAGGTTTAGCTACACCATACCTTCACCTGAAATTCACTGAAATGCATTTTCCAGAATTAATTTCCCTTTTTTTTTTTACAGGCTACAAGCGAGTTAAGTTCAGTCAAAGTTACCGTACATCGACTTGAAAGCAAGTTACGGCAGGTAAATTTAGCATAAATTGCTTGTTTATGATAAACAACAGACAGATGCATTTTAAGAAGAGAACTAGAGGTCTATGTTTTTAAGAACATAGGGCTTTTCCATATGTTTTTATGATGTTATTTCGAATTTTGTAAACTAGTGACAAATCTACCTAACCACCAAGTTTCATGACGATTAGACATGGTCTACCCTTATATGTCTTTCAAGAAATCATGCCTTTGATGACGTCATTATGATCTCAGAAATTTTTCGCATTTATATAAAAGAATGTACGAGCTAACAAAGCTATTACAAAAAGAATTTTGAATTTAACATATGTTCTGTTGATGAGATATGGTTTTAAGAATCTTTAATGTTAAAACTTTGAAATTACTATAAAAATCATATGATGACGTCATTATGACGTCACCTCAATTTTTATTTATAACGTACTTGTCTAGCAACATACCAGGTTTGAATGCAATTGGACTTACGGTTCTCTTGATATGGGCCTTGAAAAATGCGCCTTTAAGATGACATCACGTGACACATAATGACGTCATCATGATGTCACTTTTCGGCACACAATTTCAGATTAGGGTCTATGTTTGTATTAAGTTTGAATAAGATCTGATGTTGTTTAGTGACTAAAGTGCCGTAGACAAAATTCGTGTTTAAGAAGAAACCAAAAAAGTGGGTATTGTGTAGTTTAGGATTTGTGTATTAATTGTGTTCATGTTAGCTCCTGGAGTATTTGATTATTCCAAAAGCCTTTTTTGTCACTAAAGTAGACTTCTCTGAATCCCAATGACACATGCTTTTGTGATTTGGAAAGGTTTTTAAGGCGGAAAATATGATTTTCCACCCGTTGTGTCATGTTTTGGCTCGGTCAATTTCGAACCATCTCCTACTCTCCCACCAGTTATATATCCGTGTGAAGCTGGGTATTGTGCAATCATGTGTTTTTGACCTCTGAGCTAACGATTTCATTCAAAAAAAAACCTGGAGATGTTCTTGGACGTGGCCCTTTGTTCTGAATGTGGCAAAACGAACAATTTTCAAGTAGATTGTGTTCATGCCTGGGCGAAAGTGTACTAAACTACACAATCGCGCGAACAGAACAAAAACCAAGGCTTTGCTGCTGTAGCGGAAAAGCCGAAAATTTTGCGTCTGTTGTAAACATACGCATGGCTTTTCCGTTTTCTTTTTTTCTTTAACATAAATTATCAGAAGGTCTATGTCTTTGCTATGTTTAAGATCTGAGATTATTTTATGATTCACATTTCGTACTCCATACTTGACCTTTAAGTTCATGTTACATGACACGTGATGACGTCATCATGACGTCACGTTTCGGCATACATTTTCAGCTTAGGGTCTCTGTTTGTGTTAAGCCTGATTAAGATCTGATGTTGTTTAGTGACCAAAGTGTCCCGTACAAAATTCGTGTACAAAGTCTATGGGATTTGGGATAGAACTAAAATAATCATAGAAAATCAGCCGATGATGTCATCATGACGTCACCTCGGATTTAACATGCTAGTAGCACTATCTACCTACACACTAATTTTTATGACGATCGTCCCTACCCTTATATGTGTTTCAAAAAAGCATATTTTTGATGACGTCATGATGACGTCACACATTTTTCACATTGATGTGAAAGAATATAGGAGCTAACAAAGCTATTACAAAAAGAATTTTGAATTTAGCGTGTTCTGTTGATGAGATATGGCTTTAGGAAACTTTGAAGTTCAAAAACTTTAATATTACTGTAAAACTGTATGATGACGTCATCATGACGTCACCTCAATTTTTATCTATAACACGAGCTACCATACCAACATACCTGGTTTGAAGGCAATCGGACCTACCGTTCTCTAGATATGGGCCCTTGAAAAATGCACCTTTAAGATGACGTCACATGACACGTGATGACGTCATCATGACGTCACGTTTCGGCATACATTTTCAGCTTAGGGTCTCTGTTTGTGTTAAGCCTGATTAAGATCTGATGTTGCTTAGTGACCAAAGTGTCCCGTACAAAATTCGTGTACAAAGTCTATGGGATTTGGGATAGAACTAAAATAATCATAGAAAATCAGCCGATGACGTCATCATGACGTCACCTCGGATTTAACATGCTAGTAGCACTATCTACCTGCACACTAATTTTTATAACGATCGTCCCTACCCTTATATGTGTTTCAAAAAAGCATATTTTTGATGACGTCATGATGACGTCACACATTTTTCACATTTATGTGAAAGAATATAGGAGCTAACAAAGCTATTACAAAAAGAATTTTGAATTTAGCATGTTCTGTTGATGAGTTATGGCTTTAAGAAACTTTGAAGTTCAAAAACTTTAATATTACTGTAAAATCGTATGATGACGTCATCATGACATCACCTCAATTTTCATCTATAACACGATCTACCATACCAACATACCTGGTTTGAAGGCAATCGGACGTACCGTTCTCTAGATATGGGCCCTTGAAAAATGCACCTTTAAGATGACGTCACATGACACGTGATGACGTCATCATGACGTCACGTTTCGGCATACATTTTCAGCTTAGGGTCTCTGTTTGTGTTAAGCCTGATTAAGATCTGATGTTGCTTAGTGACCAAAGTGTCCCGTACAAAATTCGTGTACAAAGTCTATGGGATTTGGGATAGAACTAAAATAATCATAGAAAATCAGCCGATGACGTCATCATGACGTCACCTCGGATTTAACATGCTAGTAGCACTATCTACCTGCACACTAATTTTTATAACGATCGTCCCTACCCTTATATGTGTTTCAAAAAAGCATATTTTTGATGACGTCATGATGACGTCACACATTTTTCACATTTATGTGAAAGAATATAGGAGCTAACAAAGCTATTACAAAAAGAATTTTGAATTTAGCATGTTCTGTTGATGAGTTATGGCTTTAAGAAACTTTGAAGTTCAAAAACTTTAATATTACTGTAAAATCGTATGATGACGTCATCATGACGTCACCTCAATTTTCATCTATAACACGATCTACCATACCAACATACCTGGTTTGAAGGCAATCGGACGTACCGTTCTCTAGATATGGGCCCTTCCAAAATGCACCTTTAAGATGACGTCACGTGATGACGTCATCATGACGTCACGTTTTGGCATACATTTTCAGCTTAGGGTCCCTGTTTGTGTTAAGTCTGATTAAGATCTGATGTTGTTTAGTGACCAAAGTGTCCCGTACAAAATTCGTGTACAAAGTCTATGGGATTTGGGATAGAACTAAAAATTCATAGAAAATCGTATGATGACGTCATCATGACGTCACCTCAATTTTCATCTATAACACGATCTACCATACCAACATACCTGGTTTGAAGGCAATCGGACCTACCGTTCTCTAGATATGGGCACTTCCAAAATGCACCTTTAAGATGACGTCACATGACACGTGATGACGTCATCATGACGTCACGTTTTGGCATACATTTTCAGCTTAGGGTCCCTGTTTGTGTTAAGTTTGATTAAGATCTGATGTTGTTTAGTGACCAAAGTGTCCCGTACAAAATTCGTGTACAAAGTCTATGGGATTTGGGATAGAACTAAAAATTCATAGAAAATCAGCCGATGACGTCATCATGACGTCACCTCGGATTTAACATCCTAGTAGCATTATCTACCTGCACACTAATTTTTATGACGATCGTCCCTACCCTTATGTGTTTCAAAAAAGCATATTTTTGATGACGTCATGATGACGTCACACATTTTTCACATTTATGTGAAAGAATATAGGAGCTAACAGAGCTATTACAAAAAGAATTTTGAATTTAGCATGTTCTGTTGGTGAGATATGGCTTTAAGAAACTTTAAAGTTCAAAAACTTAAAAATTACTATAAAATCGCATGATGACGTCATCATGACGTCACGTCAATTTTCATCTATAACACGATCTAGCCTACCAACATACCAGGTTTGAAGGAAATTGGATATACCGTTCTCTAGATATGGGCCCTTGAAAAACGCACATTTAGGATGACGTCACGTGACACGTGATGACGTCATCATGACGTCACTCTACGACATACAATTTCAGCTTAGGGTCTACGTTTGAGGTAAGTTTGGTTAGGTTCTGAGGTTTTTTAAGACCTAAAGTGCCGCCGACAAAATTCGTGTACAAAGTCTATGGGATTTTGGTCAGAACTAAAAGAAGAAGAAGAAGAAGAAGAAGAAGAAGAAGAAGAAGAAGAAGAAGAAGAAGAAGAAGAAGAAGAAGAAGAAGAAGAAGAAGAAGAAGAAGAAGAAGAAGAAGAAGAAGAAGAAGAAGAAGAAGAAGAAGAAGAAGAAGAAGAAGAAGAAGAAGAAGAAGAAGAAGAAGAAGAAGAAGAAGAAGAAGAAGAAGAAGAAAAAAAAAAATCAGAACAAAAACAAAGCCTTTTCCGAAGGATTTCGGAAAAGCCAAATATATCCCCTACCCACCTTCACTTTCAACATCGAATATAAATTTTTCTAGAATGTTTGAACATTTCTGAATTTTTGGGAAGATAAAATTGCAAATATTTTCCAGTCTTTAAAAATAAGGATCTCAAAACCCCCTCCAAAAAGAACTGTGGTCAGTAACTGGTATTATATCCACGGGCACTCCAAAGCTCAATTTGAACTTTCAATTTCAACTGAAAGAATCCTTTAGAAACCTCAAGACGAATTTAATAACTTTATATCTCCATTAAAATGTTTGTGGTTGCCATGGTATTTTGACAGGAGCAGGATTTATCCAGCAGGAAAGAGAAGGATTTCACCCTCGCTATCCAGGCTAGAGACGAAGCCTTTCAGGAATGCCAAAGGTTAAAAGGTCAACTCCAGGTCATGGAGGACAGAGAAAAACAAAAGGTAAAATAGCACATGATCAGATCAACTGTCCAATTCTGTGCTTAATTTGACTTATTAATTAACTGATAACAATTCGTAGAGTGAAAATCCTTGAACCTACCACTGTCGGATGACTGTAGCGGTACTCTACCAACTGAGCTACCTTAGCCTACATGTTGGCAGTCTCCCAGTTTTGTAAATATCTTTGTTCAGGTGGCGCTAGTCATGAGCCCATAATGCTGTTTGGCCGGGCATCGTGCCCAAATGCACTGCAAAAACTGTGGTGTTAAATTTACACCACGTGGTGTTTATATTGGGCGAATGGTTCACCAATTACTGGTACTGAAGGTTAACAATAAAAGATGAATTTAGACAATTCTGATGCACGAGTGTCTGGTTTGCCGTCGTTCCCATCGTCATCTCTAAGTTTTTGTTTCCCTCAGGGGGTAAGTTTCCAGAGAAGCCTCGCTGACGCCAAGACTGACCAAGCCAAGATTGCAGCTACCTTACAGGGGGTCATGGCATCCCACAAGCAACTGCAGACGGCTGTAGAGAATCTACAGACGGAACTAGGACGCAAGGACAGCGAACTGTCTTCGCTTAGGTCTGAGAGGTGAGTAAGGAATGACTTAGGAGGGGGAGGAGTTAGTGGGTGTGGGAGCATCAGCATCTATAGATGGCTGTGGAGAATCTACAGACGGAACTAAGGATGCAAGGACAGTGAGACGTTGACAAGGACAGTTGGGCTCTGACAGGACAGGGCTGACGTCGGACATGATATGTAACCTGGCAGCACAAACCGAGCAGCAAGTCACACTATGACTTTCGGGGGCTACCAGATGACACAACAATTTTTTCGCTGAAAAATCATTTTTTGGATTTTAACATTTGACATTTTCAAATCCCTTTTCCATCATTTTTCAAAGCTATAAAATTGAATTCAATCACAAAATATGTTGGGGGTGATTGCTGTTTTGAACTTACATGTAGGTTATAGTGTTTACAAGCTCTAAGCTTTATTCTCTCATAACAAGGGGTCGAGACTCTAATATATTTAAAGAGTTACAGCAGGGCCCAGGAATGAGCTACCACAATACACACTGCATCCAATCAAAGCTTACTGTATGTATTTTCAGGAAATACAATGATCTCATTTTTCAACTTGTGCTGCTTTCTACTTGTATCTTAGTCGTATATTTATTTTACTTAAAGAGGAAAGAAAACCAATTTGCATTTTTCCACTTTAGTGGCTTTTCTGAGAGCTTATGCCTCCCCAAACCTAACAAAGTAGGTTTGAAGAGTTTATGCATGGATTTGGCAATTTTAGAGAAGTTTTACTTTGGAGTCTCTTTCGCTCAGAATCAGAAAAGCTCAGGGTCAACCGCGTGTTTACAATCCAATCGTGTGACGTAGCTGCGTAGAGATGGATGACGTCACTATGCGAGTGCCCATTGTGTTTCTATGCATGCATGTGTGTGTACTATGTGTTGGTTTTGTCCTATTTTTAATGTTCCTGGCGGTGCATTATTGCATGAACGTTGCACTGATGAGTTTTTCATAATTTTTTTAATGGGGTCTTTGTGGAGCAGGAAGCTTATTCGTGTCTTATTCGTCCATATTTTGACACTGAAATTTGGGTTTGGAATTTGTGTGGATGGAGAGATATACCGTACCCTGTGGACAAATGGTGCCGGATATGGGGGAATTCACTTAGCCTTTGATTTGAGTAGCGCTGCTCAACCCTACACAACTGGTAACCTGACCATTATGTGCTATTCGAGGTCAAGATATGTTTACCAGTGAATAGTCTATGGGGGTTTGCTTAAGTACAGGGACAAAGGGGAGAACAATGCCATGTCTCCACAGGGATGCAAAAACACGGAAATGTGGATGGATTTGTGTGTGCGCCGCGAACATAGTCTGGTAACTGCATTGTATCTGTCTCAATGAAATGAATCAAAAAATTAGCTGGCCTGACGTTTCCAACTTAAGCAAGTTCTTTCTCAAAGGCATTTGCCTTTGAGAAAGAACTTGCTTATTAGTTCGAAACGTCAGGCCAGCTATTTTTTTGATTTGTATATTTCAGGTCCAGCAGGTCCAGGTCAGTCAGCAGTTTGCAACAGTTTAATTCATTTTCAATGAAATGAAAACATCACAGTGACGTCGCGATACGTACAGACGTACACATACTTTTATGACACCGGGTCGTCGTGGACAAAATTTTCGCTCTGGAATAATGGCAGAATCTGATGGCTCGTGGGAGGAGTATAGCGTAGATTCTAAAGATTTTCAGCTGCATAATACTTATCAACTGTAATACATTCGAGCTCTGAATAACTCCAAAAATAAGCTAGGAAGGCCGTGAATTCGGCAAAAATTGCCAAGAAAGTACGACCAGCTGACGACGAAAATGTCATAACACACATGTGGATGATAGTGCCAACACGCTGCAGAGACGTGGTGGCCGCGCTGCTGGTCCACTGAGGTCAAGTAAGCGCACACACGTCATAAGGTCATATGCAACATTTGCATCCTTAATGACCTTTGCAGGAATTGAGACCAAACGCTCACTCCAAGGGGCAATTTTAGTCTCTTTTTTTTTCAATGAAATAAATTTTAATCGTTCTTTACCAATTTGTATTCGGTCAGAAGAATATACAAGCTCTCAGAAAAGCCAATAAAGCGGAAAAATGCAACTTAGTTTTCTTTCCTCTTAAATTGTTATTCTTTTTTAAAAGCCCTGCATTTACAATTTGTCAGCTGTTGTATTCTGATCTCTGTCTTGCAGACAAAGCAGACAGAATGCTGTGGAATCGTTACAGAGGGAGGTGAGGAAGTTGACAACAAACCTGGTTACCATGGAAACACTGGAAGGCACCCAGGTGAGGATAAGAGGCGCCCGTTTTGGAGTTGTCATAGAATAGAAAAAAATCAGCGAATACGCTTCATGTATCAAATTCAGGAATTTTGACCCCTTGTAGCTGGACGACGGCCATAGCCACGGGTGTGAGGCAAGACACCTGGGACGGTTGACATGAATAGCCGCATTCCTGCTCATACACAATCCCATTCATTACTCAGCTATATTGTTCTTGAATGGGAGTATAATGAATAGACGGGGCTTTTTTAAACAAACAAATAACAGCCGACCGCAAGAGTTTAAAATGGGTCAGCGTGCTCCTTTTTCCCCCAGCATCTCAAATGACCCCCCATGTCATTATGTTATTATATATTACTATTATATTATTGCATTATGTAAAAAAAAAGTCTCTATTTAACGTGATGATGATTTTTTTTTTTTTTTTTAGCTGGAGAGTTTACGGTCTGAGCTGGACAGGGCTTTAGCAGAGAAGACCAAACTGGGTAACAACATGGATGACTTACTACAGGCCAACGGGAAACTACATGCTACCGTGCAGAGAGTGCAGAACCAGCTGGAAAAACGCAATCATAAATACAAGCTACTTCAGGAGACGAGGTATAGCTTAGGCCGTGTCCGAAATGGGCGTCTAGAGCTACAGCTACGGCTACGTCACGCGTAGTTGTAATGGACGAACACCTAGACAATAGCCCTAGACAAGCGATTCGGACGCAGCCTTAACCTCATGAATCCGGACGACGGCCATTGCTGTGGTTGGAAAAAGACCACATCAGGCATGCAACCTTTCCGCGGATCCGCGGATTTCCGCGTAAAAAAAAATCAGACCTTAAAAAAATCCCACCGTGCTGACCGCAGAATCGTCCACCAACATGACCAATATTGCTAGCGCACATCGTCTGGCTCCGTATTTTGTATACATACATTACATAGAAAGGTGCAGGACACAGACTCCGTACACATTCTGTCGCGTACATGTATACCGGTAGTCTTGCCGTTGTATGAACTAGTCGCTATAGCGCCCTCAATCGACTATAGACTGATAGTCTGGTTCCACATTTTTTTCTCGCTTCAATGAATACAATACAATACATCGGGATATGGACACTATACCTACATGTACATGTTTGCACAACGTTAAAGCTTCACGCTAGCGCTACGCGCTCGCATTTTATTTTCCACGTTTTTGGAAATTGAAGAGTTGCATGCCTGCCACCTGGCCGGTTGTCTATATGTACATCCCTGTGCGTACTCTATCCATTATGTCCACTTAAATCCACTATATTGTTTTTGAACAGGGGGTGTAATGAATAGATGGAGCTTTTTTTAAACAAAGCTTTTTATTCACACGAAAGGGGGCTCCAAGTGCGATGAATAGGATCAGTCTATTTAGTGTGGTGCCTATTGTTTGCATTTACGTTTGGCTGCACAGCGCGATCCTGGCATACCAGCCCCCTATCAATGACAGCCGGACGCAAGGGGTTAATAACATTGCACCAATTTCGATGTAGTTTCAGGATAATTGTAGTTCAAGCAAGGTGCTATGTACGTGTAGAGCTGTGCTCAGTTCGCCCCAATTTTAGTCCAAACTTTGATTATTGTCATTTGAGAAATTATAAATAATAATGACGAAAGCTTTTTTGGTCAGTGGTAGCATGTCATCACCTATGTGATTTCCGGCAGACCGTCTTTGTGCTTCAATGCCAACGGGACTAGTGGCAATAGGGCAAACCTTTTTTTTTCCTCTCATGACTGACGTTCTTAGTAGACTGGACCTCCAGTTTAACTGTCGCACACCAGACTAGATTACACTGATCACCTTCGGCTACATAGAAATGCGTAGTGTGGTCTCCCATCCAAGTACTAACTGCAGATAGAGAATCTTACTAAACTTCAATATTGTATCACCGACCTCTTGAATACAGACGATGCCATGGCCGCGATTGATAAAAGGACCACCTGGCTGGTTGTCATCTATACGCGCATTACAGCACATACTCAATCCATTGTTTGTATTACACTTGGTAGCACAAGCCCGGGGTTATGCTTGCACTGAGCTAACTGTCTGTGACATCTCTTGCACATGAAACCTCAGGGAGAAGGAAGCAGCCAGCTTACAAGACCAGCTGAAAGCTTCGGAAGACCGTCTACAATCTACAATAGCAGCCAGGAAGGAAGCCTCCATCAAGAACGCCAGCAAAGAGCTGGGCCACCTCCAACGCACCAACCAGGACCTGACCTCCAGGATTAAAGATCTCTCACAGGCCAACGCAGACCTCCATGGCAAGGCAGCGAGCCTGGAGGAGACTTGCAGCAAGCAGCGAGACAGGATCCGTGGTCAGAAGTCACAGCTTGAGAATTGTACCAGGCTGAGGAAGACCAACACAGAGATGGCAGAGAGGGTAATGGCAGTCTTCAGGACGTCCTTGCATCTGTCCATGCGGACTCCTGATTTATCAGATTCTGTATCCTGTCGAATTCAGGGTGGTTGAAAAAAGTTAACCCAAGTTTAAGGTGATTGTTTGCCCACCTCCTACAATTCCAGAGAATTTGTGTTTACCTAATGTTGTAAAGGAAGCATGCTGAAGACAGAAACTAAGGCTTCAAGTCCAAATTGGGCCGGTATGTATGCCGGCTCCCGGTATGCAAACTGGTTTATTTTAATCCTTCCAAACCGGGTTGGATACCGGCCGAGCCTCTACTGGAAGGCTGGCCCGGTTTGGGAGTCCATTGTGTCCAGTTCCTGGGCCAGGGAACTCCTTCTAAATGCAGACAATGGGGTGACTCTAATCCGCTAATAATCCTCCACGGGTTAACAAAAGGCCCTAAATGTTCGCTCAGTTTCAAAGAGTTTGCTGCTGGAAAGATCTGACTGCCCAGTATTCACACTTCAGTGATCACCTACACATAGGCCTATAGTGTCTGGGCTATCCTGTTCTGATAAACCCCCCATTGTAAACACTCTGCAAAGCCAGGCAGCAGGCTAGCCAAGCTTGACGGCAAGTCTATTAATTAGGGTGGCTTTGAAATGCCGATGAGCAATCGGACTTGTACCTGCCGGGGAGGGGTATAATACCGGCTCAGGTTTAAACCGGCCTGATACCGGGAGCCGGTATGCATACCATCCCAAAGTGGACTTCGGGACTAAAGGTAAGAAGCTCCCGTGGACAAGCCAGTTTTGTACATGCCATCTGTAATGGGCCATATCTTGAGATCCAATTATAGCATTTTTTTTCAGGATTATTTCTAAACACCCTACTCGTCAACACTAGTTAAACACAAATTCGCTGGAATTATAGGAGGTTGGTGAACAATCACCTTAAACTTGGGTTAACTTTTTTGAATAACCATGTAGAAAATCTGTTCCCTAAGGGAAAAAATCCCTTATAACTCGGGCAGTATTCTTGGCAGTACCGCTGGTTTTATTTTTGTAGTCACTGGTAAAACGTGTCAAGTGGCTACAATGATCTCATTCTTGATTTGTGACTACACACAGGTTTTGTCATAGAATACTTTAATACTGACAAAGAGCTAATGATTTCACCACTTAATGTTGATTCTACTGTTTAAAAAGTTTTGATTTCCCTACAAAAGCCTGATGTGCTGCCTCGGCAGAAACAGTGTTACTGCCAGAGCTGCAGTCGAGTCCCTGCAAGTCCTTTCGCAAGTCTAGTCAGAAGTCCTGTTATAGAGTAACAGTCACAAGTAACTGGATGAACAATGACAAAGGAATGCCTTAGTCAAAGCTCATTTGAATAGCTAGTGATTGGGATTAGGACTGGAGGGCTCATGATGGACTTGCCAGGGAATTGCAGGGACTTGTGATGGACTCGACTACAGCTCTGGTTACTGCTAACAGAATCGCCTGTTTAATACAGATGCCCTCCCTTATATAAAAGTCTCATGAATTTTTGTCTTTAACTTAAAGAGATGCGAGTATTATTAAAATTCTTGTTAGGAATATAAAACTAACGTTCCTTCAAAAACATTACTCGGCTTTACTTGACCTAGTCTGTGCACTCGATGTGAATGCCTATGGACGCCTAAATGCTATAGTTAAAAACTTGAGTTTGTTGATTAGGTTTTTTTAATGTATGGAACAATAAAAACATGTTCATTGTGATTATGGACCGGGTGGTTTGATTAAATTTCTACAGATCAAAGATATCAGCCGGCAGCTGTCCGAGATGGAATCTGCGAAGAGAGAGTATGCGCGGAAGAACAGCGAGCAAGCTAAGACGATCTCAAACTTCGTCCAGCAAGTGGCCGGGCTGCAGGCAGACCTACAAGCGATATCGAGCACACAGGCCAGCTTCTCAAAAAGCAGCAGGTAGGTAGAGTCCGCAGAGTTGGAGTCGAGTCCCTGCAAGTCCTTTCACAAGTCCTTTCACAAGTCCAGTCAGAAGTCCTTTCATAAAGCCGGTCACAAGTATTAACTGGATGAACAATGACAAAGGAATGCCTTTGTCAAAGCTCATTTGAATAGCTTGTGATTGGGATTAGGACTGGAGGGCTTGTGATGGACTCGACTACATCTCTGAGAGATTGTTCCTCTATGTCCAAGATCGATTTGGTATCATTGTCATTCAGGAGAACGAATGGGGAATCTTGTCCAGAACTCTCACTGTATTGGACTCAGCGATGGGAGAGTCTTTTACAGGTCCTGGTGTCCTCGAGACACTTTACTGTAATTTCTTGTTTCCACGTAAATATATAATTATGGTTAATTGTTGCTTATTGTTTGGCAACCATCACTGATCTCCCTCAAATAAAAATGTCAATCCTCTGGCTTTGTGGCATTGGTTTATGACTTCTTCGAAACGGAGGGAAAAAACATGACCAACATTAATTGTTAAACGTTTTGTACTCGGTGTTTTCTGGTGTATTCTGGAAAACTTTTGGAAATGTCTGCTGATCTTTGTGTTTTCTGGTGCCAAAAAAAATTAATCTATCTTTAGATTGTTTTATTTCCCTATATGGGGAGTGGGCCGAATCCCGGAAATAGTGCAATAACGAGCCAACCCGTGGCCAGGACGAGGCAAGCCTCTATTCCATGGCCCAGATTCAAAAATCAGTTTAAACCCTTGCGTACGGATGACGCCATATGGCCAGATGACGCCATTGGCCGCCGTTTGTGCAGTTTCAATCCATTGTTGGATTATTGTTTATGTCATGCTTGACTGCACAAACACATTGTAGCGGTTCGATTTGGCTGACAGAACCGCTGCAACACCCCGACGTCTCCCGTAAAATATTCAGACTGCTCAATGAGCAGTGTTTCAGACCTGAAAAGAACAGATACTGTTTTTTTATTTGGGACATAAGAAGGTCCCGGGCAGGTCGACTTTAATACCAAATCACCAAACTACAGTTTGTGGGGTTTCGAGCCCCCCCCTGCCATAAACCAGAATATAACAACACCTAGAATAAAAACCAGCCTAAGAAAAGAAAGTGTCACCGTATGACGAAAGTGTCACCAAACGACGAAAAGATGAGTCCCAATATTAACACTACAGTTTAAAAAGCTTAAAAAGACAAACAGTAAGATTACCAATAAAAAAACAAGGATAAAAATTGAGTAGAAGGACCAAAACATTAAAAACGGCCCGAAAAGTCCACATTACGGTAAAAAACCTGAGACAGTGCACCAACAAGACAAGTTTAGAAAAGTGAAAAATCCCGCTGAAAAAGGACAAAAAGGAGGAAGCAGACAAAGAGGCAGATGCAAAACAAATTTGCAACGGTCAATAAAAAATAAACGATGCTAATCCCGTCTCCCAAACCTCAGTATGGGGATACACCTGTCCCGCCACAGAGAATCCACAAGGGATCCCCTGCAGCGTCAGTGAAGTCTCGATCTTTCCCGGAGACAGGCGCCTTTAGTCCTTGGCCTCAAAAAAGAAAAAAAAGGAAGCTAAAATTGACCCTGACAGACTTAGCATCGACCTACGCTAAATTATTTATAAGAGGCAAAAAAGTCGTTGCAGGAGCTATAAATGTACACATACACGGTTGTCCTTAAAAGAAAGGACAGAGCCGCCCACATCCCAGAGAGAAAGAAATTTGTTTCTCTCTAATCGGAGAAAATCTGCCTCGATGCGCTTTGAAATGAAACTCGTAGAGGAACGAAGAACAGAAAGAGGTTCAACGTGATAGCCGTCAAACAAAGATTGGCAGCGGGATTTCCAAATCTGCCATTTCAAAACGGAGACAATGAACCAAATAAAACGATCGTTTTTATTAGTGGGAATGAATCCCTCTGCAAAAAAGATGGTTGCAGGAGACATAGAAAATGTTGGTCCGCAGACACGAACTCCAATGTACGTGGGCCAATCCCACAGCCAAAGCAAGTGTAACAAGGTTTCTTTGCTATTACAATGAGGCCTGGGGCATTTGCCCCGGCAGAAGCCCCAAGATGAAACACGCTGAGCCGTCTTAACAGCGTTCCATACAATACGCCAGTTTAAGTCACGCAAGAAATGGTCCAGATGTTTGTTTACAATAAAAGGAAAATGGATTGCAGTGTGGCCTATTTCAGTGCGCGGTAGCGCTATTGTAACCGTTTTAAAAAATAGGTTTATAAAGATCTTTGACAGAGAAGGTGTTCCAAATGATATGGTGAACTTTAGACAGTGAGAGATCAAGATTACAGAAGATAGAATAGTTGCGAGGAACCGTCGAGGAGTGATCGAGGACGGCTATTAGAAAAGAGACCAGACGGAAGAAAGCTGCGAAGAGAAATGGAACACCAGAAGAGAGCTAAAAACCTCCAAGGTGGAGTTATTTGTTAAAAAAAGGAGCTAAAACCCTTAATAGAAAGGGCATCAGCTTTAAATCTAATGTTGATTACACCGAGACCACCGCTATCAACAGATTGGCAGACAGTGGTCCGGCGTACTAACTCCGTTTTACCAGACCACAGGAAGGAAAAGATGATTTTATTGATCTTCCTCTCTACGGTGGCTGGCAGAGGATATACTGGAGCTACGTAAAGAAGGTATAAGAAAGAAGAACGGTATTAATAACTAAAACTTTCCCAATAAGGGAAAGAGAACGTTTACTCCAACTGTCCACAGAAGACTGCAATTTAGGAAGACGGTCTTCCCAGTTTTTAGCGGACATATCTCCTTTACCTATCCAAAAACCATTGATTTAAATTGGTTCCTTAGTCCAAGAAATTGGATAAAGATTGCCAAGTTTTTCTTTCCAGTCACCGAGAATGAAACCCTTACACTTGGTGACATTAAGCCTAGAACCACTCGCTCCTTGGAACATGCCGACGATGTTAAATTGTAAATTGTAAATTGTTGCTTCCAGGGATAAAAATCCCCTGAATACCAGGGTCATTGCGGATAGCCGCAGCAAAAGGTTCTATAAAAGAACATAAAGAAGAGGCGACAGGGGGCAACCCTGCCTAACTCCTTTCTGTAAAGAAAAGGATTCAGAAAGAAAACCATTAACAAGAACTTGGCTGTAAATATCAGTATAAAGAATTTTGAGCCAACTGACAAAATTTGGCCCAAAACCAAACTTATTCAAAACTCTAAAAAGAAAAGGCCAATTGACCCGATCAAACGCTTTCTGCTGATCAAGGGAAATATAAAGAGAATTTAAATTCCTCTCTTCAGCATAAAAAAAACTAGATCATGCAAAAGCCGGGCATTGTCATGTATAGATCGTCCTTTGACCCTGCAGGTCTGAAAAGGGCTGATAAATTGTAGATAAAACAGAGAAAAAGGCGGTTACAAACAGTTTTGGCAAGAATTTTGTAATCAACATTTAGCAAAGAAATATGCCTTTTGTTTTGAGGCAATAGGATCACCAGGTTTATCTTAAAGGGTGATAATGCCGGTCCTCTGTGAGCTGGCTAAAACTTTAAGATAAAAAGAGGTATTAAAACACTAAGAAGATCGGGCCCGAGTAGGTCCCAAAAAGCGATATAAAATTCTTTAGGCAAACCGTCGCTTTCAGGGGATTTGCCGCTTAGCATACCCCTTAAAGCAATGTCAAGTTTGTTAAGAGCTAAAGGTTCTTCAAGGTTATTTGTGCTCTCTTCAGAGAGAGTACTGTTAATCTTGTTTAAAAGGAAAGTTTGAAGACTCAACAGTATCATCGGCTCAATAAAGATCAGCATAAAAATCCCTATAAAAATTAACTAACTCATTAGGTGAAGATGAAACAGACCCATCAGGGCGTTTCACACAAGGAATAAAAGAGGCTTTTTTATGGTTAAAATCTGTCTGAAAGAACTGGCTGGAGGGGCGCTCCCCATCGTTCAACTGGTGAATGCGGGAACGCACCATAGCTCCTTCCAAAATAAAATCCTCTAATTCAGAAAGCTGGGCTTTAACTGAATTAAATTCAGCTAAGAGATTTTTATCTGTATTACCTTGATTAAGTACGGAAGTGAGTTCCTCAAGACGAGCAAGAAGACGAGCTTTTTCCCGCTTTTTGTCATGGGAAAGACGGCAAGAATGGGCTATTAATAACTTTTGACTGTGACACTTAACCTCCTCCCACCAGTCAAGCTCGCTATTAAAACCTTCTTGAAGAGTTTGCCAACCCATGTAGGCAGCTCTAAATTCCCGTTGAAAAATAATATCTGATAAAATAGACATGTTACATTTCCAGTAACCGCCACCCCTTTCAGGTAAACACGTAGGTTTAATTTTTAAAATAACGCCATCATGATCAGAGAAATAAACGGGAAGATGAGTAATAGAGCAACACAGAAGATTTTTTGAAATATATAATTGGTCCAGCCGACTATAAATAGTGTTAGAGGCATTTCTCTAGGTAAAATATCTGCCCTGAGGATAGAAATTCCTCCAAGGATCAATGAGTGAAAAAGCAAGACAGAGCGATTTCAGTTCCTCATTACCAATATCACAAGTGACTGAACTAGTGCCAGCCCTGTCTAAAACAGCATCTAAAATGCAATTGAAATTCCCTGCTAAAATTACAGGGCAATTTCCAGAAAGATGGCGGAAGAGGTTGTTAAAGAAATTCTTTTTGCACACAGGGTCGTTCGGCGCATAAATACCAACAAGTTTTATGCGACCAGCTGTCCCTTCCAAACCCACTAACTATTCTGCCCTGAGAATCTGAAGTAAAATCAGAGAAATTTAAAACAGAATGAGGGTTAAAAAGAATGGCGGTACCACAAGAGGAAGGTGAGCCGTAACTGGCAAAAATTTCCCCTTTCCTCTCCGATCTCCAAAGCTGGAGGTCTGCAGGGCAGGAAATGTGACACTCCTGTAGGAAACAGATGTCATAATCAAGACAAAGATTAACAATTTCTGAAGTTTGTGAAAATCACGTATGCCATTCACATTAAGGGTAAAAATGGAAATCATGATGAAAAAGAGAAGGTAAAAATCCTGGAGAAATGCCATAAAAAAGGGTAAAGATAATTAGAGTAGTTCTTTATAAAAATCTACTTGTTCCTTAAGTGCCATGGCAGGATGTTTCCTGGCAATGTGCCGGACCCATCTACCTGGGGAACAGGCTATATAAAGGCACCAGGGAGACTTAAGACGAGAAAGATTAGGATCTCCATGAATACCAGAAACATGTCTAGAAAGCCCAGACCATGAAGAAGATTAGTTTCTTCCTACATTCTTCCTTCAGAAAATACATTTCTTTTCTATTTTTTTCCCTCATGTTCGGTACGAGTCGGTAGTGAGAAAATAAAAATATAACTGACAATGTTTGCGATGATGCACATTGGGGTTGGTCGTAAGCGGACCCTGCTGTTTAATAATCTTGATATCATGATATTGTATCTCAAATTAATCCTAAAATTCTTTTAAACAATGCGGCCTATTAATTTGGCCTTAGTTTAAATAAACAGGTATTTTCTGTGGAATTTTATTAAGTTCTAGTATTAAACAAGGTAACGTTAAACTCTGTTCAACACTCTTTGACTACTTTTAATTACTATACAATTCTTAAACTCTAGTTTCAATCAGATGAATTCCATTTCTGGAGTCGGAATAATCTATTGAAAATTATCAAAGGGGATTAGAATCTGAGCCTAAAGCAGAATGCGTGTAAAGTTTAAATGCCTAAATTCTTTGTTGCGAATAAAGTGGACTCTTCGTCTAACTGGAAATATACGTTCCTGGTGCTCTCCGTTTTCCATCTGCCCTGTTTAGAAATAAGGAACGGGGGAACATTGGCGTTGAAGGCATTGGCATTGGGAACGATGGTTCGGAGAGCATCCAAAACTATTTCACGCATGCGTGTATAGCTAAGTGGATGGGTGGATGGTCTAAGGCCTTTCTTGGTGGCGACAAGCCGGCGGAGAACAGGTAAGGGTGAATCGTCGGGATCGCCTGATGTTGTGAAGTAACGTTCGGCCACTAACACTGGACAAGTTAGTTTAAACGTTCTGGCAATAACGACTTCCGTTCCTTGCCTGAATTGGTCAGATTTGGATTTTCGAAGGTGTATGGTTAGACCTTTTTACAGTCATTTCTATTAATGTTTTTTATGTCGTCGAAACGAAGGAATCCCGCATATAAGATAAAACATACGAACAGAATACGCAGATCTGCCAGTGTCGCAGAGCTGTGCCCGTGTTTGGTATGTAGCTTTGCCAGAATATCCGATGTGATGGGGTCTTTCCGGATAGTTGGTGATGAATTTAGCCTTTTGAAGCCTTGCAGAGCCATCTTTAGCCATACTGCTGTCTGTTGGTGAAGGCAGACCGGCCAAACTGTGCGCCCACTTGATTGATGCTGCGGCAAGCTCAGCGGAGGACTTGGATCCTGTGGTCGACAGATGGGATATGTACAATGCGAAGTGAAACGGGCTGACCAGGAACGTTGTGATGTCCGATTTTGATGAGGCCCAGTTCACCCACTTGGTCCAAGAAGCCTTGTATTTGGTCGTTGTAGATTCAGCCTTGGCCGACATCAAAAGAGACGGGAACGTGGTGCCCGCTAGTACGCGGAGGGATGGGTCGCTGAGGGAGGATGCCCAGTTATAAGAGACCAACAGTACGGTATGTCAGACGAACAAATACGTCTGTACTGTGTTAAAAGTACACCGGTCCCTTCAAAGATCACTGACCCATCAACAACCAACACTTGTACATGTCGTTTCTGTTTCATCCGATACTTAACTCCTTAGTGTGTGCAAATTCCTATTAAAATTGGAGGATTCGGGACTGTTAGGGTTAAAAAAGATTTTTTAGATTCCATTCAAAGGTATTCATTGGTATCGGTCTTGCGCTGAGTGTCAGCGCAGCACGTTTAGTGCTGCTATTCGGTGGCCACGAAAAACTCCCTGTGGAGGAAACGTGGGTGCAGCCCGGGCCCTCAGCGGAGGTGCACTCCCCCTGAAATGAGTGATTATAGGGAATGGGACGGTGTGCGTATCTCGTGTAGCAGGGTGTGTCGCTTGACCGAGAGTGAATGCAAAGAACTAAAGCAGCTCTATTTATGCAGAGATGAATATAAAATGGACATTCCTTATTGGGGAGGGCTATTTACTTCGATAATGCAACATGTTAGCAAGAGCTCAGAAATGGCTTTTTCAACAAAATGGGGATGGGCAAGGCTGGATGCATTTTCTTTGCTATGAATGGAGGTGGGATGGTTATAAACGGGATCTTGTAACCCGAATCCAAAACATCTAAAACAAACTTGCTGGCTTTTAATACAGATCTCCAAAAGGGAACGCACCATTTTAATCTACCTTGAACTCCTTCTGGTGTTTTCCCGTCATCTTGATGCTCCCAATCTCTACAGCTTGTCGACTGCTCTTGGTCCAAGGGGTCCTGGTTGCTGTAGTGCTCGAAGGGATGGGCAGTTTGTGCGGACGTGGCCCTGGAGGCCGCATTGGAAGCAGGTACGGTTGTCGGGATAGAGCCCCCGGTACTGGTAGGGGCGAAAAAGCTGCTGACGAAAAGGAGTAACAGGACGCATTGCAGACGGCGCTGGCTTGGCTTGATAAGGTCTGCTGCTGGGTCGTTTCTTAGGTGCCGGTTTCTTGGATGCGGCTGCTTTTTCGGCTTTTTAAAAATTCTTTTCTCATCGCTAGAGTCTGCGGCTAGAGTATCAGACATGTACTCTCTAACGACGCCCCAGCCAAGCTCCGATCTATCGGCGAGCCGAATTAACGTTTGGCGTTCTTTGATGGTGTTGACTGCCTCTTTAAGATTAAATTTGGCTTGGTCTACATCGAGTGTGTTGATGTTATGCAGAGAAGATTCGACCAGGTTCAGCACTTTCTCGCAATGAGAAAATTGCTGTTGAACGTCGGGGTGTCGACCAGTCTTTGCTTTTTACAAGCAGATTGCCGCCGAGAGGCTGCGATTGTGCCTCACTGTCTGACATGAAGCACGAACATAAAGCGTACTGAAAGGTATTCGTATCTCGTGTAGCAGGGTGTGTCGCTTGACCGAGAGTAAATGCAAAGAACTAAAGCAGCTCTATTTAAGCAGAGATGAATGGACATTCCTTATTGCGTAACGTGTTGAGTGGCACTGCGAAAAGCCGCTGGAGCGTATATCGTAAAAAAAACGAAAAGAAATTCCACAAGGGGCAACGTAACACCCTGCATCTAGCCAGCCTGGGAGTCTTAGTGAGCGAAGGTATTCCCTTACTTTCTGTGACTCTTCCAGGTCGACCCCACAACCGAGGTCATCCAAAGTTTAGTCCTCGTCCTCGGACTCCATGGCAGCGGACGATTCAGATGAAGAGTGGAGAAGCTCCTCCTCTGAAACTGTACCAAAAAGGTCGGCTACAGAAGGTGCAGCCTTCTTGCTTGGGGTTTGTTAGAAAGGAGATCTCGTCCGTTTCGTCGCCCGCTTTTTACGCCGGACCATCCTAAACCCTGCATCATCAACTGGAGCCTTAAAATCTCTACAGGTGGCTCTGTCACAAATCAAAGAGGTGGGACCATTAGTGCCTTTACATGTGGCACACTCTAAAACATTGAAAGAAAGAGGGTTAAGTGATAGTTTACATGAAAAACAAGAAACAGTAGATTGGAAGGGCCTGGCTAGTTTAGAACACTTACTAAATGAGATTGCTGGAAGTTCCGGCTCCTCATCAGTAGCCAGAGGCACAGGATCAGCTCGAGGTGCAGGGTCGACAACAGTGCGGGCCCAGGACTTGTTCGGCCTTACTCTGCTGGAAAATGATTCAGGGCAGGCCCGAAAGCCATGCCCCTCCTCCCCACAAATGGTGCAAATAATACTGTTGGGGCAGTCAGTTGCAACATGCCCCAATTGTAAACATTGAAAACACTTGACTTGCTGACAGTCTTTTGCATAGTGACCCTGTTGGCCAAAACGGGCACATGTTCTTACTTGCCCAGGGTAGGAAATCCAGGCGTTTCTGTCGCCAATCCGAATTACTGTCGGGATGGGAGAGACGACCCTTATTCGGTACCAGGGAAACTTAAGATGAGGAAGAGTAGGATCTCCATGAATACTAGAAATATGTCTGGAAAGCCCAGACCATGAAGAAGATTTAAAGGGGCAACATGACACCTTGCATCTAGCCGGCTCACTAAGTCCCGGGAGTCTTAGTGAGCGAAGGTATTCCCTTACTTTCTGTGACTCTTTCAGGTCGACCCCACAACCAAGGTCATCCGAAGTTGAGTCCTCGTCCTCAGACTCCATGGCAGCGGACGATTCAGAGGAAGAGTGGAGATGCTCCTCCTCTGAATCTGTACCAAAAAGGTCGGCTACAGCCTTTTTGCTTGGGGTTTGTTAGAAAGGAGATCTCGTCCGTTTCCGGCGTCGCCTGCTTTTTACGCTGGACCATCCTAATCCCTGCATCATCAACTGGAGCCTTAAAATCTCCACAGGTGGCTCTGTCACAAATCAAAGAGGGGGGACCATTAGTGCCTTTACATGTGGCACACTCTAAAACATTGAAAGAAAGAGGGTTAAGTGATAGTTTACATGAAAAACAAGAAGTACTAGATGCCCCAATTGTAAACATTGAAAACACTTGACTTGCTTACAGTCCTTTGCATAGTGACCCTGTTGGCCACAACGGGCACATGTTCTTACTTGCCCAGGGTACGAAATCCAAGCGTTTCTGTCGCCAATCTGAATGACTGTAGGGATGAGAGAGACGACTCTTATTCGGTACTGCCGGGTGCCGTTGAAAACCGTCGGGTTGTCTGCATAAGTACAAAATCTACCAGTTATGACTTAACCATATCTAGAAAAAATCTTGCAAACAATGCTGTCGTAAATGGACATAGAAACATACATACATGTAACTGTTACAATAATGACATCACTATATTTGGTGACGGTGCACCCTTCAATACTGGAAATCTTGGGATAAAACTCCCTACAAAGCATGGTCGTTTTCAAAACTATCTCAAACCTGTTACCAGGGATCTGTTGCAAGGCCGCAAGGTGGTCCCTGGCCCGCACTCCGATATCGCCGAGTTTACTGAAAACTGTCCTAACAGTGACTTGTTCATCAAACTTCACTTCAATCGCTTTATCGCGGTGGAAAGAGTTATCCGCCGCCATTTTAGAAGGAATGGAAAGGGGCTATGCTGTAAGGAAAAGACCAGAGGATTAAATACAGTGGTTAAAGATAGACAAAATGGCTGAACCACTAAGTCGACTACAACCCTATGTAAAGGCACAGGCTACAAACTGCTAGTCTGTGCACAAAGAAATAACTTGGGTATATACAAAAGAGTGGCTAGTAAGGAATGTACAGAAGAGCCAAGCTACTTGCTGAGGCTAAATGAAGAAAAGAAAAAAGTAGGACACGGTCTACAACTGCTAGGCCGCGCACTGAAAGGCTCACTGAAGCTTGTTTGTTTGTTTGTTTTTATTTGACAATCTCCACAGATAATTAAAAGACAGAACAATAAATATCAAAATTCTATTAAATATAAAGAAAAAACAAACTGAAAACACATAATCCGAGGGGTTGTTGAGGATGACACAAAAACGCTGCGAGCAGCATATTTCCATTGTGGTCCTCTAACTCATGCAAATACACAAGTTAAGAATACTACAGACATGTAATACAAAATCAAATGCACATGAAATATTACATATTACAAACAAAATTAAGTAGTTAGGACCAACTTCACATTAAAAATATCACACCAGCTGGACAGATCAGACAAAACCACAAAATGACCCTGTCACCCAACAACAAACAATGCCTCCTCTTGACTGTGTAATTCCTCAATATATTGCTTCTTCACAGCCTTCTTAAAATAGATAACGATAAATGTATATTTCTTAAATTTATGGGAAGTTTGTTCCATAGTTTAGCCCCAGTATTAACTCGAAAAGAAATTCCTCCAAGGATCAATGAGTGAAAAAGTAGGACGGAGCGATTTCAGTTCCTCATAATACCAATAATGGATCCGAAGCGCAGGATCCGCCCGAGGCGCAGGGTCGACAACAGTGCGGGCCCAGGACTTGTCCGGCCTTACTCTGCTGGAAAATGATTCAGGGCAGGCCCGAAAGCCATGCCCCTCCTCCCCACAAATGGTGCAAATAGTACTGTTGGGGCAGTCAGTTGCAACATGCCCCAATTGTAAACATTGAAAACACTTGACTTGCTTAGTCTTTTGCATAGTGACCCTGTTGGCCACAACGGGCCCAGGGTACGAAATCTAAGTGTTTCTGTCGCCAATCCGAATTACTGTCGGGATGGGAGAGACGACCCGTATTTATTCGGTACCAAACAAACTTAAGATGAGGAAGAGTAGGATCTCCTTTGATACTAGAAACATGTCTGGAAAGCCCAGACCATGAAGAAGATTTGAAGGGGCATTGTGACACCCTGCATCTAGCCAGCTCACTAAGTTCTGGGAGTCTTAGTGAGCAAAGGTACTCCTTACTTTCTGTGACTCTTCTAGGTCGACCCCACAACCAAGGTCATCCGAAGTTGAGTCCTCGTCCTCAGACTCTATGGCAGCGGACGATTCAGAGGAAGAGTGGAGAAGCTCCTCCTCTGAAACTGTACCAAAGAGGTCGGCTACAGAAGGTGCAGCTTTCTTGCTTGGGGTTTGTTAGAAAGGAGATCTCGTCCGTTTCGTCGCCCGCTTTTTACGCCGGACCATCCTAAACCCTGCATCATCAACTGAAGCCTTAAAATCTCCACAGGTGGCTCTGTCACAAATCAAAGAGGGGGGACCATTAGTGCCTTTACATGTGGCACACTCTAAAACATTGAAAGAAAGAGGGTTAAGTGATAGTTTACATGAAAAACAAGAAGCACTAGATTTGAAAGGCCCGGCTAGTTTATAACACTTACTACATGATTCGTCAAACAATCCACAAGGGAAACTGACTAGGTAAATTTGAATACATTTTCAAAGTGAACAAAGAAACTGGCAGGAGCTGGATTCGACATGCGACATCCTTGCCTGCAGCCGCCAACGCCTGCTTCAGGTCGGCGTACTTGGACTTCTTGGCAGCTACGGCGGTCTTCAAGGCATCCCGGCCATTGTCGAAAGGGCAACACACGTCGATGATGGTGATTTTGTTGCCCTCGACGACCGTGATGTCTGGGCGCTCCCGGGGGTGAGGATCCTCAGGGACATGCTGGTCAGTGAAGATTTGGCCGTGGCGGATGGCGGACTTGATTCTGTCCTGGATCATGTTGTGGCGGCGACGGATGGGAACCATGTTTGGGCGGCAGTTGTTCACGATGTGGGGGAGTGTCTCCGATGGATGACCACAACGATGACACGCTGGGTTGGTTTCTGGTTTCCAGCGTTTCGTAGTTGCATTGGTGGGGAGTGTGTTGAGACGGGCACGGTGAATAAACTGCCAGTCACAGAAACGGATGTAGCTTCCAGTGGTCATCCAAGATGAGCCGTTGATGTAGCTGTCCTTATGAAGGGATTCTGCGACCTTCCCCTGATCTGGAAGGGAGAGAAGCCTCGATGTGTACACTTCCCTTAAGGCAGCCCGAAGAGCAGTGATGATGGACTTGGCAGCAATTACCAGACCAGCTGTTGTTTTCGTGGTCACTGAACCGGAAAAGCTACCACAGATGCCGACCTTAAGACGGCGTGCCGCCCCGCGAGCTCTGGACCAGAGAGTTGACATCTGTTCGCTGTTACCGCTGTTGGAAAGGTCCCCTTCCATTGACCCGGACAGAAACTGGTCAGCCTCCTCCTCCGTTGGTGCCCGATGAATGGTGCGGTGAACCACAGATTTCAGCTGAGTGATGGTGACTTCCCTAGTTGTGTCATCAGATGAAGACAGCATGCGGACGGCCTGTGTAACGGTCTGGATGTCAGCATCAATATTCGGGTCAATGAATCCCAAGCCACCTGCCCGACGATCGGCAAAGATATAGTTGGTTGTGGCTCGGGACGGCAAATTGCAAACCTTCCGCGCTGTCTTTACGAGCTGGCCACGGAGTGTCTTCAGATGTTTTTTCTGACATTCGCCAGCACGCAAGGTGTATGCCGCACATGGCTGAACGAAAGTGCGGATGGCGTCCAACTTTTGCCAAGGAGCAAGAAGGGACGACTTGATACGTATGATGTCATCAGTCATCTTAGTCACCAAGGTTTCAAGGCTGTCGTCTGTGCGGTAGAGGCCAATGGGGAAACCAAGGTATCGGTAGTGCTCTTCCTCCGACAAGGCTGGAATGGCAGTGTCTTGGACGATAAATCGATGCGGCCGAACCTTAGTCCCCCGCCGGCATTCCAGAGACAGGGAAGCACACTTAGCTGGCTTGAACTTAAGGCCGAGCTTGGTGGCCATGATGGATGCAGAGTTGAGCAGGTGCTGCAGACCGCCATCGGACTTGCTGATGATGACCAAGTCATCGGCATAGGCTATTAAAGATAGGAATATCTAGGCCATGCACCCTGGGAGCATGGCGACCCACAGCAGCTGCAGCGTTGACGGCCCGAATGATCAACTCCAAAGTCAAGTTGAAAAGGATTGGGGAGATTGGGCAACCCTGCTTCACACCCGAGTTGATTGAGACTGGATCGGTGTGGCCAGTGGGGGTGATAAAGTCCGTAGAGGCGCCGGTATAGACATCACGAAGGAGGTTAATGAGCCCCTGGGGTGCCCCAATGGAGGCAAGCACAGTGAAGATGGAATCATGAGGGATACTGCCGAAAGCGTTCTGGAGGTCTAACCAGGCAACATAGATTCTTCTGATTCCGGCGAGCATCCTTGACAACTGATGACAACAGGAAAGTGTGTTCGTAACAGCCCTCACCGAGGCGGGCACTCTTCTGCGAATTGCTAATGAGATCATTGTCCAATGCCCAGGTGGTAACACGGTCAGACAAGATCGCCATTAGCAATTTGTAGAGGCAAGACTGGAGAGCAATTGGACGAAAGTTGGCTGGGTCGGAGGAGTCACCCTTCTTATGAATGAGCACTGTTGTTGCAGACTTCCAAGAGGAGGGAACTCTGCCATCACGAAGGCACCGATTGAAAATTGCCATGGTGACACGGAATGCGCCATCGGCTTGTCGAATGTGGCGATACTCCAATCTGTCTCTACCAGGGGCCGAGTTGCTCATCCGGCCAAGACGAGAAGATACCTCACGCTGACTGACTGGGCGGAGGAGGTCATCGGCAGACTCGCGAGCCTCGGTGGAGTTCGGGAACAGGAGAGATGCGTCGACCCCGATGGATTCACTGTCAACTTCACGAGGCGAGAAAACTTCAGTGAAGAAATCAACAAGTGACGACTCACTGCCGGAGAACTTTGTGTCAGAGCCATCCAGGACCGTCCTGATGGCGCGCTTTTTGCTGGTCCGGTACAGCTTTTGAAGACGGCTGGCCTCCTGGACGTTAAATTGTGGGCCACGCCCGGGGCAATGTGGTCGCCGAGGACGGAGATTTGGTTGGTTTCTATGCTAGGCATGACCCTTTGTTGTTGGCCCCACGACCATGAGATGCTGAAGCCTCCTCGAAACGATCACACACAGCTTCAAAGGATTCAAAGTCAGTCGCCTGAGAAATCTGGTCAAGCCAGACATCAGTTATGGACGGCGGTGACGTCGGAGACCGGTGCGGTGGCGTCGGAGACCGGTGCAGTGGCGTCGGAGACCGAGGCGGTGGCGTCGGAGACCGGTGCGGTGGCGTCGGAGACCGGTGCGGTTGCGTCGGAGACCGGGGCGGTGGCGTCGGAGACCGGGGCGGTGGCGTCGGAGACCGGGGCGGTGGCGTCGGAGACCGGGGCGGTGGCGGAGATTGAGGCGGGCAAGGACTGGACACAGCTGACGGAGGATATGGTGGTTGGGAAGAGGCCACGCTTTGAGGATCAGGGGTGCAGGTAGAGGGGGCAGATGCAGCTGCCTTCTTGTGAACCTGGTAGTGGTTTGAAACCCGTCTCCCGGTATCAAACTCTATTGTGCACACAGAGCATCGAAACACGGTAGTGATAGTGGTATTCCGATGAAAACGCTCCTGGTGGCATTTAAGTGTCTGTTGGTTGAAGAAAGACTCTTTGCACAGCAGACATGGCCATTCCTTCGGTAATGGATACAAAAAAGTCTGTGTGACTTCACCAGGAACATCAGGATGGAGATCTTCAGAGTCAGTGGCAGTGTTTTGCCGGTGCGTCCGAGCCATGTGCCGCCGCAAGCCCGAAGCCGTGGAGAATGACTTTGAGCAAACAGCACATGTCGGATCACTGCCCTCACCCATGTTATAGCGCTGTTACGCTAAGCATGCATCCATGGGGTGTTGGGCAAAAACAATAGTTCACGATCAGTGAATATTAAGCTTCGAATCCCGCTCCTGCCAGTTTCTTTGTTCACTTTGAAAACTTACTACATGAGATTGCTGGAAGTTCTGGCTCCTCAGCAGCTGAAGGCACAGGTTCAGCCGAAGGCGCAGGATCCGCCCGAGGCGCAGGGTCGACAATAGTGCGGGGCCAGGACTTGTTCGGCCTTACTCTGCTGGAAAATTATTCAGGACAGGCCCGAAAGCCATGCCTCTCCTCCCCACAAATGGTGCAGATAATACTGTTGGGGCAGTCAGTTGCGACATGCCCCAATTGTAAACATTGAAAACACTTGACTTGCTGACAGTCCTTTGCATAGTGACCCTGTTGGCCACAACGGGCACATGTTCTTACTTGCCCAGGGTACAAAATCCAAGCGTTTCTGTCGCCAATCCGAATTACTGTCGGGATGAGAGAGACGACCCTTATTCAAGTCAAGTCAATCTATATTTATCCCACAAGGGTAATTAAAACAAGCATACAATAAAAACATTAAAAAATGTTAAAACAGTCACATGTACACGTATAGACAATTACGACAATTAACTTTCCTTTAAATGTGGTTAAAGTTAGTCCAATGTAAAACTAAACAATTCAAATTGATGCAATTTAAAATCAACGCTGAAATTTAATAGTATAGTGCTTTATTGCACGTGGTATAAAGGAGGATGGATGTCGGTTTGTGGCCGCATATGGCACCCGCATCCGACCTGACCTTGTGATGATTTGATTTACAAGCCGGTCATGGAGCGGATGATTTCTGTCATCGAGTAGCATAGTGAGCTTGTCGATCACCAGATCCTCATATGCCGCATCCACTAACGGCCGCGATTCCCCAATAATCCTTCCTGCTTCTTTTACAATCTTATCTATGCGGTCCTTGTCACATTGCCTAACATTTCCACCCCAACAAATCAGGCAATAGCGCCAAACACTATGCAACCACAGTGTCGTAGAACGTTGCTAAAATTTGACCATCAACATGAAACGAATTTAGTTTCCTAAGACAGAACATGCGAGAATTAAATTTTTTCACAATGAAATCTACATGTTCATGCCAACTCAACTCCCTGTCAAATATGGTACCCAAATATTTATGTGAAGTAGCACTTTCCACCACACTGCCTTTCAAGATCACAGGTTCTGTTTGGCAATATGACTTCCTATAATCTATAATCATTTATTTTGTTTTAGAGATTTATTCGGCACCAGGAAAACTTAAGATGAGGAAGAGTAGGATCTCCATGGATACTAGAAACATGTCTAGAAAGCCTAGACCGTGAAGAAGATTTGAAGGGGCAATGTGACACCTTGCATCTAGCCGGCTCACTAAGTCCTGGGAGTCTCAGTGAGCGAAGGTATTCCCTTACTTTCTGTGACTCTTCCAGGTCGACCCCACAACCGAGGTCATCCAAAGTTTAGTCCTCGTCCTCGGACTCCATGGCAGAGGACGATTCAGAGGAAGAGTGGAGATGCTCCTAATCTGAATCTGTACCAAAAAGGTCGGCTACAGAAGGTGCAGCCTTCTTGCTTGGGGTTTGTTAGAAAGGAGATCTCGTCCGTTTCATCGCCCGCTTTTTACGCCGGACCATCCTAAACCCTGCATCATCAACTGGAGCCTTAAAATATCTACAGGTGGCTCTGTCACAAATCAAAGAGGGGGGACCATTAGTGCCTTTACATGTGGCACACTGTAAAACATTGAAAGAAAGAGGGTTAGGTGATAGTTTACACTAGATTTGAAGGGCCCGGCTAGTTTATAATACTTACTACATGAGATTGCTGGAAGTTCCGGCTCCTCAGTAGCCCGAGGCGCAGGGTCGACAACAGTGCGGGCCCAGGACTTGTCCAGCCTTACTCTGCTGGAAAATGATTCATAGCAGGCCCGAAAGCCATGCCCCTCCTCCCCACAAATGGTGCAAATAATACTGTACAGTGTTGGATTTTGACACAGATTCAGAACACTTCCCAGTAAAAGTGCCACAGGTGTTAGGGTTAAAATGAGTCCTTATGGGTCAGAACTGTAAGGGTAAAACCAGAGGGGGAAGCGTGGAGATTTATATATGGGGTCAACCCCCCATTCTGTAAATGTTTTGCCTTTGTGTCTCTTTTCTGTTTTAAAACAAATTATGAAAATTGGGCAAGGTTTGTGGTATTTAACATGCCCCAATTGTAAACATTGAAAACACTTGACTTGCTGACAGTCCTTTGCATAGTGACCCTGTTGGCCCCATTGGGCACATGTTCTTACTTGCCCAGGGTACAAAATCCAAGCGTTTCTGTCGCCAATCCGAATTACTGTCGGGATGGGAGAAACGACCCTTATTCGGTACCAGGGAAACTTCAGATGAGGAAGAGTAGGATCTCCATGAATACTAGAAATATGTCTGGAAAGCCAAGACCATGAAGAAGATTTGAAGGGGTAATGTGACACCCTGCATCTAGCCGGCTCACTAAGTTCTGGGAGTTTTAGTGAGCGAAGGTATTCCCTTACTTTCTGTGACTCTTCCAGGTCGACCCCACAACCGAGGTCATCCAAAGTTTAGTCCTCGTCCTCGGACTCCATGGCAGCGGACGATTCAGAGGAAGAGTGGAGATGCCCCTAATCTGAATCTGTACCAAAGAGGTCGGCTACAGAAGGTGCAGCTTTCTTGCTTGGGGTTTGTTAGAAAGGAGATCTCGTCCGTTTCATCGCCCGCTTTTTACGCCGGACCATCCTAAACCCTGCATCATCAACTGGAGCCTTAAAATCTCTACAGGTGGCTCTGTCACAAATCAAAGAGGGGGGACCATTAGTGCCTTTACATGCGGCACACTCTAAAACAATGAAAGAAGGAGGGTTAAGTGATAGTTGACATGAAAAACAAGAAACAGTAGATTGGAAGGGCCTGGCTAGTTTATAACACTTACTACATGAGATTGCTGGAAGTTCCGGCTCCTCAGTAGCGGAAGGCACAGGTTCAGCCGGAGGCGCAGGATCCGCCCGAGGCGCAGGGTCGACAATAGTGCGGGGCCAGGACTTGTTCGGCCTTACTCTGCTGGAAAATGATTCAGGGCAAGCCCGAAAGCCATGCCCCTCCTCCCCACAAATGGTGCAAATAGTACTGTTGGGGCAGTCAGTTGCAACATGCCCCAATTGTAAACATTGAAAACACTTGACTTGCTGACAATCCTTTGCATAGTGACCCTGTTGGCCACAACGGGCACATGTTCTTACTTGCCCAGGGTACAAAATCCAAGCGTTTCTGTCGCTAATCCGAATTACTGTCGGGATGAGAGAGACGACTCTTATTCGGTACTGGCAGGTGCCGTTGAAAACCGTCGGGTTGTCTGCATAAGTACAAAATCTACCAGTTATGAATTAACCATATCTAGAAAAAATCTTGCAAACAATGCTGTCGTGAATGGACATAGAAACATACATAACTGTTACAATAATGACATCATTTCATGCTCCTTCGCTGCGCTCATCCGCGTGAAAAGCAGTTTGATTTGAATGGCCAACATCACAAGTAATAATGCAAGTGAGACAAATAATTGGGATATAACAATTTATTGGAAAGCATGGGAAGAGCCAGTGTAGCATTGAACATGACAAAGAATAAACGGTACTGTGATATGAAGTGGATTACCTCGAAAAAGACAGCGATGAGCAGAAGGTGTGGTATTGAATTTGGCCGAATCATCATAAGCTTCTCGTCGTCTTCGTTTGCGACTCTCAATCTCCTTTAGAGCTTCGTCTTCAGCTGATTTGACGCGTTTCTGCTGTTCTGTTGAAAGGTCGGTGGAAGAATCCTTGTCGTAGTGAGACACGGTGAGCCAACCTGCCTTGCTGTTGCCCGCTATCTCTATTTTCTTTTTTCTCTCATTGATCAGGTTTTTTGCCTCCTGGATAAGATCGATCCACTCGGTCTAGGTAGTCTTTTTTTGGTTATTGCGACTTTGATCCTGTCCAGGATCAATTCCAGTTGACCACAGAACTGAAATTGTTCTACGTTACCAGGTCTTGACAGCTCCTTGGATTCGAGTTTTAGCTCTTTCAGACCAGGATTTTCTTTCGCTTCCGGATGCGATATGCTGTTGAACTTGTGATCGAAATAGTCTCTAAATTTATCAAATAAGATCTATGGGTCGAAGGCTTGGTTCGTTTCTTGATCTGATGCCATGACGCAGTGCGAATTATGCAGAGAAAACGGCGTTGATTCAGTTGTGCACACTTGGCGTGAACTGGTGAAATGTACTTAAGGTGCGGTTTATATAGTCAGTTAATGCAAGAGTGGTTTCACTGAATATTGGAGGTATGAATAGGAGAGCGTGTGGAGCAGCACGGTTTTCAGGCGAAAGCATGCCTTTTGTTGAACAAACAATTCAAAATCTATTTATATTTGGTGACGGTGCACCCTTCATGATACTGGAAACAAAGCATGGTCGTTTTCAAAACTATCTCAAACCTGTTACCAGGGATCGGTTGCAAGGCCGCAAGGTGGTCCCTGGCCTACACTTCGATATCGCCGAGTTTACTGAAAACTGTCCTGGCATTGACTTGTTCGTCAAACTTCACTTCAATCGCTTTATCGCGGTAGAAAGAGTTATCCGCCGCCATTGTAGAAGGAATGGAAAGGGGCTATGCTAAACATTGAAAATACTTGACTTGCTGACAATCCTTTGCATAGTGACCCTGTTGGCCACAACGAGCACATGTTCTTACTTGCCCAGGGTAGGAAATCCAAGCGTTTCTGTCGCCAATTTGAATTACTGTCGGGATGAGAGAGACGACTCTTATTGGGTACTGGCGGGTGCCGTTGAAAACCGTCGGGTTGTCTGCATAAGTACAAAATCTACCAGTTATGACTTGACCATATCTAGAAAAAATCTTGCAAACAATGCTGTCGTGAATGGACATAGAAACATACATAACTGTTACAATAATAACATCATTATATTTGGTGACGGTGCACCCTTCAATACTGGAAATCTTGGGATAAAACTCCCTACAAAGCATGGTCGTTTTCAAAACTATCTCAAACCTGTTACCAGGGATCGGTTGCAATTCAAGGCCACAAGGTGGTCCCTGGCCCGCACTCCGATATCGCCGAGTTTACTGAAAACTGTCCTGGCAGTGACTTTTTCATCAAACTTCACTTCAATCGCTTTATCGCGGTGGAAAGAATTATCCGCCGCCATTGTAGAAGGAATGGAAAGGGGCTATGCTGTAAAGAAAAGACCAGAGAATTAAATACAGTGGTTAAAGATAGACAAAATGGCTGAACCACTAAGTCGACTACAACCCTATGTAAAGGCACAGGCTACAAACTGCTAGTCTGTGCACAAAGGAATAACTAGGGTATATACAAAAGAGTGGCTAGTAAGGAATGTACAGAAGAGCCAAGCTACTTGCTGAGGCTAACTGTAGAAAAGAAAAAAGTAGGACACGGTCTACAACTGCTAGGCCGCGCACTAAAAGGCTCACTGAAGCTTGTTTGTTTGTTTGTTTGTTTGTATTTATTTGACAATCTCCAGAGATAATTAAAAGACAGAACAATAAATATATCAAAATTCTATTAAATATAAAGAAAAAACAAACTGAAAACACATAATCCGAGGGGTTGTCGAGGATGACACAAAAAATGCTGCGAGCAGCTTATTTCCATTGTGGTCCTCTACTCATGCAAATACACAAGTTAAGAATACTACAGACATGTAATACAAAATCAATTGCACATGAAATATTACAGACCAAATTCAGTTAGAAACAAAATAAAGTAGTTGTGACCAACTTCACATTAAAAATATCACACCAGCTGGACAAATAAGACAAAACCACAAAACGACTACGTCACCCAACAACAAACAATGCCTCCTCTTGACTGTGTAATTCCTCAATATAATGCTTCTTCACAGCCTTCTTAAAATTAGATAACGATAAATGTATATTTCTTAAATTTATGGGAAGTTTGTTCCATAGTTTAGCCCCAGTAACTCGAAAAGAAATTCCTCCAAGGATCAATGAGTGAAAAAGCAAGACAGAGCGATTTCAGTTCCTCATAATACCAATAATGGATCCGAAGCGCAGGATCCGCCCGAGGCGCAGGGTCGACAACAGTGCGGGCCCAGGACTTGTCCGGCCTTACTCTGCTAGAAAATGATTCAGGGCAGGCCCGAAAGCCATGCCCCTCCTCCCCACAAATGGTGCAAATAATACTGTTGGGGCAGTCAGTTGCAACATGCCCCAATTGTAAACATTGAAAACACTTGACTTGCTGACAGTCCTTTGCATAGTGACCCTGTTGGCCCCATTGGGCACATGTTCTTACTTGCCCAGGGTACAAAATCCAAGCGTTTCTGTCGCCAATCCGAATTACTGTCGGGATGGGAGAGACGACCCTTATTCGGTACCAGGGAAACTTAAGATGAGGAAGAGTAGGATCTCCATGAATACTAGAAATATGTCTGGAAAGCCCAGACCGTGAAGAAGATTTGAAGGGGCAATGTGACACCCTGCATCTAGCCGGCTCACTAAGTTCTGGGAGTTTTAGTGAGCGAAGGTATTCCCTTACTTTCTGTGACTCTTCCAGGTCGACCCCACAACCGAGGTCATCCAAAGTTTAGTCCTCGTCCTCCAACTCCATGGCAGCGGACGATTCAGAGGAAGAGTGGAGATGCTCCTCCTCTGAATCTGTATCAAAAAGGTCGGCTACAGAAGGTGCAGCCTTCTTGCTTGGGGTTTGTTAGAAAGGAGATCTCGTCCGTTTCGTCGCCCGCTTTTTACGCCGGACCATCCTAAACCCTGCATCATCAACTGGAGCCTTAAAATCTCTACAGGTGGCTCTGTCACAAATCAAAGAGGGGGGACCATTAGTGCCTTTACATGTGGCACACTCTAAAACATTGAAAGAAAGAGGGTTTAGTGATAGTTTACATGAAAAACAAGAAACAGTTGATTGGAAGGGCCTGGCTAGTTTAGAACACTTACTAAATGAGATTGCTGGAAGTTCCGGCTCCTCAGTAGCCCGAGGCGCAGGATCCGCCGGAGGCGCAGGGTCGACAACAGTGCGGGCCCAGGACTTGTCCGGCCTTACTCTGCTGAAAAATGATTCAGGGCAGGCCCGAAAGCCATGCCCCTCCGATCCTCCCCACAAATGGTGCAAATAAGACTGTTGGGGCAGTCAGTTGCAACATGCCCCAATTGTAAACATTGAAAACACTTGACTTGCTTACAGTCCTTTGCATAGTGACCCTGTTGGCCACAACGGGCACATGTTCTTTCTTGCCCAGGGTACAAAATCCAAGCATTTCTGTCGCCAATCCGATTTACTGTCGGGATGGGAGAGACAACCCTTACTCAGTACTGGCGGGTGCCTTTAAAAAAACCGTCGGGTTGTCTGCATAAGTACAAAATCTACCAGCTATGACTTGACCATATCTAGAAAATATCTTGCGAACAATGCTGTCGTGAATGGACATAGAAACATACATAACTGTTACAATAATGACATCATTTCACGCTCCTTCGCTCCGCTCATCCGCGTGAAAAGCTTCGTTGGCAACTCTCAATCTTCTTTAGAGGTTCCTCTTCAGCTGATTTGACGCGTTTCTGCTGTTCTGTTGAAAGGTCGGTGGAAGAATCCTTGTCGTAGTGAGACACGGTGAGCCAACCTGCCCTGCTGATGCCCGCTATCTCTATTTTCTTTTTTCTCTCATTGATCAGGTCTTTTGCCTCCTGGATAAGATCGATCCACTCGGTCTAGGTAGTCTTTTTTTGGTTATTGCGACTTTGATCCTGTCCAGGATCAATTCCAGTTGACCACAGAACTGAAATTGTTCTACGTTACCAGGTCTTGACAGCTCCTTGGATTCGAGTTTGAGTTTTAGCTCTTTCAGATCAGGATTTTCTTTCGCTTCCGGATGCGATATGCTGTTGAACTTGTGATCGAAATAGTCTCTAAATTTATCAAATAAGATCTGTGGGTCGAAGGCTTGGTTCGTTTCTTGATCTGATGCCATGACGCAGTGCGAATTAAGCAGAGAAAACGGCGTTGATTCAGTTGTGCACACTTGGCGTGAACTGGTGAAATGTACTCAAGGTGCGGTTTATATAGTCAGTTAATGCAAGAGTAGTTTCACTGAATAGTGGCAGTATGAATAGGAGAGCGTGTGGAGCAGCACGGTTTTCAGGCGAAAGCATGCCTTTTGTTGAACAAACAATTCAAACTCTATTGATAATTGGTGACGGTGCACCCTTCAATACTGGAAACAAAGCATGGTCGTTTTCAAAACTATCTCAAACCTGTTACCAGGGATCGGTTGCAAGGCCGCAAGGTGGTCCCTGGCCTACACTTCGATATCGCCGAGTTTACTGAAAACTGTCCTGGCATTGACTTGTTCGTCAAACTTCACTTCAATCGCTTTATCGCGGTAGAAAGAGTTATCCGCCGCCATTGTAGAAGGAATGGAAAGGGGCTATGCTAAACATTGAAAATACTTGACTTGCTGACAATCCTTTGCATAGTGACCCTGTTGGCCACAACGAGCACATGTTCTTACTTGCCCAGGGTAGGAAATCCAAGCGTTTCTGTCGCCAATTTGAATTACTGTCGGGATGAGAGAGACGACTCTTATTGGGTACTGGCGGGTGCCGTTGAAAACCGTCGGGTTGTCTGCATAAGTACAAAATCTACCAGTTATGACTTGACCATATCTAGAAAAAATCTTGCAAACAATGCTGTCGTGAATGGACATAGAAACATACATAACTGTTACAATAATGACATCATTATATTTGGTGACGGTGCACCCTTCAATACTGGAAATCTTGGGATAAAACTCCATACAAAGCATGGTCGTTTTCAAAACTATCTCAAACCTGTTACCAGGGATCGGTTGCAAGGCCGCAAGGTGGTCCCTGGCCCGCACTCCGATATCGCCGAGTTTACTGAAAACTGTCCTGGCAGTGACTTGTTCATCAAACTTCACTTCAATCGCTTTATCGCGGTGGAAAGAGTTATCCGCCGCCATTGTAGAAGGAATGGAAAGGGGCTATGCTGTAAAGAAAAGACCAGAGGATTAAATACAGTGGTTAAAGATAGACAAAATGGCTGAACCACTAAGTCGACTACAACCCTATGTAAAGGCACAGGCTACAAACTGCTAGTCTGTGCACAAAGGAATAACTAGAGTATATACAAAAGAGTGGCTAGTAAGGAATGTACAGAAGAGCCAAGCTACTTGCTGAGGCTAACTGAAGAAAAGAAAAAAGTAGGACACGGTCTACAACTGCTGGGCATAATCACATAATCCGAGGGGTTGTCGAGGATGACACAAAAATGCTGCGAGCAGCTTATTTCCATTGTGGTCCTCTACTCATGCAAATACACAAGTTAAAAATACTACAGACATGTAATACAAAATCAATTGCACATGAAATATTACAGACCAAATTCAGTTAGAAAAAAATTAAGTAGTTAGGACCAACGTCACATTAACAATATCACACCAGCTGGACAAATAAGACAAAACCACAAAACGACCGCGTCACCCAACAACAAACAATGTCGCCTCTTGACTGTGTAATTCCTCAAAATAATGCTTCTTCACAGCCTTCTTAAAATTAGATAACGATAAATGTATATTTCTTAAATTTATGGGAAGTTTGTTCCATAGTTCAGCCCCAGTAACTCGAAAAGAAATTCCTCCAAGGATCAATGAGTGAAAAAGCAAGACGGAGCGATTTCAGTTCCTTATAACACCAATAATGGATCCGAAGTGCAGGATCTGCCCGAGGCGCAGGGTCGACAACAGTGCGGGCCCAGGACTTGTTCGGCCTTACTCTGCTGGAAAATGATTCAGGGCAGGCCCGAAAGCCATGCCCCTCCTCCCCACATATAGTGCAAATAGTACTATTGGGGCAGTCAGTTGCGACATGCCCCAATTGTAAACATTGAAAACACTTGACTTGCTGACAGTCCTTTGCATAGTGACCCTGTTGGCCACAACGGGCACATGTTCTTTCTTGCCCAGGGTACAAAATCCAAGCGTTTCTGTCGCCTATCCAAATTACTGTCGGGATGAGAGAGACGACCCTTATTCGGTACCAGGGAAACTTAAGATGAGGAAGAGTAGGATCTCCATGAATACTAGAAATATGTCTGGAAAGCCCAGACCATGAAGAAGATTTGAAGGGGTAATGTGACACCCTGCATCTAGCCGGCTCACTAAGTTCTGGGAGTTTTAGTGAGCGAAGGTATTCCCTTACTTTCTGTGACTCTTCCAGGTCGACCCCACAACCAAGGTCATCCGAAGTTGAGTCCTCGTCCTCGGACTCCATGGCAGCGGACGATTCAAAGGAAGAGTGGAGATGCTCCTAATCTGAATCTGTACCAAAAAGGTCGGCTACAGAAGGTGCAGCCTTCTTGCTTGCGGTTTGTTAGAAAGGAGATCTCGTCCGTTTCGTCGCCCGCTTTTTACGCCGGACCATCCTAAACCCTGCATCATCAACTGGAGCCTTAAAATCTCTACAGGTGGCTCTGTCACAAATCAAAGAGGGGGGACCATTAGTGCCTTTACATGTGGCACACTCTAAAACAATGAAAGAAAGAGGGTTAAGTGATAGTTTACATGAAAAACAAGAAACAGTAGATTTGAAGGGCCCGGCTAGTTTATAACACTTACTACATGAGATTGCTGGAAGTTCCGGCTCCTCAGTAGCCCGAGGCGCAGGATCCGCCCGAGGCGCAGGATCCGCCCGAGGCGCAGGATCCGCCCGAGGCGCAGGATCTGCCCGAGGCGCAGGGTCGACAACAGTGCGGACCCAGGACTTGTCCGGCCTTACTCTGCTGGACAATTATTCATAGCAGGCCCGAAAGCCATGCCCCTCCTCCCCACAAATGGTGCAATTAATACTGTTGGGGCAGTCAGTTGCGACATGCCCCAATTGTAAACATTGAAAACACTTGACTTGCTGACAATCCTTTGCATAGTGACCCTGTTGGCCACAACGGGCACATGTTCTTACTTGCCCAGGGTACGAAATCCAAGCGTTTCTGTCGCCAATCCGAATTACTGTAGGGATGAGAGAGACGACTCTTATTCATTACTGGCGGGTGCCGTTGAAAACTGTCGGGTTGTCTGCATAAGTACAAAATTACCAGTTATGACTTGACCATATCTAGAAAAAATCTTGCGAATAATGCTGTCATGAATGGACATAGAAACATACATACCTGTTACAATAATGACATCATTATATTTGGTGACGGTGCACCCTTCAATACTGGAAATCGTGGGATAAAACTCCCTACAAAGCATGGTCGTTTTAAAAACTATCTCAAACCCGTTACCAGGGATCGGTTGCAAGGCCGCAAGGTGGTCCCTGGCCCGCACTCCGATATCGCCGAGTTTACTGAAAACTGTCCTGGCAGTGACTTGTTCATCAAACTTCACTTCAATCGCTTTATCGCGGTGGAAAGAGTTATCCGCCGCCATTGTAGAAGGAATGGAAAGGGGCTATGCTGTAAAGAAAAGACCAGAGAATTAAATACAGTGGTTAAAGATAGACAAAATGGCTGAACCACTAAGTCGACTACAACCCTATGTAAAGGCACAGGCTACAAACTGCTAGTCTGTGCACAAAGGAATAACTCGGGTATATACAAAAGAGTGGCTAGTAAGGAATGTACAGAAGAGCCAAGCTACTTGCTGAGGCTAACTGTAGAAAAGAAAAAAGTAGGACACGGTCTACAACTGCTAGGCCGCGCACTAAAAGGCTCACTGAAGCTTGTTTGTTTGTTTGTTTGTTTGTATTTATTTGACAATCTCCAGAGATAATTAAAAGACAGAACAATAAATATATCAAAATTCTATTAAATATAAAGAAAAAACAAACTGAAAACACATAATCCGAGGGGTTGTCGAGGATGACACAAAAAATGCTGCGAGCAGCTTATTTCCATTGTGGTCCTCTACTCATGCAAATACACAAGTTAAAAATACTACAGACATGTAATACAAAATCAATTGCACATGAAATATTACAGACCAAATTCAGTTGGAAAAAAATTAAGTAGTTAGGACCAACGTCACATTAACAATATCACACCAGCTGGACAAATAAGACAAAACCACAAAACGACCGCGTCGCCCAACAACAAACAATGTCGCCTCTTGACTGTGTAATTCCTCAAAATAATGCTTCTTCACAGCCTTCTTAAAATTAGATAACGATAAATGTATATTTCTTAAATTTATGGGAAGTTTGTTCCATAGTTCAGCCCCAGTAACTCGAAAAGAAATTCCTCCAAGGATCAATGAGTGAAAAAGCAAGACGGAGCGATTTCAGTTCCTTATAACACCAATAATGGATCCGAAGTGCAGGATCTGCCCGAGGCGCAGGGTCGACAACAGTGCGGGCCCAGGACTTGTTCGGCCTTACTCTGCTGGAAAATGATTCAGGGCAGGCCCGAAAGCCATGCCCCTCCTCCCCACATATAGTGCAAATAGTACTATTGGGGCAGTCAGTTGCGACATGCCCCAATTGTAAACATTGAAAACACTTGACTTGCTGACAGTCCTTTGCATAGTGACCCTGTTGGCCACAACGGGCACATGTTCTTTCTTGCCCAGGGTACAAAATCCAAGCGTTTCTGTCGCCTATCCAAATTACTGTCGGGATGAGAGAGACGACCCTTATTCGGTACCAGGGAAACTTAAGATGAGGAAGAGTAGGATCTCCATGAATACTAGAAATATGTCTGGAAAGCCCAGACCATGAAGAAGATTTGAAGGGGTAATGTGACACCCTGCATCTAGCCGGCTCACTAAGTTCTGGGAGTTTTAGTGAGCGAAGGTATTCCCTTACTTTCTGTGACTCTTCCAGGTCGACCCCACAACCAAGGTCATCCGAAGTTGAGTCCTCGTCCTCGGACTCCATGGCAGCGGACGATTCAAAGGAAGAGTGGAGATGCTCCTAATCTGAATCTGTACCAAAAAGGTCGGCTACAGAAGGTGCAGCCTTCTTGCTTGCGGTTTGTTAGAAAGGAGATCTCGTCCGTTTCGTCGCCCGCTTTTTACGCCGGACCATCCTAAACCCTGCATCATCAACTGGAGCCTTAAAATCTCTACAGGTGGCTCTGTCACAAATCAAAGAGGGGGGACCATTAGTGCCTTTACATGTGGCACACTCTAAAACAATGAAAGAAAGAGGGTTAAGTGATAGTTTACATGAAAAACAAGAAACAGTAGATTTGAAGGGCCCGGCTAGTTTATAACACTTACTACATGAGATTGCTGGAAGTTCCGGCTCCTCAGTAGCCCGAGGCGCAGGATCCGCCCGAGGCGCAGGATCCGCCCGAGGCGCAGGGTCGACAACAGTGCGGACCCAGGACTTGTCCGGCCTTACTCTGCTGGACAATTATTCATAGCAGGCCCGAAAGCCATGCCCCTCCTCCCCACAAATGGTGCAATTAATACTGTTGGGGCAGTCAGTTGCGACATGCCCCAATTGTAAACATTGAAAACACTTGACTTGCTGACAGTCCTTTGCATAGTGACCCTGTTGGCCACAACGGGCACATGTTCTTACTTGCCCAGGGTACGAAATCCAAGCGTTTCTGTCGCCAATCCGAATTACTGTAGGGATGAGAGAGACGACTCTTATTCAGTACTGGCGGGTGCCGTTGAAAACCGTCGGGTTGTCTGCATAAGTACAAAATTACCAGTTATGACTTGACCATATCTAGAAAAAATCTTGCGAATAATGCTGTCATGAATGGACATAGAAACATACATACCTGTTACAATAATGACATCATTATATTTGGTGACGGTGCACCCTTCAATACTGGAAATCGTGGGATAAAACTCCCTACAAAGCATGGTCGTTTTAAAAACTATCTCAAACCCGTTACCAGGGATCGGTTGCAAGGCCGCAAGGTGGTCCCTGGCCCGCACTCCGATATCGCCGAGTTTACTGAAAACTGTCCTGGCAGTGACTTTTTCATCAAACTTCACTTCAATCGCTTTATCGCGGTGGAAAGAATTATCCGCCGCCATTGTAGAAGGAATGGAAAGGGGCTATGCTGTAAAGAAAAGACCAGAGAATTAAATACAGTGGTTAAAGATAGACAAAATGGCTGAACCACTAAGTCGACTACAACCCTATGTAAAGGCACAGGCTACAAACTGCTAGTCTGTGCACAAAGGAATAACTAGGGTATATACAAAAGAGTGGCTAGTAAGGAATGTACAGAAGAGCCAAGCTACTTGCTGAGGCTAACTGTAGAAAAGAAAAAAGTAGGACACGGTCTACAACTGCTAGGCCGCGCACTAAAAGGCTCACTGAAGCTTGTTTGTTTGTTTGTTTGTTTGTATTTATTTGACAATCTCCAGAGATAATTAAAAGACAGAACAATAAATATATCAAAATTCTATTAAATATAAAGAAAAAACAAACTGAAAACACATAATCCGAGGGGTTGTCGAGGATGACACAAAAAATGCTGCGAGCAGCTTATTTCCATTGTGGTCCTCTACTCATGCAAATACACAAGTTAAGAATACTACAGACATGTAATACAAAATCAATTGCACATGAAATATTACAGACCAAATTCAGTTAGAAACAAAATAAAGTAGTTGTGACCAACTTCACATTAAAAATATCACACCAGCTGGACAAATAAGACAAAACCACAAAACGACTACGTCACCCAACAACAAACAATGCCTCCTCTTGACTGTGTAATTCCTCAATATAATGCTTCTTCACAGCCTTCTTAAAATTAGATAACGATAAATGTATATTTCTTAAATTTATGGGAAGTTTGTTCCATAGTTTAGCCCCAGTAACTCGAAAAGAAATTCCTCCAAGGATCAATGAGTGAAAAAGCAAGACAGAGCGATTTCAGTTCCTCATAATACCAATAATGGATCCGAAGCGCAGGATCCGCCCGAGGCGCAGGGTCGACAACAGTGCGGGCCCAGGACTTGTCCGGCCTTACTCTGCTGAAAAATGATTCAGGGCAGGCCCGAAAGCCATGCCCCTCCGATCCTCCCCACAAATGGTGCAAATAAGACTGTTGGGGCAGTCAGTTGCAACATGCCCCAATTGTAAACATTGAAAACACTTGACTTGCTTACAGTCCTTTGCATAGTGACCCTGTTGGCCACAACGGGCACATGTTCTTTCTTGCCCAGGGTACAAAATCCAAGCATTTCTGTCGCCAATCCGATTTACTGTCGGGATGGGAGAGACAACCCTTACTCAGTACTGGCGGGTGCCTTTAAAAAAACCGTCGGGTTGTCTGCATAAGTACAAAATCTACCAGCTATGACTTGACCATATCTAGAAAATATCTTGCGAACAATGCTGTCGTGAATGGACATAGAAACATACATAACTGTTACAATAATGACATCATTTCACGCTCCTTCGCTCCGCTCATCCGCGTGAAAAGCTTCGTTGGCAACTCTCAATCTTCTTTAGAGGTTCCTCTTCAGCTGATTTGACGCGTTTCTGCTGTTCTGTTGAAAGGTCGGTGGAAGAATCCTTGTCGTAGTGAGACACGGTGAGCCAACCTGCCTTGCTGTTGCCCGCTATCTCTATTTTCTTTTTTCTCTCATTGATCAGGTCTTTTGCCTCCTGGATAAGATCGATCCACTCGGTCTAGGTAGTCTTTTTTTGGTTATTGCGACTTTGATCCTGTCCAGGATCAATTCCAGTTGACCACAGAACTGAAATTGTTCTACGTTACCAGGTCTTGACAGCTCCTTGGATTCGAGTTTGAGTTTTAGCTCTTTCAGATCAGGATTTTCTTTCGCTTCCGGATGCGATATGCTGTTGAACTTGTGATCGAAATAGTCTCTAAATTTATCAAATAAGATCTGTGGGTCGAAGGCTTGGTTCGTTTCTTGATCTGATGCCATGACGCAGTGCGAATTAAGCAGAGAAAACGGCGTTGATTCAGTTGTGCACACTTGGCGTGAACTGGTGAAATGTACTTAAGGTGCGGTTTATATAGTCAGTTAATGCAAGAGTAGTTTCACTGAATAGTGGCGGTATGAATAGGAGAGCGTGTGGAGCAGCACGGTTTTCAGGCGAAAGCATGCCTTTTGTTGAACAAACAATTCAAACTCTATTTATAATTGGTGACGGTGCACCCTTCAATACTGGAAACAAAGCATGGTCGTTTTCAAAACTATCTCAAACCTGTTACCAGGGATCGGTTGCAAGGCCTCAAGGTGGTCCCTGGCCTACACTTCGATATCGCCGAGTTTACTGAAAACTGTCCTGGCATTGACTTGTTCGTCAAACTTCACTTCAATCGCTTTATCGCGGTAGAAAGAGTTATCCGCCGCCATTGTAGAAGGAATGGAAAGGGGCTATGCTAAACATTGAAAATACTTGACTTGCTGACAATCCTTTGCATAGTGACCCTGTTGGCCACAACGAGCACATGTTCTTACTTGCCCAGGGTACGAAATCCAAGCGTTTCTGTCGCCAATCCGAATTACTGTAGGGATGAGATCTAGAGAGACGACTCTGATTCAGTACTGGCGGGTGCCGTTGAGAACAGTCGGGTTGTCTGCATAAGTACAAAATCTACCAGCTATGACTTGACCATATCTAGAAAAAATCTTGCAAACAATGCTGTCGTGAATGGACATAGAAACATACATAACTGTTACAATAATGACATCATTAGATTTGGTGATGGTGCACCCTTCAATACTTGAAATCTTGGGATAAAACTCCCTACAAAGCATGGTCGTTTTCAAAACTATCTCAAACCTGTTACCAGGGATCGGTTGCAAGGCCGCAAGGTGGTCCCTGGACCGCACTCCGATATCGCCGAGTTTACTGAAAACTGTCCTGGCAGTGACTTGTTCATCAAACTTCACTTCAATCGCTTTATCGCGGTGGAAAGAGTTAGGACACGGTCTACAACTGCTAGGCCGCGCACTAAAAGGCTCACAGAAGCTTGTTTGTTTGTTTGTTTGTTTGTTTGTTTGTTTTTATTTGACAATCTCCACAGATAATTAAAAGACAGAACAATAAATATATCAAAATTCTATTAAATATAAAGAAAAAACAAACTGAAAACACATAATCCGAGGGGTTGTCGAGGATGACACAAAAAAGCTGCGAGCAGCCTATTTCCATTGTGGTCCTCTATACTCATACAACTACTCAAGTTAAAAATACTACATACATGTAATACAAAATCAATTGCACATGAAATATTACAGACCAAATTCAGTTAGAAAGAAAAATGTAGTTGTGACCAACTTCACATTAAAAATATCACACCAGCTGGACAAATAAGACATAACCACAAAACGACCGTGTCACCCAACAACAAACAATGCCTCCTCTTGACTGTGTAATTCCTCAAAATAATGCCTTTTCACAGTCTTCTTAAAATTAGATAACGATAAATGTATATTTCTTAAATTTCCCCAGCTTCAACCTTCATCCTAATCCCTCCCCGCATTCATCCTTACCTCTCTCTTTGATGTTTACCCACTGCCATGCTCCCTTGCATCCCTCTTTTGTGTTTCTCCACCCACCGCCTCATGCATGTGTGTTCCCTACATGTTTGTTTCTTGTACTCTGTCATTTGCCTTTGAGAAAGAACTTGCTTAAGTTCGAAACGTCAGGCCAGCTAATTTTTTGATTTAAATTTATGGGAAGTTTGTTCCATAGTTTAGCCCCAGTAACTCGAAAAGAACACTGACCGTAACTGCGATGATGTGGGATGACAAAAGAATAGTGGTTAGAACGGTATTGTGAGAATGAGTACTGCATGTAGTTGTCAACTGGAAAAGATTTGTTAGATATTCTGGAGCTTTGGCAGTCAAGACACGGAACATAAGGCACACTTTCAGTTGATCAACACGGTTCTGAACTGGGAGCCATCCAACTTGTTTAAAATGATCTACTGTTAGATGAGTCCTCAGTTTAAGATTAAGAACAAATCGTATCAACTTATTTTGAGTGGTTTGCAGTTTTGTTTTAGTATGTTTAGTCCAACTATCATACCAAAATGATGAACAATAATCATAATGACACTGGATCAATGCCGAGACCACAAGTTTTCTGACTGAACGGTCAACAAATTTAGCCTTGCGGTACAGAAATTTTAGTCTACCATTGACTTTTCCTATTACCTTAGCAGCCATTGTTTCACCACTAAAGAGTTTCTGTTCAAGTTCAGCACCCAGATACTTGAGAGTGGACTTAGATTTAATGCTACTACTGTTGTAGGAAATGTTCAAGTCATTGCAAGTTTTCAATTTACGCTTTTGACCAAACAAGATACTTTCGCACTTTCCAAAATTCTAAGATAATTTGTTGTCAGCCATCCATTCACAGACAGATTTCAATTCAGTGGTCAGCCTTTGTTCAATAATACTTGTATTGTTAGCAGATACCATGAGGGCAGCATCATCAGCATACATTAGTAATCTACAATTCACAGCTGTCTCCAGGCATTAACATAAATTATAAACAACAGGGGTCCGAGAATAGATCCCTGTGGAACCACCACATGTAACAGCTTGTAAACTTGATTCGGAGCCAGAGATATCAACTAACTGTTTTCTTTCAAACAAGTATATGATGAAAACCAGGAAACAGCAGAGCTGTTCAAACCCACAGCTCTCGGCTTACCCAGTAAAATTGTATGGTTCACAGTGTCAAATGCTTTTTCCAAATCGAGAAGAAGCATGCCAGTGTAGTTATCTTTATCCAACTCTGTCCTCACATGATCACTGAGAAAGGTTAGGCACGATTCAGTTGAAAAGGACTTCCGAAAACCTGATTGATACTGAAATATCAATTGATTGTCTTGGAGGTACGGAAATAATTGATCATGAACTACCTTCTGTAGTACCTTGGACACAACACTAAGAATCGAGATTGGACGATAGTTTCCAACGGTACATGAGTTGTTCTTTTTGTGAATAGGGACCACCCTGGCATGCTTCAGCTCGTTGGGAAGTTTACCCAGATGTAAAGATGCTTGACTTTCGGACAATGAAGCCTGGTCAGGCCACACAAGCCAGTAAAGCTGCCCCTGGGAGGGCAACAAGGCCCTACTGGTGGTGTGATGTAGGTGACCACCTCCAAGGAAGAAAGGACTGCAACTTCGAATGGAACCAAAGAAGCACTTTTGTAGAAAGGCGAAGAAACGTCGCCAAAACACTCCAAATACTCCTACAAAAGTGAAGTCGAAGAAGACTCTCTCCTTATTAAACATTCTGATGCCATCGCCAATGTTTTCATACTCGATCTGCAGGAAGAAGGACCATCAACTGGAGAAGCAGCGAGGCGAGATGCAGTGCAGAGCCAAAGAGCTCCGAGAAGCGGTGGACAGACTGGAGGAAGAGAAGAAGGAAGTAGAAAACAAACTCCTGGAAGCTAGTAACGAATCCGTCCAGGTAAGATAAAGAAAGATTTCACTTTAATCGCCGCATCAAAATTGATTAGGAACAAAAATCTTTGAACATATAACCATCCTTCAATTATTGTATAAGCACATGGCACAACCTTAAACTTTAATTTGGAGACTTTTGTCAGGAAACTTGAGTGCAATATAGCCTGGAAGAAAATTTGTTTTCTGTGAAATGGTAGATGTTCTTGGCACAGTGTATGGTCGGTCATTTGTTTACAAATTTTGCTGACATAAATCTTGAATGAATGTTTAGACAGTTGTTATCAAGGAGGGTTGGTTATTTTCCAAGATTGCTTGTTCTGACCGATTTCGGTGGGGTGTATTAAAGTAAAGTCTTTCCTTAATAATGCCCAGCTGGCTGAGATAATGAGCTTGTACACACAGGCAGTTTCTCACACTGAGTACCGGTAGTATTCATGAGGAGTGTGTGGTCCACTGGTCACCAGTGCTTTACATAGAATTCAAAGCCCGTTTCACACCAGGCCTGGAAACACGGTCCCCGTGTGATGAAATCATTTCGATGTCATAAACGCACAGATACCGTGTCGTGTGAAAGTGTATCCCTGTCATACCAAATCACCTGGGTGTCCTGTCTTCCTCGTCAGATCACAGCCAACCTTCAGGAGGCACACTCCTGGTTCAAGGTACGACATGATGCCCTACAACAGGAGCTGATCGAAGCACGTCAACGACAGTCACAGCTCGAGAAGACCAACACAGACCAACAACAGCAGCTACTGCAGGAGAGAATGAAGGCTGCCGAACAGGCACAGAGGTCCAGAAACATGATCAGGGTGGGTAGTGGTTATAAAGGCAGTGTACATGATTGGTCATTGTTGCAGTTTTCAGAAATGGGCGGATTTGGGGGTTAGTATTTTATAGGAAATATCGTTCCACTGACCTGTTCATGTGGCGGAAAAAACGAGAGAAAAACGGCACTCATTTTCAACTGTCGGGCGGATGATAGCCTTTAGTCAAGGCGCGCTTGGCTATGGGCGCGTGACGCGCCCCGGATATGCCATGGCGCCATCATGTCCGGGGCGCGCCACTCGTCCTGGGTAGCCACGGGCGCCTTGACTAACGGCTACAGGGCAGTTTTCCAACGATTTCCAGCTGGAAATCGTTGGGAAAACAATATACATTTTCACTTTTCTTGACGACGACAGCACACCTGGTGCCATCATTTCACAGGATGGTTGAGACTACTATTAAATTACAGTCTAGTAAGGTATTTCGTAATAATTCCGTAAAAAAAAATTTGGAGGATTACCAATCGTGTACACTTTTAATATGCCAAGAAAGGTGAAACACTGCAACATTTATGAATTGAGGAATCCATATCGTACGTGATGCATAGGATCAGGAGTGCGCTTGCTGCAAATTGCGCACCAAAAAATATTCAAGCCTCAATCTTAAACGTTCCAGTTTTATGATCGGTGGAAAGTAGCCAAAGTTGAATATTGAGATGATGGTATTTCCTGAAAACATTTTAAAAAAAAGCTTTAAATTGAATAACGTATTGTGTGTTGCTGAAGCTCATTCCTGGCCCCGCTATAACCTTTTGAAGTTGTTAGAGTCTTGACCTTTGTTTTGAGAAAATGAAGCTCAAAGTTTGTGACCGGTACGCACAATCATCCCAGATATATTTCGGGACTAAATTCAGTTTTTAAAACTTTGGTATAATGGAAGAGAGGGCTTTTCGTATTTCTCCGTTCACTGCGGACATTTCAGGCCAGCCAACAGGCGGTGAGTCACCTTGCCAGGCAGGCCGAAGCTAACCATCGGAAGACCAAGTCCGAGATGACCACCATTGCACGACGACTTCAAGCGGAGAAAGATCACTCCACATACACCGATAACAAACTGCAGAAATTCATGGTCAGTCATAGTTTTTTTTTCTTTTTAGCAAAGTGGGTGGCTGTTTGGTCACCCCCGTTTTGAAATGGGAGATCCTGGTTTCGTTGTTCTTTGTTTGGGAAAAGCGAAACTCATTATATATGAATTAAAGCTGTGTCTTTACTCTTTGAGTGTGGCATGAATAGCACCTGAAAAATACATTTCCAGGATTTTCCATGACTGGGAATCTGTATTTGGAAAAATAAAATTCACAAATGAACACCATATGTTGCACAAAGCATGAAAATGCCACAGCTTAAGTTTGGGGGGGGGAACACAGGCCTCCCCCTTTCCCACTCCGTCTCCAGGTCTGGGAATGAACCGATCCGGCCTGTCAATCAAATAGCGCGCATTGACCAATAGGATTACGACTTTTGGTCAGGTAAATTAGCAACAGTTGCTACAGGCGTGGTCCGCCATTAGCTCGGTCAAGCTCGGTCAAATTTTGTCACATGCGCTGTGAAAAGTGTACACAAACAAAATGTGTTTGGTGCGACCGGGCACCGTATTTTGTCAATAAAAGTGCGGCTGTAGGTGTTTATATTTAATGGGGTAGTTTGAGAAATGGTAAAAAATATGCTGTCATGGCATATGTAAATCAGACACCAGGTAGCTATACTCAGATCAGGACATCGTTTTCTTCCCGTTTCCAAAACCGAAAACAAATTTGGAAAAATGTTTGAGATGGATTAAAGCGTGTGGCCGGTCGGCAGGATTCCGATCTGAATGTCAAGAAGATTAACAAGGACAAGTACGTATGCTCGGAGGTAGGATTCGCAGTTAACATGTTTAATATTCTGTACATGAATAGGAGATGGAAAGAATTCCATATCCGGACATCATCCGAGTTCCTGCGTAGAAAACCTATACATGTAGTTTTCTCATTCCTAAACAGTATTATCCAACTTGCGAAAGTGTCCTTTGTGGTAAAGCTGGGACATCCTCAGCATTAAAAATCCGATGTCCGGATATGGAATTCTTTCCGACCAAGCAATGAAGCATGTCAAGCAAAAAAATTTAAAAATTCCCATCTAACGTTATGAAGTTTACATACGAAAGTAAAACGATATTGTAATATTAGCTCACCTTCCTGCTAAGAATAAGATACATGTAATTAAACTCCTTAACTTTCGCCCGCTTGCTAATTTTGTCTCCGCCTAAAGAATTTAAATTCACCGCCTTTGGCAGAACACTGAGTCGCGTCGTCGACATTGTGCATGTATATTTCCGGGTCGCCGTGCGTTACACGTAATGTTTGTGTACTTGAACGTAAAGCTTGACCGAGGTAATGGCGTCGCCATGCCGTTGCTAAGGTGGGCGGGGCTTATGGTCAAATCCGGATCGGTCCATTGTTTTATTGTAATGCGGGCAGTTGGAAAGTAGGTTGGAGGTACACCGCGAAATATCTCATTTGTGAGGAAGTGCTGGCTCTGAATAGAGCCGATGGTGACATAAGGGCTTGTTGGTTCAAATACAGTGCTGTATGTGTTCGTCTTCAGGAGATTGCTGGCAGATGGAAGAAGCTGTTGTTTGTGAAGGAATCTATCTCACCGTCGGTTCTTTTCAGAGCCAACACTTCGTCACAAAAAAGAGATCTTTTCACAGTGTACTCGTAACCTACTTTCCAGCTGAGAACTCCACCATACAAAGCTTCAAGCAATTGAAATTGTTTTTTTTTTTTTATCCTGTTCATTTCTAGGACATCAGCAGCCAATATATTGAGGAGCTTGCGATGGAGTTGGATCAACATCGTGAGGGTCTGGATGATATCACCACGGCGACGTAGAAATGGACACCAAAGATATTGTAGTGCCTTGCAGGGGTGTAATTGTGTCCATCACAAGTCCATGACAAATCCCTGCAAGTCCGTCACAAGCACTCCAGTCCTAATTCCAATCACAACCTATTCAAATGAGCTTTGACAAAGTTATTTGTGACCGGCTTGATATGAAAGGACTTCTGACTGGACTTGCGAAAGGACTTTTGAAAGGACTTGCAGGGACTCGACTACAGCTCTGTTGCCTAGTTGCCCAAGATTTCTTGCCCAATCAATCGCTATGCCGATCACCGCCACTTTTAGTTCTGTTGGAAAATATTTCAAAAACCTCTTTATGTGTATGGGTTCGTAGTGCATCTGACTGATGAAGGTAAATCCTGTTTTTAAATCATCAAAACCAATTTCTCAAGAAGACAAACAAGTTACTGGGTAACACAAGTTTCTGAAAAAGTAGTCAGAGATGATGAATGATCTGAAAACTGATATGTATTTTTGCTGATATACTGTCCCTGGTCTTCAACAAATTCAATTTTTTTTCCCCCGGTACTTTCGTCTTGTATGTTTTATTTTAACAAAAAATAAAAACCCCCCAAAAAACTTTTTGCTATTTTTGGTTTTTTTTAACCCTCCAAAGAGGCTTTCTCAAAGTTGTGCGCATCTATTGCACCCAAATTATTGTCGGGTTGCTAATAATTAGATATTTGTATTAAACTTAATTGTTTATTAACATTTCTGGGTTTTTTGGTTCGATTCACTTAAAAAGTGAAAAAGTTTTGTACCCCTTGAAAAATAACAATTTTAAAAGATAAATTATGTTTTTGGGGTGAAACTCGGCAAATCCAAAACTTGTAGTTTTTTTTTTAGTAATTCTATATAAAAATAAAATTTCAGGCAAAAGTTTAAAAATCATAAAACAAACTAACCTTGCAATTTGCCAAAAATAATTACTTTTTTATTAAAATGGACCAATTAACACTGCAGAAGACATGTTTATCAAAAAATGTCTTACCACTGAAACTATATTGTATTCAATGAAGATATTTCCATCTTCCATGGTTTTTTTTATATAAATGTTATTGATGTAAATACTGTTTCATTATTTATTGTAAATAAAGATTAAAGACTACCAGAAAAAAATATATTTTCAAAGTGAACAAAGAAACTGGCAGGAGCGGGATTCAAACCTGCGACCTCCGGAATACCGTACCGGCGCTCTGCCAACTGAGCTATATTGCCCTATGTTGGTGGTCTCCCAAATTGTCAGTATCTTTGTTTGGGTGGGTGTAGTCAGAAGTCATAAACCCAGAATGCCGTATAGCCAGGAATCAAACCTAATTTTACGATACGACCTGGGAAGCGACATTGTGGGGATCACTCACCATAGGGCAAGATAGCTCAGTTGGCAGAGCGCCGGTACGGTGTTCCGGAGGTCGCAGGTTCGAATCCCGCTCCTGCCAGTTTCTTTGTTCACTTTCAAAATGTGTTCAAATTTACCTAGTCAGTTTCCCTTGTGGATTGTTTGACGAAGAAAAAATATAATTTGACCCAATTTTCATTTGAAATTTGATTGAACGTGCAAGCGAAATTATTTGATGAATTGGAAATAGAATGCTGTCTAAAAAGCATGTAAATACAAATATGCAAATTTGAAGGGTGGGGACACAATATTGCAGACGACAAACATTTGAAAATACCTTTAATCAATAGAGGGCGAAAAACATTTTCCGTTTGAAAATACCTTTCATCAATAGAGGGCGACAAACGTTTTTGATAATACCTTTCATCAATAGAGGGCGACAACTATTTTGTTTGAAAATATGTCATCAATAGAGGGCGACAAACGTTTTTGATAATACCTATCATCAATAGAGGGCGACAAACATTTTGGTTTGAAAATACCTCATCGATCAATAGAGGGCGACAAACATTTTGGTTTGAAAATACCTTTTATCAATAGAGGGCGACGACTATTTTTGTTTGAAAATACCTTTCATCAATAGAGGGCGACAAACGTTTTTGATAATACCTTTCATCAATAGAGGGCGACAACTATGAGCAAGTTCGATCAAGGACCAATGGTTAACTAGTGGTTGGTTCGTGACGTACGTAGCGCACGAGCACTGAAGTTGAAGTGCGAACGACTCTAGTCGAACTATTATGTCAACGCGACCATGAGAAAATGGCGGTGGCTAGTTTTTTTACGTTTTTGGACGAGTTCATAGATGAAAGTGACACGGACGATATTTGCTCAGTATATCAACAATGTCACAAGTGGTAACGTGTGCATTATTTCAACATGTTAAAAGAAAGACAGGGTAACAAAAAACTATCGTTCACTGCTGCTAAATATTTACGTTTTGTCGCCATTTTTCTGATAACTGGTCCTCTCTGCACTGTGCTATTAAAACGGCTATTGGTAACCAGCGATGCGACCAACCTCGGTAGGCTGGTCGCGAATCGTTGACTAGACTAGTCCAACCATCGTCGACTAGCGTGCGTTCGATCAGGGTTAGTCGAACTATGGTTAACTATAGTCCTTGATCGAACTTGCTCTATTTTGTTTGAAAATATGTCATCAATAGAGGGCGACAAACATTTTTCGTTTGAAAATACCTCTCATCAATAGAGGGCGACAAACGTTTTTAAAAATACCTTTCATCAATAGAGGGCGACAAACATTTTTTGTTTGAAAATACCTCTCATCAATCAATAGAGGGCGACAAACATTTTATTTTGAAAATACCTTTTATAAATAGAGGGCGACAACTATTTTTGTTTGAAAATACTTCTCATCAATAGAGGGCGACAAACATTTTTCGTTGAAAATACTTTTTATCAATAGAGAGCGAAAAACATTTTTGTTAGTCTGGTTCCCCGACCTGAAGGATCCCCGACGTCTATATCTTGGGTCAGGTAGCTACAACGGTTAAAATAGATCATAACGTACCTGTTGTGTTGGTCCGAGTGACGTCAGTGGCATCATTCAAATTTAATATTCTTTGCCAGTCGGCAAAATACTGCAAGAGTGTGGTATTGATTAATTTTGTATACAGCCACTCCCCATAGACTCGTGTGTGATTTCAAGCTGTATCCAAGTAATTCGGACACGGCCTATCTCTCATCAAGAGGACGAGACAAACATTTTTGATTGAAAAAAACATTTATCAATAGAGGGCGACAGATATTTTTATTTGAAAATACCTGTCATCAATAGAGGGCGACAAACATATATTTTAAATACACATTTTATCAAGAGAGGGTGACAAATATTTTTGTTTGAAAATACCTCTCGCCAATAGAGGGCGACAAACATTTTTTGTTGAAAAAACCTTTCATCAATAGAGGGCGACAAACATTTTCGTTTTAAAATACATCTAATCAATAGAGGGCGACCAAGCTTCAGTTTTGGAAATGCCGCTTGTCTATAGATGGTGATCAAGCCAATTTTAAAGGCAACTATTTGTTTAACTAAACGATTTAAACTCGCGAGTGCCTAGAGAAACCATGGTCCGGAGCTAGGTGGATCCAGTTGGACTAGCTGGTCAATTGATCAAGTTACTTGCCTTAATGAATTTCAGTGCTGTGTAATGTAAGCAGTGTAAAATACCTTTTATAAATTTAGGCCAAGGACAGGCAGTAATCTGCGCACTCAAACATTTTCAAAATTGACTTAATGGTTTTGTAGTTATTTCAGAAAAAGTTAGAGTGACACTTGTTTGGGGACACTGTAAGTGAATCTCCTCAATTGTGTAGGCTGACTAAAAGCCGGAAAAAACTGATTGACGAAATTCTATCTTTAGTTTGTTTTATTTCCCCATATATGATGGGGAGTGGGCCGAATCCCGGATTTAGTGCAATACCGAGCCAACCCGTGGCAAGGACGAGGCAAGCCTCTATTCCATAGCCCAGATTCAAAAATCAGTTTAACATTCAGACTGCTCAATGAGCAGTGTTTCAGATGTTAACCTGAAAAGAACAGATACTACACATGATCTTAGCCATCAGGCCGAGAAGCGATACTGAGAACAAAAATTGGTTGGGATATATCCTTCCTAAGGATTAAGATCAGTCACGGTTATATAAAATCAACCGCCTATTTAAGCCACTTTTCAATAAAAAAAATATCCTTTCGTGAAACATAAAATGATTTCATGACAAAAGCATAACATAAAAGTTCATTTACTTTTCAAAATTACCACTTAATATTCCATAGCCGACCAGTTTTCACTAAAATTTAAAACAATGAAGAATTCAAGTGTACAGGTCACCGAGCATGCTCAGTACATATTGAATAGATAATCTCACAAAGGTCAGAGTGCACGCGCAGTGCACATGTGCGTGAGCGTGCGTAGAGGTACTTGGTTTCAGACGGAGAATGTAAATACATTTGTATCGAGATATTCACATATGAACACGGCAGTTCTAGGTATGGGCTTGTCAGTTTCAGTATTTGTTCCGTGGCTTCCACTGATAATCTCTACCAAGGTTAATAAAAATCATGTGTACATCTTAGGAAATATAAATATTCATTTAGGGGAACTTACATGTATTGAGGTGTTTGTAATAACGTATTAATTTAGGGTCATTTGAAATGCTCGGTGAAAAATAACCCCCTTGCCATTTTTTAGGTCAAAATTATTTGCCTTTAAAACACCCACCCCCATATTAAGCTGTGCTGCACATCCCCCAATTGCTTAATCATAACAAATGACACATCATTGTAAAGAAGAATAACCGGGCTTTCCAATGATACTAAATTCAAGGAAAATGAGTTGGAAACAAGAGAGAAATTGTCTGTCAAACTTGAGTTTCCGAACTTTTTTGAGGAGTTTATATCATTTTTTCAGTGATTTTGGGAAAATATATAATTCGGGGGTAAAAATAATAATTATCCTAATATTAATCCCAGACATCTAAAATTTAACGACTGAAGTCTCCGTTGTATGCTGGTGCAATTTTAAAGGGAAATAATTTTTTGACCTAAACAAATGGCAAGGGGTTAGCCTTGCCATTTGTGTCGATTTTGGCCCAAAAATGACATTTCCCAAAATCGCTTGAAATTGATTCCAGAGACATTAAGGAATGGCATAAATCCTTTTTGAGAGAAATCAGTGTATATCTTTGACAAATATATCAATTTTTTCACAGAAAAATATATAATTCGGGGAAAATATGAAATTCGGGGAAAAAAATCATAATTATCCTAATAATAATCCCAGACATCTAAAATTTAACGCCTGAAATCTCTATTGTATCCTGGTTCAATTTTAAAGGCAAATAATTTTTCGACCAAAACAAAAATGACAAGGGGTTAGCCTTGCCATTTTTGTCGATTTGGGCCCAAAAATGACATTTTAAAGAAACGCTTGGAATTGATTCCAGAGACATTTAGGAATGGTAGAAGTCCTTTTTGAGAGTAATCAAAGTATATATTTTGTAATTATATCAATTTGTTATAATTTTGGGAAAATATGAAATTCGGAATTTTTATAAAATTATGATAATATTAATCCGAGATATCAAATATTGCAAGACTGAAGTCTCCGTTGTATGCTGGTGCAATTTAAAAGGAAAATAATTTTTTGACCTAAACAAATGGCAAGGGGTTGCCATTTTTGTCGGATTTTGGCCCAAAAATGACATTTCCCAAAATCGCTTGAAATTGATTCCAGAGACATTAAGGAATGGCAGAAATCCTTTTTGAGAGAAATCAGTGTATATCTTTGACAAATATATCAATTTTTTCACAGAAAAATATATAATTCGGGGAAAATATGAAATTCGGGGAAAAAAAATCATAATTATCCTAATAATAATCCCAGACATCTAAAATTTTACCACTGAAATCTCTATTGTATGCTGGTTCAATTTTAAAGGCAAATAATTGTTTGACCAAAACAAAAATGACAAGGGGTTAGCCTTGCCATTTTTGTCGATTTGGGCCCAAAAATGACTTTTCAAAGAAACGCTTGGAATTGATTTCAGAGACATTTAGGAATGGTAGAAGTCCTTTTTGAGAGTAATCAAAGTATATATTTGGTAATTATATCAATTTGTTATAATTTTGGAAAAAATATAAGACTTCGGAATTTTTTTAAAATTATGATAATATTAATTCGAGATATCAAATATTGCAAGACTGAAGTCTCCGTTGTATGCTGGTGCAATTCTAAAGGGAAATAATTTTTTGACCTAAACAAATGGCAAGGGGTTAGCCTTGCCATTTTTGTCGATTTTGGCCCAAAAATGACCATTTCCCAAAATCGCTTGAAATTTATTCCAGAGACATTAAGGAATGGCAGACGTCCTTTTTGAGAGAAATCAGTGTATATCTTTGACAAATATATCAATTTTTTCACAGAAAAATATATAATTCGGGGAAAATATGAAATTCGGGGAAAAAAATCATAATTATCCTAATAATAATCCCAGACATCTAAAATTTAACGCCTGAAATCTCTATTGTATGCTGGTTCAATTTTAAAGGCAAATAATTTTTCGACCAAAACAAAAATGACATTTTTGTCTTGCCATTTTTGTCGATTTGGGCCCAAAAATGACATTTTTAAGAAACGCTTGGAATTGATTCCAGAGACATTTAGGAATGGTAGAAGTCCTTTTTGAGAGTAATCAAAGTATATATTTGGTAACTATATAAATTTGTTATAATTTTGGGAAAATATGAAATTCGGAATTTTTATAAAATTATGATAATACTAATCCGAGATATCAAATATTGCAAGACTGAAGTCTCCGTTGTATGCTGGTGCAATTTTAAAGGAAAATAAATTTTTGACCTAAACAAATGGCAAGGGGTTAGCCTTGCCATTTGTGTCGATTTTGGCCCAAAAATGACATTTCCCAAAATCGCTTGAAATTGATTCCAGAGACATTAAGGAATGGCAGAAATTCTTTTTGAGAGAAATCAGTGTATATCTTTGACAAATATATCAATTTTTTCACAGAAAAATATATAATTCGGGGAAAATATGAAATTCGGGGAAAAAAATCATAATTATCCTAATAATAATCCCAGACATCTAAAATTTAACGCCTGAAATCTCTATTGTATGCTGGTTCAATTTTAAAGGCAAATAATTTTTCAACCAAAACAAAAATGACAAGGGGTTAGCCTTGCCATTTTTGTCGATTTGGGCCTAAAAATGACATTTTAAAGAAACGCTTGGAATTGATTCCAGAGACATTTAGGAATGGTAGAAGTCCTTTTTGAGAGTAATCAAAGTATATATTTGGTAATTATATCAATTTGTTATAATTTTGGGAAAATATGAAATTCGGAATTTTTATAAAATTATGATAATATTAATCCGAGATATCAAATATTGCAAGACTGAAGTCTCCGTTGTATGCTGGTGCAATTTTAAAGGGATATTATTTTTTGACCTAAACAAATGGCAAGGGGTTAGCCTTGCCATTTTTGTCAATTTTGGCCCAAAAATGACATTTCCCAAAATCGCTTGAAATTGATTCCAGAGACATTAAGGAATGGCAGAAATCCTTTTTGAGAGAAATCATTGTATATCTTTGACAAATATATCAATTTTTGCACAGAAAAATATATAATTCGGGGAAAATATGAAATTCAGGGAAAAAAATCATAATTATCCTAATAATAATCCCAGACATCTAAAATTTGAACGAATGAAGTCTCTATTGCGCAAATTATTTTTTAACCCCCATGCCATTTTCTTTAGGGTCAAACAATAATTTGCCTTTAAAATTTCACCAGCATACAATGGAGACTTTTAAAGTGCAATTTAATAATGATCCTAATATTAATCCCAGACATCAAAAATTGTTCCACTGAAGTCTCCATTGTATGCTGGTGCAATTTTAAAGGCAAATAATATCGACCTAAAAAATGGCAAGTGGGTTATTTTTCACCAAGCATCTCAAATGTTTCGAACTCCTTTTCCTTGAATTTAGTATCATTGGAAAGCCCGGTTATTCTTCTTTACAATGATGTGTCATTTGTTATGATTAAGCAATTGGGGGATGTGCAGCACAGCTGAATATGGGGGTGGGTGTTTTAAAGGCAAATAATTTTGACCAAAAAAATGGCAAGGGGGTTATTTTTCACCGAGCATTTCAAATGACCCTAAATTAATACGTTATTACAAACTCCTCAACAAAAGTAAGTTGCCCTAAATGAATATTTATATTTCCTAAGATGTACACATGATTTTTATTAACCTTGGTAGAGATTATCAGTGAAAGCCACGGAAACAAATACTGAAACTGACAAGCCCATACCTAGAACTGCCGTGTTCATATGTGAATATCTCGATATATACATCCTCCGTCTAAACCAAGTACCTGTACGCACGCTCTCACGCACACGTGCACTGCGCGTGCACTCTGACCTTTGTGAGATTATCTATTCAATATGCACTGAGCATGCTCGGTGACCTGTACACTTTAATTCTTCATTTTGTTGAATTTTAGTAAAAACTGGTCGGGTATGGAATATTAAGTGGTAATTTTGAAAAGTAAATGAATTTTAACGTCATGATTTTGTCATTAAATCATTTTATGTTTCACGAAAGGATATTTTTTTATTGAAAAGTGGCTTAAATAGGCGGTTGATTTTATGTAACCGTGACTGATCTTAATCCTTAGGAAGGATATATCCCAACCAATTTTAGTTCCCAGTATCGCTTCTCGGCCTGATGGCTAAGATCATGTGTAGTATCTGTTCTTTTCAGGTTAACATCTGAAACACTGCTCATTGAGCAGTCTGAATGTTAAACTGATTTTTGAATCTGGGCTATGGAAAAGAGGCTTGCCTCGTCCTGGTCACGGGTTGGCTCGGTATTGCACTAAATCCGGGATTCGGCCCATTCCCCATCATAGGGGGAAATAAAACAATCTAAAGATAGAATTTCGTGACTCAGCCTCCTTTGGATTTACATTTGGGATTGGAATCATTTGCCCTTGAGCATTATTACAAAGTCTTGCCACGATGACTATCCCAGCCGCTGCCCTTTTCACAACACGCAGGATTTTACACAGCTTACATAACACAGCACTAACATTCATTAAAGGGACACATTGCTTTGGATTTTGCGATTTGGGTTATAAAACTGAAATGAATATGGTTCGGAAGCTTTTTTAAAAGTAGAATATAAAGATTCACGTAACCATCCCTTCAAATTGCGTGGTTTTTGTTTAATTTCGTCACAAATAACGGTCCGCCATTTTGTAGAACCAAATTTTTGACTCCACAAAATGGCAGACCGTGTTCACCAGTCGTATTTCCAGTCGCAGCTGGTTGAAGTACGTTCTGTTGATCCATTTTGATGTACTGTGGCACGGCGCGCAGCACTGGCGATATGTGTCGCGATGTAGAGAATGGTATACCTGGAGATCATCTGATAGGTTTACAAGGCCACTGGCTGCGGCGCCAGCTTAAAGACTCTTACATACAGCGTATTTTGCGCATTATTTAGACGGTGGTATTAACTACTGGAAATAAGTCTATGTTTCGCGGGTCAGATTTTTGTTTTGTAATCACTACTCACTAATTACAACACATTATACTTTCTTTTTTTGGAATTAACAACTCTTATAAAAGATAAGGAACATTTCCAAACAGCAAAATTTCATGACATTTGAAGGCAATGTGTCCCTTTAAGGCAAGGAACTTGATCAAATGACCATTGTACAGCGATGGTTAGAGCGACACTTTTTGGGGGACATACTGTAGTTTGTATAGGAAAGGGCCTTCTATTGCTTTTATTTCAAAAGTATTCATCATTGTGCGTTTAGCGAAAAAGAACTGGTAGTTTGCATTAGGTTCTAGCTAGGTAGACAAAGAACTTTGCTCTGAATGCTTGCCTGCTATAGTTTCCATATATTTCCTATGTGGAGTAGCGAAGTTATGACGTCAATGCAATGTTTGGAGCCAGAATACTTTTATTTTGTATCAATGTGTTTGCAGTCCAAATCTCCATTTGTTTGGAGCCAGTTGTCGTGCCAACTGACGTCAGACTTCGGTACTCCATAGCGATCAGTCGTTTGCCATTTTGTCATTTGTATGGCCCGAGATCGATTCCAGAGAAATTTAGGAATGGCAGAAGTCCTTTTTGAGAAATATTGTATTTCATAAATAATTTTAGGGAAAAAATACGAAATTGTAAAAACTAACTACCAGTGCAAGCTCGTCATTAATAATAATTCTTGTCAAGAACCACATTTTGGACCATCCCAGAAATTCCAAACACGGATTATGCGAATTTCGTAAAAATACCTTTTAAACTAACAGCACCATATTGAATAACAATCATTAAAAAGACACTTCCAGTCCGGTCAGTTTAGTCACACGTGGAAATCATTTCTTTATTCGTGGCAATTTACAAAAGTCAACCATGTAAAATAATGCTTCTTCATTTATTGTGTACAGAATAAAATCCAGTTCGCCCAATCCACGATTTTATTTGTACCTATTCTCGCGACTGCAAACTTTTGGTTCAAGTAAGTACATTCTCAGCTGTTGACATTAATTTTACACTATAACCTCAGAATGTGGACTGATAAATCGCTCTGCACGGCAGAGACAAAAACACGAGTAAGTGAAATACATGTACAATCAAAATTTAAATAAAACTGAAAAATTCAATTGTTTAGAATTCAGTGACACTTTTCTTTATATAAGCACGGATTGCCCAGAATACTTTCCAAAGATTTCAAAATTCTGTTGACTGAATAATTTCTAGACGAAATAGAAATGAATTATCCAACAGCTTGGATATGAATTTTCCATTTAAAACAGACAGGGGAAATCACATCTGAAGCTTGTAAACTATCGTCCCGCCTTGACAAAGAGTACATTGTGACTTTAGGGTGGAGTGGTTAATCTGTGCTCAGGCCAGCCCATTGAAAAGCCTGGCCAAGCCCCTGGAATGCTTCGGCCTTTGGGCTTTTATAATCCCCAGATTGTACACAATAAACTCCCATTACTTCTGCAGTTCAGCCGGCTCCCATTGTTCACCCAGACTTGACCGACAGCTGAGGCATCTTTTGATCCAGCCGTGAATGGGTACAGATTAGTGTGAGAGTGGCTACAATCAGGCCTGGCCTGGCAGAGGCCGGGCTTTATTGACTAGTTGATGCTCTATTGTTAGTTTGATTTGTGGCTCACAACAGCAAGAGTAAAAGCCCGAAGGCCCGGGCATGGCTGGGCTTTTCAAAGGCCTGGCCCGACCACAGATTAACCACTCCTGCCTTAGGTTTAACAGCTTAAACCTCGTTGTGATTCTAGGCTCTGGATATGAATTTGGACCCTCGTTAAAAATCACGTCCAACTAATCCTTCTGTCCATTTTGAATAGAAAATAACACCCAAGGGTTTCACACTGTTATTCTATTTGGACATTTCGATATTTCTCACAATTACAATGGCACAAAAAACCAGTGTTTCACCAGACCACAGGATCAGGAAAGAAAAGATAATATTATTGATCTTTCACTCTACGGTGGCTGGCAGAGGATATACTGGAGCTACTTAAAGAAGGTAAGAAAGAAGAACGGTATTAATAACTAAAACTTTCCCAATAAGGGAAAGAGAACGTTTGCTCCAACTCTCCACGGAAGACTGCAATTTAGGAAGGCGGTCTTCCCAGTTTTTAGTGGACACATCTCCTTTACCTATCCAAAAACCATTGATTTTTATTAGTTCCTTGGTCCAAGAAATTTGATAAAGATTGCGAAGTCACCTAGTCCAGTCACCTAGAATGAAACCCTTGACTTGGTGACATCAAGCTTAGAACCACTCGCTCCTTGGAACATGCCGACGATGTTAAATAGTTTATGAAGAGAAGGAACATTACGGACGATACAAGTAGTACATCTGCATATACTGCAGAATTTTACACTGTAAATTGTTGCTTCCAGGGATAAAAATCCCCTGAATACCAGGGTCATTGCGGATAGCCGCAGCAAAAGGTTCTATAAAAAGAACATAAAGAAAAGGCGACAGGGGGCGACCCTGCCGGATTCCTTTCTGTAAAGAAAATGATTCAGAAAGAAAAACATTAACAAGAACTTTGCTGTAAATATCAGTATAAAGAATTTTGAACCAACTGAAAAAATTTGGCTCAAAACCAAACTTATTCAAAACTCTAAAAAGAAAAGGCCAATTGACCCAATCAAACGCTTTCTGCTGATCAAGGGAAATAAAAAGAGAATTTAAATTCCTCTCTTCAACATAAAAAACTAGATCCCGCAAAAGCCGGGCATTGTCATGTATAGATTGCCCTTTAACCCCGCAGGTCTGAAAAGGGCTAATAACAGAGGAATTAAAGGCGGTTAATGTAAATGTAATAAACATTTAGCAAAGAAATAGGCGTTTTGTTTTGAGGTATCTAAAAGGGTGATAATGCCGGTCCTCTGTAAGCTGGCTAATTAATATTTAAAAAAAGGTATTAAAAACACTAAGAAGATCGGACCCAAGTAGGTCCCAAAAAGCGATGTAAAATTCTTTAGGCAAACCGTCGCTTCCAGGGGATTTGCCGCTTAGCATACCCCTTAAAGCAATGTCAAGTACGTTTAGAGCTAAAGGTTTGTCCAGGGTATGTGCTCTCTTCAGAGAGAGTACTGTTAATCTCGTTTAAAAAGAAAGTTTGGAAAAGCTCAACAGTATCATCGGCTGAATAAAGATCAGCATAAAAACCCTATTTACTAACTCATTAGGTGAAGATGAAACAGACCCATCAGGGCGTTTCACACAAAGAATAAGAGGTTTTTTTATGGTTAAAATCTGTCTGAAAGAACTGGCTGGAGAGGCGCTCCCCATCGTTCAACTGGTGAATGCAGGAACGCACCCTAGCTCCTTCCAAAATATAATCCTGTAATTCAGAAATCTGAGCTTTAACTGACGAGCTTTTCCCCGCTTTCTGTCACGGCAAGAATGGGCTATTATTAACTGTTTACTGCGACACTTAACCTCCTCCCACCAGTCAAGCTCGCTATTAAAACCTTCTTTAAGAGTTTGCCAACCCATGTAGGCAGCTCTAAATTCCCGTTGAAAAATAATATCTGATAAAACAGGCTTGTTACATTTCCAGTAACCGCCACCCCTTTAAGGTAAACATGTAGGTTTAATTTTTAAAATATCCCCACTATGATCAGAGAAATAGACGGGAAGATGAGTAATAGAGGAACACGGAAGATTTTTAGAAATATAAAATCGGTCCAGCCGACTATTAATAGTGCGAGAGGCATTTCTCCAGGTAAAATATCTGTCCCGATGATAGAAATTCCTCCAAGGGTCAACGAGTGAAAAAGCAAGACATAGCGATTTCAGTTACCAATATCACAATTAGTGACTGAACTATTACCCGCTATGTCTAAAACAGCATCTAAAACGTAATTGAAATCCCCTGCTAAAATTACAAGGCAATTTCCAGAGAGATGTCTGGAGAGGTTGTTAAAGAAATTCTTTTTGCACACAGGGTCGTTCGGCGCATAAATACTAACAAGTTTTATGCGACCAGCTGTCCCTTCCAAAACCCACTAACTATTTTGCCCCGAGAGTCTGAAGTAAAATCCTAGAATTTTAAAACAGAATGAGGGTTAAAAAGAATGGCGGTACCACAAGAAGAAGGTGAGCCGTAGCTGGCAAAAGTTTTCCCTTTCCCCCTCCGATCTCTAAAGCTGGAGGTCTGCGGGGCAGGAAATGTGACACTCCTGTAGGAAACACATGTATAATCAAGACAAAGATTAACAAATTTCTGACGTTTGTGAAAATCACGCATGCCATTCACATTAAGGGTAAAAATGGAAATCATGATGAAAAAGAGAAGGTAAAAATCCTGGAGAAATGCCATAAAAAAAGGCTAAAAGATATTTAGAGTAGTTCTTTATTAAAATCTACTTGTTCCTTAAGTGCCATTGCAGGATGTTTCCTGGCAATGTGCCGGACACATCTACCTGGGAAATAGGCCATATAAAGGCATCAGGGACACTTAAGACGAGGAAGATTAGGATCTCCATGGATACTAGAAACATGTCTATAGAAAGCCCAGACCATAAAGAAGATTTGAAGGGGCAACGTGACATCCTGCATCTAGCTGGCTCACTATAAGTCCTGGGAGTCTTAGTGAGCGAAGGTATTCCCTAAAGTGACTCTTTCAGGTTGACCCCACAACCAAGGTCATCCGAAGTTGAGTCCTCTTCCTCGGACTCCATGGCAGCGGACTCCTTGGCAGCAGACGATTCAGTGGAAGAGTGGAGATGCTCCTCCTCTGAATCTGTACCCAAAAAGGTCGGCTACAGAAGGTGCAGCCTTCCTGCTTGCGGTTTGTTAGAAAGGAGATCTCGTCCGTTTCGTTGCCCGCTTTTACGCCGGACCATCCTAAGCCCTGCATCTCTAGCTACAGGTGGCTCTGTCACAAATGAAAAAGGGGGGGGGGGACCATTAGTGCCTTTACATGTGGCACACTCTAAAACATTGAAAGAAAGAGGGTTAAGTGATAGTTTACATGAAAAACAAGAAACAGTAGAAACACTTACTACATGAGATTGCTGGAAGTTCCGGTTCCTCAGTATCCCGAGGCGCAGGAGGAGCAGCCCGAGCCGTAGGAGCCGCAGGAGCCGCCCGAGGCGCAGGAGCTGCCCGAGGCGCAGGCTCAACACAAGTGCGGGCCCAGGACTTGTCCGGCCTTACTCTGCTGGAAAATTATTCATAGCAGGCCCGAAAACCATGCCCCTCCTCCCCACAAATAGTACAAATAATGCCGTTAGGGCAGTCAGTTGCATGCAACATGCAGTCAGTTGCAATATGCCCCATTGTAAACATTGAAAACACTTGTCTTGCGGACAGTCCTTTGCATAGTGACCCTGATGTTGGCCACAACGGGCACATGTTCTTACTTGCTTAGGGTACGAAATCCAAGCGTTTCTGTCGCCAATCCGAATTACTGTCGGGATGGGAGAAACGACAGCACGGCAGTATATATAGGTAGTGCCCCGCCCCCCTTTTTGTGCACGGTGTATAGGGATTGCGGAGGGGGTGTGGCTAGATTTGAGGAGCAAATTTGTGGATCAGGGTCAGTGTGGTCACAATAGATAAGAGGATTATACAGGATGTATTGTGTAGGGGTTATGTAATAGGTCGGTTGCAACTATGGTGGAAGGTCAGTACAAAAGGCACGTAATTAGGTGGTATTGATGGTCATGGGGGACCATGGAGCTATAAAAAGGTATAGCATGGGGATAGATGCTCAATCACCATAAATTTATAAGGTCTACATAGTATAGCTGGCCTGTATAGTGTAAATGATTACATAGTTCATCGATGGCTCGGGTCAAGGAATTAAAATGGCCCCCTTTTTGTACACGTTGTATAGGGATTGTGGAGGGGGCGTGTGGAGGGAATAGATAAGAGGGTTATACAGGATGTATTTTGTAGTATCATGTAAGAGGTTGGTGGCAACTAATATATAGTGGAAGGTCAGTACAAAAGGATTATATAGTATTGGTGGGCAAGAGGACTATGCTTTTATTAAGTTTTAATCAGCCTGGTACTGTTATTTAGGTCTGTATACTATAAATGGTCTGTATAGTGTAAATGATTATATAGTTAATTGATGGGTTTGGGACAATTTTATCTAATATACTATGTTTGTGTTCCTCGTGTTCGGGACAAACATGCTAGGGACAAACATTTTTCTTTGGGGAGTTTCGTATACTTGGAGGCGCTGTATTGGGACCCTTGAAATGATTGAGTCGGGTCAGCTCGTTCATATCGCAGACAGGGCGGCAGACCACGGAGGAAGGAATATACGAAGTCTATAGCCGTCATGTAAACCTATTCCATTTTGCAATAAAACTCAAATCCAATATTTGTTCATGTGTATTCACTTATTTATTAATTTAATTATCTGTATACAAACTTTTCCCACATTGAGGATTCCCTTCATCGTCCTTTCAATATTTTTTTTCTTTAAAATGGAAGAACGTACAGGTAGTCAAATTTACATGACGCGTTTGGGAAACATTCAACGGTTCATATCATAATATTAGTTTCTTTGTTTCGTTATAAAAACGTCCAAGGTGAGGGACAAAGTGTGACTTTTCAGTCGATACACGTGTTGGCTTAATAGGTTACCTCGGTTCTATAGCAAACTTTCTCTGATGAGTAGGCCTATCCGCTATATGTACACACCTTCGTGTGTAAACAACATTGCGTAAGAGCTACCAGCAAAACAATACCTTTATTTGTTATTCATAAATGCCTCAGGGAGTTTCACTATCCCTATTGTTCGAGAGCCTTGTCACGTGGGTGCGTTTAAACGGTTGTTTAAACACGGCTGTAAGTACTGACACGGCGCGGTTTTAAACATTTTTCCCGGTGTCACACGAAATGTAGAGTCCTACAAAATATGGTCCATTTTATTGGTTGAACACTCGAGCGACCAGTCACTCTCCTAATAACGCAAGCGCAATACTACCGATACGTCCGTATTTAGAGTCCATAATTTCACACTACACCGGCAAGAGGAGATCAATGGTTCTACACCACTTGGCGAGCGCGTCGCGCGCGCGTCAATTTCCATATAAGGAAATGTTTACCGCTGCTCGCGCGTGGCACGAACCATTAAATAGCTGAAGGGGTGTTTTACAAACCAAGGTAAAACAAATTGAACAAAATCATTGGAAATTTATAATTGTAGATGTTTTTTGCTGAATTATACAAAGAGGCATTTTATAAATGGGAATAAATATATGCTGGGCCGGTTTTAAACGTACGTTTAAAACCGCCTTGGACATATTTATTCCCTTATTGTGACGTGACACGACCATACAAGGCCAAAGACAGGAAGGAATAAACTCGTATAAATACTATGTTTTCTGTCTACGTTAAGATTGTTGCTCCTAAATTTCTTTTTTTCATCGGACTGGGAACTACAAAGTGAGCCATGTTACGTAAAGTGTTGTGTTTTAGGAGGGGGCGTAATCATACATGCAGACTATGTGTTACGATTTTGAGTCAATGTGATGGAACTTTTGTTCAGGGCCTTGGTTAACCGATTGTTCATTTTGGTTGAACTTTTTGCTCTTTACAAGATGAAGTGCTTTGTAAATTTTGAAAATAGCAAGAAAGAAAGAAGCGGTGTGTGCAGGCAAAATTCAAAGAATGATCAGTTTATGTAATTTTTTTGATCATCTCAGGAAATAGCCGCAGTGAGTCAAAATTCGTTTAGGGGTGGGGGGGGGGGGGGGTGGGGGTTGTTATAGGCATCAATAAAATCCTGTTTCCATTCTTTTTCTATTTGTGGGAAAGGTTGGAGGAAGAAAGATTCTGTTGAGCAAAGTCTCATTATCGGTTTTAACGTAAGTGGTTGTCGTGATGCATAAACTGTCTCCCCACCGGGGCCCGCTCTATAGTCCCCCGTCTCATTAGTCCCCCGTCTCATCATTGGTCCCCCCATTTAATAAATGGATTATATTCAATCAGCTATCTGAAGTATATTCAGTTGTTGACTGCCATCATGCACTAGCTTGGTAATCAATTAATTAATTATTATTTAGTGATTATTTAATTTATTAATTTCTGGATGGGCTATTGAGAAGAAGGAATTAGGTATAAGGGGGGACCAATGAGACGGGGGACCAATGAGACGGGGGACTATAGACATTATCCCTCTCCACCAACCAATCCGACATACCGAGCTCTTACCCACAGTGCGTTTAAACTCAATGCCGGGAAAGTAAAAACGAACGACACTCGCACTTGCTGGGCTGCGTGGTGCTGGCCTGTCAAGGGGGATTCGAATGACATCTAGATTGACTAAGGCTAAGTCTAGTCACTCTAGTCGCCCAACCGAACTTGCTCCTTGCCATTTTTGTCGATTTGGGCCCAAAAATGACATTTCCCAAAATCGCTTGAAATTTATTCCAGAGACATTAAGGAATGGCAGACGTCCTTTTTGAAAGAAATCAAAGTGTATCTTTGACAAATAAACTCCTCAAAAAAAAGTTCGGAAACTCAAGTTTGACAGACGATTTCTCTCTTGTTTCGAACTCCTTTGCCTTGAATTTGGTATCATTAGAAAGCCCTGATATTCTCTTTTTACAATGATGTGTCATTAATGATTAAGCAATTGGGGGATGTGCAACACAGCTGAATATGGGGGTGGGTGTAAAGTGAAATGTTACAAAATGCATTGCTATTGTCCAAAAGTGTATTGACTCTTGCTGTTAGGAGTTGTTTGGAGGATTGGTGTGTCTTGAATGATTCTCCGCTTACTAACCAATATTTAAAGGTTGTAAGCCATAAATGTGCGGGAAAAGAAATACAAAAGAAATACAAAAGAAATCCACATGGCCTGTCACAATAAATTGCCTCCGGGATAGCAACTCTGTTGTTACTGTGCTTGAATTTGTCATTTTCTGCACTCAAACACCCAGTAATGCTCCATCAATAACAATAAGTCTCTCTCACAGTACAATTCAACACTATCGCTAACAAAAGAAAAAAACAAGACGTAAGGAAAGTCTTTTTTTTTCTGATTTAATTATTGAACAGTTTCTTCATTGAACAATGTTAAGTCAAAAGCCTCAGTAGCCGGTGGACGATCCGAATGCAGCCACAACAGCCTGGCACCTCCTCCTCATACTGTTTACGAGCCGGGTCACACGTTGCTGTAGGATGGCGTTCCATTCATCAATCAGGATATGTTGCAGCTCTGTTGCACATTCCCATGCTCCAAGCAAAAGGGGAATGCACTGTATGACAATAGCAATGCATTTTGAAACATTTCACTTTACACCCACCCCCATATTCAGCTGTGCTGCACATCCCCCAATTGCTTAATCATAACAAATGACACATCATTGTAAAGCAGAATAACCGGGCTTTCCAATGATACTAAATTCAAGGAAAAGGAGTTGGAAACAAGAGAGAAATTGTCTGTCAAACTTGAGTTTCCGAACTTTTTTGAGGAGTTTATATCATTTTTTCAGTGATTTGGGGAAAATATATAATTCGGGGGTAAAAATAATAATTATCCTAATATTAATCCCAGACATCTAAAATTTTACGACTGAAGTCTCCGTTGTATGCTGGTGCAATTTTAAAGGGAAATAATTTTTTGACCTAAACAAATGGCAAGGGGTTAGCCTTGCCATTTGTGTCGATTTTGGCCCAAAAATGACATTTCCCAAAATCGCTTGAAATTGATTCCAGAGACATTAAGGAATGGCATAAATCCTTTTTGAGAGAAATCAGTGTATATCTTTGACAAATATATCAATTTTTTCACAGAAAAATATATAATTCGGGGAAAATATGAAATTCGGGGAAAAAAATCATAATTATCCTAATAATAATCCCAGACATCTAAAATTTAACGCCTGAAATCTCTATTGTATGCTGGTTCAATTTTAAAGGCAAATAATTTTTCGACCAAAACAAAAATGACAAGGTGTTAGCCTTGCCATTTTTGTCGATTTGGGCCTAAAAATGACATTTTAAAGAAACGCTTGGAATTGATTCCAGAGACATTTAGGAATGGTAGAAGTCCTTTTTGAGAGTAATCAAAGTATATATTTGGTAATTATATAAATTTGTTATAATTTTGGGAAAATATGAAATTCTGAATTTTTATAAAATTATGATAATATTAATCCGAGATATCAAATATTGCAAGACTGAAGTCTCCGTTGTATGCTGGTGCAATTTTAAAGGGAAATAATTGTTTGACCTAAACAAATGGCAAGGGGTTAGCCTTGCCATTTTTGTCGATTTTGGCCCAAAAATGACATTTCCCAAAATCGCTTGAAATTTATTCCAGAGACATTAAGGAATGGCAGAAATCCTTTTTGAGAGAAATCAGTGTATATCTTTGACAAATATATCAATTTTTTCACAGAAAAATATATAATTCGGGGAAAATATGAAATTCGGGGAAAAAAATCATAATTATCCTAATAATAATCCCAGACATCTAAAATTTAACGCCTGAAATCTCTATTGTATCCTGGTTCAATTTTAAAGGCAAATAATTTTTCGACCAAAACAAAAATGAAAATTTTTGTCGATTTGGGCCCAAAAATGACATTTTAAAGAAACGCTTGGAATTGATTCCAGAGACATTTAGGAATGGTAGAAGTCCTTTTTGAGAGTAATCAAAGTATATATTTGGTAATTATATCAATTTGTTATAATTTTGGGAAAATATGAAATTCGGAATTTTTATAAAATTATGATAATATTAATCCGAGATATCAAATATTGCAAGACTGAAGTCTCCGTTGTATGCTGGTGCAATTTTAAAGGGATATTATTTTTTGACCTAAACAAATGGCAAGGGGTTAGCCTTGCCATTTTTGTCATGACATTTCCCAAAATCGCTTGAAATTGATTCCAGAGACATTAAGGAATGGCAGAAATCCTTTTTGAGAGAAATCATTGTATATCTTTGACAAATATATCAATTTTTTCACAGAAAAATATATAATTCGGGGAAAATATGAAATTCGGGGAAAAAAATCATAATTATCCTAATAATAATCCCAGACATCTAAAATTTGAACGAATGAAGTCTCTATTGCGCAAATTATTTTTTAACCCCCATGCCATTTTCTTTAGGGTCAAACAATAATTTGCCTTTAAAATTTCACCAGCATACAATGGAGACTTTTAAAGTGCAATTTAATAATGATCCTAATATTAATCCCAGACATCAAACATTGTTCCACTGAAGTCTCCATTGTATGCTGGTGCAATTTTAAAGGCAAATAGTATCGACCTAAAAAATGGCAAGTGGGTTATTTTTCACCAAGCATCTCAAATGTTTCGAACTCCTTTTCCTTGAATTTAGTATCATTGGAAAGCCCGGTTATTCTTCTTTACAATGATGTGTCATTTGTTATGATTAAGCAATTGGGGGATGTGCAGCACAGCTGAATATGGGGGTGGGTGTTTTAAAGGCAAATAATTTTGACCAAAAAAATGGCAAGGGGGTTATTTTTCACCGAGCATTTCAAATGACCCTAAATTAATACGTTATTACAAACTCCTCAACAAAAGTAAGTTGCCCTAAATGAATATTTATATTTCCTAAGATGTACACATGATTTTTATTAACCTTGGTAGAGATTATCAGTGAAAGCCACGGAAACAAATACTGAAACTGACAAGCCCATACCTAGAACTGCCGTGTTCATATGTGAATATCTCGATATATACATCCTCCGTCTAAACCAAGTACCTGTACGCACGCTCTCACGCACACGTGCACTGCGCGTGCACTCTGACCTTTGTGAGATTATCTATTCAATATGCACTGAGCATGCTCGGTGACCTGTACACTTTAATTCTTCATTTTGTTGAATTTTAGTAAAAACTGGTCGGGTATGGAATATTAAGTGGTAATTTTGAAAAGTAAATGAATTTTAACGTCATGATTTTGTCATTAAATCATTTTATGTTTCACGAAAGGATATTTTTTTATTGAAAAGTGGCTTAAATAGGCGGTTGATTTTATGTAACCGTGACTGATCTTAATCCTTAGGAAGGATATATCCCAACCAATTTTTGTTCCCAGTATCGCTTCTCGGCCTGATGGCTAAGATCATGTGTAGTATCTGTTCTTTTCAGGTTAACATCTGAAACACTGCTCATTGAGCAGTCTGAATGTTAAACTGATTTTTGAATCTGGGCTATGGAAAAGAGGCTTGCCTCGTCCTGGCCACGGGTTGGCTCGGTATTGCACTAAATCCGGGATTCGGCCCATTCCCCATCATAGGGGGAAATAAAACAATCTAAAGACAGAATTTCGTGACTCAGCCTCCTTTGGATTTACATTTGGGATTGGAATCATTTGCCCTTGAGCATTATTACAAAGTCTTGCCACGATGACTATCCCAGCCGCTGCCCTTTTCACAACACGCAGGATTTTACACAGCTTACATAACACAGCACTAACATTCATTAAAGGGACACATTGCTTTGGATTTTGCGATTTGGGTTATAAAACTGAAATGAATATGGTTCGGAAGCTTTTTTAAAAGTAGAATATAAAGATTCACGTAACCATCCCTTCAAATTGCGTGGTTTTTGTTTAATTTCGTCACAAATAACGGTCCGCCATTTTGTAGAACCAAATTTTTGACTCCACAAAATGGCGGACCGTGTTCACCAGTCGTATTTCCAGTCGCAGCTGGTTGAAGTACGTTCTGTTGATCCATTTTGATGTACTGTGGCACGGCGCGCAGCACTGGCGATATGTGTCGCGATGTAGAGAATGGTATACCTGGAGATCATCTGATAGGTTTACAAGGCCACTGGCTGCGGCGCCAGCTTAAAGACTCTTACATACAGCGTATTTTGCGCATTATTTAGACGGTGGTATTAACTACTGGAAATAAGTCTATGTTTCGCGGGTCAGATTTTTGTTTTGTAATCACTACTCACTAATTACAACACATTATACTTTCTTTTTTTGGAATTAACAACTCTTATAAAAGATAAGGAACATTTCCAAACAGCAAAATTTCATGACATTTGAAGGCAATGTGTCCCTTTAAGGCAAGGAACTTGATCAAATGACCATTGTACAGCGATGGTTAGAGCGACACTTTTTGGGGGACATACTGTAGTTTGTATAGGAAAGGGCCTTCTATTGCTTTTATTTCAAAAGTATTCATCATTGTGCGTTTAGCGAAAAAGAACTGGTAGTTTGCATTAGGTTCTAGCTAGGTAGACAAAGAACTTTGCTCTGAATGCTTGCCTGCTATAGTTTCCATATATTTCCTATGTGGAGTAGCGAAGTTATGACGTCAATGCAATGTTTGGAGCCAGAATACTTTTATTTTGTATCGATGTGTTTGCAGTCCAAATCTCCATTTGTTTGGAGCCAGTTGTCGTGCCAACTGACGTCAGACTTCGGTACTCCATAGCGATCAGTCGTTTGCCATTTTGTCATTTGTATGGTCCTGCGACAATTTTCAAAATCGCCCGAGATCGATTCCAGAGAAATTTAGGAATGGCAGAAGTCCTTTTTGAGATATACTTTTGAGAAATATTGTATTTCATAAATAATTTTAGGGAAAAAATACGAAATTGTAAAAACTAACTACCAGTGCAAGCTCGTCATTAATAATAATTCTTGTCAAGAACCACATTTTGGACCATCCCAGAAATTCCAAACACGGATTATGCGAATTTCGTAAAAATACCTTTTAAACTAACAGCACCATATTGAATAACAATCATTAAAAAGACACTTTCAGTCCGGTCAGTTTAGTCACACGTGGAAATCATTTCTTTATTCGTGGCAATTTACAAAAGTCAACCATGTAAAATAATGCTTCTTCATTTATTGTGTACAGAATAAAATCCAGTTCGCCCAATGCACGATTTTATTTGTACCTATTCTCATGACTGCAAACTTTTGGTTCAAGTATAAGTACATTCTCAGCTGTTGACATTAATTTTACACTATAACCTCAGAATGTGGACTGATAAATCGCTCTGCACGGCAGAGACAAAAACACGAGTAAGTGAAATACATGTACAATCAAAATTTAAATAAAACTGAAAAATTCAATTGTTTAGAATTCAGTGACACTTTTCTTTATATAGCACGGATTGCCCAGAATACTTTCCAAAGATTTCAAAATTCTGTTGACTGAATAATTTCTAGACGAAATAGAAATGAATTATACAACAGCTTGGATATGAATTTTCCATTTAAAACAGACAGGGGACATCACATCTGAAGCTTGTAAACTATCGTCCCGCCTTGACAAAGAGTACATTGTGACTTTAGGGTGGAGTGGTTAATCTGTGCTCAGGCCAGCCCATTGAAAAGCCTGGCCAAGCCCCTGGAATGCTTCGGCCTTTGGGCTTTTATAATCCCCAGATTGTACACAATAAACTCCCATTACTTCTGCAGTTCAGCCGGCTCCCATTGTTCACCCAGACTTGACCGACAGCTGAGGCATCTTTTAATCCAGCCGTGAATGGGTACAGATTAGTGCGAGAGTGGCTACAATCAGGCCTGGCCTGGCAGAGGCCGGGCTTTATTGACTAGTTGATGCTCTATTGTTAGTTGATTTGTGGCTCACAACAGCAAGAGTAAAAGCCCGAAGGCCCGGGCATGGCTGGGCTTTTCAAAGGCCTGGCCCGACCACAGATTAACCACTCCTGCCTTAGGTTTAACAGCTTAAACCTCGTTGTGATTCTAGGCTCTGGATATGAATTTGGACCCTCGTTAAAAATCACGTCCAACTAATCCTTCTGTCCATTTTGAATAGAAAATAACACCCAAGGGTTTCACACTGTTATTCTATTTGGACATTTCGATATTTCTCACAATTACAATTTACAATGGCACAAAAAACCAGTGTTTCACCAGAAAAGATAATATTATTGATCTTTCACTCTACGGTGGCTGGCAGAGGATATACTGGAGCTACTTAAAGAAGGTAAGAAAGAAGAACGGTATTAATAACTAAAACTTTCCCAATAAGGGAAAGAGAACGTTTGCTCCAACTCTCCACGGAAGACTGCAATTTAGGAAGGCGGTCTTCCCAGTTTTTAGTGGACACATCTCCTTTACCTATCCAAAAACCATTGATTTTTATTAGTTCCTTGGTCCAAGAAATTTGATAAAGATTGCGAAGTCACCTAGTCCAGTCACCTAGAATGAAACCCTTGACTTGGTGACATCAAGCTTAGAACCACTCGCTCCTTGGAACATGCCGACGATGTTAAATAGTTTATGAAGAGAAGGAACATTACGGACGATACAAGTAGTACATCTGCATATACTGCAGAATTTTACACTGTAAATTGTTGCTTCCAGGGATAAAAATCCCCTGAATACCAGGGTCATTGCGGATAGCCGCAGCAAAAGGTTCTATAAAAAGAACATAAAGAAAAGGCGACAGGGGGCGACCCTGCCGGATTCCTTTCTGTAAAGAAAATGATTCAGAAAGAAAAACATTAACAAGAACTTTGCTGTAAATATCAGTATAAAGAATTTTGAACCAACTGAAAAAATTTGGCTCAAAACCAAACTTATTCAAAACTCTAAAAAGAAAAGGCCAATTGACCCGATCAAACGCTTTCTGCTGATCAAGGGAAATAAAAAGAGAATTTAAATTCCTCTCTTCAACATAAAAAACTAGATCCCGCAAAAGCCGGGCATTGTCATGTATAGATTGCCCTTTAACCCCGCAGGTCTGAAAAGGGCTAATAATTGTAGCTAAAACAGAGGAATTAAAGGCGGTTAATGTAAATGTAATAAACATTTAGCAAAGAAATAGGCGTTTTGTTTTGAGGTATCTAAAAGGGTGATAATGCCGGTCCTCTGTAAGCTGGCTAATTAATATAAAAAGAGGTATTAAAAACACTAAGAAGATCGGGCCCAAGTAGGTCCCAAAAAGCGATGTAAAATTCTTTAGGCAAACCGTCGCCTCCAGGGGATTTGCCGCTTAGCATACCCCTTAAAGCAATGTCAAGTACGTTTAGAGCTAAAGGTTTGTCCAGGGTATGTGCTCTCTTCAGAGAGAGTACTGTTAATCTTGTTTAAAAAGAAAGTTTGGAAAAGCTCAACAGTATCATCGGCTGAATAAAGATCAGCATAAAAACCCTATTTACTAACTCATTAGGTGAAGATGAAACAGACCCATCAGGGCGTTTCACACAAAGAATAAGAGGTTTTTTTATGGTTAAAATCTGTCTGAAAGAACTGGCTGGAGAGGCGCTCCCCATCGTTCAACTGGTGAATGCAGGAACGCACCCTAGCTCCTTCCAAAATATAATCCTGTAATTCAGAAATCTGAGCTTTAACTGACGAGCTTTTCCCCGCTTTCTGTCACGGCAAGAATGGGCTATTATTAACTGTTTACTGCGACACTTAACCTCCTCCCACCAGTCAAGCTCGCTATTAAAACCTTCTTTAAGAGTTTGCCAACCCATGTAGGCAGCTCTAAATTCCCGTTGAAAAATAATCTCTGATAAAACAGGCTTGTTACATTTCCAGTAACCGCCACCCCTTTCAGGTAAACATGTAGGTTTAATTTTTAAAATATCCCCACTATGATCAGAGAAATAGACGGGAAGATGAGTAATAGAGGAACACGGAAGATTTTTAGAAATATAAAATCGGTCCAGCCGACTATTAATAGTGCGAGAGGCATTTCTCCAGGTAAAATATCTGTCCCGATGATAGAAATTCCTCCAAGGGTCAACGAGTGAAAAAGCAAGACATAGCGATTTCAGTTACCAATATCACAATTAGTGACTGAACTATTACCCGCTATGTCTAAAACAGCATCTAAAACGTAATTGAAATCCCCTGCTAAAATTACAAGGCAATTTCCAGAGAGATGTCTGGAGAGGTTGTTAAAGAAATTCTTTTTGCACACAGGGTCGTTCGGCGCATAAATACTAACAAGTTTTATGCGACCAGCTGTCCCTTCCAAAACCCACTAACTATTTTGCCCCGAGAGTCTGAAGTAAAATCCTAGAATTTTAAAACAGAATGAGGGTTAAAAAGAATGGCGGTACCACAAGAAGAAGGTGAGCCGTAGCTGGCAAAAGTTTTCCCTTTCCCCTCCGATCTCTAAAGCTGGAGGTCTGCGGGGCAGGAAATGTGACACTCCTGTAGGAAACACATGTATAATCAAGACAAAGATTAACAAATTTCTGACGTTTGTGAAAATCACGCATGCCATTCACATTAAGGGTAAAAATGGAAATCATGATGAAAAAGAGAAGGTCAAAATCCTGGAGAAATGCCATAAAAAAGGCTAAAGATATTTAGAGTAGTTCTTTATTAAAATCTACTTGTTCCTTTGCAGGATGTTTCCTGGCAATGTGCCGGACACATCTACCTGGGAAATAGGCTATATAAAGGCATCAGGGACACTTAAGACGAGGAAGATTAGGATCTCCATGGATACTAGAAACATGTCTATAGAAAGCCCAGACCATAAAGAAGATTTGAAGGGGCAACGTGACATCCTGCATCTAGCTGGCTCACTATAAGTCCTGGGAGTCTTAGTGAACGAAGGTATTCCCTTACTTTCTGTGACTCTTTCAGGTTGACCCCACAACCAAGGTCATCCGAAGTTGAGTCCTCTTCCTCGGACTCCATGGCAGCGGACTCCTTGGCAGCAGACGATTTAGTGGAAGAGTGGAGATGCTCCTCCTCTGAATCTGTACCCAAAAGGTCGGCTACAGAAGGTGCAGCCTTCTTGCTTGCGGTTTGTTAGAAAGGAGATCTCGTCCGTTTCGTTGCCCGCTTTTACGCCGGACCATCCTAAACCCTGCATCTCTAGCTACAGGTGGCTCTGTCACAAATGAAAAAGGGGGGGGGGGGGACCATTAGTGCCTTTACATGTGGCACACTCTAAAACATTGAAAGAAAGAGGGTTAAGTGATAGTTTACATGAAAAACAAGAAACAGTAGAAACACTTACTACATGAGATTGCTGGAAGTTCCGGTTCCTCAGTAGCCCGAGGCGCAGGAGCAGCCCGAGCCGTAGGAGCCGTAGGAGCCGCAGGAGCCGCCCGAGGCGCAGGAGCCGCCCGAGGCGCAGGCTCAACACAAGTGCGGGCCCAGGACTTGTCCGGCCTTACTCTGCTGGAAAATTATTCATAGCAGGCCCGAAAACCATCCCCCCCCCCCCTCCCCACAAATAGTACAAATAATGCCGTTAGGGCAGTCAGTTGCATGCAACATGCAGTCAGTTGCAATATGCCCCATTGTAAACATTGAAAACACTTGTCTTGCGGACAGTCCTTTGCACAGTGACCCTGCTGTTGGCCACAACGGGCACATGTTCTTACTTGCTTAGGGTACGAAATCCAAGCGTTTCTGTCGCCAATCCGAATTACTGTCGGGATGGGAGAGACGACAGTAGTGTAGCACGGCAGTATATATAGGTAGTGCCCCGCCCCCCTTTTTGTGCATGGTGTATAGGGATTGCGGAGGGGGTGTGGCTAGATTTGAGGAGCAAATTTGTGGATCAGGGTCAGTGTGGTCACAATAGATAAGAGGATTATACAGGATGTATTGTGTAGGGGTTATGTAAGAGGTCGGTTGCAACTATGGTGGAAGGTCAGTACAAAAGGCACGTAATTAGGTGGTATTGATGGTCATGGGGGACCATGGAGCTATAAAAAGGTATAGCATGGGGACTATGCCTATAGATGCTTTCAATCACCATAAATTTATAAGGTCTACATATAGTATAGCTGGCCTGTATAGTGTAAATGATTACATAGTTCATCGATGGCTCGGGTCAAGGAATTAAAATGGCCCCCTTTTTGTACACGTTGTATAGGGATTGTGGAGGGGGCGTGTGGAGGGAATAGATAAGAGGGTTATACAGGATGTATTTTGTAGTATCATGTAAGAGGTTGGTGGCAACTAATATATAGTGGAAGGTCAGTACAAAAGGATTATATAGTATTGGTGGGCAAGAGGACTATGCTTTTATTAAGTTTTAATCAGCCTGGTACTGTTATTTAGGTCTGTATACTATAAATGGTCTGTATAGTGTAAATGATTATATAGTTAATTGATGGGTTTGGGACAATTTTATCTAATATACTATGTTTGTGTTCCTCGTGTTCGGGACAAACATGCTCGGGACAAACATTTTTCTTTGGGGAGTTTCGTATACTTGGAGACGCTGTATTGGGACCCTTGAAATGGTTGAGTAGGGTCAGCTCGTTCATATCGGAGACAGGGCGGCATACCACGGAGGAAGGAATATACGAAGTCTATAGCCGTCATGTAAACCTATTCCATTTTGCAATAAAACTCAAATCCAATATTTGTTCATGTGTATTCACTTATTTATTAATTTAATTATCTGTATACAAACTTTTCCCACATTGAGGATTCCCTTCATCGTCCTTTCAATATTTGTTTTCTTTAAAATGGAAGAACGTACAGGTAGTCAAATTTACATGACGCGTTTGGGAAACATTCAACGATTCATATCATAATATTAGTTTCTTTGTTTCGTTATAAAAACGTCCAAGGTGAGGGACAAAGTGTGACTTTTCAGTCGATACACGTGTTGGCTTAATAGGTTACCTCGGTTCTATAGCAAACTTTCTCTAATGAGTAGGCCTATCCGCTATATGTACACACCTTCGTGTGTAAACAACATTGCGTAAGAGCTACCAGCAAAACAATACCTTTATTTGTTATTCATAAATGCCTCAGCGAGTTTCACTATCCCTATTGTTCGAGAGCCTTGTCACGTGGGTGCGTTTAAACGGTTGTTTAAACACGGCTGTAAGTACTGACACGGCGCGGTTTTAAACATTTTTCCCGGTGTCACACGAAATGTAGAGTCCTACAAAATATGGTCCATTTTATTGGTTGAACACTCGAGCGACCAGTCACTCTCCTAATAACGCAAGCGCAATACTACCGATACGTCCGTATTTAGAGTCCATAATTTCACACTACACCGGCAAGAGGAGATCAATGGTTCTGGACCACTTGGCGAGCGCGTCGCGCGCGCGTCAATTTCCATATAAGGAAATGTTTACCGCTGCTCGCGCGTGGCACGAACCATTAAATAGCTGAAGGGGTGTTTTACAAACCAAGGTAAAACAAATTGAACAAAATCATTGGAAATTTATAATTGTAGATGTTTTTTGCTGAATTATACAAAGAGGCATTTTATAAATGGGAATAAATATATGCTGGGCCGGTTTTAAACGTACGTTTAAAACCGCCTTGGACATATTTATTCCCTTATTGTGACGTGACACGACCATACAAGGCCAAAGACAGGAAGGAATAAACTCGTATAAATACTATGTTTTCTGTCTACGTTAAGATTGTTGCTCCTAAATTTCTTTTTTTCATCGGACTGGGAACTACAAAGTGAGCCATGTTACGTAAAGTGTTGTGTTTTAGGAGGGGGCGTAATCATACATGCAGACTATGTGTTACGATTTTGAGTCAATGTGATGGAACTTTTGTTCAGGGCCTTGGTTAACCGATTGTTCATTTTGGTTGAACTTTTTGCTCTTTACAAGATGAAGTGCTTTGTAAATTTTGAAAATAGCAAGAAAGAAAGAAGCGGTGTGTGCAGGCAAAATTCAAAGAATGATCAGTTTATGTAATTTTTTTGATCATCTCAGGAAATAGCCGCAGTGAGTCAAAATTCGTTTAGGGGTGGGGGGGGGGGGGGGGTGGGGGTTGTTATAGGCATCAATAAAATCCTGTTTCCATTCTTTTTCTATTTGTGGGAAAGGTTGGAGGAAGAAAGATTCTGTTGAGCAAAGTCTCATTATCGGTTTTAACGTAAGTGGTTGTCGTGATGCATAAACTGTCTCCCCACCGGGGCCCGCTCTATAGTCCCCCGTCTCATTAGTCCCCCGTCTCATCATTGGTCCCCCCATTTAATAAATGGATTATATTCAATCAGCTATCTGAAGTATATTCAGTTGTTGACTGCCATCATGCACTAGCTTGGTAATCAATTAATTAATTATTATTTAGTGATTATTTAATTTATTAATTTCTGGATGGGCTATTGAGAAGAAGGAATTAGGTATAAGGGGGGACCAATGAGACGGGGGACCAATGAGACGGGGGACTATAGACATTATCCCTCTCCACCAACCAATCCGACATACCGAGCTCTTATACCCACAGTGCGTTTAAACTCAATGCCGGGAAAGTAAAAACGAACGACACTCGCACTTGCTGGGCTGCGTGGTGCTGGCCTGTCAAGGGGGATTCGAATGACATCTAGATTGACTAAGGCTAAGTCTAGTCACTCTAGTCGCCCAACCGAACTTGCTCCTTGCCATTTTTGTCGATTTGGGCCCAAAAATGACATTTCCCAAAATCGCTTGAAATTTATTCCAGAGACATTAAGGAATGGCAGACGTCCTTTTTGAAAGAAATCAAAGTGTATCTTTGACAAATAAACTCCTCAAAAAAAAGTTCGGAAACTCAAGTTTGACAGACGATTTCTCTCTTGTTTCGAACTCCTTTGCCTTGAATTTGGTATCATTAGAAAGCCCTGATATTCTCTTTTTACAATGATGTGTCATTAATGATTAAGCAATTGGGGGATGTGCAACACAGCTGAATATGGGGGTGGGTGTAAAGTGAAATGTTACAAAATGCATTGCTATTGTCCAAAAGTGTATTGACTCTTGCTGTTAGGAGTTGTTTGGAGGATTGGTGTGTCTTGAATGATTCTCCGCTTACTAACCAATATTTAAAGGTTGTAAGCCATAAATGTGCGGGAAAAGAAATACAAAAGAAATACAAAAGAAATCCACATGGCCTGTCACAATAAATTGCCTCCGGGATAGCAACTCTGTTGTTAATGTGCTTGAATTTGTCATTTTCTGCACTCAGACACCCAGTAATGCTCCATCAATAACAAGAAGTCTCTCTCACAGTACAATGCAACACTATCGCTAACAAAAGAAAAAACAAGACGTAAGGAAAGTCTTTTTTTTCTGGTTTAATCATTGAACAGTTTCTTCATTGAACAATGTTAAGTCAAGAGCCTCAGTAGCCGGTGGACGATCCGAATGCAGCCACAACAGCCTGGCACCTCCTCCTCATACTGTTCACGAGCCGCGTCACACGTACGTTGCTGTAGGATGGCGTCCCATTCATCAATCAGGATCTGTTGCAGCTCTGTTGCACATTCCCATGCTCCAAGCAAAAGGGGAATGCACTGTATGACAATAGCAGTGCATTTTGTAACATTTCACTTTACACCCACCCCTATATTCAGCTGTGCTGCACATCCCCCAATTGCTTAATCATAACAAATGACACATCATTGTAAAGAGGAATAACCGGGCCTTCCAATGATACTAAATTCAAGGAAAAGGAGTTGGAAACAAGAGAGAAATTGTCTGTCAAACTTGAGTTTCCGAACTTTTTGAGGAGTTTATATCATTTTTTCGGGGGGGGAAAATCATAATTATCCCAATATTAATCCCAGACATCTAAAATTTAACGACTGAAGTCTCCGTTGTATGCTGGTGCAATTTTAAAGGGAAATAATTGTTTGACCTAAACAAATGGCAAGGGGTTAGCTTTGCCATTTTTGTCGATTTGGGCCCAAAAATGACATTTCAAAGAAACGCTTGGAATTGATTCCAGAGACATTTAGGAATGGTAGAAGTCCTTTTTGAGAGTAATCAAAGTATATATTTGGTAATTATATCAATTTGTTATAATTTTGGGAAAATATGAAATTCGGAATTCTTATAAAATTATGATAATATTAATCCGAGATATCAAATATTGCAAGACTGAAGTCTCCGTTGTATGCTGGTGCAATTTTAAAGGGAAATCATTTTTTGACCTAAACAAATGGCAAGGGGTTAGCCTTGCCATTTGTGTCGATTTTGGCCCAAAAATGACATTTCCCAAAATCGCTTGAAATTGATTCCAGAGACATTAAGGAATGGCAGAAATCCTTTTTGAGAGAAATCAGTGTATATCTTTGACAAATATATCAATTTTTTAACAGAAAAATATTTAATTCGGGGAAAATATGAAATTCGGGGAAAAAAATCATAATTATCCCAATAATAATCCCAGACATCTAAAATTTAACGACTGAAATCTCTATTGTATGCTGGTTCAATTTTAAAGGCAAATAATTTTTCGACCAAAACAAAAATGACAAGGGGTTAGCCAAAGGGGGCCCAAAAATGACATTTCAAAGAAACGCTTGGAATTGATTCCAGAGACATTTAGGAATGGTAGAAGTCCTTTTTGAGAGTAATCAAAGTATATATTTGGTAATTATATCAATTTGTTATAATTTTGGGAAAATATGAAATTCTGAATTTTTTAAAAATTATGATAATATTAATCCGAGATATCAAATATTGCAAGACTGAAGTCTCCGTTGTATGCTGGTGCAATTTTAAAGGGAAATAATTTTTTGACCTAAACAAACAAATGGCAAGGGGTTAGCCTTGCCATTTGTGTCGATTTTGGCCCAAAAATGACATTTCCCAAAATCGCTTGAAATTGATTCCAGAGACATTAAGGAATGGCAGAAATCCTTTTTGAGAGAAATCAGTGTATATCTTTGACAAATATATCAATTTTTTCACAGAAAAATATATAATTTGGGGAAAATATGAAATTCGGGGAAAAAAATCATAATTATCCTAATAATAATCCCAGACATCTAAAATTTAACGACTGAAATCTCTATTGTATGCTGGTTCAATTTTAAAGGCAAATAATTTTTCGACCAAGGGGTTAGCCTTGCCATTTTTGTCGATTTGGGCCCAAAAATGACATTTCAAAGAAACGCTTGGAATTGATTCCAGAGACATTTAGGAATGGTAGAAGTCCTTTTTGAGAGTAATCAAAGTATATATTTGGTAATTATATCAATTTGTTATAATTTTGGGAAAATATGAAATTCTGAATTTTTTAAAAATTATGATAATATTAATCCGAGATATCAAATATTGCAAGACTGAAGTCTCCGTTGTATGCTGGTGCAATTTTAAAGGGAAATCATTTTTTGACCTAAACAAATGGCAAGGGGTTAGCCTTGCCATTTGTGTCGATTTTGGCCCAAAAATGACATTTCCCAAAATCGCTTGAAATTGATTCCAGAGACATTAAGGAATGGCAGAAATCCTTTTTGAGAGAAATCAGTGTATATCTTTGACAAATATATCAATTTTTTCACAGAAAAATATTTAATTCGGGGAAAATATGAAATTCGGGGAAAAAAATCATAATTATCCCAATAATAATCCCAGACATCTAAAATTTAACGACTGAAATCTCTATTGTATGCTGGTTCAATTTTAAAGGCAAATAATTTTTCGACCAAAACAAAAATGACAAGGGGTTAGCCTTGCCATTTTTGTCGATTTGGGCCCAAAAATGACATTTCAAAGAAACGCTTGGAATTGATTCCAGAGACATTTAGGAATGGTAGAAGTCCTTTTTGAGAGTAATCAAAGTATATATTTTGTAATTATATCAATTTGTTATAATTTTGGGAAAATATGAAATTCGACATTTAAAGAAAATTATGATAATATTAATCCGAGATATCAAATATTGCAAGACTGAAGTCTCCGTTGTATGCTGGTGCAATTTTAAAGGGAAATAATTTTTTGACCTAAACAAATGGCAAGGGGTTAGCCTTGCCATTTGTGTCGATTTTGGCCCAAAAATGACATTTCCCAAAATCGCTTGAAATTGATTCCAGAGACATTAAGGAATGGCAGAAATCCTTTTTGAGAGAAATCAGTGTATATCTTTGACAAATATATCAATTTTTTCACAGAAAAATATATAATTCGGGGAAAATATGAAATTCGAGGAAAAAATCATAATTATCCTAATAATAATCCCAGACATCTAAAATTTAACGCCTGAAATCTCTATTGACTCTTGCTGTTAGGAGTTGTTTGGAGGATTGGTGTGTCTTGAATGATTCTCTGCTTTTTACTAACCAATATTTAAAGGTTGTAAGCCACAAATGTGCGGGAAAAGTTTAGAAATCCACATGGCCTGTCACAATAAATTGCCTCCGGGATAGCAACTCTGTTGTTACTGTGCTTGAATTTGTCATTTTCTGCACTCAAACACCCAGTAATGCTCCATCAATAACAAGAAGTCTCTCCCACAGTACAATGCAACACTATCGCTAACAGAAAAAAACAAGACGTAAGGAAAGTCTTTTTTTTCTGGTTTAATCAATGAACAGTTTCTTCATTGAACAATGTTAAGTCAAGAGCCATCAGTAGCCGGTGGACGATCCGAATGCAGCCACAACAGCCTGGCACCTCCTCCTCATACTGTTCACGAGCCGGGTCACACGTTGCTGTAGGATGGCGTCCCATTCATCAATCAGGATCTGTTGCGGATCTGTTGCACATTCCCATCCTCCAAGCAAAAGGGGAATGCACTGTATGACAATAGCAATGCATTTTGTAACATTTCACTTTACACCCACCCCCATATTCAGCTGTGCTGCACATCCCCCAATTGCTTCATCATAACAAATGACACATTATTGTAAAGAAGAATAACCGGGCTTTCCAATGATACCAAATTCAAGGAAAAGGAGTTTATATCATTTTTTCAGTGATTTTGGGAAAATATATAATTCGGGGGGAAAAATCATAATTATCCGAATATTAATTCCAGACATGTAAAATTGAACGACTGAAATCTCCATTGTATGCTGGTTCAATTTTGGCCCAAAAATGACATTTCAAAAGATCGTTCGGAATTAATTCTAGAGACATTTAGGAATGGTAGAAATCATTTTTGAGAGTAATCAAAGTATAGGCCTATATTTGGAAATTATATAAATTTTCAATGATTTTGGGAAAATATGAAATTCGGAAAGAAAATCTTAATTATGATAATATTAATCCGAGATATCAAATATTGCAAGACTTATGTCTCCGTTGTATGCTGGTGCAATTTTAAATGAAAAGAATTTTTTGACCTAAACAAATGGCAAGGGGTTAGCCTTGCCATTTTTGTCGATCTTGGCCCAAAAATGACATTTCGAAGAATCGCTTGGAATTGATTCTAGAGACATTAAGGAATGGCAGAAATCTTTTTTTTAGAGAAATCAGAGTATATCTTTGACAAATATATCAATTTTTTTCACAGATTTTGGGAAAATATGAAATTCGGGGGAAAAAAATAGTAATTGTTCTAATAATAATCCCAGACATCTATTGCGCAAATTATTGTTTTACAACCATGCCATTTTGTTGGGGTCAAACAATAATTTGCCTTTACAATTTCACCAGCATACAATGGAGACTTCATTCGTGCAATTTAATAATGATCCTAAAATTAATCCCAGACATAAAAAATTGTACCACTGAAGTATCCATTGTATGCTGGTGCAATTTTAAAGGCAAATAATATCGACCTAAAAAATTACAGCATCTCAAATGACCCTAAATTAATACGTTATTACAAACACCTCAACAAAAGTAAGTTCCCCTAAATGAATAATTATATTTCCTAAGATGTACACATGATTTTTATTAACCTTGGTAGAGATTATCAGTGGAAACCACGGAACAAATACTGAAACTGACAAGCCTATACCTAGAACTGCCGTGTTCATATGTGAATATCTCGATATTTACATTCTCTGTCTTGAAACCAAGTACCTGTATGCGCGCTCTCACGCACACGTGCACTGCGCGTGCACTCTGACCTTTGTGAGATTATCTATTCAATATGCACTGAGCATGCTCGGTGACCTGTACACTTGAATTCTTCATTGTTTTGAATTTTAGTAAAAACTGGTCGGATATGGAATATTAAGTGGTAATTTTGAAAAGTAAATGAATTTTAACGTCATGATTTTGTCATGAAATCATTTTATTTTTCACGAAAGGATATTTTTTATTGAAAAGTGGCTTAAATAGGCGGTTGATTTTGCATAACCGTGACTGATCTTAATCCTTAGGGAGTATAAATACTAGCCGAACTATTAAACGGTATCGCTTCTCGGCCTGATGGCTAAGATCATGTGTAGTATCTGTTCTTTTCAGGTTAACATCTGAAACGCTGCTCATTGAGCAGTCTGAATGTTAAACTGATTTTTGAATCTGGGCTATGGAAAAGAGGCTTGCCTCGTCCTGGCCACGGGTTGGCTCGGTATTGCACTAAATCCGGGATTTGGCCCACTCCCCATCATATGGGGAAATAACTCAATCTAAAGATAGAATTTCGTCACTCGGTTTTTTCTGCATTTAGTCAGCCACCTTTGGATTTACATTTGGGATTGGAATCATTTGCCCTTGAGCATTATTAAAAACTGAAGTCTTGCCACCAGCCCGCTGCCCTTTTCACAACATGCAGGATTTTACACAGCTTACATAACACAGCACTGAAATTCATTAAGGCAAGGAACTTGATCAAATGACATACCATTGTACAGTGATGGTTAGAGCGACACTTTTTTGGGGGCATACTGTATTTTGTACAGGAAAGGGCCTTCTATTGCTTTTATTTCAAAAGTATTCATTATTGTGCGTTTAGCGAAAAATAACTGGTAGTTTGCATTAGGTTCTAGCTAGGTAGACAAAGAACTTTTCTCTGAATGCTTGTCTGCTATAGTTTCCATATATTTCCTATGTGGAGTAGCGAAGTGATGACGTCAATGCAATGTTTGGAGCCAGAACACTTCTATTTGTGTCAATGTGTTTGCAGTCGAAATCTCCATTTGTTTGGAGCCAGTTGTCGTGCCAACTGACTTTAGACTTCGGTACTCCATAGCGATGAGTCGTTTGCCATTTTGTCATTTGTATAGTTCTGCGACAATTTTCAAAATCGCCCGAGATCGATTCCAGAGAAATTTAGGAATGGCAGAAGTCCTTTTTGAGATATATTGATATACTTTTGAGAAATATTGTATTTTATAAATAATTTTAGGGAAAAAATACGAAATTGTAAAAACTAACTACCAGTGCAAGCTCGTCATTATTAATAATTCTTGTCAAGAACCACATTTTGGACCATCCCAGAAATTCCAAACACGGATTATGCGAATTTCGTAAAAATACCTTTTAAACTAACAGCACCATATTGAATAACAATCATTAAAAAGACACTTCCAGTCCGGTCAGTTTAGTCACACGTGGAAATCATTTCTTTATTCGTGGCAATGTAAAAAAGACAACCATGTCAAATAATGCTTCTTCATTTATTGTGTACAGAATAAAATCCAGTTCGCCCAATCCATGATTCTATTTGTACCCATTCTCGTGACTGCAAACTTTTGGTTCAAGTAAGTACATTTCTCAGCTGTTAACATTAATTTAACACTATAACCTCAGAATCTGGACTGATAAATCGCTCTGCACAGCAGAGACAAAAACATGAGTAAGTGAAATACAATCAAAATTAAATAAAACTGAAAATTCAATTGTTTAAAATTCAGCGACACTTTTCTTTACACAATGACAGCACGGATTGCCCAGAATACTTTCCAAAGATTTCAAAATTGAATAATTTCTAGACGAAATAAAAATGAATTATCCAACAGCTTGGATATGATTTGTCCATTTAAAACAGACAGGGGAAATCACACCTGAAGCTTGTTAAACTATCGGTCCCGCCTTGACAAAGAGTACATTGTGACTTTAGGTTTAACAGCTTAAACCTCATTGTGATTTCTGGGCTCTGGATGTGAATTTAGACCCTCATTAAAAATCATTTCAAACTAATCCTTCTGTCTATTTTGAATAGAAAATAACACCCAAGGGTTTCACACTGTTACTCTATTTTGACATTTGGATATTTCTCACAATTGCCAAAAATAAACAATTTACAATGGCACAAACAAAAAACAGCAGGACGATATAATCACGTTTTGCAAACTTTAGATTTGAGGGCTTCATCTTCCTGATTATTAACCGACGAACGAGGACAGAGCTGACATCCAGAAAGTTGTCGTAAACTGCATGAACATTCCATCACATTCATTTACATTCATTTACATCATTGAAAACACAAATATATGCTTCATGGGCTCATGTTAGAACTAAAATTAAAACTGAAATAAAAAATTGCTAAAAATCGCGAGCTAAATATAATCGCGAGCTAAAGACTTTTAATTCTGGCATAAAAGCACACAATCACAGAAATTGTTTAGTTGATCGCAGATTCAAATCCCATTTCAGCTAATTGAACTATTTGTTTTTGAAACAAGGCTAAAAAGCCACTCTTGGTCAAGGGTTACGATCGAAGTTTTGAACTGCTAACCCTACCACCCTTAAGGTTTTCCTGAGCCCAGATCTAAAGAGGAAAATTCTTCCAACAAATTCCAGAGAAATCGTACCAATTTTCAGACCTTGAGGCCCAGGCTTCCACCCGATTGGAAAGATGGCCCCAACTCTTTTGGCCAAATTGAGTCAGACCCAGCAGATTTTACTGCTTACACAATGGTCTATCAGATGTGTAAAATATAGGCCTAACTCCAAATAGTCTTTGTGTGGATTTGAAAGAAAGGCCAAACTCTAGAAGTTCTATAGCATTTCTTTAAGTTTAACCCAATAAACTTTATCAAAGGCAGTCTTTGTATTTCCTTTAACAAATCTAGTCACGGTATTCATTTTTCTCAGATATTTGATGTGAATTGACTGCAGAAATAAAAAAAAAAAAATCGACAGTATGATTGAAAGAATGGCCCAACTCCAGCCTGAATATGATTACTCATGGCCCAAAATTGCCAAACTGTTGGTCCAAATTGAAAATCTTACTATTTCCCTTGCTTTGGAATTATATATCTTGAAACAAATAAAACACCATGCATCGTTTTAATTAAAAATACTAGTGTATTTGGAAATTGATCTCTAAATCGGGGTCACCGGATGAGAGGTCACTGTTTGACCTCTGACCTTATATCATCCTTGACGTGCAATGACCTCAATCCTGTTCGCTTTTCCCACCAAAGTTGATAGCCAGTTTGGCCTTTGAGGAGGCTCGACGCCGTTTGGTGGCGGCACCAACAGACACCCTCCTCTCGGAATGGACTGCTCCAGTCGTTCCATCAGTGCTTACTGGCTTCTGCGGTTCAGCGGACTGATCTATTGCCGAAATGGGAGCGTCAGTATCAATGGCGCTGCTCCCGAAATCAAGTTCCCTGTGGGCACCCGGTTTGGAATAACCCATTTTCGCTGATTGGTCAGTGGGAAAGGCCAAGTCTACTCCACCGGAGGGGGGATTAGCTGGGAATGGTTGAGCCAGGGTGGGATATTCCATTTGTGGTTCAGGGAGTGTTCTCCCCGGTGATGTGGCATCAGTCTCAGTAGAGGAGAATCTTGCTGGCGAGTTGAGCTGTTTTGTGACCTAAATAAGAAAATGTTGATATATTAATTACGTTGATTTTATTAATTATTTGATATATTAAGTTTCAACGGCCTGCCTTGAAAACCTCACAATAATGACCCAACAGCAAGTAATGGAATATAATTATAAGCATTTATTTTGATAAGTTTTACAGGCGTAAACTAATGAAATCAAGACTTTTCTTCATAAGAGAGAAATGTCCCGATACATGTCCTGAGAAGCAAGGTTCTTAAAAAAAATAAAACAGAAGTATAAACTTGATAGATTTCCCAATGATGGTCAGAGAAAAAGAGACGGAGCCAAGTTGTTTTTTTGCAGGGGAGGGGGTTGAGGTTTTGGAAATGTTTGGTTCGTACATTTGCCCAAAAAGTAGACCACAAAAATCGCCTGCAAACAAAATTTTGCAAATAGGGAGGGGGTGGGGGTTTGTGGGGGGCGGGTCTTAATATAAGACACAAACAGACAAGACAGGCCATAGCCTCGCACAGCCAGGGGTTAAAATCCTAAAGTCACAGCCATTAGGCAAAGCCAAGGTTTCAGAAAAGACCTGAAGTCTGGACACACTACCTGCAAAGGCACAAACGGATTCGGTTTACTGGTGTGGATCATCGCTCCGTGCGTACCTCCCATCGAACCTAAAAACCAAACAAATCACAGTGATAGATTATTATTCAAGTGTAATATAAAAAGTCTGTTTGAAGAACAGACATATTGGCAAGACTTTTTCAATCATTTGTTTAACTGATTGATTCTTTCCACTTCTTTTCTACTTTTCTGGACTCTTCATTTTCATTATGTAAAGTGTACTGCCATTTTTATGTGCAGGTAAAAGGTGCTTTGTAAGTAATGTCAATTTTTTTATAATACTATTATTATTACAGTGGAACGCCGCTATAACGAACATCGCGGGAACCACAGATTTTGTTCGGTATAGCGATCGTTCGGTATAGCGATTTTCAGCCGCCGGTTACTTAAGGACGACTTTAAACATGGGCCGGCCATTGAATTATGTAATTACATGTTCATACTTTCCAAGCTTGCCGAATTCTAAAGCAACAGTTGGCTTTTCCCTTCTATTCCTTGGGGAAATAATAGCCACCTGTCACTCTTCCACATAAAGCTGCAGCCCTTTGGGAATTACAAACAGCCCAAATGCCCAGTAAATTTTTTTAATCCGTTGCCTGTTTTTTCAACAACAATGTTCGGTAAGTTTTGTACACAAAATTTGGGAGCCAAGGATGGTGTTCGGTATAGCCGAATGTCCGGTAGAGCGGTGTTCGGTATAGCGGCATTCCACTGTACTATGAAACAGCAGAAATTACCTAATGTGGATCGAGTGGTAGGTCTCATCTGTTGCATTGTGGGTCCTCTCGGTTGTTGGGATGTCTGAACGAAAAAAAGCACACTTCAAATGACCAAATCTCACAATATTATCCATGTACTGATAAATAATCCATACACGCAAAATATCGCATAACAAAGTGGACTTCTAACTTTTTGAATAAGGACGACGGTTTGAAAAAGACCACCTGGCCGGGTGTCGTCTATAAGCGCAATTGGATTCTTTGTGAAGCACTGGCGGACAGAGGACCACACACTCCTCAAAAATATTGCGACGACAAAAACTGACCAATGCAGAACGAACTCATTACATCAGCCAGCTGGGCATTCTAGTTAGTACCGCAAAAAACAACAACACAAAAAACAGCGTTACCACAATTAATACCGCTTTCAGGTCATATCAAATGATCCCTTATTATGCTGAAGCTGTACTCAGGCATGCAACTTGGAATTAACCAAAAATGAGGAAATTCCAATCTTTACAAGACTTTGTACAGTGTTTTCCAATTCTCAATGGCATTTAAAGTGTGAAGTGAAAAAACGAGGAAATCAGCCGATCTGAGGAAAAGTTGCATGCCTGTGTACTTTTAGAAAACAACATGACCTCAATTTTCAAACCTTTCCACGTTTCACCCGTTTCGTGAAGCCAGGCCACAAGGGGGTCACCAGGGTGTCTACTTACCAGGTTCGTCATGGCAACGTGAGCAGCCTCTTCTACTGCTTGGACGTCAGTGGGACAGTCCCTTCCATGAAACGTCTGCCCGCTGGCCAGAAAAACCAACCCTCTTATCTGACGCTGAAGTAGAGATAGGTTCAAACACAAACATTAGAATTCTGTCTGTACAATCTTGTCCTAGATGTCAAATGGGACAACTGTGATCTGGGCCAAATTCCACAGGTTTGCTTAACGGTAAGCAGAAAAGCTGCGCTATCTGTGGCAGAAAAATGTTATTCATGGGGGGGCTGGTATGCCAAAGACGGGCTGTGCGGCCAAGCGTAAACGCAAACAACAGGCACCATACTGAATAGAGTGGTCCTATTCATCACACTTGGAGCCCTCTTTCGTGTAAATGAAAGCTTTGTTTTAAAAAGCTTTATCTGTCCATGGCACTCCCATGAATGGATTGAGAGTACGTGCAGGAATGTGCATACCGACAACAACCAGCCAGGTGGTCTTTTTCAAATTGCGGTCATGGGTTAAGCAACCCTGTGAAATTCGGCCCCGATTAAATCCGACGCCAAACCGCAATACAACTTCTATGACTTCTAATCTGTCTAATCGAGCTGCCGCTTTTCAAGGACTCACCGTTGCATTATTTGTCTGAAACTGGTAAGCTGGCTGTGGCATCCTGTTGCGCTGACACCACATGAGCAATGCCTGTGTGGCATTTTGGGGCTTCATTTGGAAACCCTGGGGTAGAGGCTGTCTCGGCTGTTGCCCAAGTAACGGTACTCTCGGTCCGACGTTCGGCGGCCGCGATGGGGATGCTACTTCTTGGTACCCTGGGAATGATCTCGCCGCTGGTGACGCATTCAAGTTTGCGCTGTTTGGAAATGGGACACCTACGTGCTGTTGCTGTGCCGGGGGTACTTGAAACGGTCCCGTCGTACTCACAAAAAATCCAGGGACATTAACCTGCCCTGCACCCACACTCTGTTGTTGCGCTACAGTTGCCGAGTATTGTTTGGCGTTGGGTGCACTTGGATTGACGGATGAAAAGCTAGCTGGCTGTGGCTGGGTGTAACCTGCGGGCTGGGGAACCATTTGAGTGGGCATCGGTTTTGCCATGTCGGTCTGGGCTTGGTGAGCCGGACCGTGCATTCTGATTGGCTGTTGCTGTAGCGATGGCTGCTGGCGTTGCTCCGTTGTCTGCCTCGCAGGTTGCATTATGAAGTTAGGTTGTTGCACGACTTGACCTCCCGGGCTGAGAGCTACAAGAATCTGGCCAGGCAAACTGGCAGTTTGTGCAGGGAAGCTCCCAGGGCCAAGCAATGCTGGGGACGTAGAGCCCTGATTGACAGACGTTGGTGCCATCAGGCCTGGGTAGCCTTGTAGCATCACACCGCCCGGTGAGCCTCCGCTCACAGGGATGCCTGGGGCCTGTGGTACTGAACCACCCCTGGAGATGGGGCTAGGGTCACCAGGATGGGGTACAAGTCCCTGATGGTAGGGCCTGTTGGCCTGGCTTGGTTGGACTTGGGTGGTGTTGGGGTGAGCGGAGACTGGTCCTGAAGAAATGGACAAGAGAACCTATTGAGTAAATTTACACTACACATATTTTTGGCAACTGGATATTGACAACTGACATAAAGCATGAATTCCACGACACCACCACAGTTTTAGCTGTAATCAAGTGGCAGTTGGGAATCATTTCAAATTGTGTGAAAGCAATATCAACAGTGCTAAAACTGATTTTCGGTTGTTTTTTTTACTATAGAATATGGCTTTTTGAATGTAAAAACGTTAAAATCCCAAAACAGACTTCCAGTGAAAAATTTTTGGTTCTCCTTGTAACTATTAAGAATGCCTTAGTTAGACTTTCCACTCATTTTGTACTGAACAAGAACTGAGGTTTGTACAGAAGGTAGGGGGGCAACGGGTAGAGGTAGGGGGGCAACGGTTAGAGGTAGGGGGGCAACGGTTAGGGGGAAGGATGGGAGGTTGGATTCCTGGGCACTGTTTTAAAAATCTGCAATTAATTATTCATTTTGAGCCTGCTATGGATTGTCAACAAATCTACACAATTAGCTGGCCTAAAGTTTCGCACTTTAACCCCTTGAGTACGGTTATTTACAGGAGGCGCCGGGGTGTCGTGCCGGCTCTGGCAGCCAAGCGAAACGGACACAATGTGCTTGTGCAGTCAAGCATAACATACACAATAATCCAACAATGGATTGAAACGGCAAATGGCGTCATCCGGCCTGGTGCCACTGTTTTTTTGCGCCATTTGGCGTCCTCCGTATGCAAGGGGTTAATGAGCAAGTTCTTTCTCAAAGGCAAATGACAGTGGTACAAGAAACAAACATGTGGGGGACACACAAGCAAGAGGGGGTGGGTGGAGAAACACAAAAGAGAGATTAAGGACCAAAGGAGAGTGGCATTGAGTGAACATCAAAGGGAGTACAGAGAGGGAAAGGGACAGCAAGGAACAAAGGAGTGTGGTTTGGATGAGGATGAAAAGGAGGGGGGGGGGGGGAGGAATAAAGCTGGGAGAAACAGAGTGTGAAAAAAAAGGGGGGGGGGGTTAATATGAACTATGATGGCTTCAATTTGGTAGAACAGAACTCAGGGTTCCCACAGAAATCTGAAAACCAAATTCCATGACTTTTACAAGAATTTCCAGGAGTAAAAAATATGACAATTTCCATGTCATTTAACGCCATTTTGCAGAGAAAAGTTGTTTGGTATTATGATACTGATGAACCGCTGATGTTGGGCTAACCATTTGTTAGCTTTTGAAAATAAGTTTCAATTAATAATGGCCTCATTCTCCCCTTATAGCCATCCGATCCACCCACTTTAATAAAACAAAATGTACACTTGATTTCCACGACTTTTCCATGACTTTTTTTTATTTTCCCAAATTTTCCATGACTTTCCACGACTTTCCAGGACAACTTTTTCCCCAGGATTTTCCATGACCTGTGGGAACCCTTAGAACTATAACAAAATGAATAGCTGTTCAAGAGCGAGTGTTTTTTTTTCTTTTTTGGGGGGGGGGGGGGGGGGGCAGGGAGGATTAGGTGACTTTATGCACAAAGGCAGTTTTTAAGAAAAATACCCTGCATCTGATGAACCAGCCGTAGCTACAAAAGCCGATGTCGTAACATTTTATCATTTTGACATGTTTGAGCGCTACCTTCAAAATTTATCCGTAAAATACACTGAGATTCATCAAGTTCATTTCTCACCTCCGACGACACCAGTGCGGGGATGGCCCGGCACTGGACCAAGTTGCTGAGACAGAGGGTGGGGCTGGTGTGCTGTGGGTTGCCTCACCCCCTGTGGCACTGTGGGCAGGCTGGCTTGGTTTGTAGGCGTGATCGGCACCGGTGACGTGCCAGGGGATTGGTTCTTGATGCTGGCACCTTTGAAAGCAAAGAAGAGCACAAAAGTGTGTTAGGGGCCATTCAAAATGTTCAATGTTTAAACATTTCAATTTCTTTTCGAAAATGTGGGTGGGTGGGTCAAGGTAAATTATTGAAAATCAAAATTTACTTGTTTAATTAAAAACATCAAGGAAAATTAAAAGAAATGCTCTTTTGACTTGCCAATTCCACTCCCGCATTCCGATTCTTTTGTTTTTTTTCTCAAAAAATGGCCCCTTAGTTACTTACAACTGCTAAAAGAAATAGAATGTTGATAAGGCTTGAGGTGCAATGGGACAGGCGTTGGTTGGCGTTGGGAAAGAATACAATTTTAGCCGTTGCAACGTGTTGGGAGTGGCGGTCATTAACCCCTTGTGTCCGGCTGTTATTCATGGGGGGGCTGGTATGCCAAGAATGGGCCGTGCAGCCAAGCATAAACGCAAACAATAGGCACCACACTGAATAGAGTGGTCCTATTCATCGCACTCGGAGCCCCCACTTTCGTGTGGATGAAAGTTTTGTTTGAAAAAAAAGCTCCATCTATTCATTACACTCCCATTCGAGAACGATATAGTTGAAACATGAATGGATTGAGTACGTGCAGGAATGCGCCTATAGACGTCAACCAGCCAGGCGGTCTTTTTTCAAAGCGCTGCTACGGCCGTCATCCGTATTTAAGAGGTTGACTTTGGCAAATTTGAGAAAGAGAACTGTTGTTACCTGCAAACAACTGGTCCAGCGTGAGTGGTATCCCGTACTGTTTCTTGCCTGTCGATGCTTCTATGACGACAGAATGAGGCAGAGAGACATCTTTGGGTACATCGTTGGCGTCCAACGCTGACGTGATGTTCAGCATCCGACAAAGCTCCTCAGTTCCAGACTGGTTCGTTGTGAAGATAAAGATAAAAAAAAGACATCAGTTCAGGCCGGATTGTATTAGGGAAGCGATTTCTATTCAACTGCAGGGCACAATCAGTTCCTGGGATTTTTTGGCCGATTTTTTACCATTTTTCTTTTTAGAAAAAAAAAATTGGAGCAACCATTGGAAACTGGAGTACACCCATCAGTGGGGTTTAAAATCTGTTCCTTCAAGGCTAGTTCAGACTTCAAGTGAATGTGAACGCAAAAACAAATCTGACGTCATGAAGTATTTGTGCATGTTGAAATACGTTCAACTTTTGCAAATTTCTATCGGGAAGGTATGGCATTGACGTCGCAATTCACTTTTGGGTGAAGTGTGACCCTGCCTTTACTCCGACTCAAAACGTGGTAAACCTTTCTTACAAATAATAAGAATATTCCTCATCAATATTGTCTAGAAGTCACAATTTCTTTTGATCAAAAGTCTGGAATGGGGAAATTGGATGTCAATTACTTCAACAATGTTCACTTTTGTAGCTCGTCACTAAAAAAATTCAGATTTGGAAACAAGTTATTAGCACCATTTAGTAGGGCTGTTCACTTTCGAATAATTTACTATTCGAATATTTGAAACTGGATTTGACCGAATATTCGAATATTCGATACTCGCCGATCAAGTTTTTCAGTGCATGCCACACCGGTAAAAAAAAACATTGCACGTACAAGCACGCCGGTGTTTTACGTATGGCGATGCCCCTGTTGTAATCAAGGGTTTTACTGACAGGAACAATAAACTTCCGTCCACAAAAAATTGCGAGTGACAAAAATGCGGCATTTGACACTGCTAAGCGCCGTAACTTTTCTATTAAAATAGCATCAGTCATATCTGTACGTGCATATATATATCTTTTCGATTATTTGAACTGGCAAAATGTTATTCGAATATTCGCTTGACGATCGAATATCGAATATTCGGTATATTCGGGACAGCCTTACCATTTAGTTAGACCTGCTTTTCTAGGTCTTTCCTCGATTTGAAAACAATTCTCATAGGAACTTGCAAACGCTACACTTTTACCAATTTTGATGCTAAGGGTGGAGTGGTTAATCTGTGGTCGGGCCAGGCCGTTGAAAAGCCTGGCCAAGGCCGTTGAAAAGCCTAGCCAAGCCCCTGGAACGCCCGGGCCTTCGGGCTTCCATAATCCCCCGATTGTACACAATAAACTGCCCATAAATTCTTGAGTCCAGCCGGCTCCCATTGTTCACCCAGACTTGACTGAAAGCTGAGGCATCTTTTGATCCAGACGTGAATGGGTACAGATTAGTGTGGGAGGGGTTACAACCAGGCCTGGCCTGGCAGAGGCCGGGCTTTATTGATTAGTTGATGCTCTATTGTTAGGTGATTTGTGGCTCACAATAGCAAGAGTAAAAGCCCAAAGGCCCGGGCACGGCTGGGCTTTTCAAAGGCCTGGCCCGACCACAGAATAACCACTCCTCCCTAACTGAAAAAGTCAGATACCTTGACATATGTCCTTGGTGTCATCCGCGCCCTATCCACTTCAAACTCTTCACCATCCTCGTCCCCTTCGTTGACAATGGTCTCACCCTCGGTCACCTTTGACATTGGGGCGGCCACCTTGGGCAGCGCAGACAAAGCCAGCTGCATCTGGACGGAGGGTTGTACCACCTCCTCCTCGGACAGGGGTGTCTGGCCACCAGAGACCGAGGGGGAGGTCAGGTCATCACTTTGGCTTCTTTCCTTGTCCGGGAAGGATTCCTCAGTCATCGGAGACGAGGTGCCACTGTTGGAGGTCTTTATGTTGAGATTACGCCACATGTTGGCATACTCATCCGCTTCATTCTCAGGTCCTTGCTCCAGTTCTCTGATTACTTGCGGCTTGCTGACTTTCCTCTCATCAGAACCTACGGATTTATCGGAGGCAGCTTTTGTGGTCAACAGCGCCTCTTTGTTGGGGCCGGAGTCCATCCTCCACACCTGATCCTTCTCCGAGTTCCTCCTTCCCTCTATCTCCTCCCTACTCTGTTGTCTTGGGGGCGTGTTTCTTGGAGATGATCCCTTCCCCTGTCGCGGTTCCTTGGTGGGCGAACGGGCAATTGGCTTTGGCCCTGATCGAGTTAAAATCTTCATGGCTGGCGCTGGCTGCATATTGGATTTCTGTTCCTTTTGTTGCTTGAAGGTGTTATTTTGTGACAATGCATCCCTAAGAATTAAAAAAGATGGAAACTGTACTTGGTCAGAAGATGGAATGTTTTGTGTTGGGGATGATGTATACTCAGTGCTTTCCGTAGGTACCCGCTTCATATATTACGTCGGGACAGGGCAAACGAGAAAAAACATCTCTGTTCTAATTTACATCATCCCCCGACGCAAACATTACATCTTCTGACTGATTACGCGGTACCCGCTGCTGCATTGGATTCTAATCGGCCAGCCGACCCCGGCAGGCTCGGTGGTCGAGTGGTTAAGATGTCTGCACTAGTAAGCAGGAAGTCGTGGGTTCGAATCCCACCCTAGTAAGCCTGTGAATTTTTTCACACAGGCTCTCGGAAAGCACCGAGTACACAGTGCTTCATATATTATGTCGGGACAGGGCAAAAGAGAAAACATCCCTGTTCTAATATACAAAACTAATTGCAGAAAGAAAAAAACGATATAAAAAATATGGTGACATATGGAATTAACGTCATTAATTCAAATTTTCCAAATTTAAAACCCTGGGCGAGATTTCTTGGACTTGTTAATACTGGATTCTGAGCTAATGCCTGCTATTCTGTGCTAACTGGATTAAGCAAAGACATTCTTCATTAATCCAGTAAGCACAGCATCCAATTATTTATGGGATGCACACACGAGGCAAGATTCCTTGCTTACCCATGAAGTATGTTAAACCATTTAGTGCATAGTTTTCTGCTACAATTAGCAGCAAATCCTCGCTTACGATAAGCAGAGCCATAAAGATAGTAGGTTAGGGAGCATTTCATAATCGTCCAAGGGCGGTATTGACTGCTGTACCGCTGTTTTTCCTTACCTCAAGCCTTGCTGATGAACGGGAAGCCAGGCGGCTTGAATAACTGAATAATCATGAGGTCAAAACTGGAGGTTGGAGTTCATTAAAGCCCAGTCGGCTTGTCAAAGATTTCTAGTTTGCAGTGGTCAGACCACGGACAAACAACTCTATAAGTGGAGGTCTTGCTGCGATGAATGTTTATTCCCCATTGTCCAATGGATTGGCCAGACTGCCAGGGGAATATTTATAGTTATTATTATGACACCTCATCCACAGATTCTGTGTCTTGATTGGCCGAGAGCGAGTCACATGGCATTTTCTATTTTTGCTATCTTCCTGTGCACGGCCAAAAGTACTATACCGCGTAACGCGTATTGTTCCAAAGTGCAAGCTCTGCAGAGCTGGGTTCAAACATTTCGTAAAGGGGTGGTTTTGAAAAGAGCAAATACATTTTCCACTAATTTTGTATTGAAATAGAAGTCCATTTTAACTGTATTTCCATTGAGCATTCTATTTTCCCTCAGCTTCGCCTCGGGAAAATAGAATGCTCAATGGATCACCTCGGGAGGCTAGTTTTACTACACCACTTGAAGCAGTAAATATTTGTATATTACGCAGCTCCAGGGAATTGGGCCATGGCGGATTTATATTACCTGTAGTTGATTGCTGCAGTCGACCTGGATGGCGCTTGCGCCTGCGGCTGTCGTTGCTGCTGCTGCTGCTGCTGCTGTGGAGCACCCAGTCTACCAACCAAGTTTGAGTACCAGCCGCGGCTCTGCGTTTGGTCATTGACTTGTGGGAAGACCTGCCAACGATATAGTTACGGTGTACTGATGTATCAAAATTCAGTTCAAATCACTGGTTTTTTTTGTCACAACACAACATCATACCATCTGGTAACGTTTATCTCCAATTCAGAAGCAAATTGCATTTGACAATGTTCTATAGCCGGTACTAAAAATTGCATGCTGTGTCAAGGAAAAGATGGGCAAGGTCGTAGATGGACCGACAAAGAAATGGCGTCACACCATCTGCCGAGTGGAGACATGGAGAAATATTATCACGTCATGGTGTGCGGTTTCTCTGACGAAATGTACAAAGACGCCTATTTTGAGGATTATTTGTACTTCGCATTGGGGACCTAAAATAAACTGCTGCTATTTCCTTGTGATTTTGAAAAATGTCTTGGCGTTTGCTGCAAAAAACAGGAAGAAACTGACATGATCTCCACTGGTTGCATGAATACGATTGGGTGTTAATGTCACGTCTTAGGTCCACGTCTTAGGTCCACGTCTTAGGTCCACGTCTTAGGTCCACGTCTTAGGTCCACGTCTTAGGTCCACGTCTTAGGTCCACGTCTTAGGTCCACGTCTTAGGTCCACGTCTTAGGTCCACGTCTTAGGTCCACGTCTTAGGTCTATTCTAGCATAAATGTATTACTAAGCTAATACCGCAAACATTCACAGAATTTTTTTCCTTTTGTGTTTAGAGATTTTAAACACCCACCCTCTACAAGGTATTGATGATCAACACAGTTTTTAAAACCTAATCTATTTTCAAACTCATCTTTTCAGCCTTACCTGTGGTTTGACCACAGCCATTGGCTTGTTGCTCTGCTGTTGACCTTGCTCTTGGCGCATACCGTACGATATGTTGATAATAGCCGTGGTTGGTAACCGGTAGCCTCGGGTACCGGTGCAGCGGATCACCAGGCCACCTGGGAATTCCTCATCAAAGATGACTTCATAGACGTGGTCCAAGACAGACTCACCTATAAGGAGGAAGTTCAGGAGGGAGTGAGTGAGTGAGTGAGTTTTGTTTTTTGGTGATGAACATTTCTGTATTCAAGCTTGTGCAGTGTTACTCCATTTAGCTCTAGAACCCCTTCATGTCCGACGCTCTGTTGCTTCATTGAGCCTCTTTTATCGATACTATCATGGAAGGTGTTCCAGTGGCCTTTCATCATTAGTCCCCAGACCTTTCAGGCATTCTACTCGCCTGGCTGTCTCATCACATCCTTTCACTGTTGTTCCAAAGGCTAGTATATGACATACTCTTCAAGTTTTTCCCCTCGTACTGCCTCTCTTTGGAACTCCCTACCTGTAACCTGCTTCCCTTCCACCTATAATCTTTCACAATTCAAACAAAATGTGAATAGATTCATTTTATCATTGTGATTTTGTCTTTTTCTTGTGTTGAGAGATTCCCCTTAAAAAAAAAAAAAAAAAATACAAAATATCTAGGTTGTTTCTCCCCCATTAAAATTTTTTTTTTTTACATCTTATCTCCGCTAGATTCTCAAGACGTATATATACGACCTGCAGTAAATTATGCACTTCTGAAGACTCCTTAGTTTAAACAACCCAAATCCTCGTACCTGGTTGTATCCCAATGATTATTCCTCGTAGGCCTAGTGGCACGGTGTAACCCTCCCGGACGTTAATAACTTGATCAAACAACTCGTGCTCAGCGTGAGGATCTGGTATCTGGTTGCCAAGGTAACGATGAGGCTGGAAACGAGGTTATATTTGTATTTTTGTTATAAAAAACCCAGAGTTGTAAGCAAGTCAATCACAAGTCAATCACAAGTCAATCACAAGTCAATCACAAGTCAATCACAAGTCAATCACAAGTCAATCACAAGTCAATCACAAGTCAATCACAAGTCAATCACAAGTCAATCACAAGTCAATCACAAGTCAATCACAAGTCAATCACAAGTCAGCTCACAAGTCAGCTCACAAGTCAGCTCACAAGTCAGCTCACAAGCTACACCGGATGAACAATGACAAAGGAATGCTTTTGTTATATAGTGTGTTTGAATAGCTTGTTACATGGCTTGAGACCAGAATTGTGAAGCGACCTGTGATGACTTGTGATGACTTGTGATTGACTTGATTACAACTCTGCAAAAAACAGTTACAGTTCAATGGATGGCAAGTTTGTACAATAGGAAAGGATAGAATTTGCGTTGGGGATGTTGTCAATTAGAAGGGCGATTTTTGTCCTTTTCCGATTACATTAGCTTACATTACCTCATATTAAAACTAGGCTGGGGGAAAAGGCTCTTCAGAGCTTGTACAACTTGCAGCCTACGGATTCGATTAGGAGCAAAACTCTGAAGAAGAACCCAATCACCTATCTGTGTATTATCAACAGATGCCGACAAAATATGGAGACCGCCAACAGAGGGTAAGATAGCTCAGTTGGTAGAGAACTGGTACGGTAATCCAGATGTCGCCGGTTCGAATCCCACTCCTGCCAGTTTTCTTTGCACACTCCAAATATAGCGTATTATTGTGTAATATCGTGTTTACGTAGAATTGTTGCTTACCCTATAGAGGAGATGTGGTCGGATGAGAATCTTCTGCTTTCGGACTTTGAGTCCCGAGACCTGATTGAATAAGATGAGAGTAATGTTTCACTTTAGATTCAGTACCTGTTAAGAAAACATATAGAGATGTTTTATTAACCCTTCCCGACCAGCAACACCCCTCTCAGTAAAACTTCTCCAACAGCCAGTTTCCAGCAGCCACGCCCCAACTCCGTAACCCCTTCCAAACAGCCACACCTCTTTTGTTACCCTCTCCAACAGCCACACCCCCCTCACTCTAACCCCTTCCCAGCTGCCGCGCCGCTCTGTAATGCCACCTTAACAGCTACGCCGACTCTATTATTATTATTATCCGTTTTATTTATACAGGGTAGCCTCCTCAGTTATAAAACTGCTTTTCTTAAAGGCCCTGCCTTTCATATCAACCACGCCCGCTCTCTGTAGCTCCCTAGATCAGCCACGCCCCCCTCTGCAAACCCCGCCCCCTACTTGAACAGTTTCTTTACCTTCTGGACCTCCGCTTCTATCATCTTGACGACTGGCTCGTCCAAGTTCTTCAGGCCAATGGCTACCTTAGTGACCTTGGCACAAGGCAGCATCTTGATGAAGTCTTGAAGTTCCTTCATCCTGCCGGCCTTGCCATTGAAGAGGTCGTCCTCAAAGAAGTTGTCTGAACGAGGATGCTGGCTGATGTAGGTGAAGACTTCAGGGAATCTGACACGAAAAGAAAAAGCGAATGTGGTGTACTTTATTATATTCTACTTTTTACTAGTTTTCCCAACCATAGCAATTGATGACAGTTTCTGTAGCCCAATTGAGCGTTCTAAGACGATGTTTTTAAACCAGAAATCTTAACTTACTGTTCTATGTAATCCTTGATGACATCTGCTACCTTGGTCGAGTAGAGCCACGTTCCCGTCTCGTCTTTCTTGGAGTAACCCTGGATCTCTTGGTTGGACTTGTTGAATTTCAAATTCAGCCCAATGTTGAAATTATTAGATGGGCCCACGGAGGAACTATAAACACAGAGTATAATCAAGAATAGGACGTTTCTTGATCAGAAAAAAAGAAGAAAACCCCAACCCGACCCGAACAACAAACCCCCCCCCCCAAAAAAAAATAAAAAACTTTCAGCAAGCAAGCAAGGTTATTCATCACTTGCATGTTACTAGTATCAGCACCTGAATAAAAGACGTGAAGGATACTATTAATTCTCAGTCCAGCTTGCTCATCTTGAGAGCTATTTCTCAAGAGACTTCTAGCTCGGTAAACTCCTCCGCAAAACCAATGGGTGGGTTCTGACCATAGACCTCAAGCTACAAGTTCTCCCACATTTTGTCAAAGGGTCCTTTTTGGAACTACCCATGTTTTGTTTACCTGGCTCGTGATCCTCTGCCCACAAAAATGCTTCCGGATAACCTGGAGACGATGAGAGGTGTCAGTCCGAGACGCTGAGCAAGGAAGTGAGCTGGCAGATACTGAACGTCGTAGCGCTGACAAAGGGAGTAAAGAGAAATTGGTATAGCTTATACAGCGTATACTCATATAGTTTCTTCCTTTTTTTTTGTTTTATTCCATTTTACCACATTACCACTGATCCTAAAGTGTGTTTATTTGAATTTCCTTGAACGATAATTGCATTCGAATTGTTTTTATCCTGCATATCTTAATTGTTATGTGAATTCGGTTGTGATTTTTTATTGGTGATTGTTCATGAAGTAATTTTGTATTGTAGAAGGAACCTGTTTAAAACCAGTTTTTAACCTCTTAAAAATGGTTTGAAAAAAAAACACCTAGCCGGTTGACGTCTATAGGCGCATTCCTGCGCGTACTCAATCTATTCATGTTTCAACTATATTGTTCTTGAATGGAAGTGTAAAGAAAAGATGGAGCTTTTTCAAACAAAGCTTTCATTCCCACGAAAGAGAGCTCCGAGTGTGATTAATAAGACCACTCTATTCAGTGTGGTGCCTATTGTTTGCGTTGACACTTGGCTGCACAGCCCCGTTCTTGGCATACCAGCACCCCATCAATTACAGTCGGACACAAGAGGGTAATTGTTTGGGGCATACGCTAGGTAAATAAATGTATTATATAAATACATCTGAGTTTGTGTCACAAGTGTTTACTTACTACAACCCAAGTTCTTACATTTTGAGAATTCCTGAGGTGGTTCAAGTTTGGCGTGACCGGCAACGAGAGCAGGACGCGTACTCTGCCGTCCTCAACGTCCACCACACTTCCCTGGCATCCGTAGTTGGGAGAGCCGAGCATGAAGCAAGGCGAGTGCTTCGGGTAGACCTCTGCCAGCGTCTTGAACTGCTTGAAGGTCGAATCGTGGACGGCTATGTCCTATTAAAAATATTGAAGAACAGGGACAGGAAATTCAAAAGTTAGTATTTCTTTTAACCCTAACCTCACCTAACACTAATAATAATAATACTCATAATATTATCTTTTTAGTTAAACTTAATCACAGCGTTTCTAATTATTATTATTATTATTACCCCTGTTCATCGGGCCCAACAATAATTCCTGAAATCTTCTCAGCTCCCTGGGGAGTATACAGCCCCGGCTGCAAGTTAAGCGCAGATGGGCTAATCAAACACATAACCATCACTGCCCTCACAGGTACCCATTTACTCCTGGGTGGAGAGAAGCAACTTGTGACAAAGTGTCTTGCTCAAGGACACAAGCACCATGACCCCTGCTGGTCTCGAACCCACAATCTGTAGTATCACCGAGATCTCGAGTCCGATACGCTAAACCATGAGGCTATAGCGCTCCACACAAAATACTACCGATAGTAAACTGTAGTATGCAGTATTCTTACTGTTCAACAGTGCTATGGCATAGGGCCCTAACACCATATATATATATCAAAGCAAAATAGCAAAATTTTACAGAGAAATATTATATTCTAGTGTCACTCTAGTATAAATGTGACCCGCTCTGCAAAAAAGGGCACATAAGTCGCTGTATGCTTTTACGTGTAATGGGCCGTTCTATGTGAAGAGGGTGAACAATTCTTCAAACAATTGATTTTTAAGGGAGGGAATTTTTGTTTACCTTTAACACCTATATTATTCTAGTTCATAACCAAAATCTTTGATTTCAGTGAATAAAGTTGGAAAAGGAATGTGTTTGTGTCGAGTGCTTCCATCTACTGCTTTGCTTTTTGTTTTTTTAAGTGGCTTGTTTCTCCTTTAGTCATTTCAAGAAATTCCTGAAAACAAACATGCAAATTTGAAAGCTTATAAAATGGCCCTTCCAGCTATATATAAAACACTATTTTCAAATATTGCAACATAATTGCCCTTTTTGCAGAGTGGGTCACAAATATGAATCTAGACACTTCAGGGATAATCAAACGCTTACAACCTACGATGTAGAAAATGTTAGTCGATTAACACTGGTATGAAATGTAATGTGACTTCTGCCCTACCTTGACCATCATCTGGTATGCGTAGGTGACCGGAGTGAGTGACCACTGCTTTTCCAAGGTGACCAGACCACCATGTCCACTTACGTACCTGCCATCAAATACATACTGGTCAAGAAACTGGACAAGCTTTAGGGCTGTGCATCCGAGCTAGGTACTCGGGTACTCAAATACTCAAGTACCCGACCGCTAATGCTATTAACTGGTTCCACATTATGGAATCGAGTAGCCGTGTTACTTTATTAGTAATATCTCAGACGATGAAAAACAAAGTTTTTGAATGTCATTTGTCGGGAAATTAAAAAAATGTAAACCAGCGTACATGGAGAAACAAAACAGATTAATGTTTACGACGCTTGCGAAAATGCAATTTACACCGTCAAGCTATAGAGCTCACTTGTACACACTTGCATCTTGCTGCATTGATGCACCGATGTGGTAGTAATAATGTGCGGACCTTTACGAACAACAATTTCCAAGACTTAATTTTTAGGTTTTGGCTTTCTTTAACTCCTTGAACCCGGGCATACCAGATATTTCATGGGGGCGCCAGGCCGGGTTATGCAGCCAAGTGAAACGGAAACAAGAGGCTTGTGCAGCCAAGCATAACGTACACAATACCCCAATAATGGATTGAAAATGCAGAAATTGGCGTGTATAGACGTCAACCGGCCAGGTGGCAATTTTCAATCGGCACATATTTGTGTCAACTGGTGGCAAGGGGTTAACTGGTACCCAGGTACCGGTGCTTTTTAAAATCGGTTACCCGATTCTTGTACTACCCGTAAATACACACCCCTAACAAGTACCCGTCTTAGATAATGCAGCTGCACAACTTAGAAATCAAATACAACTTTAGAGAAAAAAATGGATGAATTTTAGTGATTCATGTTATGTTTAATAAACAAAAATGGTCTTACCGTCTGCCCATCAAGGGACATGCGTAGACTATGACGTAGGTGGGGCCAATCTTCACTCCCTTTCTCCTGTGATACCTTCACGGAACGAAAGAGGAAAAAATATCTGAATAATATCTGAAAAATATCTTTTCTGAATCGTTACGTACAAAAAAACAATTTTGTCTTTTTTATACCTGCTGCAATAAGAGTTTCACAAATTTGTACACAAAAGGAAATTGTTGGCGATTGTACCTTTCCTGTATGGCCTTGATGTCTTTCACCCAGACGGCCGCATCAAGATCGGACATCTCACGTTTCTTGCAGGTCGGCTTCTCCGACTCTTGAGGGCTCTTCTGCTTGCTCTCAACAAGCTCGTACCTGGGTCACGGGTCACGGGTCACAGGTCACAGGAAGGTCAATGTAGGGTCAGATATAACATTAGAAGCAAAAAAGGGGCCAGAGCTATACAATTTTGTTTTATTTGAAGAACAGGGGCGATATTGGCCGAAAATGAACATTCAACGTAATCTACAGTGTTTGGGGGTTACGGAGGACCCTAGAGCAACGTAGGGTCTATGGTTTGTATTTGCCTAAAACCGCCCCTTAAAATACCCGTTTATATTGGTCTATATCCACTTTTACAGGTAAAAACACCTTCAGGGTAACACCTCAGGAATTCCAGATTTCAAGAGAGATTCTTAACTCTGTAAAAATCCTGACCAAAAAAAATCCTGAAATCAGGAAAAATCCTGACAAATCTCACCCGATAGAAATTTGTATCACAATTTCAACTGTACCATTCGTGTCCCTGATTCTTTTTGCATTCAAATTATGTGCAAGAGCTTTGTGCGACTTTAAGAACTTGGAATAATTGTTTGTCATTTACCTGGTTGCGTCATCAGCGACGGCGACTACTTTGACTTCCTTCAGATGAGGCCACTCAGCAAAGCCGGTCTTCCCAAGCAGCTCATTGGCTGCATCCCCTGCCTCCTGTAATTAACATGCGCATAAATTATAATCAGATGTACACAGGTCTTGGTCAGCTGCTCATTGGCCGCTCAACTGCCTCCTAGGGGCCATAACCTTCCTAAATAATAATCAGAAACTGGGCTTTCCGCCTGTTCCCACCAATAAAACCAATATACCCACAAGCTATGCCAATAGCGCCGTGATGAAATCTTGACTTTTATATGGAAGAATTTTCGATTCTGCCTTTATCAAGCTATGCTAATAGTTTTTTTCCTCGTGATGTTTCTCTATGGAATTCTGGTGCATGTTTCCCTTCAACTTGCGATCTTTCCTACTTCAAGAGGAATCTTGCATCTTTGATTCTTTTTTCTATTTTTTCTATTCCTTTAGTAATTTTTTGGACCCCTCCAGTCAACTGGATTCTGAAACATATGACGGAGCAATTGCATCATCTTACATTCTATGGTGCTTAACCAATCACGAACAAACAGTCATGTTTTCCTATGGGCTCCGTGCACCAACAAAAGAGGGCGCTGTCCACATAGCAACCGCACTTCCGTGGGGAGTACGTCGCTGGTATCCGCACCGCGCTCCTTGTTCATTTCATACTCGTATACCAGTGGGATTGCTTTGTCTGTTTGCCGACTCTCGATAATTGAGTTTTCAATAAGAATATCACAGCGGGAACCAGACACTTAAATTGAAGTCAGGTAAGATGGCGTCGATATTGACCCCCCAACTCGCCTTTTCTTTCCGCTGAGGGGGTAGTTGTGCACGGAGCTCATACTACTGTATCCTATTGTTCCTTTACTTAAAAAAAAAAAAAAAACTCCCGTAGACTAAGCACATATTTTTATGTCCGAGGACCGATTTTAACAAAAGACCGACTCCCGAGGACAAGAAAGATGTCTTTGTATTTTGTCTTTCTCCTCTTGTCCTCGAACGTATATACAGAACATGTACATGTGCTGCAGTGTACAATAAGTATAGTCAATGAGGTACACACTTGGCTGAAATTTTCAAAGGCAAATGTCTGATCTTTTAAAAACAAATTAGTAGTATAAGTGGCGGGTTCTGGAAGAACTGAAATGTCCTACCACATCTTCATGCTCCGTTCTGATGCCGAGGATGATGCTTTCTCCTCGACTATTCTGCTGGAAGACTTTGATTTCGTCCTTGCAGAGTTTGGTCTGCAAATCAAAGAAACAAATGCAACAAAATTAAAATCGGTTTGTTAAGAAGTTGTTGGGGCTTCCCTCGAACATGTTCATTGAAAATGTGTGAAGTCTGGGTGGCATCTGAGGACGACGTGCTTTTTTTTTCTTTTTTTTTTTCACTTACGCTGAATTTCAGATGATGCAGCGTGGGGAACCCTGGGAAGTAGACGCCCGTCTTCGTCCCCGGACACAGGCCTTGCCTCAGTTTGCCGGGATCCAGACGAAATTCATCCTTGTCCACCTCCACACACCTTCAAGCAAAGGAATTATGACTAATGTGATTGGCCGATATTCACAAGCTGTGTTCAAGGCAAGCGATTTCTACCACGATCAGATTAGAACTGCAGCACGTGACAAAACGGTGTTCTAAATCTAGCTGTTCAGGACCTAGCGTCTTCCCTGGAACCCCTCCATGTCCGACGCTCTGTTGCTTTATTGAGCCTCTTTTATCGATACTATCATGGAAGGTGTTGCAGTGGACTTTTATCATTAGTTCCCCCGTCCAAACTTTCAAGCACTCTACTCGCCTGGCTGTCTCATCACATCCTTTCACTGTTGTTTCAAAGCCTAGTACTGTGAGATACTCTTCAAGTTTTTCCCTCGTACTGCCTCTCTTTGGAACTCCTTACCTGTAACCTGCTTCCCTTCCACCTATAATCTTTCACGATTCAAACGAAATGTGAATAGATACCTTCTATCCCTGTGATTTTCCGTCTGTTCTTGTCTTTTGTAGCACACACCTGGAATGGCAATTTGGCCTTGTGTTGGGCAATGCCCATAAAAAAAGGATCAAGTACTGGGAGTAGTCCCCTGACTTACTTTACCCGACATGCGTTGATGTCGGGGAAGTGACCAGGCAGTGAGGAGGGGTATTTGTAGTTGCATGTTTCGTCGAAGGAGTGCTCCAAGTGGGGTCCGTGCCGATTTCGACCCCTCTCCTCATCTGTCAGGTACTTGCTTACTTCATCCATCGCTGCTAACAGTCGTTTCTGGTCAACAAATAAGAAAAGACATCCTTATTAAATAGGTGGTATTACAGCGGTACCGCTGTGAACAAAAACGTCCACAGAAAATCTTTTCAGTCTTTGCTGAATTTGAATGTGTTCTTGTACAAAAAATACACAAATAAAACTCAAACGAAGCAACCAACCACAAGAAATGTGAATTTCCCCCAATGTTTTTTTTTATTTTTTTTATTTTTTATTTTTTTTTATATTTTTTTTTTTTTTTTTTTAATGGTATGGAGACCTTACCTCATCAATAAATGGAATGAGCACAACTGCCTCCCACTGTTGTAGCTTCCCATTGAGGTCGGTGGAAAAGTCCACTGGATAATAGTCGATAATGGGGGAGTTGTCCATAGTCATCAGTTTCTGAGGGGAAATAAATGAAGTACAATTCATGGGCAAAGTTACAGAAACTGTCCTACACGGCAAACCCTTGTCAACAGTTGTTTTGTGATAATCGTCTCTTTAAGGGGACTGTTTGCTAAGCAAATTGCTAAGATTTTTTATTTTTTTGAGGTTATGTCATAGGGTGCTCCTTTAAAGTATAGATTTTGTGAAAAGGGGTTCTGTACTAACTTAGATAATGTTTTTAAACTTAAAATTACAGTTGATTGTATGTAAAAAAGATGTTTTACTTTTCCCATAAAACTTGATTAAGTAATTGTACTGAAATCCAATATGGCCGCCATAACAGCGGATTTGCGGACAGTGTTTTTTCTTGTAAATTCTGAAGACAATATATTGGTGATAATACATTAAAAAAAAAATTAAAACAAAAAAATTAGTCTGCTTAGCTAACAGTCCCCTTAATAAACAAACTTCAATCTTGTGTTACTGGTTACGTACACATAGTTTTTTACCTAAAATATCAAGGTTCGTTGGTAAAATTTGGCTCAGGAACCATTCAGTACCATTTTAGAAGGGTCTGAGGGTGGAAATATAATACAATGCACACAGGTAGGGCAGCAAGCAATTGTTGATACAGGAATTTGCTCAACGAGGTGGAGGGTGATAATTAAGACCAAGACAAGTCTTGGCCAGAATTTACATACAAGGTTATCTGCACTTCATTTGAAAAATAGGGTGTGAAAAAAACAAATTTCACATGAAATAACGTGATCAGGTACTGTTCTCGACTGAAAATGATTTTTTTTACAGGAGACCAACTTTTGAGAATTCAATTTGGAGAAACGTTTGAAACCTTTTGGAATTTTCAAACAATTTAAAAACTTATAATTCATCAAGCAATCCACAAGGGAAACTGACTAGGTAAATTTGAATACATTTTCAAAGTGAACAAAGAAACTGACAGGAGCGGGATTCGAACCTGCGACCTCTGGGTTACCGTACCGGTGCTCTACCAACTGAGCTATCTTGCCCTATGTTGGCGGTCTCCCAAATTGTCAGTATCTTTGTTCGGGTGGGCGCTAGTCAGAAGTCATAAAACCCAGAATGCCGTATAGCCAGGGATCACACCCAATTTTACGATACAACCTGGGAAGCGACATTGTGGGGATCACTCAATGAGGATACGACTTTTTAACTTATAATTCGTCAAGCAATCCACAAGGGAAACTGACTAGGTAATTTGAATACATTTTCAAAGTGAACAAAGAAACTGACAGGAGCGGGATTCGAACCTGCGCCCACCCGAACAAAGATACTGACAATTTGGGAGACCGCCAACATAGGGCAAGATAGCTCAGTTGGTAGAGCGCCGGTACGGTAACCCGGAGGTCGCAGGTTCGAATCCCGCTCCTGCCAGTTTCTTTGTTCACTTTGAAAATTTGAAAACTTGTCAACATTTTCTGAAAATCTTATTTAATTCATGTGTTAAAAATAACAGGTTTTTTCTATTTTTTTTGGGGGGGGGGGGGGAGACAGGACCAATCTGGGTTTTTGTTTTTTGTGTATTCATTGTTTTTTGTTTTGTTGTGTTGTTTTTTTTGTGGTTTTTTGTGTGTGTTTCTATTTTTTTGGGGAGGGGGGGTTATGTGCAAAATCCCCCAGAACACTACATTATCGGTATGGTTCGGGGGGGGGGGGGGGGGGGGGATCCTTACTAGCAGGAGTTGTTCAGAGGGAAAAACAGCTTCACAGGGTTGAGATCAATAAAAGGACTTGATTTACCTGGTAGGGTACAGGAAGTAAATCCTTGCTAGCAGCAGGGAGCACACCCAGGAGTTGTTGAAACGGCAGGAATGGTACGCCCTTCTCATACTTGAGGTTGAAACGACTAAATCCTCGCAGGTCCGACATGTACGGGGCGTAGTGGTAAGGGTAGTACCTGAGACAAGAGCGGGAGACGTTAAAACAAAACTAGCTAAGATCAAGTATTTTGGAATTTGATTTACCAAGAATAGAGCGAGCAAATTGACCTCAACATTATAAGATTTGGTATTCATTACTATTTTTTTGGTGAGAAAACTGGTGTGATCCCTGGCTATACAGAATTATAGGTTTCTGACTTCTTAGGGCGCTATCACCGAACTCGCATAAAAAAAAGGGCACTTGGTCTCAATATGTTAAACCTTCATGTACATTTCAGTTTAGAAAAACGTATTAAAACACACTATGAACCCAACTAAAAATGTTGAAATCTGAGACAAAAAAAAGGAAAGATTCCTTACGTTGTTCAAGGGGTGTGGCTATGCTCTCTATCGACTATATTCTGTAAATGTTTTGACGTGAATTATTACAGCTGTACTCACCAGCCCCATGACTGTATGCCGTTGTAGTAATAATCTAAGATCCACTGTATAGCCAAGACGTAGTCGTACACAATCTGTGAAAGTTGTTGACTGCCAAAAAAAGAAAAAATAATAATAGTAATAATAATAATAATAATAAAAATAATTCCTGTGCATGCGGCAAAGAGGCGACTCTGCCCGAAATAACCCCAAAAGGGCGAAGCGCCCATTTAGAGCACTTTCCCCACGCACCCTACTAAAAAACACTCCAAAGGGGCGACTTTCACAATGGGGCGACAGTTATGTGTCGCCATATTCGACCGCGTCGCCCGAACCCACTTTTTTCGAGCATCATGTGTTGCCCCAACCGGCAATTGAGGAAAATTAAAGTGCTGCTCTTATGAAGGTTACATCCAGTGAATTTTAGCTGTTTATAGTTCAACAGACTATACTGATTTCCGACTTTATCAAGTTCAACCTGAATATTTTTACCAATTGAAAAATATCGAAGAAAAAAGAACTCAACCTCTCACCGAGTAAGCAATCTTGGCAAACCGTCTTGCTCAAGGACACATGCACCAAATCATCAAATATTCGATAACAAATCCTAACTCTTCCAAAATAGTTCCAAATACAACTTAGTTGCTGATTATTCATCCAACCCCCATAAAACAATTCTCGCATTAAATTCTTATTCAAAATACGATGAATCGGTACCGCAACGGAGAGCTCTCAACTCACTCGGTGATGTTTTCCATTTCAAATTTGTCCTCGTAGTAGTTCCTCTTGTGGGCTCGGAACTCCGCCTCAAAGGTGTCCTCACCTTCCTCATCAGAAGAAGAGTCTGCAAAATATTGGAATAAAAAGTTAATCAACGGCTATCGTTACTATTTACAAAATTATGTACCGTGATGCGGCAAACCTACAATGGATGTTAAACATTTTGGAACCATCTTGTTAGTTTTTAATGGGCAGTAACAATTAGTGAACAAGCTTACAGATAAGTAATTTTAGAATTTTATGAGCACAGCTCGTGAAATATTGAATCAAATTAGATACAATTCGATGCGGAATTTGCCAAATCTAAGAAATACTGCTCAAAATACCATAGGGTGGTCTAAGAGATGTGGTTAACTTGCAAATGGTGACTGGTCAATTGGTAAGTGGTTCACTGAGATTGGCTATTTTCTATTTCTGGACAAGAAATGAAATAATATTCTTTTCTATTGAAACTGCGTCAGCAGTACATCCTTTATTTTTCACTGGTAATTCTTGAAAAAAGAAAAACCTGTTTATTATGACAATATACAATAACCATATCACCTTGACTCGACATAAAGGCCTGGTTGGTGACCTTTGACCCAGAGGCAGGCTTGGCTCCCATAGTTTCGTCTGAGTTTTCCAGCACAGCAAACTGGTTTGCGTTGGCCTGTTGAGATTAAAGAACAAGCTTGTCAAGCATTGACTCAATTCTACCTTCTTTTCCATGCCTCAGCTTTTCTCAAGCCATCTCAATCATAGTTTATTAAAATCAGGGCTGTAGTCGAGTCCATCACGAGTCCATCACGAGTCCATCACGAGTCCATCACGAGTCCATCACGAGTCCATCACGAGTCCATCACGAGTCCATCACGAGTCCATCACGAGTCCATCACGAGTCCATCACGAGTCCATCACGAGTCCATCACGAGTCCATCACAAGTCCATCACAAGTCCATCACAAGTCCATCACAAGTCCATCACAAGTCCATCACAAGTCCATCACAAACCCTCCAGTCCTAATTCCAATCAGAAGCTATTCAAATGAGCTTTGACAAATGCATTCCTTTGTCATTGTTCATCCAGTTACTTGTGACTGGCTTTATGAAAGGACTTGTCGACTGGACTTACGAAAGGACTTGTGAAAGGACTTGTGAAAGGACTTGCAGGGACTCGACTACAGCCCTGATTAAAATTATCATAATGCTTTAATTTTTCGCCGCTATGTGGTTCTCAGTATAAAAGGGCGACAATTGGAAACAATTGGTTGCATCCATTTAAATGTTTTTGTGGCTTAAAAATCTCAATAGGTAAAAAGCGAACCGAATATGGACATACAACAGGGGACAAAAACAGCAAGTTTTAAAGCTGATCTAGTTCTTTCATGGAGTCTGCCTTCTTTAAAAAGAAAATAAATTCCTAAAACATTTCACCTGCAAAAAAAAGGGCCTTGAATGGGAAAGAATTTGCTCAATTAAAACATTTGGTGTGAAAAAGGACTGCCATTTTGTGTGGGGAAAAAATGCCAGCAGCCATCTTACAGAAATAAACCGTGGCGGCCATTTTGAAAAAACAAGTCTCCTAAATCCTATAACAAAAGCATTTTGGGGGGTACCAATCATCTTTGTCATCCTGCACGTTACCTTGGCAGCCCTTCGATCCACGTCCTTCTGTTTCTTGGCCGCTGCCCGGTCACTCTTCCAGGCTCGAATGTCCGTCTTCCCGGAGAAGAACGACAGGTCCGCAAAAGTCTCTTCGAATTTCTCCTTGTCATACTAAACAAAAGAAACCGTTGGAGGAGTGTTTTATAAACCCGATAGCTACTCTTCAATTCTGTCCAGATCTCCTTAAAAAAAAAAAAAATATAATTTCATGGAGTGAAAAAGAAAGAAAAATAAAAGACATGACTGACCTTTGACACGTGGATGATGTATTTCTCAAATCGAGGAAGATTCAAAGTCCCATGCTCATTCAGGTAACCTACAAGAAAAGTCACATTTACTTTGAAAATAGAAAGTGCTAATTTTTGTATTGCTTTTAGAAGAGTAGCACTGTCAGATGTATGGAGTGCATTACAAATTGAATCACGACCCCTACTCGGTGTTGAAGTCGACTCATAAAATGAGGAAACGTGTAGACTTTGGTTCCAAAGCCGGCTAGTTTGCAGCAAAGGCACTCTTCTCTGCGATCAAAGTATCCTGATTTTTCAATCTCACCTCCCTATCCAAGAGAATGACTTACCGCCCAAAGTCGGAAGGACCTCGATGTATGCTTTGTACAGCATGGGCAGTGCATTATGGGATATGTGCATATCCGGCAGGTTGGGGATGAAATCGTTACCGACGAGGTATCCCATGAGCACCCAGTCATCGATGATACGCTCCATGTCAAACCAGTCGATATGGGGCTGCAGATAAAAAAAAATTATATAAGAAAACCAAAGTATAAAGATGATGTGAATAGTATGGGGCTTCTGACGCACTTGATTCAACTTCATACATGACAAACATATCAACATGATCTAAATGGTTTCTTTCATTTGAAGCAAAACGATGGCTATAATTTTCAAATCGTTTGAAATGTTAATATTGTCGAACAAACCACAAGGGAAAGTGACCAGGTAATTCAAATGAATTTTCAAGTGAAGACAGAAAAATGGCAGGTGTGGGATCCGAACCTCCGGAATACGGCACCGGTACGGTATTCCGGAGGTCACAGGTTCAAATCCTGCTCCTGCCAGTTTTCTTTGTTCATTACACACAGTTGTGACAGTGGGTTCGAAGCCTGTTGATGTTATCTTGATTCTTTTTTACCTTGAGAGCGCTGAACTCAATTTCCAGGTACTCCCTCATTAGGGAGAGGTGCAGGAGGTGAAAGGTCGTCTCCTCTGGGGTCGTAGGTCTCTTCTGGTTGGCTATCTTGCCGAATCGGACCTCCTCACGCAGAAGCGAGAAGTGAGGATCATGGGAGATCAGACCAAGCACGATCTACGAGAAAAAAAAAAAGAGGAATGTCAGAATGCTACTCAAACGTAGCTGTTTTGCCTGCCATTCAGACCAAAATAAATGGCAGAGACAAAAGAAGTTTGGAGAATTTTCGAGAAAGTAACCACAGTTGCAGAGATCAGGCCTAGCAAAGAAGTCTTGGAGAAAAAAAAGGCCAGCCATGCATCTTGGAAAATGAGCCTGGCGAGGAATCTGCAAGGAAGCAGAACTTTTCTTAACTTTGATTGGGTCAACGTTAAGACATGGGCCCTGGAATATTGCTGCCTAGGGTGGGGGTGGGGGGTGGGAGGGTGTTGGGGGGGGGGGAGGAACTAGAACGTACCAAGTCTGCATCCAGACCATACAGGCAGTGCCTCGTGTTGGGGTCGTAGTCTTTCCGAGACTTCTCCGATCGAATGAAGTCCATAATCTTGTGCTCTCCTTCTCCTGGTGTCTGAAATAAGAAAAAACAAAATCATTAACCCTAACCCCCGTTTCCTCAATGCATCCTGGTGAATCCAACAGAAACCAACAGAAACCAAAAGAAACCAACAGAAATGTGTAAAGCCTGCTAAATCTGACAGAATGCAACAGCTAAACAAAAGATCTTTTGTTGACTGCCCACACATCAACAAACCCTAACAAAAAGTACAAACATTTTTGGAGTCGACTCCGACTCCGAGCAGCCTCGCGATTCCATTCGGAATCGACTCCATACATCATGCGCAAAACAGACATCTGCGGCACGTCCTTTGTGTCCACACGGTGTCATGATTGATTTAATGGCCAAAACAGCTGGTGGTGTGGTTAGCGTCGTATGCGTTTTTTGTTTTTGTTTGTTTGTTTTCTTTTCTTATTTTCCAGGGAATCTGCAATTTCTAAATCCTTTTCTTCGAGTCACTGCGTTTCAGAATTGTCGGGAGGTGGTCAGACAAATGTCTGACATGCATTTGTTAATACCGGCAATCGTGGACTAGGGACAAAAGTGTTAGGGCGTAGACAAAAGGGTCCACGATTGACCGAACGTCCACGATTGAAAATCGTGTAGAAAACATACGGGAGGCCTTCCGAAAAACAAAAGAGGGACAATAGGAGGGCCCAGTTGCCGGTATTTACACACTTGAGTGCGTGGGCATGAGCGTGGCACGTGTGACTGGTCAGTACTTTAGGGGTCAGGCTTACTGGATCAATCCACTGACCCACATGTTTGACCCTTGCGAAACTCCATTGAACGTGCAAACATTTCAGTTGGCAGTTGGGGGCTCAAAGGAGCTAATAAATCTCTGATCTATTACCTCATGTCCTGAAAGGTAGACCGTCAGCCCTTGCCACGTCGGATCCTTAGTAAGCTTCTGGCGGACGAAGTATTGCAGCTGCTCGTTCAGCCGCACCATGAAGGGCGTGCCGGGGGTGATGCAGTTGGAGTCGAACCTCTTCTCTGTGGGTAGGACCTCTCCCTTGGCCACAGCTTCTTTCTCCCTCCCTTCGGCTTCATTGGCCGACCTGAAACGGCGCCCTCGCTGCTGGTTCATCTTAGCCCTGGGAGCGACTCCGTCTACTGCCATGAAGAACACCTTGCGAGGCTTGATGATGCGAAACAATACCTACGGATAGAGATTTAAGCTTCAACAAGTTAAAATATCACTAGAATAAAGAGTAACATTTGAAGATGGGAATGTATCGCACAATGCTTATGCATGTAGTATTGTGTTTCAAAGGCAATGGCGATGATGATCTCAAGCCCAGTCCGGACAATACATGAAGCCAGATCGGATATAGACAGGATAATCCTTATAGTTATATACCGTATATTATTATAACTATAGGCTACACAACTCATGAAAAATGGCAAATGTATGCTACAAAGACAAACATGTTGTGTAGTCTAGCTGGTACTGCACACAGGATCAATTCAACACAAATGCCATTCACCATTTTGTTCCTGTTTTTTTTTTTTTTGGTGCTCTGCATTCTAGGTACATGTACATCACAGATACACACACAGCTGGGTTTAAACTTGCCTCGATGTAGTGAAATATTGCCTCAAAGATCTGTTCTTCCGTGATGCGAAAGTGGACATCTTCGTCATTGGGATGAGAACAGGGGTGGATAATTCCATTCATGTCCAGGTAGAGGTTATCAAATTCTGGAATCTGGAGGGTGAATTAATAATTTCTGATATTGCCTCTGGTATTCCGCACAATTGACAAAATGGAAAACCTACACCTAGGCCTACGTACGTGTAAATTCCCACCCACCCCCAACCACTGCACCACCCCCAATGTGGGGATATTGGGAAAGATTTTACTTTAAATAAATACCCGGTACCCCCGGCCCAACCAATATCAGTCAGGAAAAGCAAAATACTGGAAAATAACCAACCCCCTTGATAACAACTGTCTAAACATGTGGCACAAGCAGTTATTTCAAGATTGATGTCAGCAAAATCCCTTTTAAAAATGAGGCAAAAATTTATGTTAACACCGACACAGTCACTGAACATGCTGAATGACTACACTGCATGTACACACATTACACTGTGGTCTGTGCATTGGTGGGATGTCGGACAACTCGACCTTTGGCCGACTCGACTCGAGACAACTCGACCGTTGAGACAACTCGACCATTGAGACAACTAGACCGTTTGCCAAGTCGTCCGTTGAGACAAGTCGACTTTGACATAGAGACGACTCGACCGTGCAAAACTAAAAGCTTTTTGACAAGAAATATCTGGACAAAAATACCTTGATTTGTGCCTCTCAGAAACAGATAAATTTTATCACAAAACTCACACAGCACCGGCATGAATTTGGTATCGCTGGGTAGAGAATTTGTTTCTCTACCACGTCATCACCTTACAATTTACACAAGGTCAGGGGTTAATGAGATTTGACCCACAATTGTTTGCAACCGGAACTCTCATTCAGTAAGATGGCGACGTGCTCTGAAAGTACGCCATATTTATCGGTTTATTAAAGGCTTAAAATTATGTTTTAACCCTCCTACTATTTAAAAGGTCAAAATCAGTCAAAATTTCCTTCCACCTCCCCTGCCTATACTTTCAACACAGACCAGTCACCAATGGTCAGATTACTTATGTGGTTAGTACTATGGCAGGTCAAATTCAGTCAACTGGTTTTGACTCTTTCCATTGGTCACAGCATGCCAAATCATTCTCATAGCTACTTTGCTGAAACAGTCATCACAGGTCAAAAATAGAGTTCTATGCATAGAATTCCAATGGGTCACAACAATGACTTGACTAATTTTGACCCATACAACAACATGGCTCAGAATGTATGTTTGCATAGGAGGGTTAATGGAAAAAACATGATACAGTTTGAAAGATCTATCTTTAATCTCTTCAAATATTATTTCATTGTTCCATTTGACCATAAAAAAACAAGTTTAAAACGGGACAATTCTTGCATGGTTTCCTGTACAAACAGATAGAAAACGGAAATCGCCATTTTGGGAGACTGGCAAATTAAGTCATAGAATATGTGGCATTACCATGCGCGGGGACCTGGTCAGGTGTACGGTATGCACAGTTATACACAGCGAGCGCGACGCCGGGACCCAGAGGGCCGAGAGCGATGCGGCATGCACCGGTAGGCCTATTTATCGCCGCACCGATGCGGTGATATTCTTAAACATCTCAGTTGATGATGGTCAGTGTAACGGCAAGATGTTGAATTTGTGGATTCCATATTTGTTATGGTTTAATCCTAGTTTGTTATTCAGAGTGTTTTCTTATAATTTGTAATCACTCATACCGTTGGTTGAAAATAAGTTTGTTGTATGTACATGTAGATACTCAAAAAACTTGGCCGTTCGTACTTTCATTAATATAGCGCCCTCAGTTTAGATAGCATATTATTATTAATGAGATCAAAGGTAAAACTCCTTATGAAGATGTGGGCTGACAAGTGGAAGGTTACATTTGAACCCTCAAATGTGTAAGGCAATGACAATCTCACGTAAGAGGATCCCTTCAAAGCTGGATCTTTACTTTGGAGACTGCAAACTGGCTGAGAAGGATGAGCTGGAAATTCTTGGTGTTACAGTGGACAGTAAGCTAATACCTGGGCTAAGCACATCTCCAATGTCACAGCGAGAGCAGGTCAGAAACTGGGTGCTTTAAGAAGGGTTGCAAACAGACTAGACTTAAATGGAAGATCCACAGTCTACAAAGCCCAATTAATTCCCTGTGCTGGTTTGGAGCTTCACTCACCACCCTCAGTTCACTGGATAATATCCAGAGGAAGGCTCTCAAAATCATAGGAGTGGATGAGAAGTATGCCCAATTAAAGCTAAACATCGCTACTTTGCACCACAGACGCCAAGTTGCTGCAGTTACAGAATTGTATAAGATGCATACTACTAGCAGTTGCCCACTGGACCTCAAGAGCATGCTGCCCTCACCATATGTCAGACGTCGGATCACTCGTGGCAGTGTGTGTCAATGCCTGACCACTCCCTTACCTCGCCTCCGACTAGAACCCGAGCTGGTGACCGAACCTTTATCCAGAGTGCTACCATGGTGTGGAACAGTCTTCCTAGCAACATCGTTGGACAGATTAGTGACCAAGGAATTCATGCATTTAAATGTAGATTGAAGAGGCATCTCTTAGGTACTTGAGCTGCTTCGCTTATGAACCACTGATCAGGGGTGTGCATTGGAACCAGGTACCCGAGTACCCGACCGTTCATGTCAGGAACCGGTTCCAGATTATGGAATCGAGTACCCGTACAACTTTACATTATCGCATAGTTACTTCCCAGACAATGAAAAATGAAAGGTTCTGAATGTTATTTGTCAGGAATTTTCAAAATTAAAACTGGACTACATGTATGTAGGAAAACAGCACAGATTTCAGGTTTATGACGCTCACGAAAGTTGACAATAAAGGGAATTTACTGGTCCTGGTTTTTGCAGTCTGGGTATGGATAAGAGCCATAATGGACGAGACATAATAGCATGCCTCGATCCACAATAAATACAACTGTATAAAGCTTCCGGACAAGTCTTTTGTGATGATGTCGGTGCATGCGCATTCCGGCGCACACGCAAAAGGTGGAGAAGTGATTATGTTTACTAAACAGGCATGACTGGAGATTTTCAGAATTTTGTCTGAATTCAGAGAAAGATATTATTACAACTTCCGGGATTGGAAGTTTTGGGTTGGGTTTCTTTAACGGGTACCCGGGTACCCCAATTTTTTTTAATCGGGTACCCGGTTCTTTTAATACCCATAAATGCACACCCCTACCTACCACAGATTGGCCCATTATTAGAACTCTTTTGAGTTAACCTTTTTAGAATTTGTCTATCTTGGTTCATTGACTTTTGTCTTGGCTAATGTGGCTATTGTTCACTTCAGCGTTATAAAAAAATATATAAAAAAATAAAAGATTCCGATGATTCGTAAATAATTCACAGGTTCCAAATTTATTCCCTCAATTAACGTAAAATAAGCAAGGTTCCATGGTCCTAAATATTGTAGATTCAGATTCCAACACAATCGGTCAACTTATTGATTCATTCAAGGTTTAACCACAATTAAGTTAACCGGGCTCCGGTGAGTCCCAGCTCCGTCCAAAACAACAGCGATGAAATACTGACAGCGATCAGCAAACAGCCGTTGTATATCGCGCCCGAGGCGTGCGCAGTGCCGCTGGCCGATAATTGATCTGAAAACATCGTTCATGTTCAAAAATCCGCTCCATTACTTATACACAGCTGGTTTGTGCATGCAACAAGTTGCACGAAAAATTCACTTTTTTCGGGTTTAAATTGACCATACATGCCATATTCTCATTTTGAGGGGATCACAAAAGCTGCACGACTTACTACTCTGCAGGTAAGGTGAGTGTTTGGTTGATATATTCAGGGGGAATGCCATTCAGGGAAACGGAAGATATTGGCAATAAAAAAAAACAGACTGCTCAAAACCCTGTAGAAGTGTTTCCAGCTCTAAACGGCGAATCTCACGTCATGGAATTTTCAAGCTAACCGCCAAAAGTACCCCTTCCCCGCATATCCCAGCCCCGTGCGACAAAACAAAGACCGACTCCCAGCCCAGACGGCCGTCCCTTCCACAACCAAGCCGCTATTCCCCCCCCGCCCGCCGAGAAACCCCAGCGATTCCCCTATCTGTGAGTCGACTTGTCTGAACAGACGACTTGTCTTCCCATTTATTTGACGCAAAGACGGTCGAGTTGTCTTAACGGTCGAGTTGTCTCAACAGTCGAGTTGTCTCAACAGTCGAGTTGTCTCAACAGTCGAGTTGTCTCAACAGTCGAGTTGTCTCGAGTCGAGTCGGCCAACGGTCGAGTTGTCCGAGCCTCCATAGCCCAGGCCTAAAATCGGTCAAGAACAGCAAAATCTTGGAAAATAACCATCTATGTGTATTCATAATTGTATAAACACTTGGCACAACCTTTAATTTTGAGAATTTTGTTGGGACATTTTAGTGCAAGGGGAAGAAAGTTTGTGTTTTCTGTTAGTTATTGGCAGTTGGCACCATAGACTATGCATAGTCACTCCAAAGTGTGCACATACATGTTGATTTCTTCCTCATTTTTTACAGATTTTGCTGAAATAAATCTTAAAATAACAGGTTGTGCCACATGTTTAGACAGTTGTTAATTATCAAGGAGGGTTGGTTATTTTCCAAGATTTTGCTGTTCTTGACGGATTTTGATGGGGGGATTAAAGTAAAATCTTTCCTTTAGGCAACCTAAAAAAAATAACTTGTTTCTCATCAGCGGCCGGGCGGATTTTTCGTGCCGGGTGGATATATTTTTATATTTTATAATTATAAAAGTTAAAATATAAATGTACGCTATAAAACACGCTGTTGTAAACAATGACATGTAAACTCACGTTAGAGAGGTTTTTATAAACACCAACAACCTGACCCAAAAACCCGGGGCCGTTAGTGGCCATGTGGTAGAAAAGGCACGCGACGGATCGGACAGGAGCTATTAATTCGAGTGCGAACGGTCGTCTGTGTGCCTCTTCCATTCGAAAATAGGGGTGCTCGAAATAGTGGGAAAATAAATATCCGTTTTAAAGTCTTAACTGTAATCAACAAAAACAATCTGTAATTTGGAAAAAGAATGCCATGTCGCAACAAAATTTCTGTCAACCAGCACTTTCGCTCGTGCCCACCGCCCATACTAGTACTGGGCGCTGGGAAATGCTGATGAGCTTCACAGAATTTCTGTGAAGGAAAACGCATGGCATTCTGGGTAGCGTACAATGACATTTTGAATTGCATGCCACGCAACTAAGCGACGGAAGTGGTAAACCCACATTCATAAGTCACAAAAAATCTATCCAATCAGAGCTGAAAGCGCATCAGCGCTTACCAGCGCCCAGTATGGGCGGCGCGGTGGGCACAAGCCAACCTCGTTACCATGGGTACGATCTTGCTGTGCCATGTTTCTTCCCACTATGGCTTGCGCGATCACACGCGCCCATGGAGTCGAGGCTGGGCACGAGCGAAACCAGCGCTGTGAAGTTGCATAGTCGGATACCAGTTTCAAACTCAAATCAAAATTCAAAGAATCAGCGATATTGTTGTTTGAACATCGGAACTAGACCAGGGCAGTCTGATCTGTAGGTGCACTTCAAAGCGTTCCTCTTTTGTCTTTGAGGTCAGCTGTATGTCATGTGCATTCATAATCATATCATCTTGTAAAATGTTCTTTTTTCAAAATCATTTTGTTATTAAAATAAATTCAGTTTCTTAAAAAAATATGTAAAATATTTTTTTTCTAGCTGATGTGTAGTATACTGTATTAGGCTAGCCGAAACCATGGAGATATTATCTTTGCATAAAATACTTCCATGCCGTGAACAAATAAAATACAAAAGGTCCTGACGTACATATTTTTGTATATGGAAATTGTTATTCTGTAAAATATAAAATATAAATTGCCCGGACGGACCTTTTCGCCACATGGGTTCTGATGAGAAACAATTAATTTTTTTTATGTTGCCTTATTTGATTAATAATCGTGTTAACAAACGCAGAAAACACAAACTTCTTCCCCTATAATATTGCACGAATAAAGTCTCAAAATTACCTGATTCTCTTTCACGACTTCACTCAAGCACGGATACCTCTCGCTGATCCAGCGATAAAACTTGGGGACACCCATTTTGTACTCTGCCTCACCAAAATACCTGCACAAATTCGACTTCACGACGGGATTTCCCTAACTTTCAATGAGCAACAAATGAACATATGCATATACACACATGGCATTTCGCTGGTTTACTAAAACTTCATTAATAATACACGTGGGAGCCAGCGTGATTGGATTATTATTGAGGGCGCAATATAAACTATTTGAGCTGGACGTACGTACGTGTGGAGTCCGGTAGGTGGGGGTGGAGCCAAGGAGGGCCCGGGGGAGCATAATGAACGTGAGTGATGATGGGGGGGGGGGGGGGGGGGGGGGGGGGGGGGAGAATGGAGAATGGAAACGATCATTTGGAGAAGACCTTTAGAAAACATGTTTACTTATTTTTCATGCTCAATCAACACTTTTCTACATCAATTGAAGAGAAAATATACCTAAAAGAAATGAGCAATATTGGTTTTGGAGTATTAAAAAGTCAAGATTGTATTTCCGCAAAAATCTGCATCATGTGCGGGGTGGTAATATTGGTAAACTTGACGATGCTTTCCCCGTACGGTCACCGGATAGTCTTTTATAAGTGATCTACTAAATGTAGTGAATAAACAAAAACAGATCTTCCCTGAATTTCCTGTGGAGCCGAATAATTAGTTCCAATCATGGGTGAAATTTCGGGGAGGGGGAAATCATGGGGTGCACACATTTTTCAAGGGGGGCACTGAAAGTACATGAACCGTGGAGGAATTATTTTATTCCTCCATGCATGAACTGCGGCTTGTCTAAATTGTTTGCTACATTTCAAGATTTAAAATGGGCAGGCACCCGTGGGCCACGAATGTCAGGTGTGGGGGGGGGGGACGTGCCCCTCATCTCCCCACCCCCCTCCCCACCGTATAGTTACGCCACTGCACTTGAAGAAGTCGACATATTCAAGCCAAGCCACTTATGCACACAGGCCTTCGTCAGAATTTGTCAAGCTTGTTTTGTGTTCATGATATGGGATACCAATGAATTTGTAACAAGAAACTGCTAATAATTATTTATGAACTTTGAAAATTTATAAATAACAGGAAACGAATTTTAGTGGAAAAGAAAAAAAATCCATCTCCGGTGGGACTCGAACCCACAACCTTTGAATTAGAAGTCCAACGCGCTAATCCATTGCGCCACGGAGATGCGCTTATCACGTGAGGGAATTATAATCTATATATAAAATCAATTACAATTTCGGCAAAAATAATAACCTTTGAAAAAAGAAAATCATATTGAGTAAAGTACTGCTATGATTGTATAAAGATTTTATGAAAATGTTTCACCCCGTTGTGTATTAAGTCCTTAAAATCAATAAACATGGAAGAAATTTGCTGTTTCCAACCTCGTATTCACATGCGGATTTGAAAAGGTAGGATATACCTCAAGCACTGCGAACAAGGACAAATCGTAGTTCTGGTTACATGACGTCATTCTAACGCCGATGGGCAGAACTTGTCAAACTCGATGGGTAACGTTCACGTTTAATTTATAGGGCTTTAGGCAAAAAAGAAAGAAATTCTGTCATCATTTAAGTTATATTTGTTCAACAGTGGTACTTCCAAAAAGAGCCTTACATTTTTGGAAGTACAACAGTGGTAAGTACGTACAGTGGGAAAGATTTTACTTTAATACCCCACCAAAATCCTTCAGGAACAGCAAAAGTTTGGAAAATAACCATCCATTTGTGTTTATAATTGGCATTGGCACAAGCCACAACAAATTTTGTGACTCAGGAAATTTCATGATTTTCTGTCGTGCAATTGTACTTGTTAAGTTGTAGGCTTTCGCCTCGTACTTAGTTTTGTTACTACTGTCATGAATGTTAGATCATGTTCGTGGTGCAGTGTATATGGTCACTTAAATTTGTTAACATACAAGTTGATTTCTGCCTCATTTTTCACAGATTTTGCCGACATAAATCTTGAAATACAACATGTAAAACAGGAGTCAGGATGTGCCACAGACAGTTGTTATCAAGCATTTATTTACAGGTGGAGGGTTGGTTATTTTTCAAGATTCTGCTGTTCCAGATGGATTTTGGTGGGGTATTAAAGTAAAAGCTTTTCCCAATGGGGTCCCATGACCCCACGGAATCAGGTAGGGACTGAAAACCCAATCCACATGTTGGCCCCAGCCGGGATTCGAACCGGGGTCAAAGTACCTCGATCACAGCGATCACTGTGACACACAGTGAACACGCAAAACCATACTGATTTGCAAGACACCAACTGCAAAACACGTAAAGAAAATTACATTTTTAACCACAAGAAACTGTTCAAAATTACAAACAAAATGTCATTAGAATTGAGAGAAGTATACTTTAGGTCGATAAATTTCAATTTCCTTGACTCAAAATGGACCAAATCTAAAGAGGGGCCCGTAACTAGTAAAAACTACACAATCGCCACAAATACCAACCCATATTTTTGGTCGTATTTATCTCCAACTTGTACACGAACCAACTCGCGTTCTTGAACTTGTACAAAAACAGCGAACATAGTGAATGCCAGAGACCTTTTTACTGCAATCTAGCTAAATATTGTCATGCATGACTGAGTTACATTGATATGCACGTATAAGCTGACTTTGTTTCTCTCCAACAGCTAGGATTGAGCACTGGCAGTGCTGATTAGGTGAATTTCCTCATCGCACCTCCCAGTCCTCAGACTCATCATGTGGTGGTACACTTTCTCACATGTTGTGTTTCACTTCATCCGATGGTTCCCAAAGAGCAACCGGATGAAAATGTAGGTTTGTCAATGACAGAGAGGATGGTTGTAGAGAATAACTACAATGAACATGTCTATCAATCAAGTCAATCGCAAGTCAGATCAAAGGGCAGATCACAAGACAATCACAAGTCAGCTCACAAGGCAGATCACAAGTCAGCTCACAAGCTACATGGGATGAACAATGACAAATTAATACTTTTGTTATATGCATCATGGAGGTATTAAAAGGAATACCTCCATGTATACATGTAGTGTGTTTGAATAGCTTGTTACATGAAATGTGAAGTGACTTGTGAAGTGACTTGTGAAGTGACTTGTGAAGTGACTTGTGAAGTGACTTGTGAAGTGACTTGTGAAGTGACTTGTGAAGTGACTTGTGATGACTTTCTCCCCCCACACTGCCCCACCCCCAGTGTGGAGACTGTCTATTCGCAAGTGACCAAATCCCACCCCAAGGGCACCATTTTGTACAAAAGTATAGGGCCGATTTTTATTATAACGTCACAGGTTTATCATTGCATAGCCCTGCTGAACAAGATGGATCTTGTTCTGAGCAGAGAATGAAAAATCTCTTATTCTTGCTGCCATGTTGGATATTGTTGGGTGCAACCTCAGGTCCTTTCAAAATATTTGCCAAGCCAGGACTTTCAAGGTCAGGAGTCCAGTATTTCTGTAGTCCTAGTATTCTGCTTTCATTGTTCATATGAAATTGAACCTAGAATAAAATGGGTAGAGATCTTGTCTTTAAGATAAAATGATCAGTTTGATTGTTGTACGTTAGGGCTACATACTCCTCAGGGATCTGAGGTTTCAGGAGTGATTGATAGGCCTGATGAGCAGGGGTAATAATAATGTAGCACCTTGAGAAGTACACATTGTGAGTCTTTATTATTGCTGTTATTGTGATTACTTGATGCAATTTCTTTAAGGAGTTCCAAAGAGAGGCAGTACGTGCATCGTGCTGTCCAGTTCAAAGATATTCCTACAATACTAAAGAGCATGTTAAAGGTAGTGTACACGATTGGTAGTCTTCCAATTGTTTTTACTGAATTATTACGAAATACCTTACTAGACTGTAAGTTAATAGTAGTCCCAATCATCCTGTGAAATGATGGCACCAGGTGTGCTGTCGTTGTCAAGAAAAGTGGAGCGCCCCGGACATGCTGGCATTCGGGGCGCGTCACGCGCCCAGGTAGCCACGTGCGCCTTGACTAAAGGCTATCATCCGCACGACGGTTGAAAACGAGCGCCATTTTTCTCTTGTTTTTTCCGCCATCCAACAACGCCAAACTTTGAAGAGGTCAGTGGAACGATATTTCCTATAAAATACTAACCCCCAAATCCGCCCATTTCTAAAAATTGGAACAATGACCAATCATGTACAACTACCTTTAAACACCTTTGAATTTTTCACAGCATGGCCTTGGACTTCAGATTGACTCCAGTTTGACTATGATAACATAAGTGTTCTTATTGAAAGTGTCATGGTTTCCTGAAGCTGCTGTAATGTGAACTTCTTTTTTCCTTCTTCTCATCAGCCGAGTCATCATCATCATATTCGCCTTTGCGCTTCTGTTCCCCCAGTTCTTTGTGCTTTTGAGGTGAGAGAAAATTTCTCGGGTTGCAGTACTAGAAGTAAATTCATTCACTGTTCCCGTAGATAGAAAATTATGAGCTTCATTGACGACTAATTAAAGGTACACATTGTCCTGAAATTCCTCCGAAATTTAATCCCTTTGGTTAGTTACCTAACCTATTTCCAAGATCTGGGTGTAAAAATTCCACCGTAATGTGTAAACTGTTATATTTATGGTGAAATAATTAAAAGGGGGGGGGGGGGAGAGAAGCATTGATATCTGGACATTCAGACCGGTGCTGTAGATAGTGCAGACTTTACAAAACCAAAGTGCTATAGAGGAAGGGTACCAGTCTAAATTCCGATGGTTTAACTTTTCCCAAACCAAAGTGGCGTCCCAAAAAAATTTCGTCAGTGATTTTCAGACAAAGAGTGTACAGTATTATATGTACATAATTATATTCTGCATTTTTTACGATCTTTCCAACCATACAAATTTTACGACGAACGCTTTTTTACAGCCCAGTTTCCATTTATCTTTCAGGGAGCACTCAACTCGTTACTGTGGCCAACACCTGCTTGATCAATTGATTGTGTCTATCGTCTTCACATTTTTTATGATTGGTGAGCAATTAAAATATGTCCAATTGAAAAGATTCTGTTAATCGGCAAGAAAGCCATGACTATTCATATTCAGGGCTCAAAAATTACACTGGGTCATTGAACCGAGCCCAGTAATAAGCAAGGCCAAATGAGACGGTGGGCTTGTGATTTTTCTTTTAAATAGTCTTATATTTGTAAAATGAATCTCCGATTTCACATTTTTGAATGAGTGAAGTCTGCCTTGGTTATTTTCAGTAACTTGACAGAATTGTTCATCAATAATTAAAGTGTTCACACTCTAAATTGTAACTGCACAAAATGTCCTATAAGCGAATTTTGAGAAGCTGATCTTGAAAAAACTACTCTGGGGCCAATTTCATAGAGTTGCTTAAGCAAAATAATTGCTTACCGGTAATTAAACACAAAAACAATTTGCTTAGTAAAATCAGGTTACCAGCTAAAACTCCATGTGATTGTCAAGCTAAGCAAACAACAGCTAAATACCGGTCACAAGGAATAGACATCACATGGAGTTTTGGCTGGTAAGCTGGTTTAACTCAGCAATATTTGTTGTGCCTAAGCATGTTTTTGTGCTTAAAAGCAGCTCTAAGAAATTGACCTGTCGCTGTTCATGACCATTATCCAATCGTAGCGTTTGTTGAACATCACATGATATTCCAAATCCTGGACAAACAAAAAACATTCCAAATACGCGCATTATTCGGCCGCATGTGCGCCCTTTTCGTTGAAACGCAGTACGCGAATACACGTCAAATTTAACGCAAACGCTCAACCGGCCCATCACGTTTTCATTATACCAATTTTGTTTGCAGCACATTGGCCAAGCCCGTTTAGCGTATAGTTTGTTCTGATTATATTTCTTAATTTTTTTCCGATTCTCGGACGGTGAAAATTATGTGAGTGGGGTCCGGGGAGTCTGCATTATAACGAGCGGCTAAATTGGGAAAAGCTATTTTCCCACTTTTTGCAATAAGTGGTCGCACGCACACGTGGGCAAAGTTGTCTCAGAAATCCAAAACAACTCCGGTATCCTGTCAGTGTGTAAAGTTGTCTAAGGGGCGTGTCTAACTCACAAACGGCGATAGGTCAATTGGCCCCATGGTCTCGTGGAATATTTATACGGCTAGCCCAATTGCCCAGTGGAATTCAACAACTTGTTTATTACGCTGTCGTTTTATTTCTGAAAGCTTTTTTCTCTTTTACCAGGATTTACGATTATATTCTCTGTGATGGATCCAGTCCCGTTCGAGGTGAAAGTCGTATTTCACATCTTTGGTGGAATCGGTTTCATTTTTGGCACGGTGTTGACGATCTTCACAAGCCTTGCCGTTGAATGCGTAAGTATGAATGGAGGTGCGGTGGGGGAGGGGGTGTTATTATAAATGGTTATCTTTTAAAAAGAAGCGACTGATGACAGTAAAGTACTGAAGTGTCGTATGTATTTATGTTTCACACATAACTTTTTTTATGCAAACAAGGCTAAAAGCCACTCGAGGTACAGAGCTACAAAAGGAAAAAAAAAGAATCAAAGATGCAAGAGGCAGGAATTACGATTCCTCATAAAGCAGGGAAGATCGTAAGATAAGGGGAAAAAACATGCACCAGGTAAAGAAAATTTTGAATGTACAGAACAGCCCAAATAGGTCTTTAGGCCCATACATGGGCTTTTGGACCGGGAGGTGTATACTGCTTAAGTAGACCAAATTGTTCAGTTTTCACAAAAAAGTGACGTCATTTTGCTGAAAAGTGGGTTGGGGGTTCAACTTTTTGTTGCTTTTAACACGTTGACTGCCAGCCATAATTTATAGGGCGCCACCACATTGCCATTGTGCAATCTGGACATACAGCGCATGCGTCCATACTGATGAGGTGCTTTCAAGCTGTCTCTATCGATCACAACCATTCCATACATTGATGTACTCGTACTGCCATCAGCGTATTTGATGCGTCTTCAGTGAAGCCAGAGTATTCATTTACCACAACAATAGCGTTTGGTTCACTACGAGTATACTCGTAGTGGCAGAATCCAGTACACCCGTCACTACAAATATATACTCGTAGTCGGCAGTTAACGTGTTAATAGTCTTTACACATTTTGTTTATACAGAAGAGACACGACAAAGGGCATTCTTTGTTAGGCCTAATGGTTCCTAAGAATATAATCAGAAAGTTTACCGTTCAGGAATCGGGGTGGGGAGGGGCGGGGCCTCCATGCACCTTCCACAAAAAACCCCATGGGTACAGGCCTGGCATACAAGTGACTGTGCAACAGTCCGACAAAAGCAGCTTGTCATGTTGTTGGTAAAACTTAAAAGAAAACATTTTCACTTGCAGCAAACCAACACGGTGGAGTTGTACTACATGTCTCTGTCATTGGTCATTCTGTGTTTGCTGTCCATGGGTAAATACAAGTTCTGATTTTCTTATTATTTTTGTTTTACAGTGTACATTAAAGGTAGTGTACACGATTAGTAATCCTCCAATTCTTTTGTTTACTGAATTATTACGAAATACCTTACTAGACTGCAAGTTAATAGTAGTCTCAATCATCCTGTGAAATGATGGCACCAGGTGTGCTGTCGTTGTCAAGAAAAGTGAAAATTTATATCGTTTTCCAACGATTTCCAGCTAGAAATCGTTGGAAAACTGCCCTGTAGCCTTTAGTCACGGCGTGCGTGGCTACCCGGACGAGTGGCGCGTCACGCGCACCTTGACTAAAGGCTATCATCCGCCCGACGGTTGAAAACGAGTGTCGTTTTTTCGCCATCCAACAACGCAAAACTTTGAACAGGTCCGTGGAACGATATTTCCTATAAAATACTAACCCCCAAATCCGCCCATTTCTGAAAATTGCAACAATGAACAATCATGTACACTACCTTAAAAAAGTCGCACTATTTCGCGGTCAAGTCTTGCTAACACCTTCACATGTATTGTGATTTCTATTTTAAGCAAATTGTCCTCAAGTTATACAGGCCTTTTCCATTGCTGAAAGCTTACGGTCTTTAATTGACGAAGGAAATCGTATGCTTTTAGCAGCCCCATGAAATGGGCCCTTGGCTATACACGTATTTTACGCCTTGTAGAAAATCAATATGACTTAACTTGATAAATGCTCACTTGTTGACCGGCGATAAAAAATAAATGTAAAGAACTGAAATATTTGCTTGAGATTGCTACGCTAGTTATTGGTAATTTGTCTTTCTTTGCTTGCAGTTTTTTTCATCCTGATGATTCCGTTCTGGCTGATCAACCACTTCTTCCCCAACTCGGTCCTGGATCGGAAGGGCAGGACTGGTCTGTGCTACGAGCCGACAACCTGCTGCTCGTGCCTCTGGCATATCTGAACTCCACATGTAGAAATACGATTCCGTCAGCTACCTGTAAAGTCAAATTGGTGAACAATTTCCAACTCGGGGTCAGGACTGTTGGGTTATATAAAAGAACAAAAGTGCTAATTCCGCATTCCCTGAAGCAGATGCATTGAAGCCGCCCTAGGCCTGGACATAGCTGAGATAAAATGGTTTGCATTTTGTGTCTGCAATGGAAGAACAATTTATTATTATTTTTTAACCCCTTGCGTACGGATGACGCCATTGGCCGCTGTTTGTGCAGTTTCAATCCATTGTTGGATTATTGTGTATATGTTACGCTTGACTGCACAAACACATTGTGGCTGTTTTGCTTGGCTGCTAGACTGCTCTCCCGTAAAATACCGTACTCAAGGGGTTAAGTGGTAGGGATAGGTTTGAGAAGGTTCAGAGATACCAGAGAACATTGGTATAAGATTATCTACTTTTAGTTGTGTAGAATCCTGTAACTATAATTCACTGAATTGTATATTTTACAAAGCAGTTTAAGTGTAGGCTGCACTACACATTGTATTCCAGAACATATTTGTACACGCTTTTTATTTGTTGGGACCCCAGGGGCCGATTTCATAGAGCTGCTAAGCTTGTAAAATTTGCTTAGCATGAAAAGCCTTCCTCAGTCAACACACCAATAGACCTTTATCATGGTACAGCCATCTTGTTTTTCTCCCATTAAAATCAATGTAACCAAACCAAGGCTAGAAGGAAAAATAGTCTGGCACCTTCATTCAATAATTGGAATCACTATTCATAATTGCTAATGCATACAGGGAACAAGACAAAGATGGCGACAGCATGATAAAGGTCTTTTGGTCCTAGCATGGAAATCTTATGGGGTTTATACTGGCGACATGTTTTTACTAAACAAGGTTTTTTGTGCTTACCAGTTCCATGCAATTAGCCGTAGCACCTGTCTCCAAGTCACAAAAGTCGGGTCGCGTTTTTATATATATGTGACCCGCTCCAGAAAAAGGTGATATAAGTCGTGCTATGCATTCACGTGTAATGGCCCTTTCAACATTGAGAGGGTGACATTTTTCGTAACAATTATTTTTTGTTTTTTGTCTTTAATGACATCTTAAATATCTAAAGTTTCAGGTTTGTCGCACAACAATGTTGATTTCAGTGAATAAAGTGAAAACATTTCCTTTTTAGGATGCATTGTTCCATTGCATTGTATTAGAACTAGCTATTTCAAAGCCTGTTTTCTCTGTTGTGCAATTTAAACTCCATAGAATTATTTAATATGCAAAAACGCGATATCTCCAGAACTGAAAGGGCTTTGGAGCTCTTTCATGTACCAAATGAAAGCTTACATCACGGGCTTTCCAAACATACATAATATACCTTTTTCCAGAGTGGGTCACATATATAATATATGTATTATTTTTGAAGGAAATTTCAAAATCTCACCTTTTCCCACAAGTTTTATTAAAATCATGGTCTTTAAATGTAAATACAGCTATGACGGCACAATCGTGCATTTCGCCATCTCACTTTTAAATAAGCTTAATTTTCGCCTCCCGACTTCAAAGTTATCATGGATGGTAAAAAAAAAAAGACTAGCCAACCCTCCCTTCCGATTTTTCCCATTTAAGGGCAAAACAATTTTGTTGGGGCCTAACGTTATACTGTAACAGAATTTTGTTAAGTGCAGTGCAGAAAAAGAGTAAAAAACGAAGATGTGGGGCATCTGAATTTGCTCTTAAGGACAGTATTTTGTCCGACACATTCCTGTAATAGTGAACAGAGCATCAATCAGTACAAAGAAGTTTACCACAGTGACATCTGCTCATATATTGTACATAAAAACTACATAATACTCTGTAAATATCCCAACACTTGAAATGCTGATTGAATATAAATGATGATGCTTTTCTCTTTAGATTATGAGATTAAAATGTGTTTGTATATATTTTTGCAGCGTGAGAATTGAATGAAATGTTTTGAACATCCTTATTTTTGAAATTATTGTATGAAGACATTTTGTGATTACATAAATCATGTTAGTATTTAAATGAAATGCCGAGTCTGCTGTTGAGTAGAGATTGCAGATATTCCGTCCGTCCAATACAAATATGTTGAGCAGAATCGTAGTTTCATAGAAATCATTTGTCATTTTTCAGGGGTAATTTATGGTTTATGACCAGAATAAAATCATTTCAGAATATTTAAGTTTGAAAAAAAAAAAAAAAGATTCTCACGATAAATAATTTGATTTCAATTCGTGTTACTGCATACAATTTCAATACTGACCTTTAATGCAATAATAGTTATTTATCATGTACTTCTTCCAAAATAATCCCTTGAATTCAGAAGTTTATGACATGAAAACAATGGCACAAACAAGAACAAATATTTACGCCACTTGTTTAATATGAAACAAATGTGATTTGGTTTAGCAAAAAAGTTGAAAAAACCAGTTACAGTGCACTACATGATTTTCTACTGATGAGAGTTCTACCGAAGCCAGACACATTTGTGCTTAATACAAAACTCAAGGGGTTATACGCTGGGCAGGTTATGCAAGTCGACGGCGTCATCATATCGGATGAGCATTTACTAAGAAAGAGAATAACCATCTACATGTAGTTTCAGAGTTTCGAAAACTAAAGATGTGTTGCCTAAGAAGTCGTTTTATAGTTGATTTGATCGGAAAATAATTCACAAGCTGTGTTCAAGCAATTCGACTGCGATAAGTCAACTCTTTTTGCTTTACGAATTCAAACAATACTTGCAGCTTGTTCATTCTCTTCAAAAAATATTCACATGGGAAAAGAAATGCTGAAATCCAGATGATTCATGAAGTCTTTGTACACAGTTTAAATATTTACAATGAACTGATAAGGTTTGTTTGTTTGTTTTTGTTATTTTTATATGGGGAAACATTACAGCTAGTAACGACTCACAGATAAATATTTCTGCACCAAACTCGGTATAAATAGTAAATGCCACAACTTGTGGTAGGTTTTCTAATCATTAATCTTTAATAAGACGAACCACAAATAAAACCAGAGAGAACAAACATTCACTAACTAATAGCTGTTATGAAATAAAATCAGTGAACAGACAAAAGAACAACCAGAACATTTAGAAAACGAAAATGATTTCCAGAGAGGAAAACCTGGCAGTAATGATTTTGCAGACATCTTTTCGGCAGACGTTAGTTTCTGTCAGTTTCCGCTCGGCGGTCACGGTGGGTTCGGTGACGCCCGCCTGTGCTCGGGCCGGTGGGGCGTGTCGGGGATCGGTCCCGTTGCATGGAATCGTGATCATCATGTCTGCAGGTAAAGATGGAAAGATTGACTGGCATTTGAAATAAATCATCTTGGAGGCACTCGCCATCTTTCTTTTGCACTTTTTATGGAGAAATGCAGTGTGCATGGATGCACATTTTTTGGTTTACTTCGCATCATTAACCCTTTGCGTACTGATGACGCCACATGACGCCTGGTGGCACTGTTTGTGCCACCAGGCCGGGGTGACGCCTGTAGCTGCTATTTGTGCAGTTTCACTCCATTGTTGGATTATTGTGTATGTGTCTGCACAAGCACATTGTGGCCGTTTCGCTTGGCTGCACAGGCCACCCCGGCGCCTCACTACGAATACCAATAGCCAAGCATAAACGCAAACAATAGGCACCACACTGAATAGAGTGGTCCTATTCATCGCACTCGGATCCCCCTTTCGTGTGAATGAAAGCCGTGTTTGAAAAAGCTCATCTATTCATTTACACTCCATTCAAGAACAATATAGTTGAAAAATGAATGGATTGAGTACGCGAAGGAATGCGCGTACAGACGACAACTGGCCAGGTAATCAGTACCTTCCATCAGTGATTGCTGGGGTATTGTATCTGTGTCTGCCTCCTACTGCCTGATGACGATTCATGCCCTGTGTACGGTGTCCCCACTCCTGGTTAAATGAATCGGCTTGAGCTGTAACCACATAAACAAGTGTTAAACAGTTTTATATACAGGGGTCAATTTCATGGAACGACAACCCCCCCCCCCAAAAAAATAATAATAATAATAATAATAATAATAATAATAATAATAATAATAATAATAATAATAATAATAAATCAATAAAAAAAACACATAAATACATAAAAAAAAAAATTATACATCAAATAAAAAATTGACGAGTATGAAAAGCTTTTCTAGGTAAAAACAGGATTACCAACCAAACTGTATATTGCTTGTGACTGGTATTCGGGTGTTTGCTTAGCATGAACATTTCATGGAGTTCTGGCTGGTAACCTGTTTTTAGTAAGCAAGACTTTATGCTTAGCAAATTATGTTAAGCAAAGGATGCACGGCTGAACGCCATTTTGTGTATGATGTATGGAGTTGAGTCAACTCCAATAATGTTAGAAGCACCCAGGCCTCTTGAATAATGCAGAACTCACTCTCGTCCAGATTGGTGAAATCCTGTTTCTCTTCCCTCTGTCCCGAGCGTCTGTTGTGGGATCGTTCAACAACGTGGGCGCGGTCATCTACAGAAAGAGAAGCATTCAATTTAAGCCTGTTCGATATGACGATATTTCCCGATATTTCGATATTTTTTTCATATCGAAAATCGTATCGGCCCCTTTAAAAAAAAACGGAATATCGGGGAATTCGATATACCAAAGAATATCGCGATATATGTTCCTTTTGGCCGCATTACGTGTGGATTTGTCCAGTTTACTTTGCTCGAAATTTCAGTTATTTCCAATTATTGGACGGTAGGAATAGTATATATTGTATCATGATGTACCATGGAGGAATAAAAAAATACATACATGCACTAAATGCGTCTTTCTTTGACCGTTTTCTAAACCCCGACATGACATCTCCGCTCCGCGCGATTTACCTTCCGAGCGATTTACCCTCCGCGCCGTACGTTGTCAAGTGCAAACAACGTCTTATTCCCAGTGTACAATGTACGTACCGTACCTACACGCTTGCGAACTCATCTTGAGATCGAGGGGTATGGCAATTGTTTGCAATAAGGCCAACCCCTGTAGCGCATCTGCGCGTGCGCGTTGCTTTGTTGCTAGCCTTGGTCAAGTGCAAGCAACCGCACTGAATGCCACCGTCTTTCCCCAGTGTACAAGGCACACGTAGTTAATGTGTAGTTACGTGTAGCGAACTGCGTCGCGTCTTGAGAAAAGATTAAAACACGTGCCGCGCATCCATTGTACATTGTGCAATGTACGTCACGTCATGTCGTCTTCACAAAATATACGACACGATCGTTTGTTGACAGCTCGCATGTGATCGTCCATGGTATTATCATCTGTGTTACTAATCAACAATGCTGAAATAGAAACAAACGCTAGTCTTTCTGGAGTGCCATAAAGTAGCCAACTGAAGGTAAATGTCGTAAAACTCCAAATACTCAACGAGCGAAGGGAAGCTTTGTCAAACCATGGTCAAACCAGCCCCCCGTTCCGATCCTGCCACTCAATCCCGGCGGGCCCGATCCCGGTGGCCCCGATCTCATGATGCCGTGGTGACTTCCGTCATGTATTTTTTTTATTCCTCCGTTCTTCCGGTAATGAAAAAGTGACGTCATCACGATAATATCGAATATCGCGATATTTTTCTGCCGATATTTCGGTATCAAAATAAATGGATATCGAACAGCCTTAATTCAATTATTGGAGGAAGGACATTGAGGAAGCTTGACATTCTCTCATTGTGAAGATCAATGATGTGGATTAACATGGTTAAAGGTTTACAAAAGTTTATGCTTTAACCTTTGGAATACGGACGACGGCTGCGGTTTAGAAAAGACCACCTGGCCGGTTGTCTATACGTGCATTTCTGCGCATTTTCAATCCAATTTGTGCCTATTGTTTGCAATACACTTGGCTGGACAAGCCTGTACTGGCATACAAGCACCCCATTAATAATAGCCAGACAGATGGGGTTAAATGGTTTGTCAAAATGGTGAGTACTGTAAATATGAAATACAGGATTTGGAAGTGGTTTTGGTGTTTTAAAAATGCCAGACCCCCGAACCCTCAAATGTAGAGAGTTTTGCTCTTAACTGGGTAACAGAAATGATCCTATCCTCAAACATTAGGATTGTTTTTTTTTTTTTGTGCCCAAGGATGGGGATTTTTGTCCTTATTCAAGTGCAAATAAAATAGATTTTTGCACAGGAGAATGTTGTTCCAAAGGTAGGTTGGTTCACTTCCTAAATGACAATACCACTTTGGGGGTGGGCCGGGGGAGGGTTGGGGGGATTGACAGGTGCATTAAGGTTGAAGCGTATCCCGCACATGCAGTCTTGTACTCACCAAGGTGATGTCCGATAGCCATCTTTTCCAAACCGGCCTGACTGTCTCGCACAGAACGTTGAGTTTCTTTCACCTACAAATGCAACATAAGAATATATACGGCTACAGTCTACTTTGACAGTAGAATGTCGGGGTAACATTAACCACACTCTTAAAAGTATACCTCTGGAAAGACACGGATATCTCAAGGCCGATTTCACTGATTTCACCATTTAAAAAACTCAACATCCATCTTCATCTCAAGTAACAGGTCTCGCAAGTTAGTACATGGAGTCAACTAACCACTGAGACCTGGTTGTGTACAAATCCATCTTAATCTCAAGTAACAGGTCTCACAAGTTAGTACATTGAGTCAACTAACCACTGAGACCTGGTTGTGTACAAATCCATCTTAATCTCAAGTAACAGGTCTCACAAGTTAGTACATTGAGTCAACTAACCACTGAGACCTGGTTGTGAACAAATCCATCTTTATGTCAAGTAACAGGTCTCACAAGTTAGTACATTGAGTCAACTAACCACTGAGACCTGGTTGTGAACAAATTCATCTTAATCTCAAGTAACAGGTCTCACAAGTTAGTACATTGAGTCAACTAACCACTGAGACCTGGTTGTGAACAAATCCATCTTCATCTCAAGTAACAGGTCTCACAAGTTAGTACATGGAGTCAACTAACCACTGAGACCTGGTTGTGTACAATCCATCTTAATCTCAAGTAACAGGTCTCACAAGTTAGTACATTGAGTCAACTAACCACTGAGACCTGGTTGTGAACAAATCCATCTTTATGTCAAGTAACAGGTCTCACAAGTTAGTACATTGAGTCAACTAACCACTGAGACCTGGTTGTGAACAAATCCATCTTTATGTCAAGTAACAGGTCTCACAAGTTAGTACATTGAGTCAACTAACCACTGAGACCTGGTTGTGTACAAATTCATCTTCATCTCAAGTAACAGGTCTCACAAGTTAGTACATTGAGTCAACTAACCACTGAGACCTGGTTGTGAACAAATCCATCTTTATGTCAAGTAACAGGTCTCACAAGTTAGTACATTGAGTCAACTAACCACTGAGACCTGGTTGTGTACAAATTCCATATTAAAAGCTGCAAGAAACGTTTCAAAACTAAATCCATCTTCATCTCAAGTAACAGGTCTCACAAGTTAGTACATTGAGTCAACTAACCACTGAGACCTGGTTGTGTACAAATCCATCTTAATCTCAAGTAACAGGTCTCACAAGTTAGTACATTGAGTCAACTAACCACTGAGACCTGGTTGTGAACAAATCCATCTTTATGTCAAGTAACAGGTCTCACAAGTTAGTACATTGAGTCAACTAACCACTGAGACCTGGTTGTGTACAAATTCCATATTAAAAGCTGCAAGAAACGTTTCAAAACTAAATCCATCTTCATCTCAAGTAACAGGTCTCACAAGTTAGTACATTGAGTCAACTAACCACTGAGACCTGGTTGTGAACAAATCCATCTTCATCTCAAGTAACAGGTCAAACAAGTTAGTACAATGAGTCAACTAACCACTGAGAACTGGTTGTGAACAAATTCAATATTATATAAAGCGGCAAGGAAAGTTTCAAAACTAAATCCATCTTTACCCGTTACTTGAGATTAAGATGAATTTGTTCACAACCAGGTCTCAGTGGTTAGTTGACTCAATGTAACTTGTTTGACCTGTTACTTGAGATGAAGATGATTTAGTTTTGAAACTTTTCTTGCAGCTTTTAATATGGAATTTGTACACAACCAGGTCTCAGTAGTGGTTAGTTGACTCCATGTACTAACTTGCGAGACCTGTTACTTGAGATGAAGATGGATGTTGAGTTTTTAAAATGGTAATTGCAGCCTTCTCATCCTAAACTTGCCAGAATATATTAGCTGTGATATATGTTTGGATTTTTATTGTAAATTTTTTTTTTTTTTTTAATTCCACTTTTGTTCTCCTTGACTGGTTTATTCTCTTTTGCACTGTTTTTTTGGTAGCTACAATTATAAGTCTAAATAGGAGGGTGGTTCAGGGAGGGGGTTTAGGAAGGGAATTTTAAACAAATTTTTTAAATAGGATATTTCTAGAGGATCTCTCTTTTTTAGTTGGCCAATTTGAATACAATAAAAACATCCCATATAGGCTACCTGTAATGCCAAAAACTTACATATCACAGTCAAGGATGCCTTTGAAAAACGAACAGCGGGTTGTGAAAGAAGTGGTAATTTTCATTCGCGATTGATCCCCAACCCAGTCCACTCGCCCACCGCGCGAAGCACCCCGGCCCGGCACGCGCACCCAGCCGGTCACCCCGGCGGCCCGCGGGTCACCTCACGTACCACCGCCTACGTACCCCGCGCCCGGCTATGGTTTGTATGATGCGTACGCTATAACATGTACGTACGCACGTACGTGTGACGTCATTCTTGGGTTGTCTTATCCGAAATGGCCTGAACCGCTACGTGGGTTAGTATTTAGTGGCTTCCCACGAATAAGGCCCTGCTAGAGATTTCTTGCTAAATGTTTCCAATGTCTAAAGTGTTTGAATGCTGGGGGGAGGGCTCAAGCTTGTATAACGGACCCTGCTCAATGCAACAAGTGTACCGTTCTGTGGAACCGTGTTGACCAAAGGCAGTCCACACAGGGTGATTGTCTTTACATTTCACACTATCTGGTCGCGTGGGTTAACGAGTCTATGACGCAATCTTACCCCTCCTGGTGCCTTTCGGGTGGAGGATGTCGCTTGGTAGACTTTCGGGGAGCCGTTTCCATCCGACGAGTAGCTGGTGTAGGAGGAATGGGAGTAGGAATGCACGTTGGGATTGTGGGCCATGCCCTCCTAATGAATAACACAAACATATGATGTACACAATTACAATGTGCAAAATACTACAGCAGTAAAAACTAGAGTGAAGCCGAACATTATGGCGATTTAACGAAACAGTGTTGGTTAAAATGTTCAATATAGATAATGACAGGCTTTTAAGCAGACCCTGGTGAAAACAAGTAGAACAGCAGGATCAAAACTTAAAAAAATAACAGGACAAAAGTAGGACTTTAAGGGCAAAATCGGGAGAAAAGTAGGACTTTCCCAGGCTTTCAGGAGTAATTTTCGTCAATACTCACCCATGCCCACAGCATCGAAAGCCTCATTTGGCATGGTCTGTACTCACAACACTTAAGCTCCATCCTCAACTAAGCTCTTGGAAGTAAAGTTGCAGTACTCCTGCACCCAAGCCCTTCATTTTGTGATCTATATTTGACAGTGTGTAACACTTACGAAAACATTCAATGAGATTTCATTTTTTTCGGAGTTATGGGACAAAACAATTCGGAATTTCAAGAAAAAAGTAAGAAAAGTAAGAGCAAGGTTAAAAAAAAAAAAGGAAAGGTAGAAATACTTCAAAGCCTGTAATGATAAAGAAAATGATTATCTACAATACATGTGACAACAAACGTAATGATGACCATGAATCTAATGGGGGATGTTGGTAATGATGCATGTAATAACAATGACAATGGATGACAAACCAAATTTTAAAATTTTTTTTTCTTCCATTTTCAATAAATGAAAGTCACCCAAACACGGCTAAAAGCCAATCTAGGTCAAGGGCTATAAACAAAGGTGGCGGGGTTGGCCACATTTTAGGCTGCCAGCCCTACCACCCTTATCTTGGGGTCATTCTCGACAGCCATCTGCAGTTGGACCATCACATTCGCAGTATCTCTCGATCAGCATCTTTTGGATTGTACAAAATTGGGAAACTTCGAAAGTACCTCGATCAAATCTCTACAGAACGTCTTGTACATGCATTTGTGACATCCCACTTCGATTATTGTAATAGCCTACTGTTCGCACTACCTACCAGTCACATAGCTCCGCTTCAGCGTCTACAGAACACCGCAGCGCGTATGGTTGTCAGAGCAAAGCGCAATGAGCATATCACACCCATATACTGCGCTCTTTGCACTGGCTCCCTATCCAACAGCGAATTCAATTCAAAATTCTTCTTCTCACTTATAAATCCAGAAATGGACTCGCCCCTGTATACCTCAGTAACCTCATTTGTCCAAAGGTTTTAACTTCGTCCGTTAACTTGCGATCCCACTCCAATCTACACCTTCAACTTTCCCAGGGCCCGCGTACCAACACTCGATATGGTCAGCGGGCATTTGCAGTGGCTGCACCTACACTCTGGAACCGGCTCCCCTCGCACATCCAAGACGCACCCTCGATAAACTCATTCAAGGCTCAGTTGAAAACATATTTGTTTGCATAAATGAGAGCGCTTTGAAACATCCGTAGAAAGCGCTATATAAATGTAATTTATTTATTATTATTATATGGTAACTTGGTTTCCCTGGGCCCACAACTAAATAGAGGTTAAATCTTCAACAGATGCCAACAAATGTATCCCAATTTTCAGACCTATAGACCCAGGCAGGATGGGGTAACTCCCAGCTCAAGTCCTTTGACAACTGTGATACATTTAACTGTGATCAACATGTCTTAAGTTAAATCAGTTTTGACGAGGGTGTTAGTGGTGGCGGTAATGGCGATTACTGTTCTGCGGATGGTGAGTTTTTTTGGAAATTTTGAAATCAACCGATACAAGGCTAAAAGCCACTCCAGGTAAAACGGTTACCATCAAAGGTGGTAGGGTTGACGATATTTGGAATTGCCAGATCTAAAAAGAGGGTAAATCTTCAATAGATGCCAAAACGTTCATCCCAATTTTTAGACCAACATGTATGGACCCGGCCGGGGTAACTTCCACTATCTGCGAGACTAAATGGGAGAGGATTGTAATGCACCTATATATAGGGGGGGTGCATCGGAACCGGGTACCCGACCGTTCATGTTAGGAACTGGTTCCACATTATGGAATCGAGTACCCGTCGAACTTGTATACATTATCGCATAGTAACTTCCCAGACAATGGAAAAGTAAAGGTTTTGAATGTTATTTGTCGGGAATTTTTAGAAATAAAACCCGTCTACATGTACACGAGAAACCAGCACAGATTTTATGTTTATGACACTCACGAAAGTTGACAATAGACCTTTATCATGCTGTCCCCATCTTTGTCTTGTTTCCTGTATGCATTAGCAATTATGAATAGTGATTCCAGTTATTGAATGAAGGTGCCAGACTATTTTTTCTTCCAGCCTCGATTTGGTTACATTGATTTAAATAGGCGAAAAACAAGATGGCTGTACCATGATAAAGGTCTATAAAGGGAATTTACCGGTCATGGTTTTTGTAGTCTGGGCATGGATTGACGCTAAATGTCAAGGCAAACAACAACAATATAGTGGAACTTAATAAGCTTACCAAAACCCCAATATTGAAATTTGTGACCAGCTCTAGCAAAACCCAATACTTGGGATGAAATATAATATTGGGGCTTTTGGTATCACTGATGCCATCTAAACGTTGTGGGCCCATACCGCGTAATGGGAAATGCTGAGAAGCGTCGGGTTATTATGCCAGAGCCGATCGCATTTAGTGGCGTGACAACACTTCAGTCTCGCCTCTACAAAGTTTACCAGTGACTGGTTTGTTAAAAAAATAATTATCGCTTTTAATGTTGTGAATCCCCATTGCCTCTATTGTACACATTTGCATCTTTCTCCTTAACCCTAACCATCCCTAACCTGCCAAAATCAAACACCCCATTTGTGTTGAATTTTGTGTGATTGGGTACTGTAGAGCCTTGGCACCATCACTTTGCATGGGACTTGATGCCCTGATTTTGTCCAAGTACAAAGAATGTGCCATTGGTTTACTACACAGTGTTGGAGTTTGTGTGGTTAGGGAAGGATTCTAGTAAAAAAGCCTTGGGCTGTTAGGGTTAATACACCGATGTATATAGTAGTATTGTTGTGCGCAGTAGCGCGCACCCTTTGTTAACTGCAACAAAGTAAGCAACTTCCGGGATTGGAAGTTTTGGGTTGGGTTTCTTTAACGGGTACCCGGGTACCCGGGTACCCGTATTATTTTTAGTAGGGTACCCGGTTCTTCTACTACCCGTAAATGCACACCCCTACCTATAGATGCATATATAGTCCCCCAATAAATCGGCCTTATACTTCTGTACAGGAGAGTGGTACCCCAGGGTTGGTGATAAAAATCCCTCATTGGGGGTGGGCAATGAGGGGGGGGAGGGGAAACAATTGATAGGTTTCATACTTTTAAATACAACACCTGGAACGTCTTACTTACAAAGTTACGGTTCATATTGGCCATCATGTTCGGCATGTTGCCAAACATGTTTCCAAATCCCATGGCGAATGGATCAGACATACCATACGGCTGTAATGCCTGTTGACATAAAACAAATAAAAAAACGAGCAATAACAACCGCAGCAAACATGATGTACAAGGTGTCACGATCTGCAGACTTCAGGCAAAGTGAGAAAAAAATAAACACAATGTAGCATCCATGCCAATTTCCTTTTTCTTGCCATTTCTCCTTAAAATCCACTAACCCCCTCCGGCTCTTATTAATAAATCCCTTGTGCTATTTAAAAGGTCAAAATCAGTCAAAATTTCCTTCCACCTCCCCTGCCTATACTTTGTACACAGACAGGGTCAGATTACTTGTGGTTTGTACATGTGGCAGAAGGGTCACAAACAATCACCTTGACTGATTTTGACCCATACAACAACATGGCTCAGAATGCATGTTTGCATATAGGAGGGTTATAATGGGGTGCTGGTATGCCATACGGGCTTGTGCAGCCAAGCATAAAGTACACAATATGCAAATAATGGATTGAATCCGTGCAGGAATGCGAATATAGCCGACAACCGGCAAGGAGGTCTTTTTTCAAACCACGGTTATGGCTGTCGTTCATGTTCAATGGTTTACTGCCCGTTCTCTATATTCCAGTTTCACCCTGAAAAATACAAACGCAGTTGATTTTGTTTCTTTAAATTCGTATTTCTCTAGCGATGTGATACAAATGTTTTCACTTTTGAATTTGACACCGATTTAACAATTTTAAAAAGCCTCGGTGGTGAGTGGTTAAGATGTCTGCACTAGTGAGTACGAGGTCGTGGGTTCGAGTCCCACCAGAGTAAAGCCTGTGAATTGTTTCCCACAGGTTCTTCGAAGACACTACGTCAGGAAAGAGCAAAAAATCTCTCTTCTAATTTACAGTGACGTGTAGTCATAGACTTGGAAGTGATTTCTTTAGAATTCCTTTAGAGACATTTGTTAACTGTATTTGGGATTTGTACACTCTTTGTCATCCTAGTCATTGTATGTTATGTACAATGCAGTAGGTGATGAAGCTATACTAATATGAAGAAGGATTTTCTTTTTTTTGCGTCGGGGATGATAATGTAAATTAGAACAGAGATTCCTCTCTTTTTGCCCTATCCCGACCTAATGTATGAAGCACTGTATACTCGGTGCTTTCCGAGAGCCTGTGTGAAAAAATTCACAGGCTTACTCGGGCGGGATTCGAACCCACGACTTCCTGCTTACTAGTGGTTAAGACGTCTGCACTAGTAAGCAGGAAGTCATGGGTTCGAATCCCGCCCGAGTAAGCCTGTGAATTTTTTTTCACACAGGCTCTCGGAAAGCACCGAGTATACAGTGATTCATACATTACGTCGGGATAGGGCAAAAAGAGAGAATTTTAAATTACAGAGCTATACTAACCTGTCTCTGACTGTGATGGTCATTGCGGCTTTGCTGTGGGAGATTTTGGCCACCATTTCCCTCGAGAGCCATATATGGACTGGTCATCATGGAACCAAAGGCAGGACTGAACATCGACTGCATACTCTGCATACTCCGCATATGATGTCTGTGCATCTCATTCATATCCCTGCAATAAAGACCACATAAACTTCATGCTCATACACCTACATACATGTGTACAGGTGTGCAAATGTCCTTTTTCCAATTTCTAAAATATGTATGATTTTGCAGACAAACTAAACACACTAAATGCTCAATGAAAACCCCCATTCTTTTTACTTTTTGTGGCATACACCATAAAACGGGAATTAAACGTAGTGTACATGTACCGTATGATTGGTTAGTATTTTATAGGAAATATTGTTCCACTGACCTGTTAAAAGTTTTGCGTTGTTGGATGGCGAAAAAACGAGAGAAAAACAGCGCTCGTTTTCAACCGTCGGGCAGATGATAGCCTTTAGTCAAGGCGCGCGTGGCTACCTATACGCGTGACGCGCCCCGAATGCCAGCATGTCCGGGGCGCACCACTCGTCTGGGTAGCTACGCGCGCCTTGACTAAAGGCTACAGGGCAGTTTTCCAACGATTTCCAGCTGGAAATTGGGAAAGAGTTCCATATCCGGCCATCACTTAGACCTCGTGTACAAAGTCTATGGGCCATGACAGAAAAAGTCAAAGTATTTTCATAGAATAAGTTGAAATTGTTTCCCTCCTAAATTCGTGTTTCTTTATCAGATTTACACTTTTTGGTAGTTTTTAAGTCATATTAAGGGAAAATGATGGCCGGATATGGAACTCTTTCCCGTAATAATTCAGTAAAAGAAAACTGGAGGGTTATTACCAATCGTGTACACTACCTTTTAGGCCTGGTCCAATAAAATACATGTACATGATGTACAACGTAAATGTGTATAGGCCTAGTCCTTTTGAATGTGTGAAATGCAAGGCCTGTTGTGTGGATAACATGTGTACCAAACTGGTCGGGCACACACAAACAGCAGGCGATGAGGTATTTGCTCCTTTTTAGTTTGTTTCTAAAAGTGGCCATGGCATCACACATCAAGACGATTTTTAGCCAAAATATCTCACTTTCTTTACACTTTTAGACGAATATTTCTATGCGTCTGTAAAAATGGACTATAAAACTGTAGTGAAGGCAGATGTACTTGTGATGCCAAAAATATTTATGTAGGTAAAGTGTGATTATATAACTTGAATCTCTAACATAGAGTGAGTTCGACATCATGTTCTAGACTAAAAAGGCTAGCTACGTAACGAACAGTTTTTTTTAGGCCAAAGTTAACAGCCAAAACAACTGGGAAAACTACATGTCCCTCATGTCCCTAAAATGTGAACCTGGTGGTGGTAGCCATCTTGTCTGTCTGACTGTACATGTCGTGTGCTTACTTAGACCATGGAGGTAGGGGTATGGAGCGAAATTTTGGCCTTTCTTACCTGAAAAATGGGTCTTCGTCGAACTCTCTGAACATTGAGCCGAACATTGTGTTGATGTAAAAAAAAAAAATTACGCAACCCGAAAGAGAGGTTAATTTATACCGATAAATTTTCACTGAAGCACACTTTGAAACTAGTACACGGAAATCCCAGTTATTTCTCTTGCATGTGCAGAAGCCTAATAAATAATCTGAGAACAACTAAAGTGATTTTTCAATTTATAGTGGCAAGACTGGAATTCTCAGAAATCGCTAAATATTTTTTCCCAGCACTTTCTGTGTGTTTATCATTATAGTCTGGTGCACATGATATTATGTACGCGCAATTTTATGTGGTTGCATACAAAGACGAGTCCGTCACCAGACTCCATGAGGTATGGCGCCCTCTTGTGGCTGTCTCGTGAGGTGTCAGATAAATTTATTGATGGTATCACTTGCTTTAAAGACTAACTAAAATAAAAATTAAGAATATGGCATTAGCTAATTACTATGCCACATTTAAAATTTGAGTCAGTCTTTAAAGTGATACCTTCAAAATGTATCTGTATCTAGCTGTAAACAACTTCGTGAGATGTCAGTAATCGGTAACCTCGTCCCCACGCGCGGCGATCGAGCGGTTGTTGGAAAGATTTGGAAGCCAATCATTGAAAACTTACTCAAAATTCTAGAAAAAACAGATCAGAAACAATCAGTACCCGTTATAAATTAACAAAAAGATTCAAAATGTATTGAGTGAATTCTGAGTACTTTCAGCCATACTTTTGGAGCCATAATGCAAATGCTTGCATGGTTTTAACAAAGAATTACGATGGACCATCTTTCAAAATGTAGACCTCAGTGGGAACTCGGTGTAAAATCCTGAAAAGATAAGGAAGATATTGAGCAAAAACCGCACTCATCAAATGGACCCATCAGAATAGTCGATGGGTGCCGCCATGGGCGGCGATCCGGGGGGGGGGGACATGTCCCCTCCCAATATTTTTTTGGGGAGGGGACGGCTATGGCAGTGTTCCCCCCCCCCCCATAATTTCCCCATGGATAATATACATTTTATGGGTCATTGGCTTTTACATGCACCGGAATGCACAACTTATACACAAAGATCAGCACACATTTTCAAAAAATTCCCAGGATACACAAGAGACACCGAGTACGAATTGCTTAACAATTATTGTTGCTTGTGCGCTTTTTCCTTCTAGTCTAGTACTGTGATTACATTCGTGTAGTGTTTCCTTCGCTGTTTATAAGTCGTGCTAACGCTTCCGCATGCGTGGAAATGTGTATTGTTACTTCACTATTTTAGGCCTAAGCAATTTTTGCTTCCGAAGTTAACACAACAGTCTTTGCTATTTTTACGGTTTCTATAATTATAAAGTAGACGAAGGTTCCGCTAGCAGAAAATCAAGTCTTAGCGACTCTACAAAATTGAAACCCGTGCAGTTCGATCGCCTAGCGTTCCTTTTTAACCAAAAATAATTTGAATTTTCAAAATTCGAAACGGTAGACAGCCGGACACGTCCAAAACCTTCATCGTGGCCATGCAGTTTAACTTGACATGTCAAAAGAGGGCGCTAGGCGGTCGAACTGGACTGAATTTTGCAGTGTGCAGTACGTATAGGCCTACTCGGAATAAGTGGTCTCTCATCCGTTACAAATTCTTGGTCTTTTGTTGTTCATTATATTTCTGGAAGGATATCAAGTCTCACTCTGATATAGTGGACTTTTACTCACTTTTCTCCTAATATAAAGCAATTACTTGCACAGGATAGGACCGCAAGCTTCACTTCAAAATTATGAGAGTGTTAGATTAACACCATGTGGTATATGGATTAATGGCTCGATACCAGCACATGGAGTCAAGAATAACTAACTAACTAATACTAGTTAACTAACTAACTAACTAACTAATTCGTCAAACAATCCACAAGGGAAACTGACTAGGTAAATTTTGAATACATTTTCAAAGTGAACAAAGAATCTGGCAGGAGCGGGATTCGAACCTGCGACCTCCGGGTTACCGTACCGGCGCTCTACCCAACCGGACTCCGTGGGTTTTCCCCAGAATATTCTTCTGGGGTTTTCCTCCCACCTCTAAAACTGTAACTTCTTCTCATTGTCTTCTTTCTACAGGTTTCTTCAGGCTTTCGAGCTACAGTGCCTAGGGCACTTTTGAGGAATCCTTGGTTTCATTACCAGAAAGAATTAAATAAACTGAGCTATCTTGCCCTATGTTGGCGGTCTCCCAAATTGTCAGTATCTTTGTATTCAAATTTTACCTAGTCAGTTTCCCTTGTGGATTGTTTGACGAATTATAACTTAAAAAGTCGTATCCTCATTGAGTGATCCCCACAATGTCGCTTCCCAGTTTGTATCGTAAAGTTGGGTGTGATCCCTGGCTATGCGGCATTCTGGGTTAATGACTTCTGACTAGCGCCCACCCGAACAAAGATACTGACAATTTGGGAGACCGCCAACATAGGGCAAGATAGCTCAGGGTGGTAGAGCGCCGGTACGGTACTAACTAACTAACTAACTAACTAACTAACTAACTAACTAAAGTTTTCTAACCAGAGAATGCGCATGCGTCAAAACAAATTTACCCAAAGAAAGGTATAGACACCCGACGAAACCAAAACATTAGTCTGGTTCCCATGACGAATTTGACTATTCGACGATACGTAAGTCCGATAGCCGCCAATGCCACGTGATAAAACAAAACCTAGATAGTCCTTCTTTTCCCGAAATGTCCGAGGTTTTCAGAAGTTGCTTTTGTTAACAATTCTGGTGTTCAATCGTTGATGTTCGCCAAACAAAATTTCTGACAGGCCGGTTGTCGATCCTGAAATGATTCAATTCGGAAATTATAAATGGAAGCTTCAAAATTAAATGTCATTATGCTCTTGTAGTATTTTGCCAAACGGATTTTGCAAGAGTATTTTTGGAATTATGCCACTGACGTCACTCGGACTTATAATGTACTTCATGATCTGTTTTAAAACATGCTGACTACCTGACCTGAGATCTAGTCGTCAGGGAACTGGACTACCAAAACGCGGCCCCTTTTGTGACTGGAATCTCTGAGTTATGAAACCAGTCTGTTTCGGTGTAGTATGCACAGGGCCTTAATCCACCAGCAAAGATCCCAGAGCATTCCATTCGCTTGACTTCAACGTCGCTATACGTCGCTATACGTCGCACCGCTAAGGACGTCTTGGAACCAAGACTAGACTTCAAGACGATCAAGCGTACAAAACAAACACCATTATGGGGCGACGTTCAAGCACATTAAACCGCAGATTGTGTGCAGTCATGTTGCCCGATGCAGGGATTTTAGCATGCGCCATACAGCGCCTTTCACAAGGTTAAAATCTTTAATCATTTCGCTGGAAGTCAAGAGCATGAATGTTTGCATGGCAGACCTACCCCAACCACTTAGATAATTGCATTTAGGATCGTAAAAAGGCGCCCAAATGGCCCACAGGGTCACACGCGATCACTTGGGCAGTGTTCCTTCCTCCATGGGCAGAGCGAGGCAACATATTGCACGACCTTCGGTTAGTAGAGTGGCCTTAGCCCCGTTCGCTTGAATACATCAAAACTGACCGATGCCTTTCTCCGTAAAAAGGCCACGATTTGTTGTACAGATATAAAGGCATTTGATATTATCTGCATTGATTTTGACAATTCCTACCTTACAGCTATAGGCTTGAGACTCCTATATTAACCTTCACCCGGCTGTTCTATTATCAGTTTTACACCTTGTGTCCGGAGGTTTTGACGCTTGATTTAATAGCAAAGCATAAACATTGTGAGACAACACAAAGCTGTCCGGTTCATTAATCCGTTGTACGTCTGACTTGTCGTAGTGGAAGAAATGTTTAATATATAGTATCGACGGAAGTACCAAACGTGGACGCAGACTAGAAGTCGCCATAGAGATTGGGACAAAGAAGATGATGAAATCATTTTAGATGATGTGACCAAGGATGAGAATGACGAAAAATGAAGAAAAAAAAATGACGATAGAGTTGTGTGACATTGTTGACACTGACAGCAATAATGAATCTTCTTGTATTGTTTATCAAATATTCTTATTCGTTCGTATAACAACCGTACACAATATTTCAGGTAGACAGTATAGAAGGCGAGTAGGAAAAATGTTCCCTCGTGTAGTTAAGAAAATGTACCTGTGTCATTTGAAAGTTATGGCTTTGATAACGATTGGAGATAAACTGATAAACTTCAATCTGCAAGCTTACTTGTTTAATAACGATTGTACAAGTAGCAATCTGTCAGAGAAATAATAATTATTTCCGGCTGAAGTGCTTCGAGAAAACTGTATCTCAAGACCCGGAAAATGGGGTGGCTAATTATGACAACAATCGCAATACGTCGTACAATATTCTTCTAATTCTCTTTGCTGTGGGGAATTGCACTGACGCAAATGCAATACCCCACATCGTGCACAAAATCTTTCGTTAATGGTTTTTCACTCTATTCTCATGACTCGGTTGACGGATTGAGCTCAGACTTCACAGGTTGTTATTTCATGTATAATATGTTGAATTGTGAACATCGCGTGCAACTGTGTCGTCACTTCTACCAATGCCATATTCTTTAGATTCATTGACGTGAAGGCTTTCACACAAAAAAACTCACCCTGTATTCCTAAAGGACAATGAAAAACAAGGAACGTGCGGTAAAAAGAAGAAAACACTCAACACTGACGCAAATGCAATGCCCCATAGCGAAGAGAGGAATATTGTCAATTTCGTCCGGTCCTTTTTGTCTTCTTTCGATTTGATTGGAAAGTGGACTGAGCAATCACAGTGCTTGACAGTCCACTTCGATCTTTTCTCGAGAAAAAAAGCCTCTTTTCCGGGATATTAAAAGCCATTAAACGTGACATCTTAATTGATCCGATTGCCTTATAGCTCCCCGGTCAAAACAAAGTGACGAAGTGGAGATATAAGGCTTTCACTCCACTTTCTGACAGTTCTAACGGAGCTTCTCTGTCTCCGTCTCGGTATTAGAATAGTGTGAGGAGAATGAGTAGGGGAGGGGAGGGAGAAATAAGGACGCCGAGAAGACGCTATTAGGATCTTTGAGGCCTGTCAATGAATACATTTAATACAGCTTGCTTTCCATGCTATTATGAATGTCCACCGCCTTTGTCATGCTAATGAATATTCATAAGCCAACGCATGTTGTCATCAAAGGCATAACAGCAGTGTCTCCAAATGTCGTAGGAGAAGTATATCACACGTTTCCACATTTTCTTAGGGTACCGAGGCTCTATGTTTGGCTTGACGTTCATATTAAAAAGCCTGTTTTGATTTCAATGGATTCAACGCTTCTTGAAAACTTTAGGCCTAATTTGTTAGTGAATTTGTTATTTTGAAAGATTAATTTTTGGTTTTGTTCGTATGCTCTTTGGAAAAGGACTTCCGTGTATATAACAAAACAAAAATAGCACCCCTTGCATAAACCGATAAATATAACCCACACCTTCTGTTGTTCACTTCCAATGAAAACAAACATTTAGATTATATTTATTATTTTGTAACACAAGCATGCATTAAAACAGGTTGGAAGTTTTGAAGGTCGCATAAAATACTTTTTTATAATATACGACATTTGCAAACATAAAAAAGCAGAAATACTCAATTACTATATAAAATACCGGTACCTTACTTGACTATAAGTAAATAATAGTCTCATGCATCCTGTGAAATCATATGGAACCTGGTGTGCTGCCATTTTCAAGAAAAGTGGATTTTGTGTGTGTCATTTTCCAGCGATGGTCAGCCGACAATCGTTGGAAATAGACACTTCCCCGACCTGATAATTATTCTCTGACGTGTATAAATTGCCCCGATTTGTCTGAGGTATACGGTCAGGGAACCAGACTACAAGAACAGCGTTTTTCTCTTTGTTTTCCCAGCATCTATGCACACAAAACTTTAAACAGGTCAGCGTTACAATAGGTCTATTTGCTATAAAAATACTTACCTCCAAAATAGCTCAAATCCATTCGTTTCTGAAAATTACAGCAAAAGCAAATATTGTATACCACCTTTAACCCACACGCACACATACGTTTACTTTACCAATACCTCCAACCTTTGCCATTCTTTAGGCGTTATTTACCCTTTTAGCAAAGTTTAGGATTTTATGCTAATAACAATTTGAATTTAAACTGCTCAAATCGTTTTCGGTACTGTAATTGTTTAAACTGTATAGTGGGTACCTTGAATGACGTCATAGCAACACCACGTGGTGCAGGAAATACCTTGGACGTATTAAACAGTGGAAAATACCTGATTCCTATTTGAAGTTCCAAAAGGGAATTCTTCATGCCTATACACGGTTCAGAAGCATTGGCATCTGTGCAAACAATCTTTGAGAAAAGATTTTCATTTCGAGGAACCTTTAAGCATGAAATGAACAGCTCATTGGGCGGGCTCCAGCTAAACGCTCGAAGAGTAATCACTTGGCCAGCGCGTCACGATCAGCTTGGTAAATAAACACGAACCTGCCATGAAGGACAGCTCAAGCTTGGCCTGGCAATGATTGTTTTGCCAGAATGCCGGGACGGAGAGAGGTCGGGACTTCCGGGAGTTCAGCTTCAATTCGGTCACCAGGGAATCGGAAACATTATAGAACCAGCGCGTCTTATCAAGGGGCCAAGTTCATGAGTCTGCTCAGCTAAAAAAATTGCTTAGCGTGGAAAGTCTTCCTTGGTTAAAGAGACACATTGCCTTCAAATGTCATGAAATTTTGCTGTTTGGAAATGTTCCTTATCTTTTATAAGAGTTGTTCATGCAAACAAACACGTATAATGTGTTGTAATTAGTTAGTAGTGATTACAAAACAAAAAATTGGCCTCTGACCCCTGACATCTGACCCGCGAAACATAGACTTATTTCCAGTAGTAAATACCACCGTCTAAATCATTCGCAAAATATGCTGTAAGAGTCTTTAGGCTGGCGCCGCAGCCAGTGGCATTGTAAACCTATCAGATGATCGCCATGGTACCATTCTCTACCTCGCGACACATATCGCCAGTGCTGCGCGCCGTGCCACATAGTACATTAAAATGGATCAACAGAACGTCCTTCAACCAGATGCGACTGGAAATACGACTGGTGAACACGGTCCGCCATTTTGTGGAGTCAAACATTTGGTTCTACAAAATGGAGGACTGCTATTTGTCACGAAATTAAAAAAACCCACGCAATTTGAAGGGATAGTTCCCAACCATATCCATTTCATTTTTATAGCCCAAATCGCCAACTCCAAAGCAATGTGTCCCTTTAAAACAGCGTTACCGACCAAATTAGTGATGCCTATTGCTTGACTGCTTTGTAGAGGCTGTTTACTTTGCATGAATACGGAATTTGTCTTTTATTCCTCCATGGTATAGCGTACCTGTTTTTGTTTAGCAAGATTTGTTTGTGCTAAGCATTTATTTGTAAGCCCATGAGCTCCACGAAGTTGGTCCCAGACGGACAGGATCCATAGAAACACAATATGCGGGTGGTATAAAGTCGTATAAGCGGGTCAAGCTATACGATAGAGGACTTGGGACAATGGGAGATTAGGGATAACAATGACACCGAGGACTTGGGCCGAGTCCTCGGGAGAATTTCGTGTACAAACCTTATGGGAGCTGTTCGGAAAAAGTTAAAGTACAAACAAAGGGAACAAAAGAAGAGTTCTATTCATGGTCCTCATAAGTATAGTAAAACGCACATGTATGAACGGTCAGGGTGTGTGTTGGCATTCGTTCCGAACCTAAAATGTTTCCTTACAACTTTTATCATTTTGCGCACGTCATTTGTAAGGGTATAGATAAGTTTTAACCTGTAACCTTTCATTCCGTACAAAATCCATCAAATTAAAAAACAATACTCATCACGTGATTCATAATTTTTAAACGTGGTCGATTCTTTCCTCGCTTGACTCAAGGGTGCGCGCAGATCCTCTCAGAAGTAAAGACCAAAAATCCCTTTGTCCGTATTTCTTGCGTAGTACGTAGGGCCCAATAAAGCCGCCTTTGCGCGTTTTTAGTCCGTTTTGCGTCCGTTGCGTAAACGTTGCATTTGCGATGCGTTTTGCGCGCGTCATTTACCTTTCCATAGATACGTAAAGTATATGCGCAGGGAATTTCGTTAGCAACGTCGGAAAATGAAAAACATTGCTACCCGGCAAAATCAAATGCGTCTATTGATTGTAGCTGCAGCTTACAGAAAAAGAATTAATTCCAATCAAAAGAAGAAAACACCAGGTGTGGGTCCATGAAATCCTTCAAAGCAGCAAAGAAAATGGGGCCAAAATGAGCTTCAACTTCACGAAGAAAACTTCCGACAATATTTCCGTGTCTCAAGAGAGCAGTTTCGGCAACTTCTAGCTCTTTTGGCTTGAGCCGGAAATCACTAAACATTGCATCTCGAGAAAACCCTAGTCCAGGTTGGACGTCCTTACTTCATTGCATTCCGTTGTAGCGCAATGTAATGGAGATACTATAGGAGTCCAACCTGGGCTAGAGAGAACCCATATCTGCGCTTGAACTACTGGCATTGTATTATGCCTTCGGTAAGTATTAATACATCTCCTTATATGCACTCCCCGCGCAATTGTCAAATTTCACTTCAAAAATACTTTTTTTTTCAATTCTTTCCCCCCTAGCAATATAGAAGTCTTTCAGTCAACACTTTAAAAACTGTGTTTAGCAATTAAACACAATATTGCTATCAGTATGATGTTTAGAAGCTAAACATTACGTGTCCAGTTCCTAAACATGAATCTGCAGTGGCTAAACACACGTCAATGGCGTGAAAAAAACATGCGCCATGCGTTGTGTATCCGCTTAATGCGTAAAAATAAGAGTAACGAAAAGCAATCGATTACGCAAAACGGATAGCGCAGTACGCAATGCGGGCACATGGAAGTAATGCTTATTGAATTTCGTGTACGTATATTTCTATTTTTACGCATGACGCAATACACATGCAATACGGATACATGACTTGGGCTTCGGCTTCGTCTCCAACTATTCCCCAGCCCCATTGCCAATCTGAAGCGTTGAATACGTAAATAAATAAATAAACAGGCTCAGGCTCTGGATTAAGATATAAGATTTTGATGTTATGTAGCAAAAACAGTGTCCAAGATCTTGCCAAATCTAGGGACATAAAATTACGCGAAGCCGAAGCCCGAGCCCAAGCCAGGGTTTGAGAAATGCCCATGGATTCTGGGCCTTATAGAGTACCGAAGTCTGACGCCAGTTGCCGCGGCAACTGGTTCCAAACACATGCAGTTTAGAATGTTTTCTGGTTCCAAACATTGCATTGATTGACGTCATCACTTCGGTACTCTATACAGGAAATACCAGGCGTTTCCTCGTTTCCATGATCTGCAGATAATTCCACACTAGCCAGGATTTCACCACGAAATCCTGGCGCGCCTGATCAACTGGGGAATCGGTGTTATACTAAGCATGCCCAAGAGGAGAATGAGGAGAATGGTATTACGCAAATCCAATCTATTTTTGGCTCCATTTGGTGGTTTGTTTCCAGTGTCTCGGCTCTTGGTTTCCAAATCTGATCTCCAGTCCTTTCTGTGTCATATAGAAAACAACCGGAATTGCCTAAAGTGCAACTAAAATAAATTATGCAAAATGTAAAACAAAACACGAACATTGAAAACGAGTGTCCTGTGTGTAAATGCGTACTATTACAGCAAAATATTATACACACACAGCCAATCATTATACTACAAAAGCAAATTTGCCGCGAACAAGGCTAAGATCGAGCCACGGAAGGTACGTTACTACAAATGAAAAAAATGAAAAAAAATGAAAGAAGCAAAAAGTAGGAATTGAGATTCCTCCTGAAGCTGAAAAAAAGGATAAAAATCACCGATTTTGTGCGCAAGAGATAACCAAATAGGAGACTTTTGAGACGCTCTGGTGGCAGCGGACATACCGGTCCTTTTTGCATTGTTCTCCCCAGTCGTGCGCATGCTTAAAGTATCCATTCCCCTTTGGCCCCTCCCATATTTTTTAAGCATCAGGCTAAGCCACTGCCTCTTGGTCACAGAGTCGGACTCTTTTTTGTGGTGTGTGCGTATTTTGTCAACAAAAAAGATTTATTTGTAAAGAATACTCCGGGTCATCCTGGCATTTCGGATCCGGTTTCAAAACGGACCCATTTTTAAGATACCGGTACTTACATCACGGAAAAGAAATAATCACCGAGTCGGATCTCGCGCGTGGCCGGCTCCAGGGGCAAGGTCCCGATAATTGCTGCCAATCCACCTGTTTCGATTCGTCCGGGACAAACATCAGCTTTTTTCGTCATTCTGATCATCGTCCGGTGATGCACACCCGGAACCCACCCGGAACGGATTACTTGTCTTTTCAATCCCGCAGAAGATTATCATTTGAAACTGAGAACACACGGACTATAAAAAATATACAAACAAGTTGTGGGTGAAGATTAATCACTGGTGCGTATTTCGGGTTTTTGCGGGTCAGGTTTCCGTCGCCACCCTCTCCAATCACAGATTGACACTCAGTCTCCGCATCTCCCGACAACATCTGAGGCCAATTTCACGGCGATGCTAAGCACAAAAATGTGCTTAGCATAAAACGTCTTCCTTGGTCAATACAGGATTACCAACCAAATTTTGATGTGAAGTGTATCTCTTGTGGCTGGCATTCAGCTGTTGTTTGCTTAGCATGAAAATCCCATGGCCTTTTGGTTGGTAACCTGTTTTAACTATTAAGCAAGACCTTTTGGTGCTAAGCAAATTTAAACGAGTGCAGCCAGTAACTGCCATATTACCACTCCCATTGTATGGGGCGTGTCATTGTGCACTTACCATAGAGCTAGAGCGTTGACTCGATGTACAAAGTGATGCCTGCTGGGCGCATCCATGTTTGTGTACAAACCTGTGAAAAACTCGAACTTATGTACGGCTTTTGTATGGCTTTTACCATTTGCATATCTGCGTTTGTATTCTATACGGTTGCGTTTATATCGAAGCCAATACGGTATTATCGTTGATGTTCGCCAAATAAAATGTCAGTCAGGCCCCTTGTGATTTTTTTAAGTTCTCAATTATAAATCGAAGCTCAAAAATCAATGCCATACTCTTGCAGTATTTTGCCGACCGGATCTATTTTAAACCATGACCAAAGATTTATGAAGAGTCGTTAGGGAACCGTCAGGTCAGGAAACTTGAAACTACTTTGCGCTTAGCAACTCCATGAGATTTGCCCAAGTGCCATTCCCCTCATATAGGCCTACTGACACAGTTTGACGGCCCACCTCGGCATTTCTCTAGCTCGCCTATATGCCCTCAGGATGCATATTCAATACGACGAGAAATTACGAGCGCGCTATACCCGGGGGCCGTTTTCGTTTAATCTCACCGAAGCCGTGGACGGATCTTCCCCGGCCCGTCCACGCCCCGGCTCTGCGAGTGTTTTCCGCCAGCGCGTTGCCTGGCGCGCGACGCGGCGACTCGCCGGATCACCCCCTTGATCCCCGAGCGGAACTTCCAAATGCTGCCGTGAAATTATTCCACAAATGCCAGGGATATTGCCTTGTTTTTTTCTGGAGCGTGAGAGGGAAATCAAAGCAGGGAGGCGGTATCTTCTGGCGCCTGGTCAATAACGAAAGGCAAGTGTAATACGGAAAACAAGATTTGGCCGAATTGGCGATGCTTAATTTGTCTAAGAGGGACGGCAGAACAACAAGAGACAAGGTAAACAACAGCTCAATACCAGTCACAAGCAATATAACATGGCTAAAAGTCACTCGAGGTAAAAAGAAAAAGAATCAAAGATACAAGAGGTAGGAATGAATATTCCTCTTGAAGCACAAAAGATAAAGGGAAACATGTACCAATCAAAGAATTTCATAGAGATATAGAACGAGGCAAAAAGCTATTGGCAATAGCTTTTTGTTCTACATCTAGAGCATATTGGTGGGAACAGACGGAAAGCCAAGTTTCACACTCAAACGCCCTGGAGGAACCAAGCTGAACAAGCCGGTGGAACATTTACCATGACAAAATCTGTAGAACACTAAACTGAGTAGCAACAGATCTCCGGTGAGAGAGTGATTGTAAATCATGAGCCCGACTCTTCTCCATCCAAATTAACAATGCACTTTTGTACTCTGTGTAATAAAGATAAGTGACAAGCACTGACGCACCATCCCAGATGTGGCGTACGTCTAAGAGGACGTATTTGTCACGGTAAAGATAGGATCAGGAGGTATAGCGAAAATGGATGAAAGAATGGTGAACGCAGTACGCGTCTAGTCCGCGCGCGCGGGGATCTGATTTTTGGTTATTTGGGTAATAACGAACAGTGCTCAAATTTGGGTGTTTCACATTTGGACACAAGATGGCTGACAACGGACCTGCAGGGCCCACTTTGGTGGAGCTTCTAAGCACACATAAAAATCATAAAAAGTCTTCCTTGGTAAAAAAATGATTACCAACCAAATGTTCATTCATGTGATGTATATTGTTTGTGACTGGTATTCGGCCATGCTTAGCATGGACATCACATGAAGTCTTGGCTCACTAAACAAGTCCGTTTTTATGCTAAAATAGGCGGCTCAATGATATTGGCTGCAGTGCGCATATAAAATAAACACAATATGACGACTGGGATCATTTCCCGAGGAAACCGGACTTCTGCCTGGACTTTGGAACCGTGTCATTGCAATAATGATGGGACTCAATGTTCGCGTATAGTTTATCTCCTTGCACTTTATATGTTATCCCTATTAGTGCCATGCCTATGTAGGATGAGTGAACAGTCTCGTGTCGAGCAACGGAAGCCCCAGGCCCCGTCGTCCATGTTCACCCTGTCATCCGTTACCTTCGCAATCAGCCTGCAAATAAACACTGACGGCTGGTGCGATAAACTAGCCGGGGGAAGATTACCAGCCTGTAAAATCCCCTTCGTGTTTATGCATTTCGACAGCACATACATGTATAACCACATTGGTGGAGTTACATTAGTGACGGCGTTCCTTGGGAGAGGGAAATGGACGAAATATAGGAATGGCAACAAATTGAGACAGCGACTCGGAGCTAATTAAACCATTGCTGCATTATCGCCTACCTTCATATCCGGGGGATTGGCCTGTAGGCCTAAGAGCTGTTGACCGCAGTGCCCCATGGTTAAAATATCAACATTCTGGAGTAATTATACACTGTCTGTTCAAACACATGTTGAAACAGAACACAACTTGTAACATATGACCTTTATTAACGCGAAAGTAACTTTTCGGAAGCACCGCACCCTTTTTCTCGTGGGTTTTGGTGTACGAGGGCCTATAGTGAGTTTGCGTACTGACACAAATTACTTTCCATGAAGACTGATTTTCAAGCGACAGCGGTTACCGTAGCTATGTTCAGGGTAAAACCGTTAAAGCCGTATTTTATAGATACTGGTTCTACGCTGGTTCTTAACCTCCTAATACCCATGGTTCCTCTGAGAACTAAATTTCTCTTAATTTTTTTATAAAGTCGGTTTAATACTTCGCGTGGTGTTTGTTATTGGATGGTATATATTTTGGCTAATATTCTATTAGGCCTACAGATATTTCGGAAGATAGACCATGAGAAGTATAGCTCATAACAGAGTATTTCTTAGAAAAGGTTTTGGTTCCTAACCTTCTATTATAGGGGCCTACCTGTGGTTCTTCAGAGAACCAAACTTGCCTTGTTAAAGCTAGTTACTTACACGGTGACAAATAAAGTAAAGGATTACGATTACGGTTTATAGCATAGGGTTTAGTTTGGTTCAGGATGAGTTTTAGGGTTACTCCATTGCAAAAATAATGCCTTAATAGCAAAATCACATTGTTGTTATAATAATAATAATATAATGTAGATTTGTAAAGCGTAAATGTCCACCATGATCATAGTGCGCAAGGCGCTACATTATTACCCCTGCTCATCGGGCCCATTAATCATTCCTGAAACCTTCTGAACTCCCGAAGCCACAGCGTTCGTTACATTGCATCAATGGTAAAGATATTCATGTGATATCTCCATTGATTTGCAGAACTTCTTCACCTCATACTTTTATGAGCCTTGACAAGCACAGCACAGATCAAGATTGCCTGCTAGCTGATCAATCGCCTTGACGGCTTGTGCATGAGCAGTTTGGAGTAATAACACACACTCTCTGTAAATCAATATGATGGGTCATCCGGCCACACCAGCCGTAAACTGAAACAAGATGTATCAGTGTATATGTGGGAAAAGAAAGATGTTGCGGTCTTTATTTATTGCCCAAAGGCGTGCGTTCAGATCCTCAGCTGAGATTGGCTCAGGAAACCATGCAATAGGATTTTTATGATTTGAATATACACTGTAAAAAAAATGTCCCGTATATTTACGGTAAATTCCAAGTAAAACGGGTTGCCAGCGAAACGGAAAAATATAAGGGAATTTCCCGTAAAATGTCTCTAAAGTTGAAGCAAAAACGGGAACTACACAGTAAATGTACAGGAATTGTTTACAGTGTTGGTTGCCATTAATTAACAGAAATGAATGAAGTAGGAACCAGACTAAACGGAAGTACATATAATTACTATGGTAGAGTGTACAAATGCTACGATAATCTACTAAACACTACAAAGTCAATGATGTTGTGCTTTAGCTTTATATTCAGCGTATCCCCCCGCCATAATAGAGTCATGGCTTCCCATGAACAATTTCGATATTTTAATACGGAATTAAAGGCGATGTAATAAGATTCTTTACGTATATATGTTTGTAAAAAAAACAATCTAAATTCTATTGGGGAATTGTTTGAATAAAACATATTATGGTTAAGAAAGTGTGTTTTTGGACTTTTGTGAGCACAAATTTCCTCATTACGTAGCAATTGCACGACCAATCAGAAATGAGGAAATTACCGTAAATGGACTGCGCGCTGCATTTTACGGGAAAAACCCGTAAAGGGCCGCCTTTTATAATGTGTTTTTCCCGTAAAAATGCAGCGCGCAGTCCATTTACGGTTATTCTCCGTGATATTTACATGCTTTTCAGCGTAAAAATACGGGAATTGTTCACAGTGTACGGAGGACAGCTTTCGTTTATGCATAGGCCTACTATGACTTTCCACTTCCTTCGTAGCAATTCCAGCGAGAAATTTCGATTTTTGGTTTTGATACTAATGAGATGGAAGAAGTGCAAAATGAAGAAATGCCAATTAATTTGTTACAAATTAAGACATTAATACATTATTAACCAGTTTTAAAACGTCTCCTCTAGTCCTCTGCCAATCGTGGAATGTTTTTCCAGCTGTTCTCGACACTTGCGTTTAATGCCCGTCCCTTAAATCCATTTGGCCGGTCTTAAAATCACCAAGCTTGATGCGTGTTTATAAACACACACTCTGATTTTTAAAGGTTGTTTACAAGTGCGCAATAAACGTTTTTCTTGTCTCAACATTAAAAACAGGGTTTAATTTTAGCAGCCGGTGACGTCCGCATTGACAGAAATAGTAACGGTTTGACCATGCCGGGTTTAAAGCGATGAGTGGTTTTAATCTGTCCCCGGAAAAGTGGAAACACACACGGCCGCGCGGTATAACGCCGCACACAACGCGAGGCTCAAATTTGCACTAGCTATTCTTGGCGTGAATCTGTACTCTTGCACAAGTCAAAAGGTTTGCGCCAGCTTTGAAAAATGCATAGGCCTACTGCTCTCATCAGCCGGCTTGATTGAAACACACATTAATATGGGAACATTGTATGAAGATCAAACATAATTTGTGTTGCTTGATTGCTATCTAGGAGACAGGTTAATTCGGAAAGTGCCCGATACCCCTCGCCTGTCACCTCTGCGACGCGGGTTCGAATCCCACTGGGCCTGCAGGCGACATGTGTCTTTACGGTGTTGAGTCCTTGCCTAATAACCATGGGTACCGTGAAGCTATAGGTGGTGACAGAATACCACGCTGTGGTATCACGACAGGCTTTTCAGTATGCAAGTTGGGATCTTGTTTCTGCACTGAAAAATCATGGGGGTTAAATTTACCCAATTGTTGGTGAAAACTGCAACTACCCAAATTTTGGGTAAACAAACTCTCATCCGATTGTGTTCAAATAGATTTACCCAAATTTTTGGCAGTTGCAGTTTTCACCAACAATTGGGTAAATTTAACCCCCACGATTTTTCAGTGTGCCTGTTTAAATTTAGGCCTACCACAAACACCAAACTTACATGGAAACAACAATTGTTTTATCAAAATCCATAATACGAAGCTATTATATAATCCTCAAAATAAGCATATATACACTGCAAAAACCGTGGTGTTAAATGAAAGATCCATATCGAACCATTCTTTCAATATAGACACAAACACACGTAGGCTACAGTTATGAAAAATACCATATGAAAAAATTGGTTGTTTGCTTTTCTCTCATACATAAAAGCTGGATTGGCGGAACTTAGGCTTCACTTAATGACTTTTAGTTAGCATGTACAAATATACATATATTTTTGTTTCACATTAGCATAAAAGTAGAAGTAATAAATAAAATGATTCACAATACCCCGAATTTGGCATGGGTTCGGGCATAACTGTATAATGTACATATCGGCTGGAAAAAAATATAATAATACGTGGTAATCTTTCCACGTGTCCTCACTTGGCAAACAGCCTGACGTCATTTGTATCTCTGATGGCTATTCCGTGGTTTTTTCCCAGAATATCTTCCAGATTTTCTTCAAGAACTTTTTAAAAGTGCACGGGCCTATTTCCTGATTTTCTTCTTTCAGTCAGTCTTTCGACCTGCAGTGCCAAATGCACCTTCGAGGAATAAATAGATACGTGAAACCGTGATTCGCATTATAAGCTTTTTGTCCCTGAATACACAATATTGATAGACCCAGTCGTTGTGCAACATTGGGGACAAGTTTGACACCAACATTCCCGGACTTTCAGCTACATTCCGTGTTTGCACCACGGGGAATTCGCACGGATGAACTTGATTGATAGCGCTAGTATACTGAGCACGTGGAATGGAATTTGAAGAAATTATATTGAGCGTCCTACGATTTGCAATTGGGAGCAAAAAGATAAAATGCTTGAGCAGCAGATGTATAGGGTTGAATTGGTGGTACCGGATGAAGTCCTGGATTGGCCCACGGGACTATTCCCACCCCCCATGGGTGCTACGTGAAACACAGCCCAATTGGGATCAGACTGATAGGCCGTGTCCGGATTACTTGGCTACGGCTAGATGTTACACACATGTCTATGGTAGCGGCTGCAGCCACTTCCCATTGACTTGTGTGTAACTTCAAGCCGTAGCCAAGTAATTCGGACACGGCCATATACACACATGACGGACGACAAAGTCTGCTACCAGACCTACACCATCCTTAAAGTGTACATAAGGCAAACGACAAAAAAGGTCAATCGTGTTTAGCGTCCAGCCGCTTCCTTTTTTTCCTTTTCTCAACCCCCCCCCCCCCCCCCCCAATAAAATGCAAGGTAAGGAGTGGAAATTTCTTTCGCCACATCTATTGCATGGTTGTAATGCATGGGGATTACAAAATACCGCATTGTGATTGAATAACACCAGCATTTATATTGGAATGTTACCGGAGAATATATATAAAAAAATAACATCATATCATTACCCCTGATCGACGGGCTTTTTCATTTTATAAATTTGGGGTCCAAAGGTGTGACATTTTGGTGTCCCTGTTACATAGTGACATGTATAAGATTTTGCAATTCCTGACACATTCTTTAATGAATTCTAGCTCCAAGAGTGATAGTGCAAAGCAAAGTACCTGCCAAACAAGTAAAACTAGTGTGAAGTCAATTTTAATGATATACTTGATGGGAATTACACAGGTCAGGTGTTACAGGGACACCATCAAAGTCACACTTTTGGACCCCAAGTTTATAGAATGACCCATGTGCACAAGGCGATGTCATGCACAGAGCGTGACGATGTATTTTTGGTTGTTTTCTATAAGTGCTTACCCAACATGTATAAGAAGATACCAGCCGACGACAAGATCAGCTGATATCGATGACTTGATCCGATGCTTTTTAAGTAATTAAGCCCGCGTACCAAATTGCGCATCAGCAGACACGAGAGCGAGATTTAACGGGTCGCGATTTCCGAGTCAAATGATGCGAACCCGCGATGTCGATTTTAAAAATGGTGTTGGAGATAGCAGCTGCGCCAGATTAGACATGCCTGTATAGGCAAGTAAAGGGGATTATCAAAAAGTTGTTTGCACTTTAAAGATAGTATACAACATTTGCATTTGCTATAATTTTCAGCAATAAATGGATTTGGGGGTTAGTATTTTATAGCAAATACTGTAACACCGACCTGTTTAAAGTTTTTGTGCAAAGATGCTGGGAAAGCAGAGAGAAAAAAAATCAGTTCTTGTAGTCTGGTTTCCTGACCCTTTTTCAGACAAAACGAAGCAATCTATAGACGTCAGCGAATTATCAGGTCGGGGAACAGTTTTGTTTCCAACTATGGCTGGCCGACTATTGTTGGAAATTGATTTTAAAAATTCAAATTTTCTTAAAAGTAGCACACCATGTACCATGATTTCACAGCATGCTTGAGACTATTATTTACTTACAGTTATGTACGGTATTTCATAATAATTCAGTGGTTTTGTATTTTGATGTTGTATATCACCTTCAAGTGATCTGCGGCAAGCTGTCAAAATTAAGCCGGGAAATGGTTGCAAATCTTCTTTAGGTGCCCCAACTGTAAAATCTTCCCGATTCGATTGCATCTAAACGTTCTCATCGGCTAGCTCAGTTTATTTTTGTTGCCTATACGCCATTGACTTCAACGCGCAAAATATTGACAGGGTAAGACAGCAAAACTTCATATTTCTGGCCTGCAAAGCAATGCAACTACTACTATAGGCCTATATAAGATAGGGTAGGAACAATTAAGTGTAAGAGTGTAAAATAACTATTAGTGTAAAAGTTTGGTATATTTGACGATGAACTGCAAAGTGTAAAACCACTATATGTTTTCCAATGATGTGGAAATTTGGTTTAGTACACGAGTTTCATTATTACGGAAATTCTGCCGCATAATATTCCATAACTTTTCCAAACTTTTCCAAAATATTGAGACTTCTGTCAAACAAAATAATAATAATAATAAAAAAAAACAACTGCAGTTATAACTCTTAATAACTCGGCTACCTATACGACCACAACTTGTGCCTTAGTTTTTTAGAATCTTTCAGGTACCGGTAATGGTAGGTGTTGTCCTCCCCGCCCCATGGGAGCTTTGTTTTAAATTTTCTAGTCCACCTAAAAATGTTCCAAGTGACAGACAATTTACGTCAACCTCCCGGCAAATCCGTTGCAACATTGCCAACGAAGAAGAAGATTCTGCTCCATCTAGTTAAAAAACGACCACGGCCAGGGATATTCCATAAGCTCTCTTCGTCGCTGCTGAAGTTTGGCCCGCCCGCCACCGGGCAGAAATTAACGAGATGTCATCATCTCGCCACCCCTGACACAGTCCCACCACCCTAGGGGGTTCATAATTCAATATCTGACCCAGAAAGATTGGGTGGGGATTTGTCAACCCCATTGTCGGTAATCTACAAACTGAAACGTGGAATCTGTCAGTTGATCTGCTGAACGAAAAACCAGGCAAAATCAATGTGTTTGGTAAAGGTTTAACCTTTGCAACAAAATAGAACAAATTGTGTTCATTTGACACCCTTTTGTTTCGAAAGAAGATTTTACAAATAATGTATCTGTAGACATGAAGGAAACATCCGATATAAATTAAACACGGACGAGGAAATATGATACTTATGTTCCTTCCTGACTAATTAATCGCCCCAGGACCAGTGTTGGAGGTCTCGAGACCGGCCTCGGCCTCGAGGCCGGCCTCGAGGCCGATTTTTATGGCCTCGGTCTCGGCCTTGGCCTCGGAGTGCAAGGCCTCGGCCTCGGCCTCGGTCTCGGAGCCTTCCGGACTCGAAGATCTGGTCGAGGCCGGCTCGAGGCCGCCCACTTTGACCAATTTTCCCACCAATTCAGATGTGTTTTCTGTTTCAATTAATTTAAATTGTTTACCTCATGAAACTTTCGAGAAGCTGCCACAGTGAGTTCCGTGAAACGAAATAAAGTTTCAAGCAGATACGCACGAATTAATGAACTGGTATTTGCATTATTGCACGATGGAGCTATAGATAGCTCCCCGATTGCACGTACTACGTACGTACATTATAATGTATTATCTTCTTGTAGAACCAGTCTACTCCCGGTAATAGACTACGTGTAGTTCCTGGTCCAGCACTTCACTCGCCCCATGAACTGCCACTATTGTGTTACACGTACTCAGGTAGCATCTAATATTTTTGTTAGATAATCTGTCTACTCCCGCTATAGACTGGTTCCTGGTCCACCACTCGGCCCTGAACGAGTGAACGTTAAAGCGATAATCATAATGGCCGGCAGTGAAGTTGAGGGAACCAACCTGTTATTCACGCGTGCTCGCGCAACGCGAAGCCTGTCACATGTCTACTAGTCTATGTACCCATAACTGCATGCCCTTGCAAAGACTGTCCTCTCTGTTCCAGCTAATCTTGGTTCAAAGACGTTACTATTGTACTTTTGTACTTTCGCAGTTGCAATGCACAGGCAGCGCGATCAGGTACAGTGTAGTTGCAATAGGCCGACAGCGCGATAAGATTTTGGATCTGTAGTAAAGTCTTGGATAAGTTGGCATTTCGGGGGCGCGACCAGACTGTGGACTGTGATAATGATGGACGGTTATGCAATAGACCGATCCAGTGAGCGTCGCCTGATGGTGTTCTGACCAATAACATTCGTGGTTTATGTCCGACATGCGTGCACGCGCATGTGACGCGCGCAGCTGCAGATCAATCTTCATGATGCCTCGTCATGTCCTATGTATTTGCATGTAATGAATAATTTATGATAAGGCTCAAACTCGGTCACTGATTGGATCCCTCTGTCGGAAAAGCGAGGGAGAATCATCGAAAAGTAAAGACAAAGTTCAGAATTGCCTGCCAACTTATCCAAGACCCTTGTGGCGATCCAAAATCGTGCACGTTTGACAAACACCGGCTGCGGATTCGGCTGCATTTTGTAAACTACGCATGCGTGAGGCCAGAACGCACGTACGAAGCCGGGATTTCGAGGACACAACGTTAGTGAATCTGGCGCGCGGGCGCTCCGAAAAAACAACACAAGGGTCTTCGGCCCAAGACTATGTTCCAGCCAGCAGTGCTCCAGTGGAGCGCATTTTTTACAAAGCTATCCCAATAGATGCTGGAGACCCTTATGTTCTTGAAATGCAATAAACATATCCTTTAAGGAACCTGCCATTGACGTGACTTGAAAATAAAATAAAAAATCCAACAATGAAGGTAGTGTACACGATTGGTAATCCTCTAATTTGTTTTTACTGAATTATTACGAAATACCTTACTAGCCTGTAAGTTAATAGTAGTCTCAATCATCGTGTGAAATGATAGCACCAGGTGTGCTGTCGTTGTCAAGAAAAGTGGAAATTTATATTGTTTTCAATCGTTGGAAAACTGCCCTGTAGGCTTTAGTCAAGGCGCGCGTGGCTACCCGGACGAGTGGCGCGCCCCGGACATGCTGGCATTCGGGGCGCGTCACGTGTCCAGGTAGCCACGCGCGTCTTGTTGACTAAAGGCTATCATCCGCCCGACGGTTGAAAACGAGCGCCGTTTTTCTCTCGTTTTTCTCGCCATCCAACAACGCAAAACTTTGAACAGGTCAGTGGAACGATATTTCCTATAAAATACTAACCCCCAAATCCGCCCATTTCTGAAAATTGCAACAATGACCAATCATACACACTGCCTTTAACCTTGATTGAGTGGATTATTAGTTTATTACGTGTTTAGTAACCGGCCTCGGCCTCGGCCTCGGCCTCGGACGTTGTGGCCTCGGCCTCGGCCTGCCTCGGACGTTGTGGCCTCGGCCTCGGTCTCGGCCTCGGAGGTTGTGGCCTCGGTCTTGGCCTCGGCCTCGGAGGTTGTGGCCTTGACTACAACACTGCCCAGGACTACAAGAGTCGTCTCATGATGATTCTAGTCTACCAATTCATCAACAAATCTGAACGCGTGGTGATAAAGCGTGTAGTCGAGGCGAGTACAAAAAAATACCCAACCGAATCCAACCATTGGAACCAACACGATATACTCGCTGCTAGTATGCTGTATTACCGTATTATCTAAATACGTTGTCCCATAATTAAGACATTATGTGTTATACAACGCCTGAATAAATCTCCGCCATCTGATTGGTGGATCGTCGATCACGTGCATTGAATTATTCGTCCCATCGCACGACGCGAACCCGCACCTTCAAAACAGTTCTATCACGTCATGGTTCTATCAAACGGTACGCGTTTGATAGAACTTCCCTAATTTCACGGTCACTATATTGGTGGCGCTACAACACGGCTGTCATTCACACAAAATATAATAGCGCACGATCTTCGCGAAACACCGTTTGTTCTCCACAAAGAAACAAATTATTATACGCAGTTAAACGATTAGATGACTTTGCAAGACATGCAGGAACAACAATTGAGCTTTAACTATTTCGGAACTGGAAAACTTTTTGTCGCGGTTTTATGCGGGACTGAGAAGGGAAAACGGTATGTTGTGCACAAAAATATCAATGCATGCAATCTGACGAGGATTTATTAAGGCGTTGTATAAAACAAATAATGAATGTTTCACATTCGTGCAATGGTAAGAATAATTTCATTCGGTGACAGATAGGATGTTCCATTCCACGAGGCGAAATTATATTTATCATTGCACTCCTAAACATTCATTATTTGTATATTATTTATATGTATCAATGTAAAAGCCCAAATAATAAGCTTTCTTTTAGTAAAAAAAAGCGAGCTGTAAAAACCCATGTTGATGGCGAGTTATCGACTTTGCAATTTATAAGACTCTGTTTTAGGTGTTTGTCATGACGTCACCGTAACAATGGGCTTGAATATTTCTTCCATCATTTAGTTTGTTTTCCTATCTCTATTTTTTCTCCAACTGTCAATGTTTAACCAACAGGCTTAACAATGTCCAAATTCAAACTAATATGTCTTAGCTTCTACATAGTCATGGCTACCCTGCAGAAGATTACAGTGTTTGTTTGGATCAGCCCAGCGAGTACACGCCTGACACTGACAGTCAGGCGATGTCCGAAATTACTTCCATCTTTCAAAGTCAGTAACTCACCAACAACTCTACACTGTAAAAACCAACGGTTTACACTTTTGTATCACTTCAACGCGTTAATATTAATACTTTACACGTAAAGGTATAGGAGGCGTTGCACGCGATTAACACTATACTAAAACACGTTTAAATTGGCGTTGGTTTTGATAATTATCAACGCTTGAAGTGTTAATTTAGGTAGATTTTAACACTTTAGAATGTTAATAATCATTAACACCAACGCCTATTTAAACGTGTTTTAGTATTAATCGCGTACAACGCCTCCTATATATTTCGTGTAAAGTATTAATATTAACGCGTTGAAGTGTTCAACAAGTGTAGCGAATTGAGCGGTTTATGTATTCAAAGAAAACTCGTGACTCACCAGGCTTTCACGTCAATAACTTCTGAAATAACAATTTTTCGTAACAACATGAGGGACTATTTGGATTGGCTTGTTTTCTTATTCACTCTGTATGCTGCGAAGATTTAGACGAAAGTAAAGCGAGTCTTCTATGTCTCCTGCAGCTACAGTCGACAGTGCTTTTTACCTCCGGGAATTTATAGGGCACAGCTTTGAAACCTGCTTCGCGAGAGTAATAATAATGGATTGATATTATTTGATCTGGAATCCTCTTCATTCACAAACGAAGCAATGCACCACGGAGTGCTTTAAACGTGTTTAAACAAGCAGAAGTTTAAGAAAATCGTCTTTCAAGATGGAGAGAAAGAGAGAAAGAGAAAGAGGGGGAGAGGTTTCGTAAAACTCCTTCACATAAAGACCGTGACTCAACAGTAAAGCACAGAGAAGACGGAATTGATGGGCAGGGTGGCCATGATGGAAAGAATGATGTAGAAATAATAGTCAGGAGACAAAACAGCTCCGGCAGAAGCCCGCCGCGGCTATCAACTTTCCCCAGCCCTCGTTCGTTTTAAACTGAACCCCTCGAGCTATTATAAAACATGCACTGACATATTTTTCAATCGAAGCACTCACTCATGCAGAGCTGGGAAACCTAATCTTTCATGATTTCCCCAGCGGCCCGGGCTGGCCTTTTCCAGGGACTACAGGCGCAGCCCAAAGATGATAGTTCCTTTTTTCCATTGTTGGTGATTCGGTGAGAAAGAGAAGTTCTTCGATTTCACTCCAATAAAGTTGGCAACAATCCTGCCAGGACGATTTTCACTGAATGGACCGGAAAGTTTTACGCGAGCGTGGCTCTGTGGCAACTTAAAGAACATTTCGAAAGGGGTCATGTAGGCCTGCGGCGGGATCGCGCCTTAGAGAGACGGCATCCTTGCATCAGAATGATTTGAAGAAGGGGTTCCACTTGTTTAGGCGGATCTTGTCATGTTGTTTTCTTTGAAGTATCTTCTCGGCGTCTTTCAGTTAAATTACGTGAACTAATCATTCGTCTGTTTTTTACGTCCGAACACCTGTTACTTTTAGATGCAATTCAGAGAGGGCGGTGGAACTAAGTTGATGGCGGGATAGCCACCCCCCCCCCCCCCCCTCAAAAAAATTAATAAATTTATACAAAATAAAACAATTAAAATAAATATTTAAAAAATTGAAATTAAAATTAAAAACAACAAAAAGGAACTAAAAAATTATAAAAATAATATAAAATAAGCAAAGGAGAGAAAAATACAAACATAGTAAATATCAAACTACATGTATAAAAATTAAGCGAAACCTCCAAATTTGTATTCAATGAAATTCATTTCTCGAAAAATAATGAAACTTCCATTCTCTTCTTTTATTACCAAATGTTTTGGATAGAAAGTTGTTAGCCCCTCGCCCATATTAGCACTATATCCAAATTATTGGTGTAGAGCTACAGCCGCAGTCGATAAGATCGAGTGATTTTTCATTTCACAGGTCTGTATTTTGTACATGTAGAACGCTCAGCAAAACTTACCAAAAAACTCAATTAGATGTACATGTTTCCGTGTTTAATCTTTCATTGATCCCTTGCCGTTCACGAGTTAACCACGCCCCTTAGACAACAACCCTATATAATTGTGCATGGTATTTTTGTGTCTCAGATTTTGCCTGTTCCGTGTCCAGTTATAACTAATGTGATTGGATAATATTTCTTAATCTGCGTTGACGCGATTCTACCACGATGAGTCAATGGACAGTTCTATTGCACAGTTGTTTCTTTAATAAATCCCTCGAACCACCGTAGGCGGCGGGCTTCACCCAGCCCTGCTATATGTCGACTCACCGTCTTTTTTTTATTCAAGGCCTTTGTCTGGGAATTAAACGTCTTAAATTTAATCTGGGCGAAAAAAACACCACATCCCCGGGGATTCGGCGCGAGCGACAGAAACCGAAATACGACTCCCGGGTTTGTATAAGCTCTGATAGAAACACCTTTTGGTGGTCTGGAGAACCACGGGAAGAATCGCGACAGTTCGCTGGCGTCAGTCCGAGAACAAAACTCCATAGAATCTCCCACACCAAGGGTAGTGTGTGGCATATGATGCTGGAAACAAAACAAGCAAACAGTCATTTTGTTAGCGAGGGAATCCTTTTGATGGCTCCTTTGCTTATGGAATCGCTTCAGTTTCGGTTTTTCGAAAAAGGAGTAGCGATGAATCTATTTGTCCTGGGTGAATTCGTGGAGCACCGGCATTAAAACACAAAAGTCGCCAATTTAAACGCGGCTGGGCACTTTAATCATAAAATAATGCACAAAGAGAATTTGTATGCAAAAAGCTTCACTTTAACAAGTGCTCTGAAGAAAGAAAGAGATACGTTTTCTTTCGCTAACGATTTTCCCCTTCCAAATTTAGACATGCGTCGCGTTTGGAGAAATGTATCGGGTATCTCTCACCCATGGGTTGTGATTCTGACAAAAAGAAAAACCCATAGACAGTTCAGATGTGTAAGAAGGCGCCCATTTTATTGGGCAAGGAGTGGAATCAATGCGAAGAAAGCTCTTCTGGATTGCGTTACACCTTGCCTCCAATCGGCCAACTTCTGAAGAGCTTGGAGGATTTTTAGATGTATTGATCTGGTAGGTGCTTCGTTCCACTTCTAATCCCGAAGTCCCGTGGAAAAGGAGGACAGGAATGACAACTGCTCAATCCGGAGTGCCAGAGACAAATTTCGTACGTTTTAAAGGTGCTTAGTGCCATCAAACTTACTTACAATGAAATACAAACTGTTACGCGTGGTTCCTCTCATTCTGTGATATTTCTCTGTCTGTAGTATCAAACACAGAGTTGCTCGTTTTCTGTTTATGAATTCGTCTTTATAGCTTCACTTAATCCAAATCTCGATTCAGTGATTGTTTCAAATGACATAGGAAGTGGTGATGTTGTTCTTGCTGTCAAATCAGCAACGAATGTTTTTCCCATCTTCAAATTAATTTCTGTTAACGTTACATATACGAGGTCTCGACATCCCTGCGTCAAACGGGTAATTGATTTTTCTGCTGTAGGCCTATACTGGCCGAAATGCAGTCTGATTTTCGAACCAAATCAAACTCAAAATCTCCGAGGCCCTTGTTTAGGCCCGGGATGTTTAACTGACCCAATTCACCATCTACGGAAACCAAATATGCACTGCATCGCGTTACCGATGAAGATGCCAGGTTATTGCGGCGAAGTGTCGGGTGGATTTAACAAAGCTCCGGACCTAACGATTGGAGATAATCAAACCCGGTCTACCTGATACAGAATTGCTCGATCTGTTGCACTAAAATCTCGGACTTCGGTAGTTTCCTTGAAGCAATATTTGAGGTATGGAGAAACATTTGCAGACGGTGAGGTTACAATTTGAATCAATTCGAGACGCACGCCCTTTCCTATAATTTAAACCTGAAAGTGACATGTCTGTGTAGGACTCTCTTTAATTGTTGTTCAGAAAGCTCACCACATTTGGCTTAAAAGGACCACCCATTTTCAGGATGTTCGTATTAGCTTCTGTTGTGCCGAAGAAAGCAAGACATTGCAGGAATAACGCAAATATCGAATTTGCCTGATTTGGGCTAATTAAGATCAATAGAGGGCGCTACAAGTAACAGACAAAGAGTGCCAACACATGGGCCATATTCATTACATTTAATGCAATTTGAAATATAGGGGAGGGAGGCTACGGGTTTGGGATACGGCTTGAGCACCATACGCAGGGCTTAGGCTGGCCCAAGGATTGACGATCCAAGATAACTTAATAATAGGACGACCATCTTTTCATATCCACGTTTGACGCCATGAGGTGTCATCATAAGTATTAAGTGACCTGAAGTTATTTTGACATTAGTCCACAATCATCTCTTGATTAATTTCTATATTGATAATTTGTACGTATAACTTATAGAATTGTCTTCGACTGCACTTGTTTGTCATCCCGGCATGCCTGACACAAGATACGCTTTTTATAGTTTTGGACACCTCTACTATTTTATCTTTGCTTTTGAATTTTGCTAAATGGTTACACTTGTCACCAGTGCAATTTAAAGGAAAGGTATTTTTTTAATGTCACATTATGCCGGCACCAATGGAACGAGGAGACTGTGTGAACGTATAGGACTTACATCATTGTCTTTGTTTCGTTGAACAGCTGGCCATTCGGATGAATACACTCGTATTTCAAGCACGATAATGACGAACAACAAAACCGAATTACGTCAATATACTTTTACGAATGTAATAAGACAGCATGTATGTCAGGCCAATCACGCGGCTCTGTTTGTCTTTAATAATAAGTAGTCCTAGTGGCTGCTTTTATCGGTCGCTTTGGAGAGTTTTAATCAGCCCAACGACGCCAAATGCGGGCTCTAGAATCAGTATTTTATTCGGCTTGTTGGTCATTTTGTTTTAAGATTAAAAATAGTCAGGTTGTTTTGATGAGGTCTGGCAAATAATTTGATCTAGTTTCGGCAGTTTTTGGAAAATCGATCCATTACACGCAGCATGTCCATTATTAAACATACTTATGCCGACAGTCGTTTACGTTTGACTTGGGATCAGACGATGCGCACTGCAGTGCCTACAAAGTGTGCATTCGGCAACTCGTACAATTAACCTACTTTTTTGTTCTTAGCGCCATTTTGCCCCTTAGCTAACACGTCATCGGTTCCGTAAAAACACCGGGCCACTGAAATGGGGAAGATGACATCCGCCGAAAGGAGGTGTCTACGAAATGACGGGTGGTATCCTTGAACAATTCACACTGTGTCCGTTACGGTGCGCTTGCGTCTTGCCCGCAGTCTGCTTTCTCCACTTTTACCGCTAGTCCGGCGAGAGAGCTGCGCATTTTCCAGGCAGTTTATGTTTCGCATGGTGGCATCCGGGCCGGGGGTTAGGACGAGCACCCCACGCCGTCTAGCATCATACACTTTGCGTCTTTCCTGCTGCTCTGAGAAGTTTCCTTCCGTTTTTTAACCCGTGTCTGACGACAGTATAGATGACACGTTTCTCTAATAACTCGAGTCGGCTTGTTCTAACGGTAGCCGCGGGGGGTCTCGGGTCCCCACAACTCTGACAGATGGGTCGTGGCGAGAGAAATCCTCCTTGGTTTAATATTTTTTCTCCTGATGCCACAACGATGTGACAAGGCCAGTTTTACATCCTTGGTTTCAAATGTAATTCTATTTAAAGCTGATGTGTGCGTGCTTCGTCGTGTATTACCCTGAAAAAATAATAAATGTTCAAATTTAACTGCTAAATTTATTAACATTAGGTAAGTTATGAACTTTCCAATGAGGCATTCCACACACACACAAATCTACCGGCGATAAGTTACGGATTTAATAATCTTAAATTAGTTGCTAATTCCTACAGAGTAGCCTACCGTTAATTTTCATCAGTCTCCGCACGTAGCACATAACAAAACAATTATATTTTGTGAATACAAAACCCAGTGTAGTAAGTGTGCATAATTTATGGTTCAAAATACACTTTCCTTTCATATATTCGTTATGGGGGGGGGGGGGGGGGGGGGACCATTAAATTGAAATTTTCGGTCAGGGCGTGAACACAGCAGATTTAAAGCGTCTGAGCAAATATTTCCACTCCTATAACATAAAAAATAACACAAAATAAATGTTGCCAGTGTTATGAAATTCCCCTCACGGAATGTATATACGCCCCTCATTCAGTATTATGTACAACCGTCACAAACGTGGGCGAGGCCACGCGTCACTTTCTTTGCATACGCGTGCGACCTCGGCTGACCCTATAACTCGTGAATGAATGGGTCGAAGTTGTTTACGCCAAGCCGTGCCAGAAAGTTCTGTGTATAAATCTCGTATACGCTAGGTCTATCTCGTATACGCTAAAAAACACTGTAATTGTATTTAGAGGCTGTGTATACCGTTATTTTTGGATGTGACGTAATTTGTGGGATAAGTCTGGATTTTAGTAATTTCTGGAATGTATGAAATGTCTTTATAACGGGCTAACCCCACAACAAAATCAGGACTTTAGACGGACGGAGAATTTCGTTGGGATTTTGGTTACCGAGTTCATCGAGCCGTTTTATTCGGACCTGTGACCTGTATATGACTTGTCTGCATAGGAGCGTCTGGAGAGAGTAAGCGCTGAATTTTATTTCCAGAAAAAGAGACATATATTTGTGAACTGTCGTCGGTTCATTATTTGGGGTCTTATATCCCCATTCGCGACGGGAGCCAGTTTGTGTCGCCCCCGCTGTTTTCGTCTCTCTTTGGCTGTTTTAAACGTGAATTCGCCCCGTGTTCCAGCTCGCCAAAGAACTGTATTCGCTCGCATTATTGGATTCGTCCTCGTCCGTTGCTGAGTGCCCAAGTCGTCCAAGTCCTCGCCCAAGTCCTCACCATTGCAGAGCTGCCCAAGTCGTCTGAGCCCTCACCGATGTAAGTCCTCGCCTGTAAGATCTTTTCTTAATTCTACACTTGTTAATTGTTTCTTTGTTCTTATATCAGTGTGATCTTGTTTGATTTCTTTGTTGCATCTGAGAAAATTCAGGCTTTTTCTAGTAATCTATATTTACGGATAGTCTCGAGATTTTCGGACCGTAACAATTTATAAATCCATAATTGGGAATACAAAAGCAAATAACCAATATTAAGATAAACCTGATATTAAATTGACACATTTTGGAGAGATTACGGTAATCGTGTAAAATCTGTTTCAAAGGAGTAGAAGAAAATTCTGCAGAATCAGAGATAAACTCTTAAAAAATAACCCTCTTAGATACGTCTGCATGCCATTGTGGACGTGGAAGGCTTCAATACGTTAATTAAAACCTGTGAAATTGAAGAGCGCGACCCCCCATGCACTGCATCGAATCACTTCAAAGTAACATGTTTCCGTTAAATTGTTTTCCAAATGCAGTCTGACCGACATCAATCAATGTCAACATTCCTTTACTGGCTTGCCGGTACATGATCAGACATCCACCAACGATCTTTGTGACCCAGATCCTGCACTTCGCCCCTTCCTCTATAATCCACAGCTCAAATAAGTCTGTCATTAAGCTGTTCTACAGTCAGTGTTTTCTGATTGATCTGTGAGAAAGGAAAGAAAAAAGAAAGAAAAAACTGGGTCATCGTGACAAAGCGTCTATGAGAGCAAAATCCATATCTAAGAGGCAAGACAACCTATATAATTGTGACGTTTTCATGTTTTGTAGCAGCGGACATCTTGCCTTGAGAGAAGAAAACGCTTTGAGTTTCTATTAGTCTGATTGATTTCAACCTGACATTTTTTGAGGGTCCGCAAACAGCAACACAACAGATTTGATGCTCTGTCGCCTGCAAAACCAAATCCGTCTTTCCAGCTATAATATAACTTGATACGTGCTTGAGGCTTTTTGTTAAAACCAATAGCGCAGAAGCAATGTGTTTTGATCTCCCCTGTAGTGTCATGGATACCGGTACAGATCCAATGGGATTATCAGATTCACACGTCAGCATGTCTGATTCAGTTCCAAGTGTTAAAAAGTGCAGTTTTCTACAGAAAGTTTTCAAGGCCTTGAAAAGTTCAACATGATAGTTCCAACTCCAGTTTATTTCATACGAACCGTGGCGTGCGGTTTAATACAAACGAGTAAAATGATGACGAGCCCTTTCACTCCAGGTTTTGACGATGGTGTTCCGTAAGTCGGTTTTACGGTCCGTTTGTGTTCGTTGGGTTTTTAGTCTGTAGCTTTAATGCACAGGCGTACAACATACAATACATCAGACAAAAAACGGACTGCGAACGCACTTATAGAAAGCCAGCTGCCGTTTTTGATACCGATAGCCGTTTATAACTCAGTGCTGTGATCCCTTCGTACGGTGATATGGTTTATAGCAAGTGATGCTTGTGTTTGGCGTATAATTAGGCCTATGAAAACCCGCAGGCATGTTGCGTTTTTGTTTCAGTTGAATTGTACAGGTAATTCTAAGGTTTGTCCCAACAGCGAAATGGCATACCCAAGTGGCATCCAGATAGCCAAACGGGCATTTGCTTTCATTAAGCAAAATACTTCTCAGTCTGTAGATGGTCAGTGACATCTGACCAATTCACAACCATTCCGGCCAAACGCATCCATACGATTGAAAGCACACATACACACTGTGAAATTGTTTTACGGTAATATTGCGCATGTCACGAGTCGACGTCGCCATGTTCACAATGGTCCACCAGAAACGATTGTATTTTTTATTAACAATTACACTCCCTTATTTAATAAACAAATCCTCAAAAATGGATGAGAAAAAAATTTATCTTGACAACATAATATCAATATGTGTGCCGGTTCCATTCTTATGTCCTTATTGCATATTATGTACGGTTAAGTAGACTAGCATAGCATAGACTACACGTAGAATATAGTTATAGTATGGCTGTCTTTGATTTTTTCCGTTTCTCTGAAAATGCGGTACTCGTAAAAAGTAGTGCAGACTTTCACTGTTAAAAACGGTTTGCCGTAAATGAAAGTGCGGTCCAACCGTAAAAATACGGTAGAAAGGTTGCAACTCGCTGCACGATTTTCGACCGCAAATTTTATGGGTATTTTTTTAAACAGTGAATGAGCACTGTTTCTTTATATATTATCTCTTGAAATTTACACGTAAGGAGATTAGAGTGTTCAATCGGCCATCTCGATCTTGTCATTCCCACGTGACGTGATGCCATCGTGGTTCTTCTTGCGTGCAGGAACCTTGAGAAGATTATAGCAGGAACTGCATGGCACTGACGTTATTTCCGGCTTTTTGAAATGCGCCTATAATTCAAACATTGCTTTCAGCAAATTTCAGAATTACCCTCCGAGATATTTCTCTCTCGTCACTGAGTAAAAAACATTTTCAAAGTGAACAAAGAAACTGGCAGGAGCGAGAATCGAACCTGCGACCTTTGGAATACCGTATATTATACCGGCGCTCTACCAACTGAGCTATCTTGCCCTGTGTTGGCGGTCTCCCAAATTGTCAGTGTCTTTGTTCGTGTGGGCGCTATAGTCAGAAGTCATAAACCCAGAATGCCGTATAGCTAGGGATCCCACCCAATTTTACGATACAACCTGGGAAGCGACATTGTGAGGATCACCAAAGAGGATACGACTTTAAAAAAAAACATCGTAGAGCATTTCTCTGCTTACGAAATAACTGTCGGCGGACGAGTCTTTGGATGTGGGTTTCAACCAAACCAAAAGGTCAGTGTGCTTGTGTCTTTGAGCAAGACACTTTGCAGCAATTGTTTATATTCACCCAAGAAAAAGAACCGCTACCCAGCCTGGGGATAGCGCTATCATCGTTTGTTGGCCGTGTATCAATATATTAAAAGGAATGCCAGGACTGCTGACTGGTGAAAACGACGATAATATTTTTGAAATTTACAAAGCAGTCTGAGAATATTCCACTTGAAAAAATATTACATTAGTGAATCAGGAATTATTTCACCAAAGCTTCCCACGCGATCAAGAGAGAACACGGATTTTGATCCCCGTTTTATAAATTTATAATTCTATCACAACGCCTGCATTTAAACATTATTTTCTTTTTGGACTTAGCTAACACTATGGCCTACACAGTAGCAAAACAAACAAATTCAAATACAGTAAGCAAATTGGGAGACGGAGAAGACCGGTGAACACACCTATAAAAATATCCAAAGGACATACACAAGTTGAAGGACAGATATCGGCCTATTCTGAGACACCGTACGAGTCAAACTCGGTGACCGATTAAAACCCCAAGAGCTGCTAGCTCGTGCGCCGGCAGGCTGAAGTTATCAGGGAAGGGGGGGGGGGGGGGGGGGGGAATTATTTCGACTTTAATAACTCCGGGCAATAATCTTGTAAGTGCATGGTCTGGGACTGAAGCCTGCCGTGACATGTTTAGTTATCAGTGCGATATTGCCAAGAGTATAATCCCCGCTATTCCAAATATCCCGTTCTCGAGCAGGTAATTCCCGACTTACGAATATGAGTTCAGTTAAAGTGCATTTTTATTTACTGGACAGTTAATATTTTTTTCTTAATACGAGGGGAAACGCAAAGTTACAAATTCTAATAACACACGATTAGTGATAGCAAATCTGTTTACTAATTACTGCAAGATACTATTCATTTAGGAATTATTACTGACAGCACACGATTTATCTTTGGAGGCATGTTTGGATAAGATCAATCTGAATCCACACAATTTCCGTTTAATAGATTTCCCAATACTAATGAAAAATGGAAGAAAACAAAGAAAAACAAACAAACTAAACTGTGCACTAAAGTGTGTGGTCTATGCTTCACACGAAGATCGCTATACATTATTACTGGAGCAACTATGAGCGTTCCGCTCCGAATTTAACATTGAAATTCATTAAATTTTGTTACTTGTCGTCCGTTGATTTTCTTTAAAGGAAAGTCTCGTTGGTAAGCTCATAACTTATCTAATGGAAACAAAAATAGCATGAATGTGACTGTTCCACGGGAAATCTACTGCTTATCGGCTTAATGCTTAAAGTACATGTACAAGATTAACAACCCTTTTTGGGAATTTCGTTTATTTTGATGTTTCCGCTATTTGTGTTTCTTTGTCTTTTTTTAATTAGTCCGTCTGTTTGTTCTCTGTTCGTTTGTCTGTTTGTTTGATCGATTTGTTTGTCCGCTTGGTGGTTAATTTAAATTAATTATATTACACGCGAAGTGTTCCTTCAGAACAAAGATGTCACCACACCAGCACTGATGTACGATGTAAAGTGCTGTCGGGTCCCCCCCCCCCCCCCCCCCCCTGTCGACGTCAGCTTTAATCCCTTAACGCTGGTCAATCCTGCCGGCACCAACGGGCTTTCTGCCGTAATTGCGAGTATACGTGACACAGAGCTTTGACCGGTACGAGGGGACACTCCCTCATTTTCCCGCCAAAGACGGATGATTGTCGTCGGTCTATCTCATCGGTATTTAATAAATGTACAAAAAGTAGACACTTAAAAGATATGACTTACCAACGGTAGAGTTGACAGGGCAGTGTTCGTACTTTGTATGCTTCAACATTATACATGAAATAACACACCTGTGAAAGTTTGAGCTCAATCCGTCAACCGAGTGACGGGAAAAAATAATAGTGAAAGACCTTTCTAACTTAACAGTGATTTTGTGCACGCTCATATGGGCTTCTTTCGATTGTTGAAATCGAGAAAAAAAACCGCTTTTTGGAGATGACAGTATTTCCAGGGGTATATTTTTCGGGAGGATTGATACTGGCATCATCTTTATAAACAGTAAGCTTTCAGATCGAAACTAATCATTCTTTTTCTCAACATTGTCAGAATAGCATCATCCTTTTTAGGCGAGGTCAAAATTTTTACCACAAGAGGATCCGTCAAAATGAGTTCATCTACAAGGGACCTCCGCTTGGCCGCATCAGTGTTTTGTAGTTGAGGTGAGTGTAAGTGGCCAGGCTCGAAGTATAACGGCCTAAACGTTACGTCTAATACTGTATCAGACGCGAACTTCACTTCACACGGCTTTAATAGCACGACTATCTATCGTCAAGTCGACTGATAATAACGACATTTCGCCCACACACCAACCAACAACCAGTCGGCTGGACACCATATCTTTAAAAGAAAAGATACCGGTAGTGGATTTTTCGAATAAAAATTAAAACGATACATCGTTTAGGTAAGATGCTGGTTTCGATGGTCACAGTGGTTATACACTAAAACTCACAAAAAGAGATAGCAATGTTGGGCATGTAGTGCAGACTGGGGTATTTAAACGTACACTGTCGGTGTAAATTTGAACCTTTCTTGGTGTTTATTTTGGGCAGGACTTGAGTCCTCCTTGGTGTTTAATTGTAGTTTTGATTTTAACATAACTATTGTACAAGAACCTAAGACATGCACGCTTTAAATTTGGTATAACCTTCTATGACACACTCTTCAGCATAGAGTGAATTAAGACGACGTTTGTTTTTACAACGCTTGTCTCCTTGGAGTCCTTCCGGGTACAAACGTGGGCCCTTGCCCCCTTATGGGCAATGAAGGTGGTTAATTTGAACAACAAACCGAGGCCTGCTACAAGCCTTGACGTCCGTATCCGAGCGGTCAACTGAAATGGGAATCTTTAGAGATAAACACGGAAGGGGATTCGTCCACCTGAACATCGATATTCCGTGTTTGGGTAGGCGTAAAATAGACTATTTTTGAGTCACTAGAGATTACTCACCATCGATCAGGGTGCTTTTCTTTGGTTTGTGAATGTTTCCATCCAAAATACTTAAAGATTTACAACATGTTTTCTCGAATGTCATTGCACACTTGAGGAGCCGGAGATTCACGTGAGTTAAATACCCGATTCGTATATCATCACACGCGCCTCAAATTGAAGATTCTGTTACCTGACACAAACATTGTATTTGGGTGACTGAGCAATGTCACTCTAATTTCAAGTATTCGTACCTCTTGTAAAGTTTGATTCTATATTTTTGTAGCTCCGTACATCGAGTGGCTTTCAGCCTTGATCGGGGGTTCGGGGCGAAAGACACATAAATCACGGTTTACATCTTTACGCATTGATGTGTCATTCTGGAGTCATACGCACTTCGAATATAATGCGTACGGCTATACCTTTTCGGATTGGTCTTGCGCACGGCAGCCACGATAACGACGACGATAACGAAAACGATGCGAAAAAAACGCTCTCTATTGGTGGGTAGAACGCGCGCGTATTGCACGCGCGCCAATTCCACCAATCAATTGCGTTCATTCTCACCGTTTTCGTTATCGTCGTCATTATCGTGGCCAGTGTGACCATAGCCCTTAAGGCCGTATCCGAATTACTTGGCTGCAGCTTGAAGTTACACACATGTCTATGGCAGCGGCTGCAGCCACATCACATAGACTTGTGTGTAATTTCAAGCCGTAGCCAAGCAATTCGGACACAGCCTAAGTCAACTTTAGATAATCAAAATGAGAAATTGCTCATAATTTAACTGGCTCAAGTACCAGAGGTATATTACGTTTGCGCTTGAAAAATAAAAGACAATTTAGGGTGTTTGGGCAAGTGTTTGACTACACTCTAAAAACTTTGTTGAGCAATTAAACACGATCTTGCTATCAGTTTGTAAACATATGTACGTGCACTGTATATATCTCCGAGGACAAGAGGAGAAAGGAAACACAAAGAAACCTTTCAGTCCTCGAACGTAGAGTCTTTTGTTGAAATCGGTCCTCGAACGTAAGGATACGTGCTTAATCTATAGGGGTTGGTTATTATTAAAGGAACAATAGTAAACACAAAGCATTGTCCTCGGACGTATTGGGGAAGTACGACTGTATGTTTAGAAGCTAAACATTACGGCCCGAATTCATAAACGTTGATGATCACCCGATTATTTTAGTCACGTACAACTATTGTACGGTGGCTAAAACAGAGAAGTACCGGTACGCGTGTGGATAAACTCCTGTGATGATCGCAATTCAGTAAGAAAATAATCGGCTGTTTATCCATCCGTGTACAAGTTCCTGCTTCGCCGATGTTTAGTGGTCTAGTCGTACATCATTCTCTTCACAGCGGATTACGTAATATGTTGAACAAAAGGGCATATCTATCTCCGGAAACCCGCAGATCGCTGTGCTCTGCTGATCAGCTCAGTTGACACTAGTGCGAGGACCGGCATGTCGAAAAAACGCGCTGATAATTTCACCCATGACCAAAAAATGGGTCTAATTCAGTGTGTAAAAGGTAGGAAAACAGTTATAGAAGATAACAAAAGTGAAACTGATGCCAATCGAAAAAAGCACGCCGCGTGGGAGTCAATCGAACGTGAGAAGGGCGTGGTTTCGTCTTGTGGGATGGTCAATGTCAGCTTCAATAAGGTCTAGAATGTAACGGTATGATTCCTTGGAAATACGGTATCTCTTTACAAATTTCGTGTCGCTATACTCTTCTAAAGGATTCGTCCTTTTTGAAAACCCGCAATTCGGCAACTTGCCTTTGCTTCATGTGTTATTTCAATGATACGCAACAGATCCATGGCCATACGTCCGTCCACACAAGCAAGCCAACAGAGAATCGGTAACTTGTACACGAGATAAACAAGCCCCTTGGGACGATTACAATTTCTTTTGTTACTTATTAGACAGGTGTCACTAACCATGTACGTTGGATAAACAGCAGATGATCTAATCACTCTTTATGAATTCGGGCCTAGATTTGTACGCTCGATCATCACCTGTTTATACACGGTTTAGCCTAGTTAATCGTGATCAAGGGAAAATCACTGTTGATGAATTCGGGCCTACGTGTCCAATTTCTAAACATCAATGTTCAATGGCTAAATACTATCTGTCAAGAAGCAAAACATGATTTGTACACAGAGAAAACGCTGTTTAAACTTGTTAAACAACCCCGGGTTGTTCATGTGCCCTGCTGGTTGTTTAAGCAGGGCACATGAACAACCCGGGGTTGTTTAAGGAGTTTAAACAGCGTTTTAACAGTGTATGTAAACGTGTTTACAAACTGACATCAAGAAAGTGTTTAGACAAGTGTTTAATTGCTAGCACTGTTTTTGCAGTGTAAAAGTGAGCAAGAAGAAACCCTGATGCGTTTAATTACCAAGCTAACACTTTCCCTTTTTATTGCAATTAAAAAGAGGAATTTCACATTAGCATCGTCTGTGCACTTCAGCATTAAAAGCGAGGCTCTCAGTGCTAAACATACACTGTTATTCTCCTGTGTGAAAAAAACGCTGTGTATAGAAAAGATTTTAAACAACCATGTGCAATTATTGAACAAGGTTGTGTGATCATATCCAAGTTGTGTTTATGCTAGGTTGTGTAAATGCATATAAATCGATATTGCCACCAAAACTGAATTTAAACAACTGTTGTGTAGACTTTGAAGCACGTGATAAGAAATAAACCAATCCCGAAGTACGACCAATCAGAAATGAGAAAATTTGTATTCACAAAAGTCAAGTTAAATTGCCGTGTTTAGTCCAAAAATACACTTTCTTGACCATAATATGTTTTATTCAAACAATTCCATAATATGATTTTGATTTTTTACAAACATAGGTGACGAATCTGATGACATCTCCTTTAATTTCATATTCAAATATTGAAATTCTTCATGGGAAGCCATGACTTTATTATGGGGGGGGGGGACGCTGAATATAAAGCTAAAGCACAATATGATTAACTTTTTAGTCTTTAGTAGATTATCGTAGCATTTGTATACACTCTACCATAGTAATGTATAATAAGTTACTTCCGTTTAGTCTGGTTCCCACTTCATTCATTTCTGTTAATTAATAGCAACCCACACTGTAAAAAAAATCCCGTAAATTTACTGTGCACTTCCGGTAATTTTTAAGGTTTTGTACCGTTTTTGCTTAAACAATTAACCAATTGCTGTGTAAACCATTTACACAACTAATTGGGTAAATAAATTTTACACATTATTGTGTAGAAATACTACACAACTGTTGTTTACAAATTACACAACTATAGGGTTGTGTAAACTGTTTACACAACAGTTGCTAGGTTCATATAGTAAACAGCGGTTGTGTAAAATTTTGCACAACTTGTGTAAGATTTTACACAACCGTAAAAACAGTGTACACAGTGCTATTCAACAAATTCATTCATGCATGAATGAATCACGCCATAAATGGCAGCACAGCATCAGCATAGTCAGCTGTTTACTTAGCACTGAGATCCTCGCTTTCAAATCTGGAAGTGCGCAGATCGGTGCTATTTCCGTCAATTCGGGATCCGTCTATTCAACATAACATTTATTTCCATATCTTCCAATGGAAACTGACTGTTTTTTTTCTCTTTTTGATTCCATACGCGAGATGTAAATATATACATCTCGCGTATGGAATCAAAAAGAGAAAAAACAGTCAGTTTCAATTGTAAAATTATTCATGGTATTGCATGCATGGTTTATTTCGGGCCGAATCGGGGATGTGGTTATTGTTTTTCAGCCACGATTGTTAATTTTCACTGACAACTATATAGCAACGGCATGCTGCTATATCTTTTAAAAACAAGTTTATAGCGTATACATCGCAGCAGATTGTGTTTTTCTCCAAATCTCATTTCAAAGCGCTTGGCTAACCAACAAAAAACAAAAACAAAAAAGAATGACAAATGAAAAGTGCTTAATATTCACTTTTCTTGGTAAATTGGCTGATGTACTGACCTTTAAAAGGCACAGATTAGGGAAAGATCAGTCATAGAAAGCCTGTGGGTGAAGAGCCTGACCAATGACATCACGGTCACATGTTACCGATAGCTGTTTACCCGGACAGGCGAAATTGTCATCCATACATATTCCACGCACTGTTTATCTTTCAACAACAAAAAAATATCATCGGAGTACGGTTGCGAAAACACGAATTCCGCGCACGCAAACCTCAAAAGCATGCACGTCACTTCCATATGAGCGGATTGCAAAAAGAATAAAATCACGATTTATTTAAGGGGAAAGATTCGGTCTGTCTCGCCGATGTATCGCACTCAGTTAAGGCTTCAGAGATTCAAGTCAAATATATGATTTATATCAGGTTTTGGTGTCTCGCCTGATACACAGACAAAGTACAGCGTCTGGGTATTTGCCGTGATATAGTATTCCCTTTTGTGTGATTGCTATACACATTGGGTCCATTACTATAATGAAAATCTGCAGCGCGGTTATTACTTGATGCAGCGCGCACTCATCCAGTGCTTCACGCCGTCCTTTTTCGCGACTCTGCCCGTCTATAAGGATGGCTGTGACTGACCACCACATAGAACCCTCCAAGCACCTTTATAAGTACCATGGAGAATATTAAATTACCACACTCTTTTCACCGGCCACACCTCGACAAATATGGTGTAAAACTATACCATGGATGTCAATGTTTGGCAAATACAAGCATTACAGAAACATTAAATTGACACTCCCGGTGTAGTTTAAACACTCCACTCTTCAACGCGTATGGTGTCAAATCTTCAGTATGCAACGAAATATCTCAGTGTCATCAATTTGTATGTACGTATGACCGGAAAATTGCTTCATTGAGTAATTGGCTGGCTGGCTAATTTTTAAAATGGTCCCCCGGTATATATAAATAAGCTGTTTCATGATTAAACGATTCAGAATTTGAATTTGATTCGGAATAATCGGTTTTGTAAGTCAAAACTTTTCATATTCCAGGCAAACGGGTTCAGCTGGCTTTCCATAAGTGCGTAAAGTGCGGGGGTACTTCTCAAATGTTCGGATATTGTTAAAACTTGAGGGCGCCGGGAGGTATTTAGTTGTGGATTGGTCGAACCAAAGGAATTGTCCAATTTTGTTTTAAGCAAAGCTCCTTTGTGGTATCAAGTTTGTATTTTCGAATGTGTGGCCTTGCCGATTTTTAAACGTAAAATGTTGGTCTGTTAACAAGCTTAGAAAAAAAAGAATCTCAATGTTGCCTCGGTTTTTGAGTTGTCGCCGTCTGTCTGACTCAATTTAATTCTGCATAAAATAAACTCTGTCTTGTGTTGGCCTCCAGAGAACATTTTAAAACAGAAAAATCAAATAATTCTGGTGGTTTGTCTGGAAATAAAAGTCAATGAATATTTACAAGTGCCATAATGAAATGAGTGCACCATTTGTTTGCTTTAAATTTGGCAGACATGATATTACATTTTAAAGGATGATTATAACAAGTGATCATTCACAGTTTCTTAATAGCTTACTTTACCTTTTGATACTTGCCGTCAGAGAGATTAATTGTACAATGATTCTTGTACGCAATTTGAGAAGAAAAACAACATGTTCTGACTAATTGTGATAAGCATCACACCACAGGGTAACATTTCTAATCAGTTCAAAATATCAGTTTCGTGGCGATTTGATTGCAATTGAAGCGTGGCTAATGAAAAAGAAATCAAATTCTCTCGATTACTTCCGACACATGCACCCAAATTCTATACGCACCCATTTCGCACGTCCAGTCCTTAAATGTACAGTGGTGTGCAAAATTATTCGAACACTCGGCATATTTTAGGTACTTTAGTTGTTTGTGATGAAATGGCAATCAATATACCAATGTACATTCAAATGAAACCCTCTGGAATGAACTTCAGAAGACTTAATTGGAACAGCATTAGTGTAGAAACTCTCAGGAAATAATTATGTGATTGCTGCCAAGGGTGGACACACCAAATATTAGAATAAAGTTTGATAACAAGATGGTAGGACTGGCAGATACTAACACATGTATGCTCACAACAATTACCTTTTTCTATTTAATACAGGTGAAAAATGTAAACCAGGCATTGTAAGGCATTAAATATCAATTTTCCAATCTTGGCTGAAAAATCGATTACCTACAATATCGCCCCCGATATGACCCCCAGATATGGAAAACATGCAAAGCCATGGTTAACTTTCAACAGGAAATAACTGATGAAAAATAAACAACGTTAAAATTAACCTGTTTTATCAAAATCGAGCTCCAATGACATGCAAATGTGGCCAGACAGATCAAAATAGGCCTATCGCGACAAACAAAATCGCATCAAGATGTCTCACTTTGAGCTTTACTACTTTTTATTCAGCGTATTGATTGTTGCATCCGATCATGTATGCATGGTGCAGTGTCCCAAATGGAAACCGGTTTAAACTATTTGGCCAAACCCTGTGTAAAGAAACTGTGATCAATTAAGACATAATTGAAGGTTTGCTTACGTGAATGGACAAAGAAAAACAAAACAAAAACACACACAAAACATCAAAATAATTGTATTTTATTTTCTACCTATCTTCCTCTAGTCCCAGAAACTGAAAAGAATGGGATTTGATACTGGTCTAAAAGTCTATGCTCATCAATGTGTATTCCATCTTTGATTATTTTTTTCTCCACCAGCGGTAGACGTTAGATAAATCTTGCTTTTACACATCCCTTGGTCGCGATGTCTGCAACACAGCTTCACATATTAAGGGATCCTTCATCTTCTATCAACCCCATTTAGTGTCAAATCGAATTACGGCCCTGGCCCCTCGTCCATTTAAAAGGTCAGAACTCATGCGGACGTGTGAATATCAATTTTGGCGGGAAAGATCAAAGATTATGCGTTTGGAGTTGTGCCCCTACAACGTGCGGCGTGTTTATCCATCCGTAACTGTTGACGCATGTATGCGTACTAGGTATCGACCTTAAACGGATTGGGTAAATTTCGGTTGATCGGCGATTGCACTTTCAACAGGCATCGGAATATACAAATGGTCGGTAGGTAGTTTTATGTAATTTTTTTTCATTGGGAAGGTCGATAACATGTGATCTCAAGCAAAGACAACGTTGATTGACAAAGACCAATTCATTTACGCAACAGTCGGCCTTGTCAAGACAGTCGACACGTGATAACATCATTGCTTAACATGGGTATTGTTTGTTGTTGTCACTCAAATGCGCAGATGCCAGCAAACACTCAGCAACAGGCATATAGCTAGTCCTCATGGGAACAACATTCTTGCTTTCCACAAGGCTGAAATCAAAACACTTCTTGGTCATTCACAAACATTTGAAACCGTTCCCGCGGCTGCAAATCGAGCTTATCGTCCAGTGTTCGGAGTTGTACTGTCTATAACTGGAAACGTATCCAATTATCTTCACAGAAGATGTAATTAAAGTCAAGTTATGGAGCCTGTCAGGCGCCATGTCATTTTAATGAATTTTTGATTGATAATTAACAGGCTCGCCGGCCGGAGTTTGTTTAGTGTATAATACAATGTCGCCATTAGAGACTGTTTATAAAAAAGGACGTATTCACGAACACGTTCACACATCCTCGTTAATATAGTCCGACAAAATCACCAGCATAGAAAATTACTTGAGCAAATGCACCCGAAAAGGAACGAACTGGCATTTTAGAAATACGTCTTGAGGCTGTGTGCATGATTGTCTTGAGATATAGACACGGGAGCATAATACTGTAGTTTCCTTTAGTGACTATAAATACCGATCCCTGTTGTGGAGATACTTTTCAATTTGAAAGTGGTGCGCGAGACATTTGATTCCATTCATGCTGAACCGCAATGAAGGGAAACATGCAATTATTATCCAGTTTAACTTTTCGCATACAGACGTGATATAAATTATTGTTTTCATTAGGAGTGGAAAGGCTGTGTTTTTCAATTCTTATAATTTTTTTGTCATTAGTTTGTGCAATGTGGCGCTATTCTTATTTGGTATAAAATACAAGGAACTTCTTATCAAATGAGCATTAGAATAGTAAAATAAATTCCTCAAAATATCCCGCCAACGTTTTGGAGAGAAATACTGGCTATATACGAAGGATTCCAAACATTCAAACAGTTTAACACGAAAATCACGTCAAATATGGACCACGTGGGAAAAGTTTGCTTCTATGTGTATTTGTACACAAACCTATGTGCCTTTGATGACATCATGCATTGGCTCATGAATATTAATATTCATTAGCATAACAATCAAAATATTGAAATTGGTACAAAGGCGGTGGACATTCATAATAACATAGAAAGCAAGCAGTCATACATGTATTAAGTCATAAGAACCATGTAGTAGTTCTTTTTAAGCCATGTGTTACACCCCCAACAGCCACGGGAGCAGCCGTTACAGGGCGTTCATTAAAAAGGACTCTGTAAAATGAAGACAAATGGACACTAGGTTAAGCTTGGTGTGGTGGTCAATGTTCAGTCTTCAATGTCTGGAGTCAGAAACACATAAAACAACATGCTAATAAATACTTTTACAAAAAGAAAGAATGCTTATTAATAATTACGAACAAGTAAAACTTATTTTCACCTGGTAAGCGTGAAAAGATAAACAATTTAACGTATGAGCATAGGGTCTATATCTCAGAACTAAGAAAATGTAATCATTCCTACTCGTACGCTTGAGTCTGAATAAAATACCACAATCGATTCTGGTATCGATAAAAATATCGATTCTGCCGCACCTCTGAATAAACATAATCGATTCCATCACATAAATCGATACTCAGCATGTCTAAACCTCATAGTTTATCCCTACTCCAAGGCCTAGGGTGACTCATACTAATTGGTCATGCATGAATGCTTCTCTATGCTGTGCTGTGCTAAAGGCAAGCCACATGGCTCTCAGAGAACTATTGCACCTGTATAGCACATGCATGTAATCTAGCAGAACAAAATGTTCCAAAGTACATGTATACTTAAGCTAACCAAAACTTAAAGAGGCATCTGTACCAAAACCCTAATCATAATTATACTTTGGAGAAACTTAAAATACGTACAAATGTACATGTATAGGCAATTGTTTCTCCAACAAAAGCAGATCTTTGGAAGGTAAAATACACTGCAATGTGGCCTCAGATTATCAGTGATCTAAATGTGAGAAACTTAGCAATCTCCCAAAACAGTTTCCTTACAACCTGGTACATGTATAAATAATCATGTAAATTTGGCAAAGGCAATCAGTCAATCAAGCCAAAATACAAGACCAGAAATGTCCTGATCCCAGAGGTAAAACTTCAAGCCAACAGAGAATAAATGAAATCTAAGAACTTGACTATGAACAACAATCTAAATTCTGGATACACACCTCTGAAAGTGAATCCACTTTGTGTAAAGGTGACCATATTTGCTTTATCCTTTGGCATGTTCTGACCACATGTTTTTCTGACAAAGCAGCATGCTGCTTTGTCCTTTGGCATGTGCTGCTCACATGCTTTTCTGACAAGCAACATGAAATATACAAACAACAAAATCAATGAAATAAGTCAGTAATAATCAGTAACAGCAAATGCAAATGGGGGCCTTTCTCATCTGTAAATTCATATAAAATAAGCAAAAGAAATGGACACAACATACCTGTAAAATGAAGACAAATGGACACTAGGTTAAGCTTGGTGTGGTGGTCAATGTTCAGTCTTCAATGTCTGGAGTCAGAATGACCCCAGAACAAAGGCCACCACACAGCCCTCCAGTGCCCACAGGAAGTGACATCACAGGCTTCCCCATGTGATCAGCAGCTTTATACATATACAGTGAATGCAAATGAGGTGGGGGTTTCCACTACAAAAAGAGGGAGTTGTCTAATCAAAAAAAAAGGGGGGGTGTCCCAATCCCAACACTCTCCCCAGACAAATTGAATGTTGTCCTCAACATTTGAATCAAAAAAAATAAAAAGTATACAACTAACAGTCATTTACAGTTCGTGTAAGGGTGATGGCTACTTTCACGATGAGAGGTGGTGGTAACCTCGTTGCCATGGTGACATCGGAGCATAAGCCATCTGCCAGGGCATCATCACTGGTGCAGTCCATTGCATCGGCATTGGTGGCCACATCGGTGGAGGTGCTGGTAGCATGGGCTGCTGATATTCCACTGAGGGGTTTAGGCTAGGGGGACTGCTTCCTGTGCTGACTGTGTTGATGCCTTGCTCAGCTTGTGACTCACCCAGTTGCTGATAGCTTAGTCTCTGTGGTGGCTGCCGGTGTCTTGACGGGTAGAGTCGTCTCGTCACGGGAACTTCTTGTCTGGAGGCCTGTCCTCTCATCGCAGTCGCTGGTTCTCCCTGCTGGGCGTCTACTGGACCAGTGACTTCCGGTGGCTCCAGTGTAGAAACAGCAGATGGGTCAGGGGCGTCAGCTGATGCTGGGAGAATGGGGCCTGTAGCGTCCATAGCTGGAGCTGGGCTGTTGGCTCGTGCAGTGTTGCCAGCAGCGTTCATACTAGTAGGGTCCTCTCTCTGCTGGTGAGCTCCTGGGTTGAATTCCTCAGCTGCATGGTTCAGCCTGTGCTGATACTCTGTTGTGGGCTGCCGTCCCTCACCTCGTTTCTTCCTCGGGGCAGGAACTGGGTGTGGAGGACACATGCGGAACTGCACTGAGTACTCATCGTCAGAACTCTGTGCCTGGTCCTCATCTGGCCTCTGCTGTGGGGTTGGCTGTCTCAACTTCCGTGGTCGGGGTTGGGGTCTTGGCTTCTGTGGCTCCGCTGGTATTTCTGTACACAGGTGGTTGCAGGGCAGTAGGAGGTTTCGGTGAAGGGTTCTGTTTTTACCTCTTCCATTCTCCGGGGAGACCTCATACACGGGGGAGTCATCACTTAGGCGCCTCACCACAGAGTACACTTCATTCTCCCAGTAGGATCGCAGCTTGCCAGGTCCACCCTTCTCCCTAAGGTTTCTCACCAGAACCCTATCATCAGGATGAAGGACGCTACTGTAGGCCTTGCGGTCATGTTGGGTTTTGCCACGTCTGGAGCACTTCTCTGCATTCTGCCGCGCTATGGTATAAGCTTCCTCCATTTGCCTCTTCCAGCGTTGACTGTATTCCTGGTGGTCCCTCGGCACATCTGTAGACGGATGCAGCCCAAAAGCTAAGTCAATGGGAAGACGGGGACGTCGGCCGTACAGAAGAAAGAAAGGCGAATAGCCTGTTGCATCGGAACGAGTGCAGTTATATGCGTGCACCATCTTATTGACTGACTCTTTCCAGCGGGACTTTTCCTTCTCCGGTAGGGTTCGCAACATTCCCAGGAGGGTGCGGTTAAAACGCTCGACTTGTCCATTTCCCTGTGGATGATAGGGGGTGGTTAGTGACGGAGTTATACTGCTCAACTTCTGAAGTCGCTCGAACAGTTGGTTTTCAAACTCCCTACCCTGGTCGTGGTGGAGCTTGTGGGGAAACCCAAACCGTAGGACAAAATCGTTAAAGATTTTGTCAGCCGCCGTCTTGCCTGACTTGTTAGTGGTTGGATAAGCTTGAGCAAACCTGGTAAAGTGATCCATAACCACCAGGATATACTCGTACCCTCCTACACTTTTCTCTAGATGGACAAAATCGATGGAGACCATCTCGAATGGAGCAGTAGTTGTGATGCTCTGGAGGGGTTCTCGGGTGTGACGGTTTGGCTTGCGCTGCTTCAGACATCGGCAAACGTTGGTCACGAAGTGGTCAATGTCGCGTTGCATGTGGGGCCAGTAAAACCGATCACGAGCAAGGTGGACGACCCGATCAGCTCCCAGATGACCCATTTCTTCATGTAGCTCCTTGTACATCATTCGGTGGTACTTGTAGGGTAGCAAAATTTGGGATTTTTCACCTGATTTGCGGCGTAACACCCCATCACCATCAATGCTCAGCTTATTCCAATCACGAAGGAGAACAGCAGATTTTGGGTGTCTGGCATGCTTTTGTCTGTCTGGTCGTCGACCCTGTCTCACTTGTTCCAGGACAGGACCAATAACTGCATCTGCCTCTTGAGCTTCCCTCAGCTCTTGCCTGCTGATCATCAGGGTTGGTTTCCCGTCATCATCAGGACTGGATGGGTTTGTTGTGATGGCCATAATCCAGGGGCAGGAGGAAGAGCTCGATGCTGCAATTGCCTGGGTCGTTGCCATGATGTGATCTGGGCTCACCTCATTTGTGCACTGCGCCAAATATTCGTCAATGTTGAGAGGGGTACGTGAGAGGACATCAGCATCTGCATTGTTCCGTCCTGGACGATACTTTATCGTGAAGTTGAAATCGGCCAGTTCCGCCACCCATCTATGTCCGGTTGCGTTGAGCTTCGCTGATGTTAGAACGTATGTGAGCGGATTGTTATCCGTGTACACAATGAAGCTAGGGGCGTAGTATAGGTAATCCCGGAATTTCTCTGTGACGGCCCACTTCAGAGCGAGAAATTCAAGTTTACCCGAATGGAGATGGTAGTTTTTCTCAGCTGCAGTGAGCGTGCGCGAGCCATAGCCAATCACTCTTTTCTTGCCATCTTGTTCTTGGTAGAGCACGGCACCCAGTCCATCATTGGACGCATCTGTGTGTAGAATGAATGGCTTTTCGTGATCCGGGAAACCCATGACGGGAGGGGACGTCAGACATCTCAGCAGCTGTTCTAGGATGGACTGGTGTGAATCTGTCCAAGTGATCGGTTGCCGGGATGAGACTTGACCTGCGCCGCTCTTCCTGCATGTTTTTCCATGTTTGACATGTCGTTTCTCTTCAGTTGCCTGACCCTCAGAGTTGGGCTTTTGAAGAAGCTCATACAGGGGCTTTGCAATACTGGAAAAGTTCCGGATATACTGGCGATAGTAGCCGAGCAGACCCAGCATCTTCCTCAGCTCGCCGACGGTTCCAGGCCCTTTATCCCGAAGAGACTCTACTGCTGCTACATCCGCTGGGTCCATCTTGTAGCCTTCGTGTGAGACGATTCGACCCAGGTACCTTACCTCCTTTTGGAAGAGGGTGCACTTACTGGATTTCAGCTTGACTCCTTTCTCCTGCAAGCGTTTCAGAACCCGACGAAGAGACTCAAGGTGGTTCTCGAACGTATCACTGTAGACCAAGATGTCATCGAGGTATACGACAGCGATTTCCGCAATTAACCCCTCTAGGCACGACTCCATGCACCTCTGGAAAACTGCTGGCGCATTGGTAAGGCCGAATGGGATACGTAGCCATTCATATAAGCCCCATGGGGTGACAAATGCTGTCGCTGCCCGGCTATCCTCTGTCATGAAGCCTTGATGATAGGCTTTGCCCTGGTCTAGTGTCGAGAACCACGCGTTACCGCCTAGGCTGTCCAGTACATCTTGAATACGTGGTATGGGTTGCCGGTCTGGTATGGTCTTGCGGTTGAGTTCCCGGTAATCTATGCACAGGCGAAGGGACCCATCCTTTTTCCTTACACATACCACTGGTGAGGAGTAGGGGGATTCAGATTTCTTTATCCACCCTTTCTTCAGCAGGTCTTGCAGATACGATTTGACTTCTCGGTAGAGGGGAGGAGGGATTGACAAGTAACTTTTCTGTACGGGGTGACTATCCTGTAGATGTAGGTGCATTTGAAGATCTTGGATGCAGCCAAGATCATCGTCATTACGAGCAAATGCTCTTGCTTCCTCCTTAAGCATCTTCATTGCCAGTTGGCGCTGCTTTTCTGACAGGTGACTGAGGTCAACAGGTGGTACCCAATCATCTCCACCCTCTGCTTGTGTGATGCCATTTACTTGTGTGGCTCGTGGGGGTTGGGCCTCAACACACTGGTGGGGGATGGAGTGGATGTCAACAGCTGCTTGGATAGTACCGAGAAGAGTACGCTTCTGCAGTACAACATCATGGTTTGCCGTATTGGCTATCAAGATCGGCACTTTGTGCGATGGTTTCTTATTCAGCTTGAAAACAGCTGACTGAGGCTGGAGTTCATCTGGCCATCGGAGGGTCACGTCTGGCTCAAACACGACAGTTGTATCTTTCGTGTAGCAACTGGTGTAGGCGTGACACCACACTTCCGTGATGCTCCTTTTTGGTATGGTGACATTACTCCGGCCCACAGTTACATTGCATGCTTCCCTCTGTAACTCCTCTTGAATAAGGTTGACCAACATCTTCACTTCTCCCTTTGCCATGGACGGGAATGCTGTTTTAACTGCTTGTATTGGCCCTTGGCTCGAGTTATCTGCCTTAATCAACTCTTCAATTACATTGTAGCCAATTATTGGTGTTCCGGTTGTAGCAGTGGTGACTAACACTGGAACTGCAATCTGTTGGCCTTGTTCCAACCTGAAGGAGACTTCGAGCCACCCGTCATAGGGGATTGGCGACCCATTTGCTGCTGTTAGGCTGAGATCATCTGCACCCAGAAGCTCTGAGATGGGGCGCATCTCTGTGTCAGGGAGATTTTTCATCTTCCAGCTAGCAGGAATGATGGAGACTTGGGCGCCAGTATCCCAGAGTGCTCTTGTCCTGACTCCATGCACCCAGCAGTTTACGAGGCAACGCTCCCCAACAAGGCGGGCTACTTTTGTGTGTCTCGAAGGTGATATCTGGCAAACACGGGACTTGTTGGATACAGATCCTGCGGTTACTGCCCGTCCCGTTGCAGTAACCACTCGCCGTTTCCCGCCTGGTGGTTCCTCCCTTGACGACACCCACGAGCAAAGTGCTCACTTGAGCCGCATCGGTAGCAATGGTCACAGCTATTGCCATTACCATCTCGTTGGCAGTTGGGACAACCTCTGCGAAGTATCTGGGTATTCTGGGGTCGCCGCCGTTCTGATGGTTGGTTCCTTTCTTGCGGGGGATTGGGGGGTTTGACCCGAAGGGCGTCCTGCAAGCTCGTCAGTTGTTGTTTTAGTGTGGCAATCTCTGCAATCCCCGCTTTCAACTCAGCCAAGTCGGTCATGAGAGTACCCGGTTTCGGCGTTCTTTTATTTGCGTTCAACGGTTCTGCTGCCTCTTCACTGGTGCGTTGTTCCACTGCCCTTACAGCAGCGGTCCTGGGTTGCCCTAACTTCTCCCTCCGTTCGGCCTCGTGACTTGCAGCCGCATTCAGTTTCTCAAGGAGAATCTCATCCGTCGTCAAGGGGTCATTGAGCAGAGGTCGGATGTCATGCTTCACCGAGTCACTCCTCAGTCCCGTCAGAACTGCATGCAAAAACATGCTTTGTACCAAGGCTCCATCATATTTCACCCCGGAACCGGATTCTTGGCTGGCAAAGACGACTTTCTGACGTAGATCGAGGGCCCGCAACAGGAAACTCTGCGGTGACTCCCTGCTGTCTTGGGCCAGGCGGGACAACTGATGATACAACTCTGTTGCATCCTTTTCTTGGTAATGGGACCGCAGCAGTCGACGAAGCTTCGGTAGGGTCAGGTCACTGCGCCCCTCGAGGTAACTTCTTAAAGCTGACCCAGGAACAACTGCTCGAATCACTGCCTCGACTATCTCACGCTCGTCGTGACCTTTGGCTCGACCACCCTCGATTTGGTGGGCAAGGCTGGAGAAGCTAAGTCGATCCTGTTGACCCGGCTCGCCGATTTGGCCGGATATCTTGAAATCACGGCGGGCAATTAACCCGGTAGCATTGGCAGGGTGGGGAGATCCAACCATCGTGCTGCTCGAAGGATCATCTTTTGCCGCAGCTTTCGGTGATTCACCTTTTCCACCAACTGTCTTCTTGACGAAATCGCTCAAATCGCGATAAACGGACATACCCTCATCTTCCATGTCCTCCAGTTCTTCTCTCAGGAGATGCCGGTGGACTTTTCTCACCAGGGCCTTTGCAGGGTCCTCCCTTTGTGTCAGCTCTTCAAATCCCGAAAGACCGATATGCTGGCACACCTTGAGCAAGGACTCCTGTGACAGTCTGCCAATCTGCTGCATCACTCGCTGGCACAGCTCTTGTGGAGACCCCTCCATCTTGGACCGTTGGGCTGTACTGTAGGGCCGAACTTGCATGAGCTGGTCCCCCCTAGCCACTACTGTCGTCCCCTGTGTATGGTGGTCTACCCTTCTCAGCTGATGCCGGCTCGGTGGCTGGTAGCAGTTAATGGCGTTCCGTCATTCGGGCTCTAAACATCGCTGGACAGGTGCCTGTCATTGGCTCCACAGATTCATGTAGAGGCAAAACACCCGTCCCTTCGTGGTCGCCAAATGTTACACCCCCAACAGCCACGGGAGCAGCCGTTACAGGGCGTTCATTAAAAAGGACTCTGTAAAATGAAGACAAATGGACACTAGGTTAAGCTTGGTGTGGTGGTCAATGTTCAGTCTTCAATGTCTGGAGTCAGAAACACATAAAACAACATGCTAATAAATACTTTTACAAAAAGAAAGAATGCTTATTAATAATTACGAACAAGTAAAACTTATTTTCACCTGGTAAGCGTGAAAAGATAAACAATTTAACGTATGAGCATAGGGTCTATATCTCAGAACTAAGAAAATGTAATCATTCCTACTCGTACGCTTGAGTCTGAATAAAATACCACAATCGATTCTGGTATCGATAAAAATATCGATTCTGCCGCACCTCTGAATAAACATAATCGATTCCATCACATAAATCGATACTCAGCATGTCTAAACCTCATAGTTTATCCCTACTCCAAGGCCTAGGGTGACTCATACTAATTGGTCATGCATGAATGCTTCTCTATGCTGTGCTGTGCTAAAGGCAAGCCACATGGCTCTCAGAGAACTATTGCACCTGTATAGCACATGCATGTAATCTAGCAGAACAAAATGTCCCAAAGTACATGTATACTTAAGCTAACCAAAACTTAAAGAGGCATCTGTACCAAAACCCTAATCATAATTATACTTTGGAGAAACTTAAAATACGTACAAATGTACATGTATAGGCAATTGTTTCTCCAACAAAAGCAGATCTTTGGAAGGTAAAATACACTGCAATGTGGCCTCAGATTATCAGTGATCTAAATGTGAGAAACTTAGCAATCTCCCAAAACAGTTTCCTTACAACCTGGTACATGTATAAATAATCATGTAAATTTGGCAAAGGCAATCAGTCAATCAAGCCAAAATACAAGACCAGAAATGTCCTGATCCCAGAGGTAAAACTTCAAGCCAACAGAGAATAAATGAAATCTAAGAACTTGACTATGAACAACAATCTAAATTCTGGATACACACCTCTGAAAGTGAATCCACTTTGTGTAAAGGTGACCATATTTGCTTTATCCTTTGGCATGTTCTGACCACATGTTTTTCTGACAAAGCAGCATGCTGCTTTGTCCTTTGGCATGTGCTGCTCACATGCTTTTCTGACAAGCAACATGAAATATACAAACAACAAAATCAATGAAATAAGTCAGTAATAATCAGTAACAGCAAATGCAAATGGGGGCCTTTCTCATCTGTAAATTCATATAAAATAAGCAAAAGAAATGGACACAACATACCTGTAAAATGAAGACAAATGGACACTAGGTTAAGCTTGGTGTGGTGGTCAATGTTCAGTCTTCAATGTCTGGAGTCAGAATGACCCCAGAACAAAGGCCACCACACAGCCCTCCAGTGCCCACAGGAAGTGACATCACAGGCTTCCCCATGTGATCAGCAGCTTTATACATATACAGTGAATGCAAATGAGGTGGGGGTTTCCACTACAAAAAGAGGGAGTTGTCTAATCAAAAAAAAAGGGGGGGGTGTCCCAATCCCAACACATGGAATATAAATGCTAGAAATATGGGTAACCTCACATGTTCCACATTGCTACAGCCATGATCATCATAAAATTGCTACCAACATGTTTCAGCAAGGCTTCTTATAGAAATATAGGCCGAGTTGTACCTGGCGCCATTGGGAATAACTAAAGAGTTTAAGACGAAGATGTGATTATTGAATACACCAATGGAATGCAGTTGCAACGCGTAAATATAAAAACTGAAGAACAAAAATAACAACTATGTAGCCTAGCAATTGTCTTCAGAGTGCAACCACTGTTGTCTGCACAAACCGACCAGAAGCCGTAGACAACTTGTCGACTGTTTTGTTTTCTTAATTAATTGCGCAGGCATTTTTCCTGGCAGATCGTGACAGACTTTGCTCCCGATCCATACTTCTAATAAATGCGAAGATGCTGGGAGATAGCGAGACGGGGGCAGCGGTGGCTACGGTGAATGTCAACCGAAACACACGGCATAGTCAGGTTGCTGGAACGGCACCAACTGCGGACTAATGGTGAACTCTGCCTTCTGCGTTTCTGCAAACTGATATCAACTTGAGTAGAGCAACGAGGTTCTCTTTTCAGCTCTCGGTGATTTGCACACTCCATGGATGCCCAATATTGTAATGGGCAAGTGAGAGGTTCAGAAACTGTAGAAAATTGAATCTATTTTTATCACGTATCATGTTTTTTTTTATCATACGTTTTCAGATAACATCGTTATCTCTTTGACACACATCCATGTTCTTGGCAAAAATTTGTTATGATATGGGCGATAAGTGACTCAAGGTCCAATTTTATTTGAACTTGTACACATAGAAATTGTGCGTGTGTGATTGAACAACAGACGGACTAATTCCGAGTATATCTGATTCCAGAATTACATATCTAAAGCCTGCATGGTAGGCACACAGATACATTAAACACGTTCATATTTAACTGTTGATTTTCATGTTTGCCTTTTTAAAGATATAAGATCAAAATGTGGCTGCCGTAAAAATGAAAAGTCTTGGCTAAAAATCGATATCAGGCAATGTAGCCTCAAATTTTGCCCCAAATAAGACATGCATGCAAAACCACGAGTAACCTAACAATAGAAAAGTATTTATAAAAAACGACAGTTAAATATCATAAACGTGTTATTACCGGTATATCTCCTTTTTTATTAAAAATTTCGCAAAATAGTGATTACAAGACAAAATGTTGATAAATTACATGAGCTCCTCGGAGTTGTGAGAGACAAATGTGTTTGATGGAGAATGTTTTTTTTAAAGGTGGTGGAATCGAGAACTTTTTGGTGTTGGCTGCCTTAAAGATATAGGGCCTACTGTCTGTGCTTTTAAAAAATAAATCATGTTTTTCTTTTCTAAATATTTACCTCAAACAATATGATAGAGGAAACTATTTAGATTTTTTGTTTATAATTAGTATGTAACCCTCATGATGATCGAGGCTGTAACCCTCCAAAATAAGCTTTTATTTTCGGTGGCTTTCGCGCATCAAATGCGCGACAAAGGTACGCCCGGATTATTGTCTGGTCGCAAATAATTCTATATTATTCGATAAGTAAACAAGGTTGGATCTTTTCGTTCGATACCTCATTTAATAGTAAATAACTTTTGCAATATGCTAGAAAACTAGCAAATTATTTTTCCCGGTCAAACTCGAAAAGAGCACGTACAGAATAAAACGAGGACAACTTTTATTAAAAAACAATTTAAAAACAAACAAAAAAACACACGAAAACAAAAGGAACAAACTTTTTTTACGGTGAGTATGCATGGAGTATACGAAGGCCCAATAGTAAACCGTAAATCGTAGTGATGGATTTGTAACCCGTAAATTAGATTCGCAATTTGATTTAATAAACCATTTTGCTTCCGTGCTGAAGATCTAGGCTTACTGATCGAAACTGGTCCAATGCAATTACGTCTATTGACGACACTCTGCAGCACTTGTACACCAGGGCTCATCCGACGGGCTGATGAGTACATAACCAGATTCAATGGCGTCATTATAGATTAGTGTAATTATGAGCAGAAGTGTTATACGAAGGACAATCGTACACCGCAAACTCTGGTCTTATTTTCGGGCATGCAAATTTTCCTCGGATCAGCTGATTTCCTCATTTTTCACTTCACACTGATGCCATTGAACATTGAAAAACACTTTACAGAGTTTTTTTTGTTAATTCCAAGTTTTATGCCTGTAGGCCTATTTTAAAGCTGTTTTAAAACTGAATAGCTAATTTGTTAACTACGGCATTCAACCCGTAATTTATGAGTTTTTCGATTGAGAAATTTCACACCAAAATAGGTAACAGGTTTAATCATTTCAATTTCTGAATTAGGAGAGGGGCGCTCTTAATTCGCGCGTAGAACTTAATGAAACAACGTGTTTTTTGAAGACCAAAATAGATTGTAGTTCATATTTTTTGGTTCAAAAATACAGTTTCCTTTCATTATTCATTAGTAGAGGGAAACCCATTAAGTTAACATTTTCAGTCGGAGCACGGACATAAAATACAGAAACTGCGGTGTTAAAATTTAAATAACCACCATGCGGTATCTACAGTTATGGCCCAAAAAAGTGTCACTCTAACTATTTCTGAAATAACTACAAAACCATCAAGTCAATTTTGAATTTTTTTGAGTGTGCAGATACTCCCTATCCTTGGCCTAAAGCCCTATGAGTCTCAATTAATTTCAATTGCATCACTGCACAATGATCAATTGATCACAACAATCCTGGATGTTGAGAAAATAAAGGCTGAATTTTTTTGCGATTGGAATCATTTGCCCTTGAGGTCTTACCATGACTGATAGCCAGGCAAATGATTCCAATCCCAACCGCTGCCCTTTTCACAACATGCAGGATTTACACAGCTTACATAACACAGCACTAAAATTCATTAAGGCAAGGAACTTGATCAATTGACCATTGTACAGTGATACGTTACTGAAATTAAATCAAACTCATAGGGAATTTGGCCCAGGATATGAAGTATCTGCACAATCAAACATTTTCAAAATTGACCTTATAGTTTTGTAGTTATTTTGGAAATAGTTAGAGTGACACCTTTTTGGGACATACTGTATATTAAACGATTGGTTGAATATAGATACAACATAGTGTGTACATAACACCACCGTTTTCGCAGTGTCGCAACTTTAACACCATATGGTATCCATTCCTTCAATATATAGATACCGCATGGTGTTGATTTAACACCAGAGTTTTGCAATGTAATATGAACAAATTCTCCATATCAGGTTTGGAAATCATATCTTCTGATGAACTCCTGAGCTCTACCTGAACTTGCTTATAGCTATCCCTACGTTATATTTCATCTGTACTGGAATCGGGTGCTCTGGGCAAGTTTGAGCCACTGACCGCATCAACAAGTCTCCGGTGATAATCAAGCGAAGGCTTAATGAGCTGAATGTCTTACCTGTCGACGTGTACCGCGCCAAATCCAATACGCAGTTGGTTTCTCAGCCAGCCCGCGCCTGATTTCCAAATTGAATTTCAATGACCAGCCTTTATCGCGCTTCCCCATTCCCCATTTCTCCCGAGTTGGGTGACCGCAATTATGGGTGCTAAATGACGCGGACCAAGAGGCGAATTAACGGTGACAAATTACCTTACGGAGCAGCCATGGTTTATGAGCGGTGAGTGTGGTGTGGGGATCACGGGTCATTACGGCCAACACACAGCGCCGGCTGGGGAGCCATGTCATGCTAGCAGACCCTAGACGACTAGACGTATTATTAGGTAGACCTCAACACCAAGACTTTTTTTAAATTCAATTTGTGTGGGAGGTTTTTTAACAAGTTATGAAAATTGTTAGCAGACAGGGGATTTGGAAATGCCCACATGACTGTGGACAAACGACAGATGGCGTGAAGAAATGTTGTGGTTTCCTCGGTTCCTATTCTCTTCCGTTTGTTTGTCACCATTCAATGGATGTACGAAGTCGTGACGTTGCAGCCAGGTGCCGATGGAACAGTGCACTGTGGTATCACGGCATGAATTTCAGTCCATACAGGTTGTCATCATGTCAATTGTTACCTGTTTTGCGACAAAAAGAAAGACTATACGTCGTTTTAAACGAATAAGGAAACAACCATAGTTTCTATTAAGTCCCTTACACGAATTAAGAATATAATCCTCAAAATATGCAGCTACGTACAAAGTACATTCTGTAGAGAAACCGTATACTACGACGTGGTACTGTAATATTTCCGCACATCCCCACTTGGCAAACGTACCGTAGTCAACACGGTCTGACGTCATTACGGGGAATTTTATAGGGGGAAAACGACTTGTAATAAGGTCATGACGAAGTGGTGTATAGCTTCGTCCAGGGGTGTAGTCGAGTCCATCACAAGTCCCTGCAAGTCCCTGCAAGTCAATCACAAGCACTCCAGTCCTAATTCACAAGCTATTCAAATGAGCTTTGACAAAGGCATTCCTTTGTCATTGTTCATCCAGTTACTTGTGACCGGCTTTATGAAAGGACTTCTGACTGGACTTGCGAAAGGACTTGCAGGGACTCGGCTATACAGCTCTGGCTTCGTCAGTTCGCAGAATCTCTCAAATTCCATCCAGTTTTAAAATTCAGTTTGCGTGTGGGTGCAGCATTTGCAAACATCAAGAAACCAGACTACCGAGTTATTATGAAATACCTTACTTGACTGTAAGTAAATAATAGTCTCAAGCTTCCTGTGAAATCATGGCACCTGGTGTGCTGCCATTTTCAAGAAAAGTGGCATTTTTGTATCAATTTCCAGCGGTTGTCGGCAGACAATCGTTGGAACTAGTCTTGTTCCCCGACCTGATAATTCCCTGACGTCTATAAATTGCTCCGTTTTGTCTGAAGTTGGGTCAGGGAAATGACTACCAGAACAGAATTTGTTCCCTGTTTTCTCTGTTTTCCCAGAATCTCTGCACACGAATCTTCAAACAGGTCATTGATACAGTATTTGGTATAAAATAGTAACCCCCACATCCATTCAATTCTGACAATTACAGCAAAAGCAAATGTTGTATAATGCTACCTTTAATCCAGCTTGACTTCCCTTGTTATGAACATTGTTGGCAAACTAGGGCATCTCAGTATAGGGAAAAAGGGAATTGCAATATTCACACGGATACTGTGTACAAACACGCTACAACAGAAGACATGAATTAATAGTGCAGTCTCGTTTCGCCAGTTCTTTCATTCGTCCCACTAATTCATTCAAAAAAGCCAGCCTGACTTTCCTCGTTTATTGACATTGTTGACAGACTGGGGGATTAATCAGGCAGGAAAACGACTTTTTACTTTTTCTTGTATTATTTTACTGACGTCAGATGTCGTAAATACCAAATTGTTCGCCAGGCCTACACAAAACCAACGCGGAAAGAAATGAAAGGGAAGGGCTCGCGGTGTCCATTTTTACACTCTTCATGAATGACGCAAGACGCGGACACGTATACGTAGGGCTTGTTCCACACAGAACCGGATCTCCATCCGTGACCCGTGCGTTGGTTCACACACCAGATTCCGCGTGGCGGATGCAGCGAACCAGCTGTTAGGTCACCGATCGGAATCCGGATCCGTGTAAAACAAAACAGGCCCATAGTGTGGTGGCCACTTTCTCTTCTGCCTCAGCGGCGTAGCTAAAGGATGGGAGCGTGGGAGCGCACGCCCTCCATAAAATAATCGTCGCCCCCAGTCGCCCCTACTTTAAATTTCGCAAACGCAGAAAATAATAGTAGGCCTATTATTAAGAAATATAATGTCAGCGTAGCCCCCCCCCCCCCACTGTAGGATCTAGCCCCCCCCCCCCCCCACACTCTCCCCCTATGAAAAGAGCCCTGGCTGCGCCGCTGATCTGATTGTCTGTCTCAGAACTCAATTCTGAATAATTGGATTTTAGAAATAGGTGCTGGATTTATTACGTGAGGATTATCACGATTTCACGTGGCTTATGCGGCTGGCGCCTTGCTTGACCGGCGTTCACCTGAGCCGATGTCCACGTTCAATTCCATTTCATGATTTTTCAGTTTTTCTTCCATAATATAATGCATCTTGTGATTCACAGGAACCAGGGGCCAATCTCGTGGAGCTGCTTAAGCACACAAATAAGCTTAAGCACAAAAATGTTGCTGAGTAAAACCAGCTTACCAGCCAAAACTCCATGTGTATTGATTGTGACTGGTATTCAGCTGTTGTTTGCTTAGCTTGACAGTCACAGTTTTGGCTGGTAACTTGATTTTAAGTTAGCTTTTCGTTCAAGAAATACGACGATTTCGCGTGGAAAGGAATGCATAACAAACCAGTGGCGGATCTACGGGGGGGGGGGGGGGGGGTTTGGGGGTTTAAACCCCCCCTTGGGCTGAGAAAAAATTTAAAAATAACCAGTGTCGGGTGTCGAAAATTCGGCACGCTGGGGTGTGTAGGCCAATCACCTCAGGTAAACACCCCCCCCCCCCCCCCCCCCCCCTTAGTGAAAACCTAGATCCGCCCCTGCAAACTGTTTGTCATGTGGAATAGTGGCGTGTTGATTCTCAACTGGTGAATGAAATCTTCACAAACATGTCGCTCCCCCCCCCCCTCCCCCCCCCCCCACCCCTCAAAAAAATATTCAAACATTGAAAGCGCCCGAGTGTCGTTCACCCGGATCGGAGCTCAGCCATTTCAAGAATTCCTGCAGCCTTCGTTTTCTGTCACGGCATGGTTTTTATTAATGATGTCATTTTGGCGGGAAGAATGCTAAATGACCGCGAAGGCACACTTCGGCGAGGGTCGTAGCGACGGCTGAAAGCCCCCGAGACAACCGCCGGACTGAGAGACGGAGAGACCGAGAGACCCCACCGGCCCATTATTTGTTCCGCAATCCTCGCCACTATTGACTCTGGGAAAGATTCAGAAATGACAAATGAGCCTTGTTGCATCGACCGGTGTATCCAGTTCTCTGACTCTCCCGTGGAAAGAAAGGCGCGATTCTAACTTAAAAAAATAGAAACAGTTTCACAGAGCTGCTGAGTACAAACACTACCGATGTCCTAGCAAAACAAAATACTTGCTTTAGTAAAAACAGGTTACCGAGCCAAAACTTCACAAAACATAGAAATATTCTAAGCATAAAATATACTAAGCTGGATACCAGTCAAAGGCAATATACATCACACGAAATTGTATACCCAGCACGATATGTGACAGAGGGGGCCCCCCTTAGTTCCCCATACGTATACACACTCTATACTATTGTTACCTACTACACCCCCATAAAAACCTAAAAAGAATTCCTAAGATTCCTAAGATTCCGCGAATACAATGACGACAACAAAAAGGGGGGGGGGGGGGGGTGCCCTCTGTCACATATCGCGCTTCATATGCGAAAATTGGGTTGATCCTGTTTTAACAATAGAAGACGTTTCACACTAAGAATATTTTGTTGTTAGACAGCTTCCTAAACTTGGCAACGGGAGATAAACCTTTTGCTGTTAATATTACTCACAGCAAAACAATTGATTTCTTTCCAATTCCCCTGACTTGACCAAACTACTGAAGTTTCTATCTACCACCAAACATACGGCCGTTCAACCATCCTTCCAGGGCAATCAATTTAGATCCCCGAATACTTGATAGACCAATAAACTTTCTAATCCGAACCCAAAGGTCGACTGTAAGGAGCCATCCAGCCAGTCTATCAACCATCAAGTTAAAGCGAGGGCTGTGAATCTGAACCGGGTATATACCCGATATCCGATCGCTAATGTCAGGAACTGGTTCCAGATTATGGAATCGAGTAACCGAAATAGCATATTACTTAGTAATTCCTCAGACAAGGAAAAAGAACTTCATTTTTGTGGGGCATTTTCTAAATAGGGTATACATGATTCCTTTTTGTACGTTTATGACACTTGCGAAAATGCAATTTACACCATAAAGCCTAGAGCTCACTGTACACTTGCATCTTCAAGTTGTTGCATTGATGCCCCGATAGGTGAGTATCAACGTGCGGACCTTTATGAACAAGATGAACAGCAATTTCCGAGATTTAATTTTTGGGATTGGTTTTTTTTAACGGGTACCCGTGCCTTTTTCAATCGGGTACCCGATTCCCGTACTACCCGTAAATACACACCACTATAGCTGAAACGCGTAAAGTACATTCACATGGGTGAAGATTACAAGCACTCAATTAAACTATAACATTTTACCAAGAAACCATACTCTCCCCTTAAATGATAAATGTTGCACTTCAAACTGTTTTATATTTCGAAAAACCCTTTTAACATCGTACCCTGTTTGATATGGCATGTCAAACGTTGCAATATTCGATAATCTACGTATTTTTGTGCCATGTTCAAATATATATGTGCGATGTTTGTCATTATGTGCGATGTTCAAATATATATGTGCGATGTTTGTCATTATGTGCGATGTTCAAATATATATGTTCGATGTTTGTCATTATATGTGCGATGTTCAAATTTATATGTGCGATGTTCCAATTTATATGTGCGATGTTCCAATTTATATGTGCGATGTTCAAATATATATGCGATGTTTTGTCATATATGTGCGAGGTTTGTCATTATATATGCGATGTTCAAATGTATGTGTGCGATGTTTGTTATTATTTGTACGATGTTCAAATATATATGCGATGTTTGTCATATATGTGCAATGTTCAAATTTATATGTGCGATGTTCAAATTTATATGTGCGATGTTTGTCATATATGTTCGATGTTCAAATAATATGTGCGATGTTTTTCAATTTATATTCGAAAACGGAATTGTGGGATATAGTATGGTTTCCAGACCGAAATAGTATGAATATTCAGTAATAAGTTACATCAGGGACCAGACTACTAAGGACGGTCTATCTGTTGCACTGACCTGGCTGAAGCTAGCCCGCGATTCAGCCCGCGATTCGCAATAGGGCCCGCGATTCGCCCGATCAGAGCAGCCGCATATTGGAAACTAGAATCCATTCGACAAAAGGAGTTTTTCTTAATGAAATCGCTGGATTCAGGCAACGAATTTTCGAGAAATGTCGAGAAATTTTAAGAAATTACATACCAATTTTTGCATGAAATTTCAGAATAGGTATGAGCAAAGCTGAACATATACTTAACATTGTTTTATGGGTATTTTTTATGAAATAATTAGTCGTTTCGCGAGGGCCCATTTTAAAGGGTTCTCTACATCAATTCCTTTCGGCTCAGCACAATAGCTTCTGTTTAAAAGAAAGTGTACCACACATGTTTTTAAAAATTCATATTTTTTCTTTAATATTCATAATTGCCACCTTCCTGGGCACACTTAATTTTAGCAAGAGCTTATTGCAAGAATGGCTTCTGTTCCAATTAGCCGCTTAAAGACGGATCATTTTCATGAATATCTGGAAATGCGGTATTCGGAGTTTCGTGTGAAATGCCGTCTTTGAAAGAAAGTGTACCACACATATTTTGAAAACTTCATATTTTTCTTTCATATTCATAATTCCCACCTTCCCGGGCACACTTAATTTCAGCAAGGGCCTATTCCAAGAATGGCTTCTGTTCCAATTAGCCGCTTAAAGACGAACCATTTTAAAGAATATTTGGAAATGCGGTATTCGGAGTTTCGTGTGAAATGCCGTCTTTGAGAGAAAGTACACGGGAAGGTGGGAATTATGAATATGAAAGAAAAATAAGAATTTTTCAAAATATGTGTGGTACACTTTCTTTCAAAGACGGCACATTTCACACGAAACTCCGAATACCGCATTTCCAGATATTCATGAAAATGATCCGTCTTTAAAGGCAGTGTACATGATTGGTCATTGTTGCAATTTTCAGAAATGGGCGGATTTGGGGGTTAGTATGTTATAGGAAATATCATTCCACTGACCTGTTTACAGTTTTGCGTTGTTAGATGGCGAAAAAACGAGTAAAAAGCGGCGCTCGTTTTCAACCGTCGGGCGGATAATAGCCTTTGGTCAAGGCGCGCGTGGCTATATCTGGGCCCGGATATGCCAAGGCGCCATCATGTCCGGGGCGCGCCACTTGTCCAGGTAGCCACTCGCGTCTTGACTAACGGCTACAGGGCAGTTCTCCAACGATTTCCAGCTGGAAATCGTTGGAAGACGATATCAATTTCCACTTTTCTTGACAACGACAGCACATCTGGTGCCATAATTTCACAGGATGATTGAGACTATTATTAACTACAGTCTACAAAGGTATTTTGTAATAATTCATTAAATACAATATTTGTTTTTGGAGAATTACCAATCGTGTACACTTTTTTTAAGCGGCTAATTGGAACAGAAGCCATTCTTGGAATAGGCCCTTGCTGAAATTAAGTGTGCCCAGGAAGGTGGCAATTATGAATATGAAAGAAAATTATGAATTTTAAAAACATGTGCGGTACACTTTCTTTCAAACAGAAGCTATTGTGCTGAGCCGAAAGGAATTGATGTAGAGAACCCTTTGAAATGGGCCTTCGCGAAACGACTAATTATTCATTAAAAAGACCCATAAAGCAATGTTAAGTACAATATGTACAGCTTTGCTCATACCTATTCTGAAATTTCATGCAAAATTGGTATGTATTTTCTTGACATTTTCTAAAAAAATCCAGCGATTTCATTAAGAAAAAACTCCTTTTGTCGAATGGATTCTAGTTTTCAATATGCGGCTGCTCTGATCGGGCGAATCGCGGGCCCTATTGCGAATCGCGGGCTGAATCGCGGGCTAGCTTCAGCCAGGTCAGTGTAACAGATAGACCGTCCAAAGTAGTCTGGTCCCTGATGTAACTTATTAGGAATATTCATACTATTTCGGTCTGGAAACCATACTATATCCCACAATTCCGTTTTCGAATATAAATTGAAAAACATCGCACATATTATTTGAACATCGAACATATATGACAAACATTGCACATATAAATTTGAACATCGCACATATAAATTTGAACATTGCACATATATGACAAACATCGCATATATATTTGAACATCGTACATATAAATTTGAACATCGCACATATAATGACAAACATCGCACATATAAATTTGAACATCGCACATATAATGACAAACATCGCACATATATATTTGAACATCGCACATAATGACAAACATCGCACATATATATTTGAACATTGCACAAAAATACGTAGATTATCGAATATTGCAACGTTTGACATGCCATAGTTTGACACTGTTCAAAAATATATCTTGCTCCTTTTTTTCAGAACAACGTAAACGATACGACAAAAGCTTTTAACCATGCGCTGCGATGTACAGTGTGGTTCGACTAATTCACTGAATAGTACGCAACACGGCTTTAAATTTAAAATCTCATCCTTTGTAGCTAGCTACGCACTTATTAATTCATATGAAGACCGCAAAGCAACTAACATCCTGGGAATAATTGACCTACTGCGGTGGAATCTCGTGAACATAGCTTGCGAAATATTTTCCAGTCACGTTAGTTTAATCATTCGACGCGGAGCGCACAAAATCTAAGAGAGGCAAAAAGCACTACACAATTCCGTAGTATTATTTAAGGGGCGTGACACTCGCAAACAGTGGCGTCAGTCAGTCTTGCAATCGATGTACGCTTTCATGAACATGTAAAATACTAGAACACTTCATTTGTCTATTTCTGTCTTTAAATAAATATACCGGGCCTTGAATGTATTAATGACTGTTTTAACAGTGCTTAAACCCCTTGAACCCGGGCATACCGGGCACTTCATGAGGGCGCCAGGGCGCCAGGCCGGGTTATGCAGCCAAGCGAAACGGAAACAAGAGGCTTGTGCAGCCTAGCATAACGTACACAATACCCCAATAATGGATTGAAAATGCAGAAAGTGGCACATAGACGTCAACCGGCCAGGTGGCAATTTTCAATCTGCACATATTTGTGTCAACCGTACGCAAGGGGTTGTAATTTATACCACGTCGGGAAGGACAACAATTTTTGCCAATTTACATCATCTCTGACACTATTCCATCATCACTTTAGCAATTTTTTTCAAAATCAGCATTGTTTGTGCTTCTTACCAAAAACACATCTTGAATTCGTCCCTTTCCCGCCACTCCGATCAGTGTACTTAACATCGCGTACCAAAATAATCACAGACAAATTGAGGACGGCGGGACAAATTACCGCCTGAAACGGAGACGTAAGTTTGATGAAAGGCGCGAAGCGGCGTTTGGCCCGGGGGCGCTGGTGTGGCTGCCCGCGCAGCGTACCGAATTTCAAACTTGTTTAATTGGGAACTGAAATGCGATACGACGGCGCGGATATGACTTGGGCTGTCCAGTGCCACCCAAAACCAAGGCCTTTATTGCGTCGAAACGTGTGCCTTCCTCTGGCCGGACAAAAACATATCTCGCGATCATAAAATCCGTCTTCACCAACAAGACCTTTCTTTATTGGCGCTGACACGCCCGCACGGCATAATGTGTTTTGGTACATCGTATATTTTCGCTGGGCCTCTGAACTCTTTTATTCAACGGCCTGAAAGTACCGCCGAGTTGCATTTCATAGGGAGAGCGCGCATCTATAGAACGGGCGCGTTTCAGGATCTTCGCACCTCATCACAAGCTGAAGAAAATAGACAAAGATAGGTACACCATGAAAGGGTGAAAACCTCAAAAGGATTTCCACAGCCTGGGGCGTGTACGACTCAATATGCATCGCCTTAAGGATTATTTGCCGACTTTCACCATGGCGAAGTATTTTCTCATTTCTCTCATCGTAGCAAACGTATAACACCACGCTTGGATATCAAGGTGTAGAATCTGAGATGCTATCAGAAATTGATCTAAGATCACCCTTAACCGTTAACGAAGCTGATCATACGAATTAAGCCGTTAGTTCCATCAGTTTAGGCTTCTTTCAAGTTCAACAAGAAGTGATAGAGTTAACATTCAGCCCGCATAGCCCGAACCTCCGGCTGAGTCGATGAAAAGGCCAGCAAGAACAACATCCCCTCGAGACTCTCTGAAATTAATTGTCGGTCGGTAACACGTATATTTCCCCCCATACCTCACTGGCTGACGAGCCGTGATTAAAATCGCACATCAGTCCACACCAGGCGATCAAATAAATCCGCCGGACTACAGCATTTTAGTCCTTGAAAACTAATAAATGTTCCCCGGCTGATTTTGCCGAATTCCTGGCGAGATAACGGCCCGAGCACCGACCGACGGTTTTAATTTGCTGACAATTTCGGCGCATTTGAAATGAAATTGATCTGGGAATACCGTGGAGTGCTTACATTGACACACAGAGTGGCCTGTTCCGATGTCAGAAAAAAATGTGCGCCATTAATACAAGGCCCAAGAAATTAGGACAAATCCAATACAGAATATATTTTTTCTTCACATTTTGCTCCAGGTTTTTCGATACACTTGGCGACACCTCACAAAGCTGTCACCAATGTTGTATTTAAAATGATTTGGTGTTATTCGTTGTTGTTTTGTTCCTCTTCGTATTTTTAATTTGTTTTTCAAATTATTAAATAACCGATTCATAAACATAATGCTGTATTGCTTACATTTTCAGCGATTTTACAAATATTTGTACCTTTGAAGACAAACACATTGACAAGCGAAACCTAAACCACAGGAAATGCAAAATGAATACTTAATTTTCAAAATCTTAACAGAAATAGCCGAAGTGTCACATCACGTTAGACTATATTATACAACACCTGAATACATCCCAGCCATCCGATTGGTGGATCGTCGATCACGTGCATTGAAATATTCGTCCCATCACACGACGCGAACCCGCACCGCCAAAAGAAGGTTCTATCACATGGTTCTATCAAACGGTAACGCGTTTGATAGAACTTCCCCGCCGCCACAACACGGATGTCATTGGACTGGTTTCTGGTCCCACCGTTGTCCTTCGGACTTCTATGTATATTATATACATATGGGGACCGGGAACCAGTCTAGGCTGTCATTCACACAAAAAGGCGGACGGGTGTTTCCGAACCGTGGTTTGTTTTCCTAACAGACGACGAAATATTGGAACTCGTAGGCGATGCCGACGCTGCTAACACAAAGAGACAAATACATTATGCAGTCAAACGATTAGAGGATTTTGCAAGACACGCAGGAACAACAATTAAAGCTTTAACTGATTCAGAACTGGACCACTTTTTGTCGCGGTTTCATGCGGGACTGAGAAGGTAAACGGCACGTTGTACACAAAGAAATCCATGCATGCAATCTGTCGGATTTATTCAGGCGTTGTATAAAACAAATAATGAATGTTTCACATTCGTGCAATGGTAAGACTAATTTCATTCGGTGACAGATGGAATGTCCCATTCCACTCGGCTTCGCCTCGTTGAATGGAACATTCAATCTGTCACCTCATGAAATTATTCTTACCATCGCACTCATAAACATTCATTATTTGTATACTATACTACCGAGGACTCTTGTTGTTTACTTCCATTGTTCCCATTGTTTGGACTTAAACATTTTCTTGACATGTCCCTTAAGACTGAGGACTTGGGCTCAGGTCCTCAGTTGTATTGTTCTCTTATCCGACCCTTTGTTCCATGCCCTCAGTCGCAAAAAAAATAACATGTAAAAGGTGACTTTCGAAATTCATGCTGATCTGCCAAGTCACGCAATATTTTTAACACGCACGCGCATTCAGTTTTGAAAAGTTCGGCGCGTGTTTCGCGGCCTGTGTTTTTTCTTAAATGGAACGCATTTAGGATCAAATATCGACCAATTAAGGGCTTTCGTCACAATCCTGCCGAAAAAAGACTTTTCAACGGCTCTGATTGGCTGGTGTGCTGCGTTGCATAAAATTTGCAGCATGCATATATCAGACTTTCGCAGCTCCGTCGAATAAATGATACTCAGACTAGATAAAGATCCGAGATGAGCACATTAATTTGAATCGTCACAAATATCGAAATTCATTTCCTAGGTACATTATCATATTTCGGCCGTACATTATCTAAAGTAAGCCTATGTGGACATGAAAATGACCTCTCGTAGAGTGACCGGCTCACAAAACAGCAAGCCGAGATGCACCCCATATCATCGCTATCCCCTTGTAAATACAGCATGGGATATAGGCCTGCGATCTCATGACTGATGTACACAATATGCACGTGTCTTTTCCACTCGTCCGGTCTCGTCATTCACGATTTACACCGCCAACCCCTCACGCCCGCATCATTGCCAGTCGATCAATAATCACACACGGCCCCTTCTATTGGATGAGAGGCGCTCACCGCTCCCCGGCCCAGCCATGATATCGCACCGCGCGCCCTCTTCCGTCCTAGCTACGACACGCTAGCACGGAGGCAGTCGCTTTATAAGGACGTCGGCTCGCAGTGACAGATTGATATAGAAAACCGCTGCCAGTTTACGCGGTCCGCGCGCACGCACTCTTGCCAAGATGATGTGTAACGCCTCACAGCCGGCACAGGGCTGCCCGCATCCCGCCTTGCCGAACGATTCTCACGACTTCAACATATCGGATAGTCCGACCAAGTGGTTCCTTGATTACAATTCTTCTGATCTTGGGGCGACGCGAGCGCCGGAGGTGGAGAACCTGATCAACTTTATATTGTGGTTGATTTGGGCATTGATTGTTTTCGGCAATATCCTGGTGCTCGTGGTGATAATCCGCGACAAGGAGCTGTTGCGAAAGCCTGCCAATATCTTCATCCTAAACCTCTCGGCCTCCGATCTGCTGGTGGGGCTTGTCTCCATGACCTTCCAGAACCTGTGGCGGTTGGTGGATCAATGGATCTTCGGTGAGTTCCTGTGCAAGTCCTGGTTCATCATCGACTACTCCTCCACCACCCAGTCGGCCTTTGCCATTGCCCTGATCAGCTTCGACCGCTTCATGCTGGTCTCAACGGGCCTTAAGTACAAACAATACATCACCCTTCCCGTCACCTGCCTGCTCATTATCGTGACGTGGTGGTGCGCCCTGGCCGTCAACGCCATCCCCATCCTGCTATCAGACAACCTTCTCGAACCCTGGGTGGATTACGACAAAGAGTGCGATTTCGGCATCATGTACCAGTTCGGCTACCAGCTGTCCATGTTTCTACTCTCATTTGTCCTTCCCGTCATGCTCGTAGCGTTTTTCAACATTACCGTGTATAACAATATCCGCCAGAGGTCGAAACGCTTCCAGAGTACCCGCTCGCGGACTACGAACAGCAGCACGCGGGGGAGTCAGGGACGGAGCACGAGTGACTTTAAGAAGCACCGCAAAGCCGCCATAACCCTCGCCCTGATTGTGGGTGTGTTTCTTGTCTGCTGGGTACCGTACTGGATGAACCAGCTCATGGTTCTGGTTACCCTGGACAAGCTCAGTCCCATCTCCAAGTCCGACGCCCTGGCGTATCTGCTCTGGTCCAACAGCGCCGTCAACCCGTTCCTCTACGCGGTGACGAACCCACGCATCCGGTCCGGTATGCTGCACGTCTTGCGCAAGCCCTTGCCCAAGCGGTACGCCATGCGGGCCCGGCAAAGGCGGGCCATGGAATACAACCTGGGCGAGACGAACATGACCAAGATTACCCGGCAAGACGGAGATTAAGCAACATCGCCGGAATTCGTCGGAAGTCAGCTGCAAGCCCTCGACAAGTTAACGAATGCAGAACAGGTAACAAGGCACAGTCAAGGATGCAATGGTTAAGATTCAGAATAAAGTGTTCCGCAGTGTTAAACTGAAAAATCCAAGGCCTTCAATTATACGAAAATAGCGGCTATTTAAAAAAAAAAAAAACCCAAAAAAAAAACCAGATTGTACATGCCGATTACATCCATACCTTAGTACCCAGATCTACCGTTTAAACCAATTTATTCCCAGCTCAACCTGTTGCTCTCAAGCATGTCAGTATTATTGAAATAGCGTTCCCATACAAATGGAATATTTCATTCCTACACTGTATTTAGCCATATGTTATTTGTATTGTATATTAAACGATTCTTTTGTTTATTATCACAGTGTCAATACTGTCTGTCTAGGCCTCTTTTGTCAATAATATATAAACGGACAATTCTTTGGAATAGCGAAGGAGTAATTTCTTTAGGAAGATTATTGTCTAACCGAAAAATGGTTGCTAACTGCGTTGTTTAATATATCCGTAATAACACGGCGCATTTTGGTTACCTATTTGACTGAGATGTTTGTCTTCCTTGTGTAAGACAGATAATTATTATTATTATTATTTAAATCGTTGGAGAAAATTCTTCTCCCTCTGCCATTTCCAATGAATTTCCCGCATTGAAATGTTAATGTGAATGTTGTTCAAACATTGAGTGTAAAGACACGTTTGGTACCCAGCGGAATAGTCAGCTTCTACACTGCAAAAACGATGATGTTAAATGAACACCAAAGTAATCTTAACTGAACCATTCGTTCAAAATAATACCACATGGTGTTAATCCAACGCCACAGTTTTTGCGTGCATTTTTAAAAGAAAGTTCTCATCTGCAGATTTTCGTCGAACATTAACTGCCTACGGCTGTTACAGTTGCACGCCTATAAACACCTTATCAGTTGGTGGTAGTCGTTTTGCAGTGTATTTGCACAAGACAGCTTTCATTTACATATATGCGTGGAAATTAACTGCTTTTTGTTTCATTTTGTAAGTTGTAACCCTACGGCTGTTTCTATTTTAAGTCTGTGCACCTGTTCACTTGAATGCCTCTCAGCGAACGGAGTGGGGATGCTAATATGAGTCATATAAAACAACCCCGGGATTCTGAATGGCACCTGTACAAATTCACAGGGGATTGGTTTGATTACGCAGAATGAAATGAGAGACTAATGGGTCCTATGGTATTTAATGTCATAGTATCCTTGCTTTTTTGGTTTCTAGTAGTCAAATCTAATGCACATGTATACGAAAGAAGCTGTTTCATTTTTTTTTCAGGCTGGAAAATTGTTTAGAAAAGCCGTCTTTAAAGGGGCTTTTCCTATTTCGGCACAGGCCTAGTCAATTCTGCCACCATTCTTCACGTCATTTTCGAGAACAACGCTCAGAAAATATTACCTCCATATCAGAAAACCATTCCAGTGATTATGTATTTGAGTCGTTGTTCCTGGATGTTTTTTTTGTTGGTCAAAGGCAGCTTCCCAAACGAAGAGCCCAGACGATTTCTGGCATCGTCTGGCCGCCTTGATAGATAAACGCCGTCTTTGGGGAGAGTAAACGGATTGCTTGCATTAATAATACGGTTACCGATGTACATACGGGAACCACGCAGCTGCTCAAATATCAATCGTGTCATATTCTCGGCACAATGCTCGTCTGTTGTAATTCTAAGTCGGAATTAAGACACTTCAGTGCGTTCAATCGACGGGTTTCCCCTCTATTTTTGACGAACATTATCTATTGTAATTCGCTGATAATGGCCTCCTAATTGAATTTCGATCAGAATGCCGACTATCGGCGCGGAGAAAATTAGATTTGGGGGTCTATTTTTGGCCAAAATGAAAGAATAGTGTTATGGGTTTGATTGGTGATCAAATACACCTGTACATTTCCGGCAAAGGGAATTGAAAATTGTTTACTTTTTAACATGTAGAATATAATTTGTCGCCTGACAAGCTTGTGGGTGATATAAGCTGAACAAAACAAAAAGTCAGTGTGCAAACCGTATGTTAAAAAGGAGTAAATTTATTGTACCGCATTGTCGTCTTGGTATACGCAGGCAGTATGTGTGATGTTCAGAAGAAGTCACCTATGGTCACTGATGCCTGGTATTTTGATTAAAAGACCAATTTAGCACCCATATGTGAATACACCACACGCAAGCGACTCATATGCAGTTTGTACCTCTCAAGAGCAAAATACATACTGGTCTGTGGTAGGTCAGTTTTGCCGAACGGTTATGCGTCGGATATTAAACCACTGGAGAGGAAATTACCAGATGACAGATCTTATCCCGGGAGTTGGGGATGACGATTAAAACAGACCGCCCTCTTCCGTTTATTAACACCACGCACCGGCAACGTGGCACGTGTGAGGTTAAGAAGGCGAAGCGAGGCGAGCTGCTGGCATTTCCAGTCCAAACACAATGGACGGCGCGGCGGACCCAACACGCTGGTCGGGCGGGTTTATTACGAGCGCCTCGCCCACACTGGATAAGGAGTCACTCACGACTACGGAAAACGAAACTTGGTCGCAGGACGAGTATGGCGGGAGATGGTACGGCAGTAATGACTCGGGTGCGTCTCCCGCGGTGGAGAATCTCATCTTCGTGATCCTGTGGCTCATCTGCACCGTCACCGTTGTGGGAAATGTCCTCGTGATTGCTGCCTTCATCCGGGACAGGGAGTTGCGTCTTAAGCCTGCCAACCTCTTCATCTTGAACCTATCTGTGTCTGATCTCTTAATCGGCCTGGTCTCTGTGTCTTTTTACACCATCTGGAAGCACACGGAGACCTGGGTGGTGGGTGAGGTGGTCTGCAAACTGTGGAACATCATCGACTACACGGCGTCGACCCAGGCAGGCGTGGCTATCGTCCTCATCAGCTTCGATCGTCTCATGCTGGTCTCCAAAGGTCTGAAGTATCGAAAGTACATCACGCTCAAATTGACTCGAATCCTCATCATTGCGTCGTGGTTGTTCTCCTTCGGTCTAAACTCCATCCCCATCCTGTTTTCGGATATGATCTTCGGGCCCTGGATAGACTACGGAGAAGAATGCGACTTCGCCATCTTGTATATATTCGCCTACAGGCTCACCAACACCATGTTCTCCTTTGTCATACCATTCATCTGCCTGTCCACCTTCAACATAATCGTGTATAACAACATCCGCGCGCGGTCCAGGGGCTTCCATCGCGGCCGTTCGTCGGGACTCAATGGCGGAGCCGCTGCCCGTTACCAAGCTCAAAGTCGGGGCAGCAGCGAGTACCGGAAGCATCGAAAGGCGGCCATTACGCTAGCGTTAATCGTTGGGGTATTTCTGGTCTGCTGGTTGCCATGGTATGTTTCCAAAACCATCGAGGTTATAGCGGTGGACCTCGCTTTCAACAATGCTGTGACTGATGCCTTTATCTATTTACTCTGGGCCAATAGTGCCATCAACCCTTTCCTGTACGCCGTCACTCACCCGCGGATCCGCGCCGGCCTCAATGCCTGCATTCTGTTCTGCGTGCCGCAAAAGTGCAAGCAGGTCAGGATCAGGGGTTGGTCACGACCCCACTCGGAGGATCAAACTCAACGGTCGGAGACGAACAGAGCGCGGGCCGCTACCGGGGTCACGAGGTGTGACAATGTAGAGTGCAACAAACAGGGATCGTCAGTCTGAATCGGGTTAGTCTAGACAATACTAGGTTTAAACTAGTTTGGGTTATCGTTAGTACGAACACAAACCGGTTGTTCATTAACATCACATTCAACGGCATTTACTTTAGCGCGTTCGATTACCTTCCCCGAGCTTACTCGCGCTGGCGCGACACCGTTCGATTTATGTTTGACGTCATCATTCGTGCTTACTTGCGCCAGGCCCAAGTGAGCGACCCCCGCTGAGCCGGTTACGTCGGGAAGTATACCACAGTGCCCCGAAACATCTGCAGTAGCACAATGCACTCAGCGTTATTCTCAACGCGTGGTACTTTTGCACGCCAGCCAAATTTGTCGTGGATCACAAAACAGACATCATGGATCCTCAATGCACCGAAGTATAGTCTCTTCCATCCAAACTAGGGCAAGCATCGTCAGCTTTCTCCGTCTTTCTTCTAAAAGATCCATGATTTCGCACATTTCACCACCAGTGAATAATTCATTTTTGTACGTCGCAATGTGTCAAAGTTCACACAACTTTCCCAGAGTTTCCGCGAAACCGTTCGTCTATTCTGCTCCGCTGCGCATGTCCGACATCGCACGCAGGGGCAAGCGCGAGTAAGCTCGGGGAAGTTAATCGAACGCGCTGCTTTAATGCCCTTCTTAATAACCAGGGATCGTCAGTCTGAATCGGGTTAGCCAGCACATTACTGGGTTTAAACTAGTTTGTGTTATTATTAGTTTGAACACAAGCGAAGTTCATATATGCATCAGTTTCCGTTATACTGTGTTGCGGACCACCACGACCCCTACCCAGCTCGCCAACGTATTATACACCGAAACCCGTGTTCATTGTGTGGATTTAGCAGAGCATTATTATTTATTTATTTATTTATTACATTTCTTTACCCAGGGTGTGCCCAAACAGTTTAAAACTGGTTTCCATTGGGGTCCTGCATATTATTAGTTAAAACTAATGTTATGTCGATTCAAATATATCCATCATTCTGGACCATTTTAATAGTGCATGCCTACATACAATATAAAACAAACAGGGGTATGTATTTGTCCCTTCCTAGTTGATATTAATTTTAATTTAAAAAAACTGATCTTGCTAAAAAATCTTGGCACTGATTGGGAACGAACAAAGCAGCTGTACTTTTTTTCTGTAATTTCAGAAGAAAAGAAACATCACGAAAGTAAAACGTTTAAAGTGTTTTCTAAAACTGTTAAAAGTATCGCAAATCTCTGATTTTGTTTTATTGTCATGTGCTTCTTTTTCCCCTTATGCGCCCCCCCCCCCCCCACCCCCAAAAAAGTATCGAGTAATAACGTAATAACGAAACACAAACCACGACATTGAAAAATCTCCAAAAAATCAACAAAATGACGCAAAACAGGTTCGTTTTGAACTGTGTTTTTTTCCCATAAATTTCATGCCATATTTGGGTCTACATTACAGAAGACTGATTTCAACCATGGTTTTTAAATTTATGCTGAAAAGCTTTTATATCTTTTTAAAATGGCAAAAAAAGATAATTGGCAGTTAAAATTGAATGTGTTTTAAACACTACAGCTGCAATGTCTCTTCGGAAGAATTATACGTGTAAATGCACTGCAAAAAAATTGTGGTGTTATATTAACACTATTCAGTATCAATATTGGAATATTCATCCAGTATAGATACCACGCGGTGTTATTAATACCACAGTTTTTGCGGTGTGTTATGCCAGATTATGATAATTTTTACTGTTGAACTTAAGATAATATTGTGTGAAATGTAATTAGGATCGGTGTATATATTTAGGGTATCGGACAACTAGACTATAGCATTAGACATGTCCCTTGTCCTATAATAGAGGTATAGGCCCCTACAGAACGTCATAATTACTTCTTATGATCACTAAATCTTCTTTTACATGATTCAACTATGCTGCGTTGGTTTAGACTTAAAGTAATAAATATGAAAAATATCTCCCAACATAGGGATCATGGTTTAACTACACAACTGATTTACATGACATTCCATTTTTGTATCGCTCTGCTGAGATCCCGTGAAATTAACCGGCTTGCTCTCTATTTCGTTATAAATACTGGATGCATTTGTGGCAATATAGTTGCTTTGCTGGTGAAATATTAACAGTTTAATTCATGCGTTTGTGCGCCAAGAATAACCTATACATAAAACACGAGTGAATGGGACTAATTTGGTATGAACGAAAACACGTAAACAAGCATCAGTATGAAAACGGATTGGTTGAAATAGCCAATATATCGGTTTAAGAACGATCAATTATTAGTAGATATGGGTCCAACTAATCGAATTGGTTGGACACACATCGACCAATTCTACAAATATATTGGCTTTTTACAATTTTGTTCATGCGACGTTTATGCCTTGTCCAATTTCGCGTGAATCTCCGTTGCCGTGGATGTACACGAAATCGCAGTTGTCAGTTTCTTGGTACTTTGTTTTTCGATGCGAATGTCGAGTTACTTATTAACGAATCCCCCATGTAATTGCACTCGTCTGACGGTCGTAAACTGAACAAAGTTCATAAAAAAAAATCATATTACTGCTTTGTTCGTTCGTCACTTCACACCTTTTTTCGCGATATTTTCCCGCTCTCTATTCACGGTCGTGAAAGCAAAAAACAACAACTATGTTTGGAGTGTTTGTATTTGAGCTAAGGTTTACCATAGGAGGGTACAGGGTTATTGAATACTCCCTACACAACGTCGTAATGATTTTGTTTTCAGCTAACATTGTGCCGGGAAGATAACGCCAGTTCATTTTAGCTCATCTTTTCTTTTCCAAATATACTGGCGCGAACACATATGGCAGGAATATACCATATATTATATCCAATATCATGGCGGGAGATTATTTCAGCTCGTTGACTGCTCCGCAGTCCCGTTTGATTGCTTGACTGTCCTATTTTTTGTTTGGCGCGCAAAGATTGTGGCGGGAATATTGGCATGAAATTACCGCGACGGTAGTGTGTGTGTGACTATGTTGGAGCATAGGCCTATCCTATTATTGCAAAATTCACAGATATGTAAAAGATTAGAAACGAAAGAATTCAATTTTAAGTGAGGCACGTGAACAAAATATTTGAATTATATATTTTCAACAGCTTTTAATTTGCGCGCGTTTGAATGTATTCCAAAGAAATACATTCAGCTCCATTGCACTGCAAAAACTGTGGTCTTAATTTAACACCATGTGGTATCTATATTTGACGAATGGTTCAAAACGGACACCACAAGGTGTTAATTTAACACCACTTTTTCTGCAGTGTAATTTGTTATCGTCTATGATTTAGAGTTAGGAAATCCATTAACACTGGAAACATTTCACCAAGGCAAGTTGGAGCTGGCTTTATTTATTGGAGCTGGCCATAAAGTATCTATTACTGTCTCGTATCTTTCGTTGACCTCATTCTCTTACTAGTGAAGTGAAGTGAAGTGAAATGCATCGATCCTATCAACTCAGACCTTCGTTTGGACAACATTGCGTGATGCTTAAGAATTTAATGCAATAACGTTGTTGTCGCTCTTTTACCGGCCGACCTTTCCGTCCCAAGACTCCGACCAAGCGAGACGACTGTTTCCGTCTGACTGCTTTTAATCGACCAATCTGTATTCCCACAAGGAGCAGATATGATTATGCGACATAACCGTGTGGACACGTGTACGGCGGCATCCATGGCGCCTCTCCCCGACCGCGACCCATCGCCCGTTTAAATGAACACGTTGCCTTGGAGGCGCCCAGTTGGGCTACAAAAAGCGCTGGTCCTCAAATCGCTATGGTTCGAAAGATCGTTAAACAGCAGACTATAGAGTACCGAAGTCTGACGTCAGTTGCCGCGGCAATGGTTCCAAACACATGCAGTTTAGAATGTATTCTGGTTCCAAACATTGCATTGATTGACGTCATCACTTCGGTACACTATAATAATGTATGCGACCTTCCCCTGAAAAAAAGCGCCGTCTGTCTGAAATCATTGACGAAAACACTCTCTGGGACGAAAGTTTGGCTCGGTTGAAAACCCCACAACACGCGTAATGTTTCGTCAGTGATGTTCAGACAAACGGCGCATTTTAAAGGGGGTGGTCATGTACGTTATAATATTTTACTTTTGAATGATCCTTCCAACCGTAGCAATTTTAGGACGGACGCTTTTTCCGCTTCGAAGGCAAGGAGTTCCTCTAATTATGTTGGTTCCGCACAGACAGTATCCTTCTTTATGATAATTCCTCCACTCCGTGAAATCTACAAAAAGTACACTGTATTGATTGTACTCGACTTAAGAAAGGTTGTCACTGGGACAGCGTGTTGCTGAATGCGTAACATCACACGTTCCCGCGCACGCCAGAGGGAAAAAAAAGTGTAATTAAGTTAATTTCTTTTTCTACTACTGACTGGTATTTCATCTTTTTATAAGACGCTGCACGCGATTCATGTTTAGACTCGCCCAAGTCTAGAATGAAGGTGTACATGTAGCACTTTCTTTGATTTTTAACGGTTCGATGGTTAGAATTTGACGTAGTGGGGTGTATTTTTAGCAAATTAATTCCATTTTATTTTTACGATCGGCTGAGCCTGCTAATCTCTGATCAGTGTCACTATAATTTCATTAAAGAATCCTACCACTTCTAAAAATTACTTCGATGCGAGCACGAAAGGTATAATTTGAAATACACAGGACGAAAGCCCTGACATTTAAAGAGCTATACACCAATTCAATTAATTATAGTAATAGCTTTCTTCAGACTCTCGCATTATGATTTACACGTTTCGTTGAGCATATTGTCTCCCTGTACAGGGGTGGATCCAGGATATTTTTCCGGGGGGGGGGGGGGGGGGGGTTCTGAAATTTGCCCAGAAAGGTGACTCCCAAAATGTTTCGTCTGCGAAAAAGAATTACAAGCGGGAAGGGGGGGGGGGGGGGGGGGGCTGACACACTTTCTCACCGTTGGTGGCGCCATTTAACCTTAAGAGTTCGGCAGTTACGTCAGTAGCATCGTCAAAGCACCAGCAATCATGACTTTCCTGGTTCTGATTGTATGCAGTGTATTATGCGGACAGACTATGCGGACAAACCCGTACGTCGGAACCACCTTGCAGTAATTACCGAGATTTATTATCGCGTATGCGTGAATAATTGAAAATATCTGAAGAGTCACGGTTAGGAATCTACAGTGGATAGCAATTAACTTTCTGATTAATCTGAGCTGGGGCATCCCATGTGTGGTAACGCAGGCCAATGGGGAGTGCGCGTCTCTCAACCGTGGCTAAATTCACCCGGAATCGCGCCAAACGTATTACAAGGTGCGAACTTTTACTGTGTAATAGATTCTTTCCCTGCTCCGACTCCACTAACACGGCCTGGCCTGAAATATACGCGCCACTTCCGAAGTCCAGCTACAGATTCGATTGTTTTGCCTAAAGACCCGTTTCAATGTCGGGTCTACAGGGATGCCAAGTGTCTTTTCTTTCCGTTGTGTCTCGCGGTGAAACGGAGGAGGAAAAAACGGTGCCGGTGGTAAGATTTACCATCGTTGGTCGATTCTAATGGCGTTAGTGATGCATGGATGCCTGGGTGGATTTGGTTTGGGGCTTGGGGAGGGAGTGTCAAGTGGCAACATGATCAGTGTGGCTGGGATAATAGCCCTCGTCTCATCTCCCCTAATAAGGACGCTTGTTTTCCTACGGAACATCGGGCCACATGGATACGGCAAGAGTCGAAAAAGGGCCTAGAGTGCAGTGGGACTGACGGGTGCCTAATGACTCTTGTAGAGCCTATCATTTAGTGGCCCTTCACACTACAAAAACATTAGTGTCAGATTAACAATATCTAAACTGAACGAATGGTTCAATGTAGATACCGGTACCAAACGGTGTTGCTTTAACACCGCAGTTTCGGAGCGCATGACCACATACTTAGCAAATCCAGTTGCGCGAAGACGTGCCTACAAATTTGATGAAGATTTCCCGATATCCAATGCTTTGCTAGAATTGTATTGAATTTCAACCGTAACATTAGCGAAATGCAATTACAAACCATTGATTTCTATTTCGGCCTTACGATATCTTTCAAGTGTTGACGTGTGTTAAGATTCACTTCAAACATCGATCGATTGGCCATCAAGTAAATCTTGAATTAACAATTATCCGGAACTTACACCTTCTTGACACACGCACGACTGTGGACCAAACGTATTTGGGGTATCTCGTTTGTAGGAAACTATATTTTGGAGAGTCAAATTTTCGACAACAATTTGAAAATATTTGGGCATTTTCCGTCAGTGGGTTTATATATTTATTTTTGGAAAGTTTTTATTTTCTGGAAAATGGCAACATTTTCCTGATGGTAAACACAGTCTACTGTTAGAAACGAAACGAAACGTTGAGTTACTGGTTCTTCTCAGAACTAACTAACAAACAAACAAACAAACAAACACTCGTTAAAGACAAAAAAACTATATATGGTATTACGGCAAACCTTCATCTTATAGTAAAATTCCTGACTGGTTTAGTATTTTTGCTGCTGGCCATATTAGCTATGGGAACTTTTCATGGGAAATATTTTTAGACGCAAACGATTTCTCTTCAACGGACAGCCAAGGGTTTCTTCATTCCATGCGACCCTCAATATAACTCTTGAATTACACTTTGACCCTCGAAATTGCCCATACGTTGGTGTTGGATTAACACCATGCCGTACTATATTAAACCATCCGTCCAACATTTGTGTAGTATAAAGCGTCTTTGAATTGTGTAAGCCATATTTTATAACATCACTTGGCGTGTGTTTACATCGCTAGCAAATGTAATACGTTACACTGTATAGCCATATTCAAGTAAACCTACCTAACGAACGGGGAAGCTGTCTTAAGTTAATGGATTCTCAAGAAGTCTCCGTCTGGGCTCGCTCTTGCGTGGTTCTAAAGTGCGAGACAAGTGTACAGCACATTTTGTTTTCAGCCGTCTCTATAACTCTCTCGTTGTGCTAAAGTACAACGACAGGCCACAGAATAGCTCGTGGTATATATAACTCGATATTAATTGTGAAAAACATGTACTGTAAGTGTGAAACATGTACGATAACTGTCCGATATTTTACGCAACTAACTGGTTGGGTGTGCCTCTTTAGCATTTCTAAAATGGGAAAACAGCCTTTTACACTAGGCTATAAGCCACTCAAGGTAAGGGAATAAATATATGAAAGCACAAGGATAGAAGGGTAAAAATATGAAAACGATTATAGATACAGAATGGTGTTTATGGGCTTTTTTAAGTAGGGCAGGGCCCAGCAGCCGATTTCACAAAATTGTGCGTAACTTACGCCATGGCGTATAGGACTTGCGCTATAAAAATGTTGCGCAGCTGCGCTACATTCTTGCGATCCATTTCACGAAACACTGCGTAGCTGCGCAATATTTTATATATTTTATACATCGCGGACGAGGCTGAATGCCGCTTTTACGACGACTGTTTGAGTTACAACAATAAAAATACACAGAACAGTCGTCAAGATGAACTGTAGTCGCCATTTTTAAACTTTTTCATTTTTGAAACTTCGCTCCAAAAAAGAAATGGATGGCAACTTTTAGAAATATCTCACAGGTAAACCTAGAGCGGATGATAATTTCATTACTCTCTGAAATAATCTAGTGAATTTAATAAATGATTTGAGCAACTAACGGCTCTACTATGCTCACCCTCAGCTAGCTAAGTCATCATTTCAGTGCTTTTTGCGGACAATTTAAGCCACCTAAAACGAGTGCGTAAGTTACGCCATAATTTGTGGCGCAAGTCAGCGACTTACGCACTGCGTAACTTTAGTGAAATCAATTTTAAAAATGTCACAGATGTTGCGCAACTTACGCAATAAATTTTGGCGTAAGTACAGTTGCGCAATTGCGCAAGGTTTCGTGAAATCGGCTGCTGGTTAGTAGACTTGCTTATAATTATGTTAATAGCAGACAAGTCGCAGAATATTGCAGAATAACATTTCTTCGCTCTAGTCACGATTTCGCATCCGTGTGCATAGGGATTTCCTGGTGTTCCGTCACTATTTTAAGCAAATATTGCCAACAAAGTTAGGGAGCTCTTTCCTTGATCCTGTGCTTATTGCTTACGGTGTTTTGGAAATGAACAGAGGTTCAGAAAATGACCCACGTTAGCAGAAAACGTGTGCTTAGTGACCCTATGGGGCCGGGATGCATGGGCCCCAGAAATTCTACAAAGGATTGTTCGGAACAAAAGTTACACATTTTAATCAATCAAAACATTTGAAGCTTCAATCTTCATGCTACTTTCGACACCTATGTTTTAACGCTCATCTGAAGTGACGGATTCGCGGGAAATATGTCCAGGAAAGACCGTTGCAATTATTAAGCGAGCTATTTTGGCGATGTTGACCGCAAATATTGACCGGACATGCCGCGAGTGGAAAGACCCAAGCCAGTACTCAACGGCTCATCCGGCACGTAATGAATGTTCGTAAATACAAAGTGTCTTTCGTCGCTCGTGCAATTAATGCGGGAAACGCGACACAACACATTTTCTAACAGAAAGAACTCGAACATTGGTTGGAGAAATGAGCTGGATAGGAATATGCAATGAACGTAACATTAAAATATTTGCGCATGTGGATCGTGGTAATCTTTCAAATGGCAAGGCAAACAACTGTGGTGTCGTTCAATATTACTGTCTAAATACTTTGTCAATCTGAAAGGCCTTTCCTCATTTTCCTTAACACGACAGCCATCATACTCTTGTGATTTTCTTTTTATTAGATAAAACATCTAGGACAGATTTCGTGGAGCAGTTAAGCACAAATATTTGCTTAGCACTAAAAACGTCTTACTCTGTAAAAACAGGTTACCAGCGAAAACCAGCCATGTGATTTTAAAGCTTAGCAAACATCTGCACTATGAACCCATTGGATGTTATTTCCCATTCAGAATGGACAGGAGGATTAAGAGAATGTGATTTTAACAATGAGGGTCCAAAATTACATCCAGAGTCTAGAATCACAATGCGGTTTAAGCTGTTAAACCCAGAAGTCACAATGTACTCTTTGTCAGGGTGGGATAATAGTTCACAGGCTTCAGATGTGATTTTAAATAGAGTAGGATGTGATTTTGGACCCTCATTGTTAAAATCACAGCCTCTTAAATCCTCATGTCCATTTTGAATAGGAAATCACATCCAAGGGATTCATATAGTGTGAATACCAGTCTCAAGTGATACACATCATGCGCTAATTTAGCTGGTATTCCTGTTTTTGAGGACAATTTGGTACATCACTAAATAAGTGTGTTAAAATGATCACAGTTACCGCACTGTGTTCGTACAAGTACTCCCTTTACTTATGGGTACCTCGCACAATGGGTAACAATGGGGACAATGGTGCCCGACAAGGAAGTCTTTTGAAATCTAGGTGCCCCACGAAGAAAACGCTATAGAGTTTGAGATTTCAATTGGGACAAAGGAGAATAATAGAAGGAAAGTAAGGTCTACAATAGAGGTACCCCGTATGGGTGCATATGTGAGGATGTGAGAACACGTTGGTGTTAAATTAACACCGCGTGCTATCTACATTGAACCATTCGCCTAATGTAGATAACAGCAGTTTTTGCAGTGCAGGAAGACTGCATGCATATATACCGAAAAATATCTCTCTTCAAAAAGCTCCACTCTATTTCCAAAACATTTCCGCAATTGCCATAGTTAGTTTGACATCGATTGTACACATATTGTGTAATAGATACCTCTAAAAATGCTGAAATTTGTGATATTTCGTCACCTTTCCCGCCTTAAAGCTTATCTGTCCCTTAGCTGTATGGCATGGACCTTAAGACAGTAGAAGTAATTTAAATAAAAGATGAGCTGATGCAAACCGTCAACACCTTAGGCATGTCCGATTGATTGGACCTTACTACGAATCTGACAGATGTGATAAAAGTCAGCCGCCTGGCCGGTAAACAGGTAGTGTTTACTCCCTAAACACTATTATCAGGCTGTCTCCTACCCGATGTCGTGTTTTAAGTAATCGGCGAGTGGCCTTGTTTGACCAAGTACGTGGGCTGACCTTTGCCAATCGATGCAGACGTTATTGCAAAGAAGATAACCACAGAGAGACAGACAAGTTGACGAACAGTCACGTATGTAGGCTTTCAGGGATTCATTTACTGGAAAGAATGCTATGTGCGATCGAAAGCCTCAACTTGCATTGCATGGTTGGCAGGGAGCTTTCCTGCAACTAATTAAGTTTCGACAATTCGTGTCTGTATTCAATTCTTAAACTTTTCTCTTTTTTTGTTTCTTTTGTTCTGGCTGCCATACAAAAAAAGTTTGATCAAGAGCTGCACAAGACGTGTTTAAATTGGACTTTTTCAATTAAAATATAGCGTGGATGCATAACAAAATGAAGAAAGTTTCCAATACTCGTTCACAATTTTTAATTTCAGTCACTATGAAATGCGGGCTCATTGGTTGTATTGCGCATGCCTAAGTGAAGATAATTAGGAGAGTGGCCAGTCACGTGAGAGGGTTTAACCAATAACAGGGGAAAGGGGTGCGATTTTCATGGGAGTCGGATATTTTATACAGTGGCACAAAGAAAGTTGGCTGATGGCAAGAAATGTCTTGTTTAGTAAAGGAGAACCAGTCAGAGTTAGGATTGTATTCATCGTGTGGCCCTGCAAACAAAATATATCCAACACAGTGCAGGGTCTCAAGACGCTGTGTGGACTTGCACATGTCCACACAACGGTTTTTCTCCTTTTGAAAAGTGGTCTTACAGGCATTTGGGGTTAGGGTTGTTTGTAGTAAAGTAAAGTAGAATGGTCAATGATATCACAGACAGCGGCGTATATCCAGGGCTCTCTCCAGAGGGGGAGCGAGTGGGGGAGGAGGGGATGGATGTTACAGTGGGGCGGGGGGGGGGGGGGCGCTGACAGTATTTTTCTTAAAAAGTACTATTAATAGTACTATTATTTTCTGCGTTTGCGAAATTTACAGTGCGGTGACTGTGGGAGACGATTTTTTTTTATGGGGGCGTTCTCCCCCCCCCCCCCCATTAGCTACGCCGCTGATCACGGACGAGGTTTCTTATCCCAAAAATGGGTACAGTGTAAAGTGTAGGCCTATGGGTTTGTTTTTGCATTCAATTGGGGACCTTTAACAATAGAGGACAATAGAGACACCAGTTGAGGGAGGTCCCCGTTTGAAAATCGTGTACAAAACCAATGATGAACAATAGGAGGACAATAGGAGGTCCCCGATTGAATGTGTTTACACATGTGTGTTTTTGAAACGTGTTTTAACTTTGTTTTAACTATACACGAGACAAAGGAATGTCCAAACAAGGTATGCGACACCGACTTGGGTAAACAGCACTGTGACAAATCCCGTGGACAGTGCTTCAACTCTTCAGTTGATTTGAGAATTAGAAGAGATGTCTGCCCTTTAGCCGATGAAGTGTATTATGTATAAATCCTTTGGGAAAGGCAAGCACTGAGCGACAGTTCTTAATACACTATAAAATCTACCTTTATTTGCACCATCCCCGGACGCATCCCCCACATTGATTTGAAAAGTGAATCATTGTTGATTGCGATTCTGTGATGCGGATCGGAGGACTTTATGTCTCCTGTGATACCTGATAAGAAACCACCATTGTATCTTCAGCCTTGTTGATCTGAGTTGAGGCAACATCCAATCAGATTTTTTTCCCTTTTCTGTCAATGCACTCTATCCGTGATAACCGCAGTCTCCAATAAATTAACGTTATTAGACCGGGCAGGGTTGTGTCATAACACCCTAGTGATCATTATGTAAGGCCCGTGGGAAATCAAGGGCGAGCACCCCCGGGGCATCGTTGGTCATCGACCGTCTGCGAAGCAATAATTTGAAATCAAAGTTACACAGTGGACAAACTTTGAAAGACTCCGTGTGCCAGGGGGCTGCCACGCTATGGGAAGTGGGGAAATGACCAAGGGCTTTATACAGGATGAATCTTTTTGTTTGCATGCCATTTTTGGTTACCAATTAACATCATACGCATTGGACAGGGGAAGTGAAAGTTTCACCGTCACCAAGGAAGAGACTAGGGATCGTTTTGAACTTTCAAGCTACCAAGATACAATATCAAAGCCTTGGAGACATAAATGCATCATCTCCAGGATCTTGGTACAATTTCAAAATGTCCAGTTTTAAAAAGGCAGAAAACTAAAGCAATTATTGTATGGAAGTCGCCAACACAAAGCTAAAGGTAAAAGGGATACGAACATAGATAGTGAGGTTGGCCACATTAGTTACCAGCCGTACCACCCTTACGGTTTTCCTGGGCGGAGATCTTCAACAGATGCCAGAGAAATTATCCCAATTTTCAGACCTACAGACCAGGACAGGGTAACTTCCACCGATGGTGAGACTAACTCACCTGCCGCTCTTTACGTGACTGCACTGAATAAACGGCCAACCCAGGCTGCCCCGAAACGTGGGTCTGTAATCGACCCGAGATGAAATGGTGAAAATGGCGTGTTCGTTAGGTGGAATTATAATTGGATGGGAAACGTGTAAACACAGAAATAGCGCGGAGCGCTCACACTAGGTGAGATTCAAGATAATGTGGATTACTGAGAGAAGTCTGTGTCATTTTGTAGTTTTACATAGATTGCCTATTGTAAAATAAAACAGCCAATTATTTCTGCCATGCAATAACAAAAAGTGAATTTTGAAAGCTATTGTTAAAGTCCCCTCTAGCCCGCTGGTGCCATTTGTCTAAAAGTCGTCGCTGACGTCATAAGATTAACTCCCCTTTTGTGAATAGTTTTAGAAACCCAAGGGGAGTTCGTGTTACGACGTCAGATTTGTTTGCTGCCCGCAGCGATAACTTTTAGACAAAATGGCCAACAGCGGGCGAGACGGGACTTGATAAAAAATAGCTCTCAAAAGTCATGGCAGAAATCATTTGGTTTCTTTTTACAATACGCAATCTACGTAAAACTGCAAAATGACTTCTCTCGGCAATCAACATCCTCTTCAAGTTGCCTGAAAATGAAAGAGTGCATTGATTAAGACAGACAGCTACCCCACCATTGCCTCATCTCCAAGTCCTTCGCGTGGGCTTGAAGTGTCAAAAGTCTCACGCGAAGTACTGCCCCGGAAGATGGTCACAAAGACGTTAAGGCGATAAACTTGCGCAAGACGTTGAGATGACAGTAAGCCTCGACATCTCATCCGAAGCAAACATTTCACGTGGTATTAAGACGCATTATTTCGAAATTTTTTGCAAACGGCTTCTGTGATTCGTGGCCACACATCGGCTCGTGCATGGGTATACCTGCATCGGACTGTTACCCGTCTGATTAAAGCCATTGGCAGTTTGTAAAGAGGATTACAGGATAGAAACATCGCTCGGCTTTAAATCGTTGTTTAATCCAACGTTCTTTTCTTATTCGATGTGATTGTGTATGGACGTACCCACGTCAACAAAATTCGTGTTACGAAATACCCGCAATCTGGCGTAAAAGTAATCAAATCTGACTTGAATCAATATTGAACACATGCGTAAATGAATCGATCCAATACGACATCGGCCTTACTTCAAAATTGATTTTAATATACGCAGAAAAACGCAGTATTGATCAAGCCATGACGATTCATCCCACACTCTGTTCAGTGTTGTCCTGACTACATTCCTCAAAAACAATATCTGATGTTTAATTAAAGGCGCACATTGCCCCGAACTCCACCAAAATTCATCTCTTTAATTAATTCCCTAACCTGTTTCCAAGGTCCGAGTATAAAAGTCATACCAAAACGTGGAGTATTTACGGAGAAATGTGTAACATTTACGGAGAAATGTGGAATATTTACGGAGAAAAGTGGAATAAACCCAAGCTTGACATTCGGACTGGCGCCGCACATAGGGCACCCTGTACGCAACCAAAGTGCTATATTCCAATGAAACCACTCTGCATTTTTCAATTTTTCTAGTGGTTTGACTTTTCCAAACCAAACTGGCTTCCCCGAAATTATTTTCGGCAATGATTTTCAGACAAACGGCGCATTTTCAAGGGATGGTCGTGTGCATTATATTATTCTACTTTTGAGTGATTGTTTCAACCATAGACGAACACTCATTTCAGCTCATTTTGGCAATAAAATTACAACAAATTTTTAAACAACATTTGTTCTCGGCTGAATGATATGCTAATTGCATATTCCTGGGAGTTCATTAAAGTTGAAGATATCCCCTTACAGTGACGCAAAGGCCTCGAGAATGATTTATTCAAACGGGAACGGACAATAATTCAATTTCGGGGGGGAAAATCGAGTCCTTTAAATGTTAAATGACGAAGATCTTATCAATTATTGATTGCTGACACCGACGGGCGACAGTTGTTTTTTCACTGAGGGATTTTGTCAATTCCCATATTACATGTATACAAGTTTTTGACAAGTCTAAAGCTTTGATTTCTGAGCCGGATTTTCCGTGACCAAAGGAATGACCGTGACTTAATCCTTTCAGAATGAAAAAGAGATTTCACCCATGCATCGTTGATGAATAATTCACTCATAATATATTCGTTGTCCGGTACTGAACAACATGCCGAGTAAAAAATATCAACGTACATCACACAGTACATATACAGCACAGTGCAATTCCGCCTGTTTCGTGACATCAAGCCCATTGGAAAACAAAAATGGTTTCCTTTGGGTTTTCAATACGAAGTTAAAAGAATAATCATCAATAAGCGTCTGTGTATACAAAGTACATTTTGTAGGAAAAAAACACCACGAGGTATAATCTTTCCGCATGTCCCCCACTTGGTAAACGTGATAAACACAGTCCATTGGAAGAAATTGGTTGAAATAATCAATTCCGGAATTCCTATTATGAGCAGTGTAGTTGCAAATGTTTTGTTGGTAAACCCCCTTTGTAACTGAACAACATCCAGTCTAAATTTGTAAAATTAATTGCTTAAAAAGACCGATGTTGATGAAATCATAATTATAAATGCATGTTAGAATTATGAGGGAAAAAGGACAGACAATTTAAATCTTTGGCAGTTGATTTTTGTTTTATCATTTAGGAAAAGAAAACACGAGAACAGTTATCGGGGAGATCTTAATGTTTATCGTTTGTACAAAATCGAATTACAATCAATAGCAATATGCTGTGTATCAATTTGGCTGTTTGAACAAACCAACAAATTCATTGAAGTCTGTGCGCCACTGCCTTCGGCGTGTCTAGTTGCAGGGGAAGAAAAAAAATCCCAAACCAACACAGTTTTCAATTTTTGTGTGATTTTAGACTGATTATTCGCGTCCGGTAAAATTAAATCATAACTGCGGGCAGGTACGGTAACGTGTAATGATTGCAGCCGAGAATGGCTGGCGGCACTGCACGTACTTCGGGAAGACCTAGTATAGGTCTACGGTACGGACGCACCACCCAAGGCCCTCGTGCAAGGATCTAAACGCCGCACACCTTGCAAATGGGGAATTTGTTTCGGCAAGATGTGTATCTAGACATTTACAACTATTCAAAGTGAAAAATAAGATCTCGATTCTGATATCCATTGCAAACATAGAAACATCTCGATTGGGATATATATCAAAGCATTAGAGAGTTGTTTACGTTGCAAGTTTGCTTTATTTATGCCGTTGCAATTCGTTTCGTCAGTCGGTCTCTTAATAAAACGCATGGAAGGCTATCGCAAATTGCAGAATCGGTGCTTCGCTTTTTAGGGTTCGAAAATAATTACATGCAGGTTATTTGATTGGTTTTTTCTTTTTTGCGCTCGTTTCCAGGAGGTTCGTGAAAGGAAAATGCTGATTATTTTTGTCACTGTGAAATAAATGTTTTAATCAGAACGAAGTGTCTCATGACTGTGGTTGTTGTCATTTCTTCATTGACATCATCACCATCACCATCACCATCACCACTTTCCCAATCTCACTATCATAACCTCAGCCCAGTTTAGTGATTTGATAATGATAGGGTTACTAAAACAAAAACTGGTTGTGAAAAAGCGGCGTATATCCAGCGGGGACAGGGGAACTTTCCCCCTCCCCCGCGACATGTTCCCGGTGGTTTTTTTAATCCACTTTACAAACCTCAACACTTCATAGCTGATACACTGACACCCCCCCCCTCCCCGCAACTGCTTTTTAACAAAATCTGGGCGAAAACAAATTTGGAGCAACTTTTTTTCAGAAAATACAATCGATTTTCCCCTCCCCGAAACCTGGATACGCCACTGAAAATATTTTGAACATAAACAAAAACCCAAGCCTGACAAAGCAGTGCATTTGGTTCTCCTATAAGAGAGGCAAATTTTGCCTTTAGCAAAGGAAATCTTGTAGCTTAATGTTACAAGTGGACAGCCTGTGCTGTGCCTTACTTTCGTTAACCCGTGCAGTTAGTCACGGGAAGCATATGGCGGCGGACATCTCACCAGGCTAGGCTGCATGAGTGTTACCCCGCACTGAGTGTATTCAGGTGTCCCCCACAGTACGGCTAAGGATGGGATTTGATAGAGAACGCAGCCACTCGGAACGACAGCTGCGTCTGGTTGCCTTCCTAAGGAAGACCGCGTATGATTGGAGTATTGTGCGAACGAATGGCGGGAAGATCGTGCACAAATCGCTCCCAGTTTAATTACAAGAACCGATTGTTCTTTATAAATCGATTACACGTTCGTTGGCATGGATCGTGATTTGAAAGTGCAGCACGTGCAACGCGTACACGACGTGCAATTAAGGAGTATGAAATTGGCTTAGTTTGTATTTACTTGTTCCTACTAAGGTTCTGATTGTGTTACCAACTGACTTGCGGCCATAATAATTGCATACCCAGCATTCATCGGAACATTTCTTATTTCTTGGCAATTAATCATGAAATTACAGTACACAAGCAATTCAAATTCCACCTTTCTGTCATCTAAATTCAAAGCTTTTTACATATACTTTGAAGGATACTAAAACAAAGCTTATCGGCTATTCACAAACGAGTTATAGTTTAGATTTTTAACAGTTCAGAAAATCAAAGGTGTTTCGCAGAAAAACCCACATTTTTCTCAAAAGATGGTATCTACCAAATTTAAAATTGCTTAGACTACTCTTCTGAACATAAGATAAAGTGGGTTAGTTTATTTACTAAGACTGGTATCCTGTCCTTAGTCGCCTCGTCTTTGATTATGGGATATGCTGTGATTATACTGTAAGTCGTTGTTCTGCATGTGATAATACTGCTTCAGGTGGAGTGTTGGTTCCTCTGATAAACATAACCAGGCTACCAGTCAAATAGGTTTCACTCAGTGAATCTGTACTTGGAAAACCAACTGAAGAACAGTGGAATATAGTAAAAAGAATCTCGACGTGTCACGCGTGACGCCATGACGGTTGGCGAAGCCGAATCTACTTGCGTGGTATCTATGCGTAATTGCCTGCGCCAGACTCTGCAAACGACGCGCGCAACACCCACTCACTGTCAAGAACCGCGTCAATTGTTTGAAATATTTAAATTGATCTACACATTAGACAGACATCCCGTGGATAGCAAAGTCAGTTTGTCAGACATTATCACGAAAAACCCTCACGGAAAAAAGTCAGTCCCGACAGAAACAAACCAACCTTTATGCCTGAATAATTCAAAACGATCGCTTCAATGCAATCAATTATCTACCACCACTTGGGACGTAGCAATACCCTTTAATGCCAAGTCTCGAAACCATTGAATACGGATGACAGCTTTACCCGAGGTTTGAAAAAAAGACCACCTAGCCGGTTGACGGATGGTTGACGGCTATAAACGCATTCTTATTCAGTCAATTGTTTGGCCTATTGTGTGCCTTACGTTTGGCTGCACAGACTTGTATTGCATACCGGCCGGGCGCAAAAGGTTTCAAAAATACCAACATGATCTAAATGTTTGTTTTCGTTGTTTTCAAATTCTAAGGCAATCCGTTCACCGGTTTATGCAAGAGGGTGCTATTTTTGTTTGGTAAAACAAGGAACTCCTTGTCAAAAGAGTTTAAGAACAGTACAAATATCAATTCTTCAAGACCACCCACCGACAAAGTTTTGAAGAAATATTTGTCACTATAGGCCTAATGTAGTGTAGATGTTGGGCGCAAGCGGTCGTTGTGCGCGATCGGTCAATCGTGCTGCGGTATCGGTCGATCGTGACGCCACGGGCCGATCGCGCTGCCGCCAGTCGAACACATTTTCTTTCTGATTGACCTATCGCGGTCGAATCTGAGACAAACAAAAATTACCACACAAAATTCCCATAGGGTTGTCTAAGGGGTGTGGTTAACTCGTAAACGGCGATAGGTCAATTCACGGCTCTGGAGGATTATTAAAAATGTAATTAAAGTCCAAGATATCCGTCAGAATCGACTGATAGCGCAGCACGATTGACCGATCGCGCACATCGACCGATCGCGCCCAACAGAGATAAGCTATTTACCATGAATATCAAGCAAAATATGGAACCTAATTATTGTAGAAAACTTTAATTGGTACCCATATACCTATGGAGACATTGCTGTGCCGGGAATGACATCATATCAATGTTGTAGTCAAGACCATCACAAGACCACACAAGACCCTGCAAGACCAGCACAAGACCAGCACAAGACCAGCAGTCTTAATCCAAGTCTTAGGCCTAAGCTATTCAAATGAACTGTAACAAAAGCATTCCTTTGTTATGGTTTATGCCTGTTACTTGTGCCTGTTACAAGCTGGTCTTGTGAATGGTCGTGTGCATGGTCTTGTGCATGGTCTTGTGCATGGTCTTGTGCATGGTCTTGTGCATGGTCTTGTGCATGGTCTTGTGCCTGGTCTTGAAATGGTCTCGACTACAACACTGCATCATATAAACTTCGGCTCTTGAATATGGAGGTTTTTATAAGCATGAAAACCAAATTGTGCAGCTTCTAATGATAGCTGCACTAAACAGGCGGAAATTCACAGTAACATGTCCCACATGAACTCAAGTCATAAAAATCCCATCGCATGGTTCCTTTCAAATGAAGACTGACCGGCTTCCAGCAAGCCATTCCCTGGAAGTAAACTGACGGACAGACACAGACATGCGAAAAAACAACTTGAATTCCTTTTTTCAAGTATTGACGTCTTCTATAAATGCTCTCTCGATACTCTATCAACCTCCTTCTTGATTCTCTTTTCCACGAGACCGACTTCTCTCAAATATTGTACAATTGATGGCTAGCTCGATATCCACCGTTCATGATAGCTCTCTATACCAAAGATTCCTGTTTAGACCCTGATCTAAAAAGCTATATATAAATCAAAAAGCTATAAATAAATCAGACATAAGTTGAAAGGAAATGTTGAAAATTGAGATTTCCATAATTGCATAGGCCTAATAAAATATATAATGTAATCTTTGTACTGGTGAAAATTACAGTGTTATACGATAATTTTGGTTTTCGAATAGAGCCGTTTAAATTCAGCATTGAGAATGGAAATAATACGTAGTTTACACGATTTTTTTTCGGAAGTACGCCAGACTAAAATGTCAAATTGTATACATTTTATGGTCTCAACACAAAAGCAAACCAGGTATTTTGAATTAGATATGCTTTAACCTACAGTATTTTGACAAAAACAAAAATCGTGTTTTTTGACGATTTACATGTAAATTGCAATTACTCAAAAATAGGTCATGCGACTTATGTCCGATTTCACTTACGGACGCCACATTTTGTTGTTCTGGGCCAAAAAGAAAGATCAGAGAGATTACTGCCTTTGTTATGGATCTTTGCTTTAACGTAGCTTTTTTTGTTAACCCATCCGGAACATATGCCGTCCAAGCTCATCTGCGCAGCAATGTTCTCTGTATTGAAACGTGCAGTTGATGAAATTTAGAAACATTACTGTACCAGATTCGTCTTAATATATATCCGCTTGCTATAAAACATTTCATACAGGCGGTTACGGACGTGCAGACGCCACCATTTATCATCCAATGAAGTAACATCAATTTCGTTAATTCCATTGATTCAGTATTAATGATTCTGGCCAGTAGTTTGTAACGAGTATTTGCTGCAGTCATTGAATGAAATTGGATTGAAGGGTCATTATCTTAATTGGTTTCGTGTATTCATGTCGTGCTGCATGCGTTTCGTTTATAAACACTTGGATTGGGTATTTAACCACAAAAGAAACTGGATGTTTGGGGCCCCTTACAGCCGGGGGCGCAGACCGTCCCTCCTCAGATCTCAGCCAAATAACAGATTTTTATGAAAACGGAATTGAGGATCCCAATGATTTTGTTTAATCTGTGCATGTAAAATTTCATTCCAATCAATCACAGGGTTTTGTAGTTATGATACATTACACACGCCGCACCATGTTCTGTGAATGCAGTTTTCATGTACAAGGTCATTGAACAAATCACCGCATTGTTGCAGACATAGGCCTACTAAAAAATCCTTCGCTGTTATTAGTGTTTGATACAAAGACGTGTTTGTGAAGTTTCGATATTTGCGTGCTCTATTAAAGGCCAAGAACTAAAAAGGCGAAGTTCTGGTAACGATGTAATCACTGATCTCTATGTAAATTGGATAGCGCATCGGCGGTTCGAGTCCGCCATGTTATCACTCCCAATACAACAGGTTTACAACCTTGTCCACAGGGTCTCTTTTATCCTCGTTCTCCTTACATAACGATCAATGGTAAATTGGGAGTGGTAATATGGCGGGTTCTGGCTTCAGTTGCTTGTACACCGCGCAATGGCCAATGAGCTATCCAGTTTATATAGAGATCAGTGGGTGTAATTGAGTTGCATCATACACTATTGGGATATGGGAGGTCGTGAGTCTGTGTAGGTTGAGGTCTAATAAGTTGTACCAGTGATGGGGTCGCTGTTGGAAATAAAACTATGAAGATGGAGAAAAATCTTCACATTGACTGCACTTTACCCATTGCTATTGGACTCAAATCTGCAAGCTGATCTCAGCAAGCTCGGTGGTTGAGTGGTTAACTCGTAAACAGGAGGTTGTGGTTCGAATCCCGCTCGAGTGAGCCTATGAATGTTTCCTACAGTCTCTGGGAAAGCAGTGAGAATACAGTGCATATAACACCACGCTGGGAATGGCAAACGGCTCTTGGTACGAAACAGAAATAATTGTAAATTTGCCATCATTTCTAATGATATGACCTCAGAATATGCACCGGTATATAGGCGTACCCAAACACGTGTATTGGCAAGAAAAATATGTTGTCTCTTGCTATATCTGAGCTTTTAGGATAATTACAAGCGGTAAGCCATTGCATTCCTTGCGTCTTTCTTTCTTCATACGGTTCAAGTCCACTGAAAAGGAGAAGATGTCGTTGATAGCCATTATCACGAGCCGAAAGATTATTATCTCTCGGCGCCTGGTGCCCAGATTTAACTGTCCCAGATTTCATTTCTGGTCACACGCTACCGATAAAGTGTTCTCTCCTTGTTGTTACCCCAAGGCAGTTGGGTCGCCAGAGCTCATTGATAGTTTACTGGCAGTGATGCGGGCTTATGGTCTGATCTTGTTAAATCGTCCTTGCTATTATCGGCGCGGGGGGACACCCAAAGCGCGATGTGCGCTAAATTCGGCCAACGTGTAATCTCATTTGCTATCGCATTTGTCAATGTTGCTCTCTATTGCCAAACTCGGTATTCGATGAAAAGCGCGGCAGTGCAAGAACTTTTTGCCTCTGTACTTTATTGACAATCACGTGTACACAGTGGTAAGAACTGTGCTGCTCGCTAATGTTGTTTTCGAGGTAGATTTATTGTCACATTTTGTGTGATATTAGGCTGTTTGGATGGCTATAAGCGCTTGAATGAGGCAGAAACACAAACATTTAGAAAATAGACGACGGAAAAATTAAACAAAAAATCCTTACATTTTTATGCACGAAGCAGCTATGATACTAAAGTTTTCCTTTGTGTAACAGCACTCGTATGCTCATGAATATGTAAATTAGCATAATATTAGCATTTTATTCAAAGAGATTGTTGTAGGAAGCATAAACGCCTTCAGATAGGCAAACCAGAGGTTCAAGTGATAGTTAATTGGATGTACAGGTCTATGGTATAGGTTTACATTTCCAATTTAAGTGATCTTTAAAGGCTCTGAAAAAAGGACCTATTGTATCGCGTCGACGTTTCGGGCCGCTTATTACGGTCTTCGGGTAATAACGCAATTTAGAATACAGATGTTCTCGCATCAGATGCAGAATGTCTGTGCGTAGACAGTACCCCAGAACTCCAATGCATTGTATTGGGGCGTATTGCGTCCTTTTCTCAAATTAAAGCGTGTCACTCCTCGCCTCAAATCCAAAGAGAGAGAATTACCAACTGAACCAAAACCCCTTCAAAGGATATAGTGGATGGGGGATATTAATGGTAAAAGCCCGTATATCCATGTCTGTATTAATGTTATATGCCGAGCAGCGCGCGACACGGCGAATACGCAACTGAGCAAGCTACACCAGTCGATGACCCAGGACGGAAAGGAAAGATGGGACGGCTGAGGTACGTGAACCAAGTGAAACGGAATCGAGCTCGCTTTCTTGGAGAGGAAATTAGGTCGAGTAATCCGGTCCGGAGATAGATCGCAGGGAAATCAAACACCATAAAGGATTTGGGAGACGGTGACAATAACGTATACGAGAGGAGGACAGGGGAATTAATGGGATGCCGAGATTTCATTCGTGCCGAAAGAGTCTGCGTGCCAGGACTTCCTTCTGCGAATAGCGCCGGCGTGCCGAGATTTCAGTTGTGAAGAAAACACCTGCGAGCCGAGATTTCCTTTGTGTGAAACGCGCCCGATAGTGCCCGGAAGCAGTGCTCCCAGTATTTTCGAGTAAAATAAAAGTCGTTTCCATGAAACATTATGTTCATATATAGACTGACTATTTATAACTGCAGGACGGGGAGGGGTTATCGATTAGACAGAATGACAGTGAGTGCCAATTTACACCATTATGTCTATGTCTTTATTTAAATAGCACCATTGGGGGGACCTTTTTACGCTAGCACCCTTCGATTAAGTTTGGATTCAAATACAGAAAAAAAATACATTTCAGATTCTTGCTCACTATGCAGGCCAATCTGTGTCGACTATCTGTCAAAAGCATGCAAGCCCTTCCACGCAAATGCTAATTTCAGTCTGGATGCCGCCTACAAAAATCCCTACGGAATTTCGTGCACTCGTTCTTGTTTGTCTGAAATCTTGCGATACCGCGTCGAATTGTAACTAATTTGATCTGTACATATTCACATTCGGGATTCAAAACTGCAACAGGTCGATTTTCAAGCCTAAAAAAATCGTTCGACTACGTGCGCAACAACTAACTAAAATCTGTACTTAAAGGTAGCGTACAATATTTGCTTTAGCTGCAATTTTCAGAAATGAATGGATCGGGGGTTAGTATTTTATAGGAAATACTTCAGTACCGACCCGTTTAATGTTTTGTGGGCATAGATAAAATGCTGTTCTTGTAGCCTGGTTCCCTGACCCCACTTGAGACTAAATGGATCAAATTTATAGACGCCAGGGAATTATCAGATCGGGGAACTAGACTTGCACCCAGCCACGAATGTGTAAACTACTGCCAGACAAAATGTGGACTAACTAAAGTTGCTAAATCGGGGGCAATATTTGGAAAGACCAACGATGGTCGGTCGACCATCGCTGGAAATTGAAACAAATATTCCACTTTTCTGGAAAAATTACAGCACACCAGGTGCCATGATTTCACAGGATGCTTGAGACTATTACTTGGGCTACTTACAGTCAAGTAAGGTATTCCATAATAAATCAGCAGTATTGTTTTTTGATGTTTCAAATAATTGTATATTACCTTTAAAGCACTCGGGGTGATTCGCACGAGCAAATTTCCTCATTCTATATCAGTTTAATCGCCTCAGGCAGCAGACTCTCTACAGTTACCTCTTGCTCATAAAATCTAACCGTTTTTTTTAGAGTTCAGATTACACCCCTCACCCCTGCCTGGGGAAAGCCGCGCAGAACTCAACCTTCTCCACAGCAATCGGCACAACCAATTACATGTAAGCCACGGCAGGGGCAACGCTTACAAAAACAGCAGTTTCCTCACTGTTATGGTCTGCCCGTGGTCGAAACCAGGACGCTGAATGTGTGTGGTGGGCACGGTGCAATTCTGCCACCCGTCTGACATTACCTTTCAATGCAGTGTGTCCCAATTACTTGCCAGGTTTAAGGGACGTCTGTCTGAAAGATTCCGATGCTATACTATCTTCCAAACATCCGATATTAAACACTTTCGTTGTTTCATGCTGGTCTTTTTTTAAAGGTATATAAGAGCACAATGTGGCTAAAGTAAAAACAAAATGGCTGAAAACCGATTGCAGTTATAGCCCATGATTACGTGTAATCATAATACTCTACCATGTACAAATTGTCAAGTTAAGGAGTCTGTACAAAACCAATGTATAGCTTCGTAGATGCAGATCAATCAAGCGATGACGGCCATACGGGTTGAATTGTGCACACAGTGAACAGGCCTTATGGAGGAATCAGAACGAGTGTCTCTTACATTTCGGCAAACTGACGGGGGCAAATTTAGACCAGTAGCCTTAGGTTTTACATAGTGACAAGAAAGATGATTTCATGCGCCTTCTAATTGAACAAAGTTTTTCCATGTAGGAATAGCTGAGTTAGATGAACGCGACTCGCCTTGATATGGTGACTTTTTTTCTCGCTTACACACATTCAGAAAGAAAACATGATCAGTAAATAGAACATATGACGGTGACTGCTCTCGCCAAAAAAACTTCACTGTAAATTTGCAAAGAATTCGTGTATCTATTGCCGCTTGAACGAAACGCTTACGCCAACGGGATCAGGAGTAGGCCTACGGCGAAACAGAAACCTGAAACGGGTTTGTTTCTGGTCATGAAATCAAAAACAAGGATTCCTCAATAGCACATATCGCACTGTAGTTCGCAAGACTGAGAAAAACCTGCGTAAAGCCCGGTTCATACTTCATGCGAATGCGAATGCAAATGCGAAGCGAATTTCATGACGTCAACAATTGAAGTTTCATTGTGACGTTCTCCGTTACCATAACGAATTCGCTTCGCATACGCATTCGCATGAAGTATGAACCGGGCTTAATACCCCGTTCTCACTTGAACGATTTCTTTTTACAACTGCGGTGCGACTAAAAAAACGTACAGCCGTGCGATTTCCGTACGAATTTCCCTGTTTCTTTCCCGCGCAGTCTCACTTGTACAACTGCCGTGCGACTGCCGTTCAACTCTCGTGCGACTTTTCCTCCCGAAACATCCGATAACGGTTCAAGTTCCGTGCGACTGCCGTACAACCTGTACGAGTCCCGCGCAAGCGCCGTGCGATTTTTGTTCAACTCGCGTGCGACCTGTGCGCATGTGTTACAACCGCCATACAACCAATCAGAGCGCCGTGCGACCGCCGTTCGATCCGCGCGAATCGCATAAAAGCAGGGCCTTTTGGCGTCGATCGTTAAAACCGCACTTGATGTGCGACAGTCAACAAGTATTCAACACAACACAACGATGCCACCGAAGAAGAGTGATGGCAATTAGGCAGGCAGCAAGAACAGCAAGGCCAGGTTGGACGGCAGTAGCACCGCGCTCGCATGGGGTCGCACCGCACTTGCATGAGATTCCTACAGCTTGTACAGCAGTCTGATGGCAGTCGCACCGGACTCTTATGAGATTCGCACGTTGCACGACCCCCATGCGACCAATGCGAACTATGCGAACCGTGCGACAGCCGTATGGAAATTTTCAACATTTGAAAAAAACTCGCACGGGCATGCGACCCGTCCGAATTACACACGACACCCCTATACAACCTGTGCGAATCATCAACAGACTGTCGTGCGACTCCCGTACGCCCTGTGCGATTTGGTATAGTCGTACGGCATTCGCGTAGAAAATCGTTCAAGTGAGAACAAAGTATGAGGAAAACGAAGAATGTTCAGTGCTCTCACAATCTTTTCAACCACGACCACAATGTCTGCACGCTGAAGGTATTTCGGTCAAAAGCAACTCGAGGCACGCTTAAGCCCCGTTCGTGCAAAACGGCATCCGGACGACAATACCACGTACTTCCAATCCAACTGCTATTTATTCAGGCGTGTTTGCGCAGCTTTAATAACCACCAATACGAACATGAACACGCGTGCAGTGACAGCTCTCGGCGTTGTGTCCAAGCCTCTACTGACTGGCGCCTCGGAGCGCCATTGGAGACCAATCAGACATCTTAAGTCCCCTTCCTTTTTGTGCAAGATCTGATCTAATTTTACTAGTCTCATTTCGCGGCTGAAATGGTTAGGAGTCACAATGCATTATCGTGTAAAGAAACCCCCTCGTGAACGATTGGTGAAATTAATTTCCCCATTATGGCATCGTGAACAACATTAATAAATGTTATATTGTTTGAAATGAATTGGTGCTGTACCTGATTTTTTTTTCATGCACATTCCCAGAAACGGTTTAGGACATAGAAGAAATCCAATCACAATTCTTGTGAATGGTGAAATATTATATTGATGTTTACTTGATTACTCGATATAAAAATATTAATAAATAACGTAATTGTTACACTAAAATCAAAATGAATATAAAGAGCGAGATCCTTTGTTAAAGTCACGTAGTTACTTTTCGATATAAATATGAAGGCAGACGGACTAAAGAACTGACAGATATATAATGACGGACATACGGACTGACCGATCGACAGGAACCTCAGCCGAAAGTTCCAAAGAAATTCAAGTATCTTTGTGTACCTTACATTCATCATTGAACGTCGTGCATTTTCAACTTCTAACCTTCATGTTTACGATTTCCAAATACTGGTTACTTTTCAAGTGGTTTTTAACTTCAGGTTTGAATTGCTACGCTCCGGTGAACATGTCAGAAAGTGTTACCTCATAATGCATGCGTTCTGGAGAAAAGTAAAAAAAAGACGTTCGACCTTTTCAACAAATCTTTACGCTTGGTATGCAGCACTTAAGCTTCTATTCAATATCGACGACTACCTTCGCAGATATATCTACGTCTAATTAGATTTGCAGATCTGATCTAAGCCTGCGAGATTTCACTAGAATCCCTCGCTCCATCTCATCCCTTTTTATGCACTGACGAGCTTGTCTGGATAGGTTTATTTTTTTTTTCTCGCAGACAGTAAGAGTGACATTCCAAGCGCAGAATGTGCGTCAAGCTTTATAATGACGTTGATACAGAGATAAGACAATGAGTGGGGGGGGGGGGGGGGGGAGAGAGCGTAGAGGACGATTCAAATGAGTGATTCTTGGCACGACGACTGACTGACAAGGTGACACTCTGTACGTGAGTTCAGTAACCCTTCGGGAGGTTGCTTGCAAAAGTGCATTCGAGGGACCTCCTTAAAGCCATAAAGCTGCAGGTCGGGGCGTTTAACAACAACCAGCATTTAGAACGCTATTAATTTTTTTGAAACTAAATCATATCATTTACAATCATTACCCCCAGCTCAACAGGCCCATCAATCATTCAGCTGTTTTTTGGAGTATACATCCCTGGATACAAGTTAAGCGCACGTAGACTAATCAAACACATAACCAATACAGGGTGGAGAGAAGCAACTTGCGACAAACTGTCTTGTTCACGGACACAAGCACTCTCACCCCTGTTGGACTCGAACCCACAGCAGCCTATAGTATCACCAAGATTTTAAGTCCGGTACACTAGAGGCCTCAGCACTCCACTTGTAAGAGGGGCACTGTTCTTAAAACAATGATCATGAGCTTCGCACCATGTGCTTTCAGGCCCCGCCGTAATTCCCACGTCATTGCCTGAGTTCAACGAAGCCACTGACAGTCGTTCCTCATACGTATTCCTTTCGCCTTCCTAACTTTCTGACTTTGTTTATGTTCGACAGAGGCACTTAGATTTGGGCATGAATTTCACACAAACATTAAAACCTCGGTGTGAATCGACCGACAAACAAACAGTACAGCAAAGATATGACGGACGGAAAGATCGACAAGACAGCCGCACATAATGTAACGTTCACAGTCTGACAGCCGACACGTGTCAAATTTGTTTTATGCGTAATAGCTTTGGACCGCACAAGTACTCTGATGCACACTTTACTTATTGGCCCACTGACTTGACATATTCCTTTACCACAGACCCCCCCCCCTAAAAAAAATATTAAAAAAAATTGATATTTCTATCGGGTGCCCCATCTAACTGTTTTTCATGCAGTATTATGAACGTATACAAACTGCACGATACCTTCTTTGTTAGATTTTAGGCCTACAGACGCAATTCAGGCAGATGTTTTTGACAGAAACGTTCAACGAAATATTTCATACACTGAGGCTATCAATTACACGAAATTACCGTAGGGAAATTATGAAAATAGCAGACATCTGCTAAAAGAATTAAAAGGAAACCATTAGTGAAGCCGAGGCTGATATTCCTTTCAACTATACATATCAATTACACGCCCATTAATCCATGTGAATCCCGTATATAAAAAAATTACATGCATAAGCAAGTGGTTGTCACTCAGTTAATTCCCGTTACATCGCAGTGTATAATTCTTGTTACGATAAAGCTTGCTTAAAAGATAATTATATTATAATTATCTTTTAAGCAAGCTTTATGGTAACAAGAATAATACTAAATATCAGAGAATTGTAGATTTGGGAGCTGGCAATACCATAGATTTCTGCACAAACTTTAATGCTATAATAAAAATGATATTAATAGTAATAAATAATGCAGATTTTTTTCTTTCTGTGTATACTAAGCTTTGTTTTCATTTCTTTTGAATTTTTGTAAATATTGCGTTTGTAAATCTTTCCTGCAGTAGATGAAAGTAGATAAATCCTACATGCAAGCAAAACATTGCACGCGCGAGTAATTAAAAACGGACGTGAGATAATACGTGATTTAATCCGCTACTCGACACGGAATGAGCTGGGTTTTTTATCTTGAGCATGCAAGACGCATTTCAAATCCTCGCAATGTGAGGGCAAGGTTGCATGAATTTGTGCTTCGAATTCGTTCTTTGCCTTATATATAAACGCGGTGCTTGTCTGCTCCAAAAGATAGTAATGTAGAGAAGCTTTAAAACCCTTGAGCACGGTATTTTACAGGAGACGTCGGGGTGTTGCAGCGGTTCTGGCAGCCAAATCGAACCGCTACAATGTGTCTGTGCAGTCAAGCATGACATACACAATAATTCAACAATGGATTGAAACTGCACAAACAGCGGCCAATGGCGTCATCCGGCCTTGTGGCACTGTTCTTTTTTTGCGCCATATGGCGTCATCCGGGACGCAAGGGGTTAAAATGGAATGTCAAATGTATATCGGTGTTATTGAACCTATCGTTTTCCCACAAACAAACAAAGGTAGTTTATCTCTTTGCTGGTTGAAGTGTAGTAAGTTGATCGTTTAGTCGGAGAACCCTGATATGAACGAATCCGATCTTTGTTATTATGGCCTGTACTGATCCGACATGGGCGGTGTCTATATTTAATCATTCGTCCAACACATATACCACATGGTGTTAAGGTAACACCACACTGCAATGTGAAAAGTTGGCATACCTTAACATCACACTGCGGCTTGGCTCAAATCTCCACCCGTGTAATGGTTAAACTGAGATTGTAACTGTGAGTGACCTACGTATGCATTGCGAGGTAGGCTATCGTATGTACAGTGTATAATTGAAAGAATAATATCAAAATTCAATAACGGAAATAATTTAATGTATACGCCTTCCATACACTTTGAAAGTATGGATAACGTAAACAGCACTTGCGGCACCAAATTAAATTAAGATCTCGTTACGACGACCACGGGGAATCAGACATCTGACATTTCGCACAAAGAATGGACAAAGCAAACTGATTCCAGGATACCTCGCATGTGCTGGTGTAATTTAATTGTCCAATGCGCGTGCCATAGTTCATTAGCTCTACAGTGTTTAAGTGTGGGTTGGTTTTTGCATTCAATAGGGGACCTTTAACAACAGAGGACAATAGAGTCCCCGGTTGAGAAAGATCCCCGTTTGAAAATCGCGTACAAACAAAATGAGGGGCCTTGCCAAAAAGTTAAAGTATGAACAATGGGGAGTCCCCGATGGAAGGTTGGGGGGGGGGGGGGGTGTCGTACGGTCTTTCTACATTTGAAGCAAGATACGGGGCAGAGGGACCCCCCCCCCCCCCCCCCCCCCATCTTTTGTGCTGGTCATTGTGTTCCCGGAATCCCAGTACCCCTTGGTCCCATATCTTGATGGGTATATCTTTCTACTAAATCTAAGGTTCACAAAATACGTGTCATACTTCTGTTATATTCTGGTTTTTTTTTATTCCACTGTCTGCGGTGGTGCCAAATCTGGAAGGGTACATGCTAGTATAATTTTGCCTGTATGTATCAAGGGTATGAGTACGGTGGCGGTCGAAAGTTTACATACACGGCAATCCTGCCACCTGTTTTTAAATTCACCCAAAAGCTGTGAGCCATTTCCTAATATTTATACAGACGTGAGGAAGGACCTTTCAAACCTGATTGTATTGCTATACTCAGAATTTACAATGGGAAAAATTACAAGAAACAAACACGCTATCGGAACGATTGAAGTAACAATTTCTAAGTGTGTGTGTGTGTGTAAACTTTCGACCGCTACATACGCAGCGTTATATACCTCATACTGCAGATATTCTGTTAACATAATATGATTTATGCATCCCTGAGAGAAGAGAAATGTAATGCACTTTCGGTCTTTTTTTTCTTCTTACGCACTATTACCATCAAGATGCCTCCTTCAAATTGCATCATGCCGGGACATTTTCCTCATAAAGGAGGCGTACGTACGTCATTAGAAACATCTCACTGGCCATAAATTATACATTGTCACCGAAATAATGGAACTTAATTATATGTACGTGCCATCAAATTACGTATTCTGTTGAGCCATTCTGTGTTTGGTAATTATTTGTTATGGCAGGCAATTCTGTCTAGGATATTTAAATTCTGGGGCAAATTTGGTCATTCATTATGTTTCATATTAAGCAACTCTGTTTAATGTTTCGTAATAATAACATGATTTATGTTGGGTCAGCATAATAGGCCTACGTTCATGTGGGCAACGCATTTAACTGTCATCCACGTTAGTGCCAATTCTCCTTGAAATACATGTGCATTCCATACGTACACAATGTAATTCGGAACATAGTTTTCTGGAGGTTATAAACAAAAAGATGGTAATTGTCAAATGATTTTATTTATGCCAGTTATGTCAGTTATATATACACGATGTTAGGCTACTGTTTTCCTTTTTTTTAATATATAAGTAGAAAGACAATGGAAAATATGCTTGTACGTCAGGATTACCAGTGTTAAGCCGATTTGTGATTATCTATAAATCCGATTTGGGATTAACTATAAATCAAGATCCTACAACGTCATCCGACATTAACAACTATTGGCTGGCCTAACAACCCAGTACATTGGCCGATATGTCCCGTGAAGGTAAACGGTGGGTATTAACCGCACCAGATTGTTCATGATGGTCTGATCAATTTAGCAAATGGAAAGTCTCTCATGAGGACGAACGATGAAGGCGCAAATGTGGCGCCAAAAAGGTTCCCTATGCCCAACCAATCAGAGCCATTTCTCAAACATTTACCGACTGTGGCTTCGGCTTTGTCGACAGTTATTCCTCATTCCATTGCCAATCCGAAGCCTTGAGTACAAAATAAGCAGGCTCAGGCTCTGGATTCAAACAACAGACTTTGATGTACAATGAGAGACAAAAAGTGCCCCAGATGTAGCCATGTCTTAGGACCGAAAATTAGAAGCCGGAGCCGCAGCCGAAGCCATTGTTTGAGAAATATCCCGAAATTATAATTGAATAACACATGTCATATGATTTGTTGGTCCTGCGGCAATTACCTCGATGTCCTTGCTGTTTTCTGGATATGGAGATAATGATTAACAGTCAGTGTGTGAGTTCAGTATATGAAAAAGACATGGGCGACCATATGGGTACGCAAATCTGACAGTCACGAACGTGCGTATAAAGCTCCGCCCACTCTGTAGCTGAGCATGCTATATGACTTCAATGAGTTCAGGCGTGCCTCCAAATGATTGTGACCGGCTCTGCAAAAAGGGCTATTATGTCGCAAAATTTAAATATTGAGTTGTATACATAGTTGAATTTGTCACATCCTAAGCTTTAATTTGGTGTAGGTTTGACCCCTGTGGCATTTTATGTTCTCGAGATATCTTGACATGTGTATACTCATATTTTCCCAATTGAACGGAAGTGTGTTTAGAGATACAGGCCTTTAAACACAAAAAGTGCAAAGAAATAAGATAGAAGTAATTTTTATCAACATTTATTTTTTTCATCTTTATTCATCAATATTAATGTTTCTGAAAATAATTTCTGAAAATATACATAACAGATGCCAACAAACCCCCCCCCCCCAAAAAAAAAATCACTTACGTTAATTTTTTTCGCCCACTTCACATAGAACTGCCCTGTGTGTGTTTTCACATAGTGCGACATAATACCCCTTTTTGCAGAGCCGGTCATTCACAACTAGAGATGGGAACCTATAGTGGACGTGTGCAAGTCCACATCAGGTTTAATCTCCCGCTTCGTGTGGACCTCGTTTTGTCCACAGGTCTACATAGAGTATGCAAGGTTAGAGCACAAAGACCAAACTGCTAAGAACAAAAGCTTGAACAAGCAGCATGTGGAATCAAATGTAGGCAAACTGTTCGCTTGTTTACACATGAGACAGAAATCATTGCTTTGACGATCAAAATCGAAAGCCAAATACCAACTGCACCACACTCCGTTTTGGCTCGTAAGCTGTTTTCCCTAGCAACATATTTGTGTGCGGCAAATTAGATTGTCACGGCAGCTTGACCTGCTTCATTTTAATGTCCGAAATCATTCTATTTCATTGAAGTGTCAACAATCCTGAAATACTAACATATGATGGCCAAGTTGGAGACGTAGCAATGTCGCGTGTGCACTTTATGTTGGTCAACTAACTCGACATATCTCCGTTGCTGATGTCAGGGAGTATAAGCCCATTCAAATGCCAATGATTCGTGCCAATTGAATTTTCAGAGCTAATCAAATCGAAATAATAAAGTTAATGATTTGTGTAGCTCACCACAAGGATATATATGCAGCAGTGCTATGCATATATCATAATTGTGCTTGCATACACCATCTGTATAATCATGTATCTTGTATAATAATAATAATAATAATAATAATAATAATAATAAATATGATTTATTTGTTATTTAGAGAAATCCATACAAAGGAGATCGATAGATGTAGGTAATTGAAAACTGCCATCGACAAATTGACTGTTTTGAAAACAAAGTCTTCGGCGAATGTATGAATATATTGTACAATTGTAATTGTGTAGAAAGTTGTAAACAATCAGAAATCAGTTTATGGTGTACGTTCGCTTCAATGTGGACTTACGGTAAAGGTTGAATAAAAAGTCACTTTGATGAATATAATTATTTATATTACTGGAATTCATTGCGGATAGCAATGTTTCTTTATAGCAGTTGTAAATAAAGAAAGTATATTTGTATAGCTAAATATTATTGTTAACTATCTGTGTGTTATACGATAGCTATATATATATATAAGCATGGAGGAATACGTGTGCTCACTCCTCCATATGGTAGAAGTATCGTAGACAATGTTTGCCACTGTATCACGTGATTGTTTGTGTTTGTAGTTGCCGATGAATCTAGTTTGTGAACAAATCAAGTTGACGGAACCTAATGTAAATAAATTTTTGAGAATGCAATATAATTTCAATTGCGGTGGTTTTTGTGTGCCCTTTGTCTCAGGTTTTGCTTGCGTGTTTGCTGGTAACAAATGTTTCTGGGTGGTATTTTGGTTTACTGAGCGGTTTACTGTGGGATAAAGCGATTTTTGAATCAATAGAACCATTCGTGGGTTACCTATCCCAGATGTTTTAATAAGTCAGGAAGTTAAGAAAAACCAGCTGACCTCATTTTGATAGAATGAGAAATCAAGCTTCAAACTACCAGTTTGAGTTTGCAAACAAATCTTGCAATTGTTTACATATAAATACTATGAAATACATGAAATAAATAATATAATATAAAGTATGTGATTTTTTGTATTAGATATTTTCAAGAATGATAATTTACTAATGATAATTAAAATGGTTAGCAAAAACTAAAATTATCCCTCCCCAAAAAAGAAGACAATTCTGGGAGACAATTTTGCCATTATCTTCAATACAGGTTCTTCGACTTGTGAAAGGTTTCCCAGATCGCATCACATTTGTAGACTTTTTACAATGTAGGCCTACACATTTACTTAGTGTCCCGTTTGTAAGTGAAGCTCTTCCGGGAAGAGATTGAGAACCTGACCGCCCCGCATTTATTCGGGGAGAATTGCAGATCTATGCTCTTACGGTCAAATTAAGAAAACGCGGTTCGATCGGCCCGCAAGTATATCAGGCAGTATACCCGCCAAAGATGCTGGTCAAAATGGTTCTGCCGCATGAGTGGTAATGCGTTTGGTTTTAGTCCCCCGAGGACCACTCAAACAATTAGAATGAATTGAGAGGGGGTGAACCGAACGTACTCTGCCTGTTTTGCAAGCCAAATGAATTCCTCCGCAGGCCGCGCCGTGTGTTCTCGCTCTGCAAAGCGTGGGGGTTTCAGGTCGCCCTGCCACCTTGCCTGCCCGATCAATCGAGGGTCTACCTTTCCAGGGAAGAATGTTTTGTAAGGTGTTGCATCTATGTATACATCGACACCCTTGCATTGAGCGTTTGCAAGTTAATAGCCGTCATCGTTCGAACCAATGTTTGGAGGAAGATGGGGAGTCAAGTCATGGAAATGCACTTAAATATCCATTAAAGTTGAACATCTGCCAATCTTAAATTGTCTGCGAGTATTTGTCCTTTGCACGGCACCAGAACAGAAGCGAGGCTATACACGCAAAACAAAGACTCTTTCGCGTCGTAACTATGTGGGTTGCTAATGTCATTACGTAAGATTTCATTCAAGTACGTAACCAAAGTTCCCTTTCAACTTACCCGTGCAAGAGGAAAACAATATTCAATCAGCCAGTTCGGTATCTCAAAGGTCAAAGGTTATTCGGGATAAAAATTGCTGACGTGATGTCACGCCATGTTACGCGAACGCACATTCTGATTGAATTTAACACGTGCGCGTTGTGCGACCAGCTTTTGCGTTCACACGCGCGCGTTAGGTCACGCGGGTCATTCGGGATAAAATGTCATTGTACACATGCGCAGTTGAAATACCGAACTGGCTTATTCGAGAATGCTTTGTTTTCTATGCGGCTAATGTCTACATACTTCATCTTCTTTAGTGAATTTTCACGATGTGATAACATTTTACTTCATGCTATTTTTTTGTGAATAGGCATTTGTTTGCCCCCAAAAAAATAATGCCCATAGTCCAAGTAAAATACCGAGAAAATATGCGACCGGATCCTACGAAATATGTCTGAAGAAATTTGTTGACATGTTAGTTTTTTACTTGCATTGGATAGAACAAACTTAGTTCTTCGTTCTGATATATCACTCAGTTTGGCATCCTGATGAATATGGACATTATGTGGGTGAAAACTTTGACAGTTCCTAAGTATTCATTTCGACAGTATATTTCTTCGTTTGCGCAAACGCTGTAATATGTTGTTAGAGCTGGATGTTACTTTCATTCTCATTTATGGGTTTGAATCGTTACGAAATTGATTTTCTCGAATGCAGGTGCATTTGGCAAGATTTTGCAGTGGTTGGATACATCGCAGTGCATTGTGGCTGCAAATCATGATTAGCATCCTAATTTGCATACGGGGGAATTACTCCAGAACGATGATGGAGGGACCGGGAACCAGTCTATCCTGACAGCCTCCCAATACCACCGTGCATTCATTATTGCATGAATACAGATTTCAAAGCGCGGGAACAATCTCAGAACGGCACCCCGGAACAAAATTTGCCTGTTTACCCCGAGCAGGCCGTTCACTGATACGGCCGTTTTCCCGTGGGACGCAGACTCGCTTGGGAGTAAGACAATCATTTCCCTCGCAGACTTCGGCCGGGGGAAGAAAACTTTCTTAGGGGAAAAAAATGACACATAATTGAATTGGAACCAAAAACGCTATCCACATCTCTTCATTTATATGTGATCGTTTGGACAGGGTGGATTTCTGTCCGTAGTAACTCAATACGGTGAATCTATTTTTACGTTATTATTTTTCGGGAAAGGGGAATATTTTTCTGCTTATTGTTCACAAATTCTTTGATAGGGGGGGCCACCATTATATTGACAAGGCCGCGTTGATGACTGGGCCAGGCGATGGTTGGAGGTTGTGGGTGGAAATGTATAGAATTAGTCGCTTGTCATTTCTCGAGGTATCCAGATTGCATGGCAAACAATGCTTTAAAGGTACAACAACCCACATTCTGCAGAATTTTGAACCACGGGATAACTTAAAATGTTGACGTCATTAAAGTGGGCCAAGGGTACATTGTGTGGATGGGGCCAGTGTTGTAGTCGAATACATTTCCATGAGTACGAGTACGAGTACGCGTACGAGTACTTTTGCATGAGTACGAGTATGAGTACAAGTACTTCAACCCAAATGCGAGTACGAGTACGAGTACGAGTACATTTTTACGAGTACGAGTACGAGTACGAGTACGAGTACGAGTACGAGTACGAGTACGAGTACGAGTGCGAGTACGAGTGCGAGTGCGAGTGCGAGTGCGAGTGCGAGTGCGAGTGCGAGTACGAGTGCGAGTACGAGTACGAGTACGAGTACGAGTACGAGTACGAGTACGAGTACGAGTACGAGTACGAGTACGAGTACGAGTACGAGTACGAGTACGAGTACGAGTACGAGTACGAGTACGATACGATGATTACGAGTACGAGTACGAGTACGAGTACGAGTACAAGTACTTTCTACCAGTAAAAGTCGAAGTGTTTTGTTAAGAACAGCAAAAAAAGGAAAGATTCCTTTACATTAGTTGAAAACAAAGACAAACTCTTTATAAAACACATGCTATTTTGTAACATGACGCTGACGCTGACACTGACTTGCATGGTATGTTTTCCATTTAAAAAAAGTAAACAAACTTTCATTTGACTACAGACTAGCAACAAAGTTTTGATATTGGTGTACATCTATTTTAGACATTGGTTTGCGGGGGGGGGGGGGGGGTTGGGAGCTGGTACATGTATATTCTATGGGTGTGATGGGTTGGTGGGGCTCAGTCAAAGTTATATTTTAGAACCAGGCTGGAGATTTTTTGCTATGTCCAAGTTTGATCATTGGGCCGCCTCGCCTGACGTGTGCGTGTCCCATGCATGGTGTGCCGCGCCACCGTCTCTATCTGTCATTCCATGCACCATGCTGGATCCCAGCACGGCGGCCACCGCGCTGCCAATGGTACATGCCGTGCCACACTGTACACCTGGCCGGGTCCTCGCACACGGTCATGTCACAGATGCTGCAACTTAAGCTTACCCACAACGAAACACACATATGCCCAAACATCGACTGGCAATCTGGGTGGAAAATGCATGTACCATGCATGCTTCCGCTAGCTACATTATAGATGCAACGCCTCGCACTGTCGAGTTGTCTCCATGTCAAAGTCGACTTGTCTCTGAATTGTCGCACCGTTCGAATTGTCCCAAGTCGAGTTGGCAAATGATCCAGTTGTCCGACACCCTGCTTTACATACTTACCCGTACTTGTATACATGTAATGGGCAGACCACAGGTCCAACCACAGGGCAGATAGGATTTGCTCATTGGCAAGGTTTTATAACACTGCACTGTCATGAGTACGAGTACTTTACCGCGAGTACGAGTACCGTACTTTACGAGTACGAGTACATGGATTTTTTTTCAGTACGAGTACGAGTACGAGTACGAGTACGAGTACGAGTACGAGTACGAGTACGAGTACGAGTACGAGTACGAGTAATACAACACTGGATAGGGGCTGAAGGCCGATTAGTTCAAAAACAATTCAAACTTCAGTTATGTTCTTTTGAGTTCTAAGGACAAACTGCCTCCCATCCCTTACACAGCGTAACAACGATAACCTTAGAATCGTTTTGAAGTACACAATAACCTGATATAAAACATTTAAGAGTTGCTACGTGAACCATGAAACTTTGAAACCTAAACCTTCACCCAGCTCGTCGGTAAAAGCGCCACCAAGCGGCAGAGGAGAGACAACCATTTCCCTTAAATTACAGGTGGAGAGCAGGACAAAGTGATAAAAACAATAGACGAATCCCGAATTGACGAAAATAACACAATCTGCGCACTTCCGTGTTTGAAAGCGAGGCTCTCAGTGCTAAGCAAACATATGATGAACGTGCGCTGCCATTTATGGCGCGATTCATTCATGCAGGAATAAGTTTGTTGAATACCACTGTGAGCAAAATCAGCTGAATTCGTCCACGTCAGACGGTGACTGAACCAGGCCCAATTCGGCCGAAAACATCGCTTGCACGATGTACTTGCTTGGCTTGTGTTAGCTGAGAAAGAACCACTAGCATTTAAAGAAACTCCTGCAGTCGTATTTTGGATCGTAGCCTCTCACGCAAATCTCTCGGTGCTAAGCAAATGTGCTGAACGGCTCATGAAACTGGTCACAGACCGTGCCAAAGAACTTCAGGGACAAATAAGTCTGGATACTTTTTCGGCAATCAAATCTAAATTAGATGAGCGGACTTCGGCTGAAATTGTCATCTCTTTAGGGAGGGATACCGACTCACCATTTTGTTCCTCCCAGAATTTTGCTCTCCTCTTACCAGTGGCGGATCTACGGGGGGGTTTTGGGGTTTAACCCCCCCCCCCCCCCCCCCCTTGGGCTGTACGGGTTTAATGCCCCGGACCCCCCTAGCAAGGCGTGCCTTCGGCACGCTGGGGTGTGTAGGCCAATCACCTCAGGTAACCCCCCCCCCCCCCTCCCTTAGTTAAAACCTAGATCCGTCCCTGCTTACTACACTGCCTTCTGGAACAACAATCTCCAATCCGCAATCTGTAACAATCCAGCTCAGAACGAGGTCTCTCCTGAATCAGGTCCAATTCCAATATTTGTTTAAAGGTCTACTGGTTACATTTACAAGAACTGCCCCCTTTTCCTAGAATAATTTGCCCGCGGCATGCGCAAGGCAGGACTCGAAATTGTTACAGCATCCCTTAATTGTCCCCTGATCGTCGTATCTTATTAAGGAAAGCTCCCCTCCACTTGATTTTGTCTGAGCAAACATTAACCAATCGAAAATGGGGTTATTTGATACGCGGCTCGCCATTGAGGGGTGAGATAAATTTTAGATTGAAACTCGGCGACTTTGTAGTGAAAATCGAGCGCGCGGCACACGCTGCTCTCAAACTGGTTGATAAAAGAACTTCAGGTTTAGCTCGATGCATACCCAAGCTCCTTATTCTGTGGCTGGGGTCCCTCAATAGACGTGGAGAAGAACCAGGCTGACCTTTTGGAGTTGGAGGGGGCGAGGGGTACTCTGTCATACTCCAAGGGAAACCTGAGATCTAGCTGGTCGAGGGCCCCCAAAGTGTGCCTCTTGTATCCAGATTTGAAGAATGGAGAGACCAGGGGCTGGCACTGAGAAACAGTATGAAGTCAGCGCAGAATCAGCAAGCAACCGCTGTGAATGAGCCGAGACAAAATAAACCCGCTTCATGAAAAGAAAATAATTCTCAATGGAAGGTTTGCTTCGATCACATTACGCTTGTTATCTTCACTGTCAAAGACGAGTGTATAGTTGTATAGAGACAATCAATGGAGATCGTCATAAGTCGGCATCTGACTCAGCAAAACCCCCCCCCCCCTCCCAGCTTCTCCCTTCCGTCATCTATTTTTAACCAAACTTGTGACGAACGGCTATTAGTTGTGCTCCCCTTTGTTGTGAACTTGTGAATGCCGTTCCCAATGTGTGTTTGTATGAGAGATCTTACTTTTCCCAAGGCTAGTAATTTCCAATATTTTCCCGAAATAACATCGGCATGGTTTGACAGAGATTCCAAAGGTTCATTGGAATGACTTGCCTTGGTGTTGCCTTTGTCTTGTTAATCATGTTGTTGTTGTCGTCGTTGTTGCTTCCTAATTAAATCTGTCATTACTTAAAAAATGGACGGGAAAATATTTTAACAAGGTTTCTGAAAGCCTTCGATGCCAACAATACAGTTGTGTAAAAAGAAACAACCAACGTTCCAGGCAAGGATGGGTTAGAATTTGTTAAAGCATTCATGTCATTGTGTGTTATGAATTGTGAGGCCACAAATACGCCACAAGGATCTACTTGGCATGAATGCCAATCAGCTTTCACACCCAAGGGCGTATGTAAGCCTTCTGTCAGAGTCTATTTTGGATTGAATGAATAAGAGACGCTAACAAATATGAGAGTCAAATCATTAAATAGAAAAACACAACGTTGGATTGTCTAGAATGCCTGGAGGGGACTGGAACAGTAGTCAATTCGCAGGGAAAAAATATCGGAAAGTAAGATGCCCTGCAGAGAAGCATTTCTCCTTCTTTTAGGAGAAAATGAAACACAAGAGACGTAGAGTTGACAGACGGCCCGGCATTTTCGGAAGGTACCTACGATAGACGAATAACAGTATCTGACGGACATTATGTATTGGGACGTAGGATTATCCCACCGTGCTGTGCAATTACAATTCCATGCAATATTGTAATGGTGGCGGTTTGGACCTTTTATCTGGAGTTGTGATTTTTCACTTGGGGGTATACATTTGGGGAGAACGACGCATTGTCTGAAAACGTAGAATTTGATATTGAAGTCTCCAGTACAAGGCTACAATCCCGGCCAAAATGCTTGGGCCACCTGATGATAAACATACCCTCCTCCGCGCCCCCCGCTCAATGTTGTAATATCAAGCCGGAGCGCATTCCGCGTAATGAGAGCCAACATTGACCGGGGGCAGGGGGGTCGGGGGCCCAACGAGATTTGGCCGGGATTGTCTGAAATTTTCTTTCTCAAAAAAAAACAAAAAAAAAACATTAGAAAAGACCTAAGTGTGAGAAGCAATGGATGGTCATGGCTTTCCGAGTGCAGGAGTAATTAAAAGAAAAGGAAGTGGAAAAAAAGAGGGTTTTCGGGTTGGATTCGAACCCACAACTGTTGCATTTGAATGTACATGTCCAAACCACTAGACTATGTGAGTCACAGATGCCAAGAGGCTTAATTGACCGTTCAATTTCCAGACACAGATGATCCCAATTGTTTTGTAGTGCGCATCGTACACGATGTACCATGACGAATAACCATGCCATTTTGTCAAATAACTTTACAAAAGACATTTTTGTTCAACGCGAAAATCGCATTACGCTACACAAACCACCTACAAGCCTCTTCCAATTTTTTAGCCGTCTCTTTGCGTGATTTGTCGGAAAATTCAACGATTAACCCTCGCCACCAAAATAGTAAAGGAGAGTCAGTCATTTCTCAATTTTTTTAGTGGCGAGGGTTAACCGTTGAGTTTTCCGACAATTCACGGAATGAGGTAGTTGAAACAAAATGGAAGAGGCTTGTATGTTTGTGTAACATAATGCGTTTTTCGCGTTTAACAAAAGATGTCTTTTGTGAAGTTATTGGACAAAATGTCATGGCTAATCGTCATGGTACATTGTGTACGATGCGCACTGCAAAACAAGTCCTGGCGCAAGCGCATGACAGCCAGGAATCGTCATTCTGTTAACCCTATCCCGACCGGGCTTAGTTTGGTACGTACGGAGACCGGAAAGGGGCGACTACTGCCCCCCCCCCCCCCCCCCCAGACTTCCGTGTTTTCCCAAGTTCACAAGCGATTTTCAGTAAACAGGCCACAAACGTTCAGTTCAGGAAAGTCGCAATGATGACGTCCACAACTTTTAGCAAGTGCCAACTGTAGGGCGTTGGGGGCTATTTTTTAACTTGTTGTTAAAACAATCGTATTTATCCCGTAATTAACGTCTTGGTTGTCCGAACGGTCAAACAAAAATTATGACAACCTAATTAGTTGGACATCATTATTAAAATAGCATTCGATGTTTAGACGGGGATCTCCCTTGGGGGCGCTATAATCAGGTAATTCAAACTATTTGGGTTGAAAAGTTGATTTTGCGTGTTTTAAACTCTTTATAGATAAACTAGGCGAACTTTCAGACAATCCCGGCCAAAATGCTTGGGCCACGTGATGATAAACATACCCTCCTCCGCGCCCCCCGCTCAATGTTGTAATATCAAGCCGGAGCGCATTCCGCGTAATGAGAGCCAACATTGACCGGGGGCAGGGGGGTCGGGGGCCCAACGAGATTTGGCCGGGATTGTAGGTAACCATCAGAGGTTAATAAATAAATCAATCCCAAATTTCAGACCTATAGACCCAGGCGGTGTAACTTCCACCGTTGGTGAGACTATAACTCACCTCCACCTTTGAATTGGTGCATCTTCTCTCTTCGGTTGTTCCAAACATTTTCGGTGCAATTTTATTTTAAAGTAGCAAATCTTTGCATTCCTTGTAGAAAGGCTTTTAAATGTATATTTTCATCGTACACATCGCTGTACAATTTGTTTAAAATCGCGCACTTGCATAGATTTCTGTTAGTCCTATTTTCAATTCATGAAACATTGTAGTAATAGATTATGGAAACAAACCTATCAGTTCGTGTTTCGTGTCATTGACTGAAGGGAAATACAGGGTGTCCTTAAAAAAAGTATACCCATTTTAAAATGAATATTATTGCAAAACTACTGAATATTTCAGAAATGAAAAAATGTCTGTGAAAAGGGTAGAATGTCCTCTGTCCAATGGTATAAGGTTCATTATGTCATTGCCATGGATGACTAAACAAACAAACAAGACAGTTATAAAAGGTACTGAAATCAGCACTGTGACAAGTTCTTTGCCTGATGTCAGCTATGCATTAACAGGAATGGTGGCCATGTGGAGGGCACAGCGCCTTAAATTTGTCAGGTAAGTGTAACACAAAAAGAAAGGGATCAGAAAAGTTGATTCATCACCCCCTGTCATCACTTTTCTAATGTGTTCAAACAGCAAATGAATTTGTCCTTAAAACACCTGCCTGAGCTTTGCCACTCAAGTAAGCAACTTGTCACAGTGCTGATTTCAGTACCTTTCATAGCTGTCTTGTTTGTACAAAATTATATTACGTCTGCTGCCACCAAGTGTTGGATTAACGCCATGCCGGTCCCCACGGCACAGACATGTAATTGGGCTGAGCAAACACTCAGCGAAGTTATATGGCTACGATATTGCAAGCTACGCCCTACAGCGTCCCAAAGGCGCAGTTGAATTGAATCAGAGACGAGCCTTTTGGTTTGTTGAAAGAGAAAAAAAGTGGAAAGACGACCAATGCTAAAAGAGGCCTGGACATGGAGGTATACTTTGACCAGCTGCGGTGAACAAACAGAGATATAAAGCTATAACGAGACTTCGCTTGAGTCTGGCCTGCTTATGGAGAGGCATCATGCAAAGTCTACGGCTATAGAGTGTGCAAGCTGAGAGAGATTTGGAGAGAATACATACTTCCGGATATACTGTATTATAGGAACTGCAAGGTGTGCGGAGACATATTAATTTTATTAAATTCTTTTGTTTTCTGATTGGATTGAGCTGGGAAACTATACAACAGTGGTCTTGTGAAGGAAAAACAGGCATTTCAATTTACATTAAAAAAAATGCAAACTGATGACCATAATTATGACAGACTTCAACTTCCGACCTAAATTCACAGTGCTATAGGGTAAAGACGGACGTATACCCAGCACGCCTATGGGGCAGAGGGGTACCCCCTTTTTGTCCCTATACCCTATACACTCTCCAGACTATTGTTACCTAACACATCCCCCCTAGACCTCTAAAAAAAAAAAAAAAATTATGAGATTCCGGGAACATAATGACCAACACAAAAGAGGGGGGGGGGGGGGGGGGGGGGTTCCCTCTGCCCCATATCGTGCATCATATGGACGGACGAGTTTAGTCGCTAGACTAGTCAGTGTATGGTACCTAGACGCTCACATAAAGTGATAAATGAGTGATCGCAAACAAGAGAAAATTCACGCTAGTGTATAGGAGGTTACAGCAACGCAGCACCCCTGCTCTTAGAAAATCCACCCAATTTTTTCCACTCCCTCCCCCCTCTCCCCGAAAAACGGTTATTATTAATTATTTTTGGGAAAAAAGGGTTCCCAGACTTCATCAAAAGTGCATACAACACTAAAACAAAAGCCTGAAGAAGCCAGTGACGAGAACGCGACGAAAACAGTTTACAGGTTGAGTTTCCCTGAATGAGGAGAAACAAATGAAATCGGGCAAGGAATGAAACCCCAACTTAAATTTCGACTTCGGGCCAAACAGGTGAAAGGCGAGAAAAACACCACTGCAAATATCAGCTAACGTCAACTTTTTTGGAAAACTCAAAATCATGTGACATTCTCGTATACTTCAAACAAGCCTTAAAGGAAACATGATTTAGGATTTATATTGCATTATTCCTGCTTAAAACAATAAAGTGTTATCTTGACAATGATATTTTGTGTCCAGAGACAATTATTTCCCGATTAAATATGATAATTTTTTTTTTTTAATGTTTGTCCAAGCTACTCCGCCCCCTGAGTGGGACCCTCATTAACATAAATGTGTGACGTAGATCGAGGCACATTACAGATTCTACTGCGCGATCCGGCCCCATTCATCACCCGTATATGCATTGAGCGAAAATTCTTCGTCCAAAATCTAAGCAAAATGTAGTGGTTTTTCGGCCATGCCGACAAGGTGTGTGGCTGCTGGGTGCAGCAAAACAACGAAGGCTGGAGTAAACCTTCATTTATTTCCAACTGATGCGAAATATCTGAGAATTTGGACGGCGAAAGTGAAGGTGACGAGAGCGAAGTGGTCCGGCCCCAGCAGCTTTTCAGCGTTATGTAGCGACCACTTTGAGCCGTCGTGTTTCGATACTGGTATTTTCTAATCATGGGATGACCATTAAAAATATGCTTAAGTCCACTGCCATCTTAACAAAGTTCCAAGATGTGAGTAAAGTACAGGCGAAAGCAGTTCAACGGCCCATTCGCCGAGGAGCCTTCGCTAAAAGAGAAAAAATCAGGGTAAGTTCGATGTTAGTTGTTGCAACTTACGAAATTGCACGTGTAGACCTAGTGTGTATACGATGTACATGCGTCATTTACGGGTCCAGACTATCGAGTCGATCCATGAATTTCGGCGCCTCGGTCTACGTCACGAACAGCGCCCTCAATTTGAGTCTCAACAAATTCCAAAAAGCGGGGGGGGGGGGGGGGGGGGGGGTCAATTTTTGGGCAGCAAATAATCACACTAAAACTTTACTTGAACCAGTTTGGCTATTAATTCACATTTAATACACATAAATTAATATATTTATGAAATAAAATGTGATCCGGCCAGTTTAAAAAAGCATGTTTCCTTTAAGACAGAAACAAAAAATAAGACTGAACAAACACTAAAGGCAGTATAAGAAGCAGATGTAAACTTGAGCCATCCTTGCTGCCGCTTGTATGTTGAACTCTCTGTGTGTCATTGGAACTGCGGGCAATGACTTTCAAGTTAATGAAAACAGCCAAGCATCGGAGGAAAATAATGTCTCCTGTCTTTATCTCATTTAATCCTGTGTTAAAGCCCAGGTCTCGTGGGACGCGTGTGTTACTCGTCAAGGCCCTGTGATTCCTATACGGGAGTTTGTACCTTCCAGGCTTATCGCCAGGAGCGGAGACTCTGGGAAGAAGCGGAGACTCTGGGAAGGACCGGGAGAGACAATTCGCCATTAATGACGGTTCCCTCCGTTATACTCTCCAAAGCCAATTGAAACCCCACTCATTGGGATTGATTCCTTCCTTATTTAGCTAGGTTGTTCAATATTGGGCTTTGCCCTCCACCGACGTATTTTTATAAACAGTCTGCTCAGTGTTGTCTCGAGAGATTATTTCGAAAATAAGAATCACTCGAGTGGGACTCGAACCCACGACCTCCTGCTTTCTAGTGCAGATGTCTTACCACTCGGCCACCGAGCTTGTTGGGGTCGGTGGGCTGGTTCGAATCTGATATAGCGGCGGGTACCGCAGCCAAACTATTCATAAGATGGAATTTGCGTCGGGATGATATAAATCCAATATTGGGTTTTGCCCTTCACCGACGTATTTTATAAACACTATATACTCGGTGTTGGGCTAGGTTGCATACAAATAACTTTTACTTAAACTCTGTAATCCCGGTGCGCGTCTAACTCATGTATAATTCTTTCCATTTGTAGAAATGACTTTCCGGCGAGACAAAGTTTGACTAAAACTAATCCCTGTGCAACATTTGCAAGCGACCCTCTTGAGTAGAGGCGCTGAAATAATGCACGCACAGTTGCGTTCAAAGGTTAAAATACACGGCAATAAATAATTCCCAATTTATCCCATGTGAACCAAATACGCAAATGATTACACAAGCATGAGGACAGAATTTTGAAAACTGATTTTGTTGGCATACTGAATAGAAATAGAAGGGAAAAAATGGAACAAAAAAATCGCAATAAACAGAACAGCTCCAGACTTAAAAAAAACTCGTGCTAGAAGGAACACCGTTGGTATAAAATTTAATAAAATCCCTTCCTCGGTTTTTCTTTTGGGCAAGGATTTCGGTGTTCATTAAATCCAGTCCCGAAATTAAGATCAGAAGCAAGCCAAACATTTCTCAGAAACCCCTGGTGTCAATTGCGTCTTTCTCGGTGTTTATTTGTAGGAATAAACAACGACACCAATTTCTATTTATATTTTTAAATTAATTTGAACACTGCAATTGTTTTTGTATTTTTGTTTTTTTGGAGTATCGTCATTACTCAACACCCAAATCTGGAATAATAAAACTAACACCAACTATGACGTTCCATTTACGATGCACAGACTCTAAAACTCTTCTGATTGAACGCCGCCCATCCAGTTGTAAATCTATTGTAAAACGGTTGCTGGTGTTATTTTAATACTGAACGCCCAAGGTATAGAAATACATTTGGTGTTCAAAATCTAACACTACAGTTTTTGCAGTGCAGGAACAATTTACGGAAAATTGTTCAAGTGTATGTAAAGGTGTGCGACCGCAACTGTACGCCTAAACATGTTTTTGTGAAGAGAACTGAGAGGGAATTCATAGAGACATATCTTGTCAGAGTAAAATCAAACCTAAGTGGGAAATACAGCCTCTGAAATTTTGTTACAAGAGTGAGCCCCACCGAAGCCACACTCCTCACCCGTCGCCGTAAAACACAAGAGGCATGTTTCAGGCAGTGACACACGCACCTGACCGGTGAGTTGCTCGAGAAGCGTGGAGTGTTGACGCGCCGTTAGGCATACACGGCGAAAGCTCTTCGAAATAATCAGGGAAACTGCGAAAAAAAACACAAATTCTCCACGGCTCGACATCAGATCAACTATGCCACGTTATGCAATTTACGAAACGCATGCAAGGGTGAAAAAGGACTCACAAAGAGTGAGAAATTGCTTTTAAAATACACTGTAAATTTAAAGCATGGATTTGAGAATCATCGTGTCTTCTGAAGCATGCAGTGACCCGGATCAAGGTTTTAAAAAAAATGGAAGAAGTGCTTATGGACAGGCCATTTCGCTGGCCAGACAAGCATATAATGGACGACAGAAAGACTGACAAATTGATATACATGTACTTACAGAAAAAACGTCTCGCCAGCACGAAAATATAACCAATAACAAGATATGAAACATATTTTGGTTACAAAAAGATCATACTTTTCTATTTAGTCTTAGAATTTAAAAGCGATTGCTTAGAAAGCACTTAAAATGGCATCCTCAAAAAAATAAACCTGAGTCGGATATTTACAAAATAACATTTAAAACGGTAGCAGTCTTGTGAAGAAGGCATATGCAAATATTTGGTTTTACGAGGCCATTGTTGTAATTCCCTTGTTTCTTAATGGTGTGTATATTATGCAAACTCGCCTCGAACAAGCCGGCTACGCCCCGAACATAGAGATACAGAACGAGGGAAAAAGCTATAACTATATATAGAGTATGATTAGTGAGATCAATTAGCAGAAAGCCGAGCTTCACACCCAAACGGTGTCCGCCCGATAGTCCGAAGGTTCGATTGTCCGAAGGTTTATTAATCCGAAGGTTCGATATTCCGAACGTACAAATTCACCATAAGAGGGGGTTCGTTAGTCCGAAAATGAAATAAGGTTCGTTAATCCGAACATTTGATGCAATAGTCCGAAGGTTCATTGGTCCGAAGGGCCGACAATCCGAAGGTTCATTTATCGGAAGGTTCGGTAGTCCGAATTAATTTAGAATAAGGTTAATTAGTCCGAAGGTTCAAAAGTCCGAAACGAAAGTAAGGTTCAATAGTCCGAAGGTTCATTATTATTCCGAAAGCACATAAGGTTCGATAGTCCGAATTGAAAATAAGGTCCGATAGTCCGACCATCGAACCCTATCGTCTATTCGGAATATCGAACCTTATTGTCCATTCGGACTATCGAACCTAATTGTCGATTCGGACTATGGCACCCTATCGTCTATTCTGACTATCGAACCTTATTCGGATTATTTAACCTTATTCTCTTTTCGGACTAATGGGCCCTTCGGACTTTCGAACCTTCGGACTATCGACCCTTCGGACAATCGGGCTGTCACCGCTCAAACACCCTAACTGGAGGAACCAAGATAGACAGACCGTTGGAAAATTTACCATGAAAAAATCTGTAGAACCTACTAAGGCTGGCAACAGATCTACGGTGTAAAAGTGATTTTCAACGATGAGTCAGCCCTTCACCAGCCAAACCTACAACGCGCTTCTTCTTCGAAGATTAGATGCAATCGTCCATTCATACATACTGAAGCTATAGAGATTTTATCTTTACACTTGCAGCTTAGTTAAAGGTAGTGTATATGATTGGTCATTGTTGCAATTTTCAGAAATGGGCGGATCTGGGGGTTAGTATATCATAGGAAATATCGTTCCACTGACCTGTTCACATTTTTGCGTTGTTGAATGGCGAAAAAAACGAGAGAAAAACGGCGCTCGTTTTTAACCGTCGGGCGGATGGTAGCCTTTAGTCAAGGCGCGCGTTGGGTACAACATAATTGGGCAACTGTTATTTACCCAACATTGGTATTAATTTACTACATTGTTGGTTAATTCAGGTAAAACTTGACCAATATTTTGGAAGAATTTGCCCAAGATTTTGGGTTGTTGATATGTTGCCCAACATTGGGCAAAATATCAACCCATTTTGACCAACGTATTTTACAGTGAACATAGACGCGTGACGCGCCCCGAAAACCAGCACGTCCGGGGCGCGCCACTTGTCCGGGTATAGTCACGCGCGCCTTAACTAAAGGCTACAGGGCAGTTTTCCAAAGATTTCCAGCTGGAAATCGTTGGAAAACGATGTAAATTTTTACTTTTCTTGACAACGACAGCACACCTGGTGCCATCATTTCACAGGATGATTGAGACTACTATTAACTTACAGTCTAGTAAGGTATTTCGTAATAATTCAGTAAAATAAACAAATTGGAGGATTACCAATCGTGTACACTACATTTAACCAGCTCCTGAAGGCATGGCTCATCACTTACGCCTTTAGATCGTGGTTGACTTTCAATCTCATCTCAACAAGATTCAGGCGAAGAATATTGATTTCTTTTCATGTTTCCCATCAGCGCATCGATCGGTGCGATATTCCGTCTAGATGGCATTTGAGCTGAATAGAAAAGTAATGTGGATTTAAAGTTAGCTATCATCTGCTTTAGGTTTTAAAATAAATGTGACAGAATTTGGGGAAATATCGGCAATATAGCGCTTGTATTTTCAAGAGATTAAGTACGCCTATTAACAGGTAAGTTCTTACAACTGTCTGGGACAGTAGATCTTTCATTAAGTGTGTTATTGATTAACGACATTAAAATCTATTCCAGCCCCTTGGCTGGGACTATTGCTGAAAAACAAGACTGTCATGATTTGATTCGTTATCAATGCTAAACAAATTCATCAGATAGGAGAAATCCACAAGCAAAACCACGCATAAAAGGGCCATATGTTATATTGCATGGACATTTCACAGCATATCTCTCTTGCACGTACAATTTGAGACATGGTTATTAAAAGTAGTAGAAGTTTGTTTTGCTGCAATTTTCAGAAATGAATGGATTTGGGGGTTAGTACCGGTATTTTTAATAGCAAATACTGTAACAGTGACCATGTTCTTGTAGTCTGGTTCCCTGACCCTACTTCAGACAAAACGGAGGAATTCATAGACGTCAGGTAATTATCAGGTCGGGGAACTAGACTATTCCCAACGATTGTCAGCCGACAATCGCTGGAAATTGATAAAAGAAATTCCACTTTTCTGGAAAATGACAGCACACTAGATGCCACTTTTTCATTGAATGCTCAGATTATACTTACAGTCAAGTAAGGTATTTCATAATAATTCGGTAGTTTTGTTTATGTTTGCAAATGTTATATATTACCTTTAAACAAAGAATGTTCATTAAATGTTAATACCCCAAGTTAGGACACGTGAACCTTGAAGGAGTGGCTTAATCATAATCATTGAAAAGACAAAAATCTGCCAGCTTCCATAATTGCACTTTTGATGGATTAAGTCCTCGAAAAAACTCACGGCACAATGCTCAAAGTCATGTATGCATTCCATGCCTTGGTGACAGAGCACCGCTTCTTTCGATCTACAAGAGCCCGTGTTAACAAACTCCACCTGTGGATCCGGTCCACTCTGCCCGATGTCAAGAGTCTTCTACAGGGAGGCGAGCGTGCAAACACCGGAACACACCGGGGCCTGCGTGCCTCTCCCCTGGCCTATTTGCCGCTCCCATGGCCGCACTTTACCTGTTGTTTTACTCTCAGGGTTTTCGTACCTCAGGATGTCCCGGTTGCCGATTCCTGGCGAGGCGGGCAGGCGAGTTTACAGAGTGCGGACTGCCCGGTTTAGGGTTCCCGGCAAGCATCAATGCCGACTTATTGGCTCAGGGGTGTCTCTGGGGAACCTCTTTCTATTTGAAGAATGCTCCTTGAATTATCATCCAGCCGTGCTTATCAAGAACAAACACAGCTCTCGAAGCCGGCAGCATCAGTGCACTGACCTTAGGATTTGATCTTTGCCTGTTAATCTGAAAGTATATTTACTGAATCCGGCTACACTAGAAGGGATCGTGGTTGCAGTGTGCGTGTGCCTCCTACCATAGAGCTAGGAAACATCCTTGCTCTATGCTCCTACTGACTTGGTGATGTACGGTACCCCTATTAAGTAATTTAGACGTGCAGAAATACTTAAGGCTCCATATGTCAGAAAATATCCCCAGTAAATTCTCGCGGATTACTACCAAATCCATGTATGCACTCTTGTATGGTGTCGCGCAGAGGCAGACCATTTTCAATCACAAAATTGCTTTCTGGTTTGGCTTGAATACGACGAGCTTACACAATTAACCCCCAACCTATAGCAATCAATGAAAGTAATAACAAACAAGAAGGAATACAGGCTTGGGTCTGAGGAATTCCTCCATGGTCCGAGTTGGGGTTCAGATTTTTCCGTTTCACACGAGGGCGATGAAATCGCACCTATGTCATAAACGCACGGATACCCTGTCGTGTGAAAGTGTGTCCCTGTCACCAAATCGCCTGGGTCCCGTGTGGTTCGTGACAGGGATCGCGCGATCGGGTCTCCTCCAAAATATCGCATCGATGCGACATCCGTGCGACAATCACCAATTGGTCGTGTGAATGGATCCGTGCGATTTTGCACAGCCACATGCCATTTGGCATACACGGACACTTCCTTTTCATTAAAGGAAACTCGCGATTCAAACTCAGTCATTTATAGAGCAATTGGATTCATAAAGAAGGGTTACACGGCAAGCGATTGACTGTTTTAGCAGAAAATGAATTGCTGTGAGGCGTTTTATTCCAATCCAGAGCATTGTCGGTTTTGCATGGGCTATTCGCTGGCTCAAAATACGTACATAAGGAGCACATTTATGCACACTATGATGCAACGCACGAGGTGCTTGGGGCAAGTTATGTGAGGGATGCATACACCTCAGCTGATATTCAGAAAAGCCTGATGCACTAGAAGTGGTTTGTCGACCTGATCTCACTGTTACATCATGCACACGTATGTGACCGATACAGTATGTGACCGATACAGTATGTGACCGATACAGTATGTGACCGATACAGTATGTGACCGATACAGTATGTGACCGATACAGTATGTGACCGATACAGTATGTGACCGATACAGTATGTGACCGATACAGTATGTGACCGATACAGTATGTGACCGATACAGTATGTGACCGATACAGTATGTGACCGATACAGTATGTGACCGATACAGTATGTGACCGATACAGTATGTGACCGATACAGTATGTGACCGATACAGTATGTGACCGATACAGTATGTGACCGATACAGTATGTGACCGATACAGTATGTGACCGATACAGTATGTGACCGATACAGTATGTGACCGATAAGTTTGGCACCTCACGCACATGATATGCAATAATTATGTTTTGTGGACAAAGACGTGTTGTTGTATAGAGCTGCTTGATGTGCAGTCTCCTTTTGCAGTGAACTGGGCCATTCGCATGCTGCGTTTCCCTCTTGACAGTTCATGACCGCCCATCCCAGTTTGTCTTTCAATGGTTAGTTCTCAGGTCGACCGTGGCCCTCTGGAGGTACCAATTCCGTGCAAAGGTGGCCCTCACAAATATAGCGGGCTGGCAGCCTTTCGTCAATATTATCTTTTGATTATCATAGACTGACTCATTTTTTTTCCTCCAGGATTTTCGGCGAAGTTATAATCCCGGAACGGCCACTGGTCATTCCCACTCATAATAAAGGCGGCGCGCGCTCAGTCTACGACAACGCAAGATAAATATTAATGTTGTTGTCAAAACACGCGTAGCTCCATGCCACTAATGGTGTTTTATCGCGCCCGACACTAAACACGGCATACAGCAAGGGGAACTTCATAATCCCTCGCGATTTGTGTGTAGGGAATGTCTCACTGGATGGAAAGCTCCTAACTTATCTAATGCTAACAGAGTAACATTAAATTAATTTTTTCGGGGTGCCACTTCCTAAAATCACTGATAGAGCACCTCTAAAGTAAGAACCGATAATATAGGTTTTCCCGCACGGTTTCGCAAGATGTGTATTTGAATTTGTAAAACTTGAATTCAATTTCGCGCTTATTTTTAGAAAGACGTATACCCCGGTTTCATTTTGGCAAAAACTAGCATTCGATTTCATTTTGTATCATTCAAATAAATAGATGTGCATAACGTTTCATTTAAACGATTACAAATACGTGATTAGGCTTTCGGTTTGACGTATGCGTGGCCGATTATTAGGAATGTGCAATCTATTTCGCAGCAATTCGATTTGTCATTGTGACACAGCCTGAATTAAATATTCTTTTTCATTTCTTATAATTTAAATTCGGAAATTCTGCATTCGATTTAAATAAAGTATATAGGCCTATACAATTCATGATACAACTCTAATTGATTAATTAATTAATCAATGTATTGTATGCCTAATTGATCATTAATGTTTGCTGTTTTATTGTTGGTGGTTCTTTGTCTTACTTGCATTTTAATGTCTTTCTGTGTTTCCTAAAGTTCTCTCTCATTTTATCAGTTCGATTGTCTACCATTATTGGATATTTTAGGAGGCCCACCTGTATGTCAACTGTGAAATTTGGCTATATGATGCGACCGTGGCAAATGCTGAGCAAAGAAAGAACGATTTTCTTCAGCTTATTTGTTGATATGTTTCAAAAGACTATAAGACCACCTGGTTTAGTTCCCCATGTGTTACTTTTGTTAACAAATAAATGAATTCCAATGCTTGACCAGGCATGCCTTATAGAAAACAACACTTTGCGCGGGAAATCGGCTGCACATTTAGCGAAATAGATTGATGATAAATTCAAGGGAGGTTCATTTTCTCTCAAAACGACTTGTCCATTTCTGAATTTTGTTTATGGTTTTGAGGACAATGATACTCAGCCATCCGTGACTGTAGCCTTGCGACAGGTATTAAAATAAATGTTGTAGATTCTACTTTATGATGCAATAATTGATACATCCACGACATGTATATTTTTTGAATAGTAACCCTTTTTTCTCGGTTTCGTTTTTTTAGGTTCACCCTGTATAGGTAGATAGACTGTGTGTGCACTGAGAGTATGTAGTTTGGTTGAATTTACTGACTTTGAACTTTATCTTCTCGAAACAAGTGACCATGATTCTAACAACAGGTTATAACGTGGGCTAGGAATGAGCTGCGGCAACACAAAATGCATCACTGAGATTGGGCCTGAAGCTTTATAAGTTATCTATATTTTAGGGAAATGCCTTAATCTCATTTTTTAACTTTGACTACATTCCATCTGTTTTGTGGTGGCAGGTGATGTAATAAGAGAAGCGAATAAAGTCGGTATACTCCTGGGCCCATGTGCATAAAAGGCTACTAGTTTAGCTGCCAACTAGTGCTTAGTAAGATTATAAATTCCCTAGTTTATACCTACGGAGTTGGCAACTAATTTGTGTTGCATAAAACCTCACTTGGCACATTGCTTACTAGTTGCATACTAGGACAATTTGGTTTGTAACTGATTTGGGTGCTATGGCCTTGGAGAGGAGGTGATTATGTCAGATACAATAGGCTTGTAGACAAGTTTATTGTGTTTGAGCTTCGAATCACATTCCAAATTAGCATAACTCCTTTCTAAAGGTCTTTGTAACATTGCATTACTGCCCAGTACTTACATTTTGTAGAACTACATAAATTCTCTATACAAGGTTGCTACAGCTAGTACATAAAGTTACAACTACAACCATGAGTCTCAAGCGTGAAAGAAAAATTAATTTTACCCAAGACGAAAACCTATTTTTGGCCGACAAATATGAAGAGTTTAAACATGTCATAGATGCACAACACAAAGATGCGAACACCAACAGAAAAAAGAAGGAATCTTGGGCTGAAATTTTACAGCAACATCAAGCCAGATTCACAGTGGAGAGGTCTTTGAGTGATTTGAAAACCAAGCTTGGCAAATTAAAGACTGCAGGAAGTTCAACTAGCTCCATGATTCTACGAGCCATGTTGTCAGGACGGTGTCCAAAGGCAGACTGATTAGTTGTCATCTAGTGACTTAGAGGTACCCCAGATCAACTCTAACTTTTGCCAGAATTTTAGAATGTTACTATATCTAGTTGGGTTTTATGCATCACAATTAGTAATCAACTAGGCTTAGTAAGCAACTTAAGTCCATTTTAGTTGCCAACTAGGCCTAGTAGCCTTTTATGCACATGGGCCCTGACCACTAAGATAGTTTGGTCGAACAAAGGCGGAGATGTGTTCTCCAACAAGTACGGTAGGCATCACCCAGTTTTAGGCCAAGTTCGCAAATAACTGTGGCATACAAAAACCGCCGTTGTGACTGGCTGAATCTTAATCTAGTTGAAAATGTTTGCACCTGTAAAGCTGGCCTTGGGGGAAAAGGCTATTATTTTGGCATGGTTGAATAGCTGGTTAGGAAAAACAGTCTTCCAACGAAAACTATGTTTGTATCTGCGCCTATAAGCCTTTATAGGCCTATAGGGAGACTGCACTCTCCCGAGTTTTGAAGGCTGAACGCAGTTCCCAGGAACTCCGTGAATACTGGTAATTTCATTTCCTGCCATGAATGGCTGGAAATGTGAGATCTGGATTATGTTTTCGTCTCCTGAGGAAAGTTCCCTGCCTTTGCTGGAATTTTCTTTGGATATTTTCCGCTTCTGTATGCGATTTATAAGGACAGGTCCGTTTTTATTAACTTTACGGAGTTGACACCATTAGCCTATTTACGCTCTTTGTTTCCGATCCTTTCTACTTTCTATTTTTCAATTCCATCTATTTCAACGATCAATTTATTGTTTAATTTATCCCAGTTGTTCTTGGTTTATTTCTGGTCATATTTTATCTTTTTGTTTAATACTTAGTTAGATTCAAATTATGACTGAGGACACTATGGACATTTAACAAAAGAAAAACGGTGCACTAACAATGAAAATCCATTGTTACTTGCTCACAGTGAGACCGGGATGGATTAGTTTCAATCTCAAAGCTTAATCTTTACAAAGATGGCACCAGTACTAATCCTCCTGAGAAATATTGTAAGGATACGTGCTTAGTCTATGGGGGTTGGTTATATTAAAGGAACAATAGGAAACACAAAGCATTGTCCTCGGACGTATTGGGGAAGTACGACTGGGTGACTGTGTGTGTGTATGTATGTATGTATGTATGTACACTCACTGCCTGCAACTGTCTTCAGATATAGCGATTCTACATTAACTCTTTAATACCAATGCACTTTGAGAAGCGTCAGCCTATACCCAGATGCAATTAATGTGACCCATTTGGAGACAACGGAGCAATTAAACGAATCTTCGTATAATGACACACACGGGGGTCGTTAGGGTAGCTATTCAGTGCGGTGGACCACAGTTCTCGATTAACTTTTGGTCATCCGTTGGGAGAGCAACATAACGACGCGCTGTATCAAGGGCATCTTGATTGTGGCCGATGAACTGAAAATATGATATCGTTAATAAGAGGGATTTATTATGATCTAATAAGAAGAACGCCCCATCTCTTAAAACTAAAGTGAGGGTATGAAGCTTAGGCCTACGGTATATTTCGTCTTCCAAACTTTACCGTCCTGTTCACAAATGTTGTACTTTAAACTAACACCCTATTTTCTGCTTCAATATCGTCAGCAGATACCTATTCTAAAATGTTGATAATCTGCACCTGGTGCATGCATGTCTATTATGTCTCTTACTTGAGCTAAACCGTTAGCAGGGTTATTTGTATGCTGAATATAACACAAAGTGTGAAGTTCATACTGTATAGTGCTCAATTAGTTTTTGTAGTGAGGGTTGATGATCGAGTACCGTATTCTGTCGAGTCCAAGAATTCGCGCATGTTAAAACAATGAAGGTTTCAGCGTTTCTAATTCTTATGTTGAGCATCTGCAAGAGGAATACCCACAAGCATGTAAAGGGTATTATTCTTTGGGTGATTATTAAATAGAACGTGGTGCGTTGCGTATGGGAATGCAGGGGCACTTTTTGGACTTGCCCTACTAAGGAGTGACTACATTCACTCTTTCTAATGCCCAAATTTGATACCAATTTACAAGCAAATCTAACTTTTTTAAACTAAAAGGAACCCATCTTTGTTCTGTTATATCGTCACAGAGAATGCCCCTTCGGGGCACGGAAATTGAAAGTAAACAAACTCGTCATTTTCAAGTCGTCGGCAGCGTCTTCAATTATTACCAGCGATGGGCGCGCAGTACGATCGATTTCATGTTCCCAACGCTGCATAGTATGGGCGGCCAAAAGGGCCAACATTAACAAAATTCGAAAAGGACAAACAATCCCAAACGAACGAAAGACAAACCAACAATCAAAGGATAAATCAACAATCAACGGACAAAATACTAACAAATGACGACAAAACACTATCAAAGATTAACAAAAACACAGACAGACGAGGGAGAATTCGTAAAGAACGAAGGACACGGAATTAACAAAGGTCACAAAAAGATCAGTAAGAAAACAAACGAAAGACAAAGCAATAATCAAAGGACATCACGGCAGCAACAAATGACACACCTGCAATCATAGGACAATCACCAACAAACAAAGACAAAAAGGTAAGAAAAGACAAAAATCAGGAAAGAGGAACAAATTTGTAAAACAACAGACATATTAAAAATAATAGAACAAACTGGCACAAAACAGTGCACGCGCCACGCAAAGGACGTACTCTCAAGCAACAGACAAACGTTCACAAGCAAAAGACAAACTGGCACAAAATACGAACTGGCATGTATCTGACGTTGGGGGCGCCAGTCCCCGTCGGATTATGGGCATTTCTCAAACAATGACTTCGGCTTGGGCTTCGCGTATGTCATGTCCTAAGGGTGCACCACACTAAATAGACTCCCATAGAGTACCGAAGTCTGACGTCAGTTGCCGCGGCAATGGTTCCAAACACATGCAGTTTGGAATGTATTCTGGTTCCAAACATTGCATTGATTGACGTCATCACTTCGGTACTCTTTTGACCTTATTGTAAAATCCACTAACTTCACAGTGAAAAAATCCTTATCCAGGAGTCTCTCAGTTATTGTGGCACTACTGAAAATTATAGTTTATATCTTAATCTGTCAAATTCTTTTCAATTGTCGGTAGGGTAGCCGTTTGGAATTTTTGCTAATTGTCCCCAAAGAGTACCACCCCTAAAAATGTGGTTTTCCCAAACCGGCTAGCTGCCATTTTTCATACAGCATCCCTCCACTTGCCAAACCAAATAGGACCAATTTTAAAGCCAAAATTTATCAAGTCTGCACAAAAGTTAAAGCACAGAACTCCCCGGTTTTGATAGCTGATCATAATTACACAATCTATCAATTGCATGAACCCCAAAATGTATTATTCAACAAAAGTTGTGGGTTTACAATTTATGCTAATCAGCTTGGCGCAGCCATTTTTGGCCTTTTTGTTGTGGTGCACCCCTAAGGTTTGGGACACTGTTTTTGCTTCATATACATAAAAGCTCATGTTTTACTTCAAAGCCAGAGCCCGTTTATTTTTTACGTATTCTGGGCTTCAGATTGGCAAAGGCTCTGACGTTGGGGGCGCTAGCTATTCACGTGCGCCGTGTTTATTGGGAGGGAGCGTAATCATACATGCGGCCTTTTATAACTTTTATAACGTTTGAGTCAACGGGATGGGATTTTTGGTTCAGAGCGTTGACCAAACGATTTTAAATTTGTGGTTGAACTTTGTGTTCTTTTCTGAAAACGAAAGTATAAAGTGCTTTTTAGAAGAGAAAATAGCAAGGAAGAACCGGTTTTTGTAGGCAAATTCTAGGGAATGATCATTTTTTTTAAATTTTTTTTTATCATTTTAAGAAATCGCCGCTGTGAGTCAAAACTCATTTGAAGGGAAGGGGTAGGGAAAGTTGTTCACGGCATCAATAGAGTCTGTCCTCTTTCTTTCCATTATTTTTTTGCTATGCGGGAAAGGTTGGAGGACGAAGGACTCTGTTGAGCGAAGTATCACGATAGGTTTATAGTGACTGGTCTTGCAGAAACTATTATTGTATGTCTTTACGAGTAGGCCGGAGTTTGTATATGCCGGCAATCGTGGACCTAGGACAAAAGAATTCGAGCGTAGACAAAGGGGTCCACGTTTGACCTAACGTCCACGATTGAAAATCGTGTACAAAACCAATGGGAGGCCTTCCGAAAAAGTTAGAGTATAAACAAAAGAGGAACAATGGGAGGTCCACGATTGCACCCGTTTACATGACTGTGTGTGTGCGCGCTGGTGGTGGGTATGCCAGCCGTGTGGGTGTGTGACCGACCAACCCAGAGCGCAGTTCTTAATCTTTTATTATCTATATGAAGCACGCCTCTCGGGAGTCGGTTTATGGCCACTGTTTCTGCAGGGTGTCAGTCAGCGGGTTAGTTTCCTGGCACCGTCAATACATCATGTTTTTCCCAGAGAGCGGGAGTTTCAAAAACTCGTCTCTGGTCTTGGCTACGCCAGGACAGGTTTGTGTATAACGACAGTGGCTTCTGGTATACATTTTACTCAATGATTTGTTTTTACCGGTGATAATATTCCGCGCACCATGCTTTTCTTTTCTTGAGAGGGGTAGCAAAGCATATTTTCTGTGCTTTTTTTCGCACTTCATCAGTCACCATCTTTTCCGTTTTTTCCTTGTTTGTATGCATGCTCATGATGGCAGAGAAGTCTTACACATTTTAGCCATTCTGTTGAAATGATCGAAGTAAGGGAATTTCGGCATTTATTTTATTGTGGGGTTTGAAATCCACTCCTTACTGATCACTATTTTTGTTCTTCTAGTAGTCCTAGAAGGATTTGCACATTCTCCTCATCCAGATTCGTTTTCTTGGTTGGATTATGGAGATGTTTGAATCCAAGACTGAACCAGGTCATCGTTTTATGTTTTATGCCGTTCGTATGCCAAAATAGGTTGGCTCACCTTCCTCCATGGCTCAAGAGAGATCGTCCTAGTCGCATTTTTTGGCTTTCTGCTAATTTTGCGAGACTGGACAGGTCTTTCCTTGTCTTCCGTTGTTTTGTCGTGTTTTTGGCTTGCATTGATTCCCTCGCCATGCACAGGCAGACTCAATATCTTAATACATAGTCCCGTATTTTGCTCTGTGATATCTGCCTGAGGCATGGGGAGAGCGTGGAATCTTTTGGGGTGCACAAAATGATTAGCATAAATTGTAAACCCACAACTTTTTTGACTAATACATTTTTGGGGGTCATGCAACTGATAGATTGTGTAATTATGATCAGCTATCATAACCTGTGGGTTCTGTGCTTCAACTTTTGTGAAGACTTGATAAATGTTGGCTTTAAAATTGGTCCTATTTGACTTGTGAAGTGGAGGGATGCTTCATGAAAAATTGCAGCTAGCCGGTTTGGGAAAAACCACATTTTGGGGGTGTACTCTCTGGGGACAAATAGCAAAAACAAAAATCAACGGCTGACCTGCCAAAAATTGAAAAGAATTTGACAGATTAATAATCAAACTAGAATTTTCAGTTGTGTCACAAAAACTGAGAGACTCCTGGATAAGGATTTGTTCACTGTGAAGTTGATGGATTTTACAATGGGAGTTTATTTAGTGTGGTGCACCCTTAGTTTGGGTAGCATGAGTGTAGCGACCTCTTTATGCGAGTCCAGACTTTGTGGTTTGTCATTGTGCATAACTGTGTTACAGGGTCACGGACACCACAAAAGATAAAACTTAGACCGGTGGGTGCGTGGGTGGGTGGGTTAGGGTGGGGGGGGGGGGGGGGGGGCCTTGGTGGAGATGAGGGGTATGCGTCAGTGTTGTAGTCGAGACCCCGAAGTCCGAGACCGAGACCAAGACCGAGACCTAATGGGCCCGAGACCGAGACCTCGAGACCTTGTATGTCATTTACATAATAAAAGAATGCAAAAAGATCACAAATTTTCATATGCATTACGTGCAAAGGAGTATATATGTACATGTACAAGTAAACCGTATTTATTGACATCAAGAATAAGGCTGCGGTTACACGGTTAAGCACTTGAGTACGGTATTTTACGGGAGACGTCGGGGTGCCGCGGCGGTTCTGGCAGCCAAGCGAACCGCTACAATGTGTTTGTGCAGTCAAGCGTTACCTATACACAATAATCCAACAGTGAATTGAAACTGCACAAACGGCGGACAATTGCGTCATCCGGCCTGGTGGCACTGTTTATTTGCGCATATTTGCGGCATCCGTACGCAAGGGGTTAACTGACCATTTATCCGGTTACATGTTTACATTACATGTATATCGGTTCGGTAGAAACGACCGCGATGGCTTTACGCGGTATAGCGTACACGCCGCTGATCGTAATACATGTACACGTAGTTCGTATATTTGAGCATGTCGTTCCAAACTTCCCATACATGAAGCTAATGCGCTACATGTACGTTTGGGCACGCGTACACGGCAAAGAAACGAGGTTGTCATCATGTCATGTACTGCACTTTTATAAATCTTTAGTCGAATAGAGCGTACTGTAATCGATTCTGTAAACAAGAAGTTGTCATATACTGCACAATTATACATCTCGAGTCGAGTCGAGCGTGCTGTAATCGATTCTGCACATGTGCTGTTTGTATAAAATATTGGTGTTCTCGATACCGAGACCAGCAAAATACCGAGACCACGGGGTACCGAGACCGAGACCGAGACCGAGACCACAGGGTACCGAGACCGAGACCGAGACCGAGACCGAGACCAGGAAAAACTGGTCTCGAGACAGGTCTCGAGACCGAGAGCGGTCTCGAGACCTACAACACTTGTATGCGTATACATCGAGGACATTAATACGGCTATAGAGTTCAAACATGGAGGAAGGAAAACAGATGGTTCAAATAACATCAAGGCATGTATTAGTACAAATGTGGACTGCGGAGTAGTCCGTTCTCTTCATTAGCTTGTTCTTGGGTTGTTTAGGCTTATGAGGAAGGGAGCTATACCAGACTCACCATTTTTTGTGTTGTGGAAAAGAAAAGACAAATAAAATGGCAATTGGTGACTAGGTTTAAGCTTTAAGATTTAAACAACTCTCTAACTAATAAGTGGATAGGTATATCATCAGTGTGTTTGGGCCTTAAAAAGGAGAGTGTCAGTTGTCAAACTCTGCAGGAAACACACGGGAAAAGGAGGCGGGTGGAGCCTTTGCCAATCTGAAGCCCAGAATACCTAAAAAATAGACAGGCTCTGGCTTTGAAGTAAAACATAAGCTTTTATGTATATGAAGCAAAAACAGTGTCCCAAATCTTAGGACATATACATGACATACCGGAGCCCAAGCCGAAGTCATTGTTTGAGAAATGCCCATAATCCTACGGGGACTGGCGCCCCCAACGTCAGATACACGCCAGTTCGTCTTTTGTGCCAGTTTGTTCTTTGATTTTTAATGTCTGTTGTTTTACAAATTTTGTTCCTCTTTCCTGATTTGTCTTTTCTTACCTTTTTGTCTTTGTTTGTTGGTGATTGTCCTATGATTGCAGGTGTGTCATTTGTTGCTGCCGTGATGTCCTTTGATTATTGCTTTGTCTTTCGTTTGTTTTCTTACTGATCTTTTTGTGACCTTTGGTAATTCCGTGTCCTTCGTTCTTTACGAATTCTCCCTCGTCTGTCTGTGTTTTTGTTCATCTTTGATAGTGTTTTGTCGTCATTTGTTAGTATTTGTCCGTTGGTTGTTGATTTATCCTTTGATTTTTGGTTTGTCTTTCGTTCGTTTGGGATTGTTTGTCCTTTTCGAATTTTGTTAATGTTGGCCCTTTTGGCCGCCCATAGTACAGAAAACCGCTTACAAAGAGACCAGACAACAAGAAGCAATATGAAAAAACGCAGCCCCAACAATCAGGCCGATATTTGATTGAAGTTGGTTTATCAGACGAGTTTTCTGTGAAGGGAAAATGCGTCCTAGATTTATCAGCTGCGGTTGATTGTGGTGTATGAGGCTGTGCTGCCGGCCCGGGGATACTTTGTATTTATTTTCCGCAACAGAAATGTCTTCCCAATAGATGAGATATCACAGTCCGGTTTTGATCTTCCACGTTTTTCCCCGGTGTTTTCTATTCACACCTCTGGACAAACACGCAGTTGTAGGGAAGACGGTCTACAAACAACATTCTCTGATTACATGCCTCGGGGAGAGTGAGTTTGTAATTGTATGTCGCTTTATTTGTGTTTTTCATTCCATATTTCTGGTCATCATTACTAAATGTCGACCACTCGCTCCTTCCAATTGCAACAATAGCAGTGAGGGTATAGACAGTGCACGAAGCAATTTAGATTATTCAAGGCAGTCTATGTATTGGATGGAACTTCACGAGAACGATATATTTTTTGTAAGGACTGCGCTCAGCTCGGTATTTCAATTGTTCAGTGGGCGGGGCCGGGTTATATAATAACAAAGACGGCATTTGTGGCATTATTTTCTGTTTACTTTAGCCATCTACGGAAATGAGGTTTGTCTTACAGGATGACTGTCATGGATGGCAAATGGTTTAATGGTGCCATCCTTGGTCTAACAATATTTTGTATGGGTTGTTTCTTTGTTCCCTACGGCATCCTCGCTTCGTAGTTTTATAGCAATCTGTAACTCCTTCAGCAAGTTCCAAATCTCTGAACATACTAACCTTTTGCCCAGTACCTTTCGAAAATCATACAACACTTGTATCGAATACTTTACTTCCAAAGTCATAGCCTTTTAGAGGTATGGCGGACACAATAGGAGGGCGCTATTTGATTTGGGTAAACCTTTTGTGCCATACAAAAGGTTTACCCAAATCAAATAGCGCCCTCCTATTGTGTCCGCCATACCTCTAAATAGGCTAATGGTTTAAAAACAGACAACACAGAGTGGGGCAAGATATCATGCAGGTAATGTGGGTTATACCAGCGGCCAATTTCATAAAGCTGTTAAGCACAAAAATCTGCTTAGCATGAAAATGTCTTGCTTTATAGTAAAAACAGGTTACCAGCCAAAAGTCCATTTAATTTACATGCTAAGCAAACAACAGCCAGTCAAAAGCAATATTCCACACATGGAAATCTGGTTGGTAATTCAGTTATCAAGGAAGCATTTTCATGCTAAGCAAATGTGTGTGCTTAACAGCTTCATGAAATTGGCCCCTGGTCTGCAACAGTCACCGTAAACTTGGGACATCAAAGGTTCTAAAAGGAGATTATGCAGTCCATAAGACATAAGATATGACATACGAAAACTTTAGTGATCTCCAGAAAGAGGAAATTACAATGTTCGCAAAGAAAAAAAGAAACCACTAAATAAGTACATTAAGTTAAAATTTTACAAAAAACATTGCACAAGAAAAAAAAAATCCTACCGGTATTTGTCACACACTGTATAGCCATACAGACAATTTAAAAGGTATACGAAGTATATAAAGAAAAATTCATCCTTTAAAACTGGCATTGAAGAATTTAATTCCCATTGGGACAAAAGAGTGAAGATGGCGGTTTAGTGTCTTGAACCAATGAGAACCAGCCACACTCTCACACTCCAATAAAAAGAGAAGATGATAAGACAAGATTATCGGACAATTTGAAGGAACATTAAGAGGTCCGTAAAAGCAACCAGCTGCAGCCGCGGAGGGCGCCACCAAATGGTCGTTTGTGCGTTCATACACGACTACATCACCGTAAAATGTACGGCAGTCATTTGTAACGGATCAATGAACATTACTTCTACCAAAGTTGGACTCCATATCTCTATTTTTTACTTCTTCCCCAACTGTCAATGTGAAACCAACATGCTTCGAAAATGTCCGAATTCAAAGAAATGTAACAACTTCTACACCCCTGGCTACCATGGAGGTTACAGGTCTGTGTTTAGTTAACTTTCGGAATACACTCTACACCGTTTGACTTGAATGGTTAATTCGCCTATACAATGTGCGTGAATTAGATGGCATTTGTGTTGAAGGAAAGCTCATGATTTACACTTTTACGTCAATAACTCATAAAATGATAATCATATATGAAAGTTTTCTTTGCTTTTTGTTAATACTTCTCTCATCCTGTAAAACGAGTAGTCGAGTCCATCACAAGTCCATCACAAGTCCATCACAAACCCTCCAGTCTAATTCCAATCACAAGCTATTCAAATGAGCTTTGACAAAGGTATTCCTATGTCATTGTTCATCCAGTTACTTGCGACCGGCTTTATGAAAGGACTTGCGAAAGGACTTGTGAAAGGACTCGCAGGGACTCGACTACAGCCCTGCTAACAACAGTATGAAAGGCAGATTCCCGCTCCTTACTGTGGACGGAAATGGCGCGAAAGAGGCAGCTCTACGAGAAAGGACGAAAACAACATTCAAACGGTATACGGTTGGAAAGTCACTCAGGACGGCAAAAACAAACAGAGACAATTGGAAAATGCCCCCCACAACCACGTCAAGAAACAGAACGCATGATTAGAAATCCCTGGCATGTCGGATACAGTAATGTTTGATGTGCGTCTAATGGATTTCGCGGGCAAACCTTAAACTCCAATCAAGCAGACACTAGACTGACCCGCGAAACGTTCATTTCGCGTCCTTCGGATCGGAAGCGGTTTCCGGCGTTGAAGCCTTGCGGAGTAATACAAACACGGCCTGGCTGATGTCCATTACTTCTGGGCCGAGCTACCTACGCATTTTGTTGATAAAGGCAACGACAACATCTACGCATTGTTAGTTTGTACCTGTTCCTCACGGCTGTGTGCAACGTCGGTTCTGATGATTAGATTATTCAGACCACTGAACAAATATTTGCCTGCATTTTGTTGGTATTGCCCCCATTATCACATTCCTGGGTAAAGTACTATAATGATTTTGTTTTCGTTCTGCGTGACGTCAGTAGGGCCTACACTTGCATTAATGCCAAAATATTGAGCGTGAGGCGGAGGCAAAAGCTTTCGCTTTTGATTTTGCTTTTGCCTAAATTTGCTTTTAAAAACTCAAAGTCTGAATCACGCCATCATGACCCTATAGGGAGATGGCCAGACAGCGCCATACTCTGCTTCCGGTCAGCATGGACAATAGAAATGGACCGCTGAGGAGGTCCAATCCTACATGTTTTAGAATAGATCCGTTTCCCCCAAAGGGCATACCCTACTTTTTTCCATCTCCTTCGGTACTAGTGTATTTCCAGACTTGTGTGTGTACAAGTTCTGTATATATATACTTCCGAGGACAAGCTTGGAGAAAGGAAATACAAAGAAACCTTTCAGTCCTCGCAAGTCAAGTATTTTGTTGAAATCGGTCCTCGCAAGTAGAATTACGTGCTTAGTCTATGGGGTCGGGTTATATTAAAGGAAAAATAAACACAAAGCATTGTCCTCGGAAGTATTGGGAAAGTTTGTATATGCCGGCAATCGTGGACATAGGACAAAAGAATTCGAGCGTAGACAAAGGGGTCCACGTTTGACCTAACGTCCACGATTGAAAATCGTGTACAAAACCAATGGGAGGCCTTCCGAAAAAGTTAGAGTATAAACAAAAGAGGAACAATGGGAGGTCCACGATTGCACCCGTTTACATGACTGTGTGTGTGTGTGTGTTTGTGTCATTTAGCCATTGAGAAAGAATCTGCTACGATCAATGCAAAATGCTTGGCCCTCAAACTATCAAAATGTGATTAGCAAACTTTGACAGGATAACTAAGATGAAAAAGAAAGTTTACTTTATAAAAGAGAACTTCCTTTTTTTTCCAGTTTTTCTTTATGGGTTCGTATCCATGCGTATGTTATTGTGGGCCAGATTTTCAGCCATGACTTTTGCTCAAAAGGAACCGCATCATGTCCTTATTAAAAAGGCACAACATTGACAATTGAAAAAAAAACGATCCTTTTTTTCTACTGTATTCTGTTAATGCATTAAATTTCACATCCTAGACTATTTTCAGAGGTCGTGGTTGGCCTCTCTGTGCAATTTATTTTGAATTCAGGGACCCACAAACACAGGAACGTCGAAAATTAATCTGCAACCAAACTTGGAATTGAAGAGCCATAGAAATGATTTCTTTTCTTTTACATCAGAATAAATATTGCGTGTTGTCGTTCCCCAACCGCAAAGAGACGGTCAGAAAACTGCAATCGAACCGCGTTGTTATTCTTTCATTCTACTCTGATTTGAAACACGCTGAAAATGTCTTTCCTGGGAAACAGCACCTTGGTAATCAACGGGATTTTGCCAGTTGGTAATGCGGGAGAGGGAACACTGTCGCGATGGCATTTGGCTTGATGCTGCTTTTCAGAAGGGACGGGATGTGTGGTCCCGGAAGTGTAAGTATTGGGTCCGTTGGGGAATTCAGACTGGAACCGCAAAACTGTATGGCCAAAGTGTCGAATAATGTAAACAATAACAAATAATAATATTGAGTAATAATTTTTGCAGCGCCAAGCCATTAAAAATGAATGCTCTCTGGCGCTGTACAAACTAAAACATACGTTTCGAAAGGAAAAACCAACGATAAACACGGAAAGTCTTGGTTTGGCGCTTTATGTTTTCCTTTATAACACAAAATGACATGATATGTAGTTGGAATATGGTGTACAGAACCACATCGAGTCAATGTTTTGAATAAAACCGCACACACGAAAAAGCCAAGAACAATAAACACCCCCCGTCCCCCCCCCCCCCCAAAAAAAAAAAACGGGCCACCTCTTTTCTCCATCTTATCTATTCGAAAAAAACACGTCAATGAATATACAAAGGAAGCACATCCCAGCCGATCTACACCATGTTTGTCTACCGATTTAGAAGCCTTTAATGTCAGTGACAGTCATCTTAAAGGGCGGCCATCTTGGACAATATTAGCCGACACGATCTAAAATCGGCGTTAAAACGGAGCCTCCTTTTCGTTTTGAGAACAGTATGACGGTAAACATTGTTTTAAAAATTGTGGCCAATGCACGTATATACTGACGTTATACTGACGTTATGCGGAACAAAAAAGGCAATACCTTACCCACTGTCACAAGAGGGCGTAATTTTCGTTATATTTTATTATTCATGTTATACGGTTGAATTCATTTTGCCGCAGAAACTCCCCTGTCATATGTAAATACGGTTTCTGGGCGTTCCTTTTGTGATATCCCTAAAAAGCTCGTGGTGCGAAACTGTGAAAAAAACAGTGGTTTCATTAATTTGAATAACAATGGGTAGCTTTTTCAAACCTGGTAGAAAAATATATTGTGGGGTTCGTTTTGGAAAGAAGGGCGAGCAGAACATCTCAGATTTTCAAAGGGGAAACGTTTTCACTTTTCTGCGATAGCACCAAAGAGAGCCTTAGCTCCAGTTTGACGGAAACAAATAATTTATTTTTTTCCGATTTGGCGGCGATAGCCGAGAACAGCGTTAGCTGATGAAGCAAAGAAATCAGCCAGAATTTGATTTCTAAAGTAGAACTCGCCATTTCAAGCCAGGGAGCCAGACACTTTTGTAAGACTTCGTCTTCAAAGATTACTGTAAGTTTATGTTTAACCATTTTAAATGAGAATAATTTACGATGATGTGTTTCCATCTCCTTTATCTCTTGAGTTTGAAACATGATTTAGAACCCGCTCAGTTTGATGATACTATTGCCAGTTGAGAGATCAGTTTTCCGTTGTGCATAATGATTATAGAGAAACACGAACGATTTGCTTAGAGGCTTATTGATGAGTTTCTTTGTATAGAACTGTATTAATATGTTAATCTTTGAGGTCATACGGTATGCATTTTGGACGTGCGCTTCGAGTGAAATTTCTTCTAACAAAGATTCAGTTTTGATAGTTTGTGTAAAAGATACGGCCATATTTTTATGATTGGTAATGAATTATTTTCAGGGCTGCCTTTTTGGAGAGCTTCAGTTTGAAGTACTAAGCCAGTAACGAGGGGTCGAGGGGTTCCTGTATTATCAACCGTGACCGTTGGGGCCACCTACCGAATCACCTCGGGGATTGGCAGATTGTCGTCTCATGAATCCGCGAAGCGAAGATTAGTGATGTACCTAACGCGTTTAGGATACTATTAGGATTTTCCACAAATTTATCAATTTGTGAATTTTTGTACTGGACCGAACTGGTCCTAGACTTTGCCTAAAAATCAGAACTTGCAGACCCTTTTTAAGGCCGTAATTGGTAATCTTACCTTGGACATTCAAGTAATATAGTAGATTCAATTTGGACCACGGACCCCCGAGTCCGGTGTAAATCTTTGTACATAGTGTGAATAAATTAATTTGTTGGACATATGCAATTTGGAATGCTTTCAAGTTTATCGTATTTGTCAGTGACGTGGCCCGGAGTAAGATAAGTTAATTCAAGGGGGACCCGGTTTGTGACACCCACAAATGAGATAATGGGACAATTAATATTAATACAGTATTGTTGAGTGGTGTGTTATAATTCTAGTCATCAAAACCGACGCCGCGCTAGTACAAAAAGTTCATTTTGATATAAACGCATTCAACAATCACCCCTTCAGGAGTTCTGGGCCCTTTTCCAAACCCTGGCTTGGGCTCGGGCTTCGCGTAATTTTATGTCCTCAGATTTGGAAAGATCTGGGACGCTGTTTTTGCTACATGTACATCAAAGTCTTGTGTTTTAACCAAGAGCCAGACCCTGTTTATTTATTTACATATTCAAGGCTTCAAATTGGCAGTGGGACTGGGGAATAGCTGGAGACGAAGCCGAAGCCCGAGCCCAAGCCAAGGTTTGGAAAAGGGCCCTGGTTCCATAGCTCTTTGGTAAATATGATATGGCCGCATGCACCACACTCCGCTAATGGATGCACATTCTACTTCCCGCATGTTTTACGGGGAAGGTATCTCCGTCAGATGTACCAGAGGCAAACGCATGGTCTGGAAGTTGGCAAGTTTGAAACAAACACTCGATGGTGTATCGGAGCGTGTGAGGGCGGCTTGGTAAAAGCGGTGAAAATGTCAATGCTTTTACCGGGGTTTTTTACTGACGTTGGATGTAAACACACACACACACACACACACACACAGTCATGTAAACGGGTGCAATCGTGGACCTCCCATTGTTCCTCTTTTGTTTATTCTCTAACTTTTTCGGAAGGCCTCCCATTGGTTTTGTACACGATTTTCAATCGTGGACGTTAGGTCAAACGTGGACCCCTTTGTCTGCGCCCGAATTCTTTTGTCCTAGGTCCACGATTGCCGGCATATACAAACTCACACACAGCATCTTGTGGGCTTTTAAAGGAAACGGCATGGAATCCGGTACAACCTGCTTTCACGCACGTTATAGAAAGACGATTAAGGCTCGTTTTCGTCTGATGTGAAAAGAAGGTTTCTGTTTTGGTTTGTTTTCAGTTCTTAGAAACTCCTTTCATCGGTTTATGCAAGGCACTCATTGTCGAAAGAGCTTAAACAATCATAACCCACAAACAAGGTTTTTTCAGGAAATATCCAAGCTGGATAGATTATGTTGTCCAAACAAGCTGTTAGATAAAAACCACAACTCAAAAACGGAACCTAAACCACGAAAATGCAGACAAGTTTGATAAATATTAGTACAGAAAGCAATCGGAGACGCTGCTGTGCTTCGGATGACATCCGCTTCGGCGGATTTTAATATGTTTTTTGAAAACCAGAGTGTTAATATTTATTTGTCCCTGGAATTGTTATAGATAGAAGTATGGCTAATAGAAACTTGTCCTACATTGTATTCAACCCATTGAAATCCTACAGCTCCAGCGGCGGCTCTTTCTCGTCAAGGTTGGGGGGGGGGGGCAGTGGCGTAGCCAGGCTCTTCCTAGAGGGGGGCAAACGGGGGGCATGGCTATTTTCAAGGGGAGAAATTCGACTTTGTTAAATAGGTCCACGCTATAGTAACGCATATCTACACACTACAGATGGCGAAAATCCCAATTTTCCAGAGGAGGGGGGGAGAGGGGGGGGAGGGGGGGAGAGGGGGGGGGGGGGGGGGCAGAGTATATCACATTAGGGATACTCAGTTCATTCGTGGTAGATTTCCGGTTGTGGGGACAGCGCCTCAAGTTGAGTGAGTTCTCGGAGCGTCATGGCTCAAATCATATGGAAATTTTGAAGGAACGTGATTTAAAAGGTGACAGTTATGCCAATGTGTTAACTATGAAAATACGAATAATTGTAGTATGAGCTCCGTGCGCCAACAAAAGAGGGCGCTTTTTACCTAGCAACGATGTCCCATTGGCGGGTCACATACAATTTCGCTGGTTTCACACACGCCATTCTTCGTTCATGTGATAAACGTATACTAGGGGGGTTGGATAGTCTGTTCGCCGACTCTCTTTTTCGCGGTTTCTATTCTGAATAAGAGGTGGGAATCAGACACTCCACAACCCAAATTAAAGTCAGGCAAGATGGCGTCGATTGTGACTCCCCCAACCCCCCCCCCCCCCCCCTCTTTCCGTTGAGGGGGTACTTGTGCACGGAGCCAAGAGGTGTCTTTTTTTTCCGGCGGCGACATGTATGTGGCATATTTCCGAGTAGTACACCAATACATGTGTAAATGGCGCCGCCAACCGTCCGAAGGAGTCCAATAGGGTCTAGCACCATAAAAGGGAGGAACATGGCTGCACCTAAGCCTTGACTGCCGAGTCAGCCAAACGTGTCATAAACCTGTACGGAGATGCTTACCTGGACTTCACGAGCGGTCCCAGCTGCACTGAGCCCATCGACAAAGCCACTGTACAATTGAATTTTGGGAACGGTAAATGAATACTCTTATAAATGATGACAATCAAATTTCTGGAGAGAAAAAAAAGGAAACCACTGAAAGAGTGGGAATCTAACCCTAGACTTAGAAAAAGACGAACGACTCGCTTAACCGCTCGGCCACTGAGCTGTTACTACATAAGAGCACTTTTTAAACCTATTGAAACAGAGATGAAACTACACAACGGTAGTACAATACCCAAACATGGTTGAATGAACACCATTAAATATCACACCACTGTTGTTATAACCCGTCCCGTCCCATCCACGTGGCTTTATAACTAAATGAGTGGATGCCACTGGTGTAAATCCGTGCTGAAAATGATCCTGTGGGACATGGGCGGCGACCCCGGAAGGACGGGGGCCGGGACGGATCCCCCAATATTTTGGGGGAAGGGGACCGCTATGGCAGCGACCCCCACCCCCAATAATTCCCCTTGTCATATACATTTTATGGGTTATGGGCTTTTTACATGCACCAGAATACACAAAGATCAGCACACATTTTCAATAATTTCCCATCAGGACACACAAGACACCGAGTACCAGGGGCGGATCCAGGAAATTTGGCAGGGGGGGTTTCTAAAATTTGCCCAGAAAAGTGACTCGAAAAAAATGCACATGGGGGGGGGGGGGGCTGATACACTTTCTCACCGTTGGTGGCGCCATTTAACCTCTTTGTTTTGTTCCCACCCATAGGCAAAATAAGACCTAATAACAGTTGAATTGATAGTGCATTCTTCCGAGGGAGCATTGAAGGGATGGGTATGTAATCCTTTTTGGTTTTCGTTATTGTTGAATGACTGGCCTGGGGAAGCGATCCTGGGAACAGGGAATCATGATCCCACCCTCTATATAATTTTTCGTGGCATCCCCTCCCCCTTAAAAAAATTAATTAACCCTTTAGTCACTGTAGCGCCCAAAACGTAATGCATTTGGCAGGTTTTTAGCAAGAGCTAGGTCAAGTTCCACTTTAAGGTTTGACGAATCCCCCCCCCCCGCATGCCATCTCTGCACTGTAAGAACCGACATAGATTTTGGTTTTTACCAAGGAGTTGAAGTCGAGTCCCCGCAAGTCCTTTCACAAATACTTTCGCAAGTCCAGTCAGAAGTCCTTTTATAAAGCCAGTCACAAGTAACTGGATGATCAATGACAAAGGAATGCCTTTGTCAAAGCTCATTTGAATAGCTTGTGATTTGGATTAGGACTGGAGGGCTTGTGATGGACTTGCAGGGACTTGTGATGGACTCGACTACATCTCCGCAACTTTTTATTGAAACATTTCTAAGATAGGGATTATGCAGATTTCATGGGTGGTTCCATTGGTTTTGGAGGTCAACAGGCGATTAATCGCCTTGCATAATTAATCGCGGAATATGCGCAAACGTCTATTACACAGACTATTAAAAGCATTGATACGCAAATGAAGCTTGCCTACAGAAGAAAATCAAAAAGAAAGAAAAAGAAACCGAATCGGTAAAAATTCATCATTAGAAAGGTTTCTTTCGCGACTCGACGTTTTGGGCAGTCCTTTTCCCTTTCCTTGACTGCCACTGCCAGTGATGCTATAACTTTTCGCAAAATTGGGTGACGTGTCTTCCCAAAGAGTGAATTAAGCTTTCGGCACGTTCGCTTCTCTCGCACTTGTCCAATCGTCTGGAAAACGATCCGTCTCCCAGCGCGGAGTCTAGTCAGGCGTGCCAAATCACGGTTATTTCCCACACACACACACACACACACACACCAGCACATAACCCGTCCGCCATCAATAAGTACGAGCGAATTTCTTGGCAACAGTGACACAGTGGAGAAGTTCAATTTCTGTCAGTCTGTCATGGATCCTGAAAACCCTCCGATGAGGGCGTGCTTCGCGGAAATTTCTCAATATGGCGGGTTGGAATCAGCAGCTGTCTTCATTGCGTCAATCCGCCACATTGACAATTTTCAAGCCGTCGTATGTAGGTCGATTGATCCATGACAGAGGCTATAATGATGACAGATGTATATAAATAGGCTGGACCCACAACGCGTCTACATACAGCTGCTGAAGCCAGCGGCCGCGCCGCCATATTACCGTGACTAATACACAGTAATTAACGTGTACTACTGAGTATAAACCAACGAGGACAAGGTCTTTATTTCCCGCAAGAATATTTCTTGAAACACTCTGAGCTACGGCGAGAAAAATAAACGAATGAAATATGTGGCTCGTTGGCACCTTGCCAAAAGAAGCAGCCAATCACTGATTAGATTTGTATTCATTATAAAATCTTCAAATGTGTTTTAAGTTAAAAATATAAACAAAATATAAAAAAACAAATATCGACCTTTAACACATTGTTCAATGCATGTCTCCAAAAGGGCTCATTTTGCTAAAGTTCCAAGAGCAGATAGAGAAAGTGGCCAGTCGGTGTGCAGGCATTTCACCCGAGGCAAAAAGGTGTTAAAGAAATTGGTCTGGGCCGAGCAACGTGCCCCATTCCTAGTCGATTAATTGGTGCGCACCGATTCCATATTATGGACATTTCCGCAATCAATTGTCGCTTTTGTTGCGCTCCACGACCGCGCGTCATAGGGGGACGTGTCTGAAATGAGCCGTCTGCAAAAAAATATGACATTTCGTAGAAATCTCTAGTCTGCGTTACGGCCTGTGACAAGCCCAAGCCAACGCAATTACCAGAGCAATTTGCGATGAGCCTTTCATAAAGCGGCGAAGTCCCAGGGAGGGCGCGGGAGGGATCTCATCGGCTGACGGTCGACTTATCACCTTCGAAAATGTCTGGTTCATGTCCCTGGCACGTCCGATCCATACACTCGGGTACAGCAGATCGTAGCCCAACTAGGAAATTATAGAGGGGGAAAATGGCAAATGGGCCCTGGGAAAACCAACACACGCAATCCGAATCCAAAAAGGCCAACAATTAATCAAATGGAATTGCAACCTATCTTGGGATAACCAAAGTCAAAATGAGCCACAAGTCGCCAGAACGAGTTTTGAGTTACAGAGACGTAAACATGATTTCTACAATGGAGATCCACAGGAACTCTTGAGCTTTCCATCCACAGAATGTCCATATTCGTCAGGTTGTAATATTACAAAATGAAGTACCAAGTATACGCCCTTTTAGAGAGATAACACTTTTAGAGTCAAAAATGCCATTAACGGTGTAATTATGAAACAGTTACAGCCAGTGTTTAGTGGGATTCAACGTTATATGGGCCTACATGACGTAACAAAACTGTAAAAGTTTCAGTTCAATCCATTATCCGAGTTATGAGAAAATAAAGAGCGTTTTGTTTAACAATGTTTTTCTGCACTTGCGTGTGTGCTTTTTTCGATTGTTAAAATCGGAAAAAAAATCATGGCGTTTTTGAAGGTTTTTAGAAATAATTTTCCAGATGAGAGCACTTCAGACGGTCATATTTCGCAAGTGGATTAGTACTGGCGTCATCTTTTTAAACAGTACCGGTAAGCTTTCAGATTGAAACTAATCTTTTCATTTCTGATCAAAGCTATATTAAGACTCAACTAAGAGATCCGGTTACAAATTGAATCCTCAGACCAAAGGAACTATATATACACTTTTAACTGGAGGAAATGTTAATACCAAATACATTTTAATATAATAATATAATTGTAGATTTGTAAAGCGCACATATCCACCGTGTGCATAGTACTCAAGGCGCTACATTATTACCCCTGCTCATCAGGCCCATCAATCATTCCTGAAACCTCAGCTCCACGGGGAGTATGTAGCCCCGGCTGTATAAGTTAAGCGCACACAGGCTAATCAAACACATAACCATCACTGCCCTCACAGGTACCCATTTACTCCTGCATGGAGAGAAGCAACTTGTGACAAAGTGCCTTGCTCAAGGACACAAGCAGCATGACCCATGTTGAACTCGAACCCACAATATGTAGTATAACTGAGATCTTGAGTCCGCTGCACCAGATCACAAGGCCGCAGCGCTCCATGTTCTAAACCGAAGGCAAAAATATCCTTTGATTTTTGTTCCTGCTTTTATTTGAACACGTCTAAAAAAAAGTGAACACTGCGCAAATTTTAATTACGTTTGCCCACCTTAGTCTAAATGTCGTATTTTGTGGCGCTTTCGAGTTCTCAAATAAGTGCCAATAAAGTCCTTCTGAATTGGACGACTGTGACTTCAGGAGTGCTTTCTTGCCAGCCATGGGTGCTTTTTTTCATGGATTAGCCCGTCAGTCCAATTTGGCGCGCTTTTTTATTGCCCTAAATTGTCCGCTTTCCCCCTTTCCCCGACATTTGGCCGGATATTAGAAAGCTCGTCTGCCGAAAGCTGCGGCTGAGAAGAGTTGGCATATGTCTATCTCGGTTAGGCTCTTCACGTATTGTGAGCCAAAGTTTAGCAAAGGTCTCGGGCCTTTTCTTTATTGAGTATTTGATTTTTAATAATGACTGTTACCAAACTTGCTCTGCCCTTCCTCGCATACAATGGGTAGTGAAAACTGTAGTTAGATTTGACTGCAAAGCAAACAGTCAAAACATTAAAACTTGTATCCAGCTGATTACAGCTTGGCGTGTATATTAAGCCGCAGGAAAATTTGATTGTTCTTAAAGTCAATCCTGGGTGCATTTTTAGGAGCTATTTCAAAAGAAGCATTCACATTCGGAGAAAACTTGTGTACAATAATAGAAAGTAATTCCCATGGCCTTTGTTTTTGACTATGGGTTGTGTTCATATAAGTATACTGTTATTTGTCTTGTATAAAGATTGTTACGTGTAGGCTGTGAGTGTAGTCATTACAATGATTTGATTTGCATTGGTTACTGCTATAAACTGTTTGCCAACTAAAACAAAACTTTATACATTGGCCAACGTTTGCGTTGTTTGCGTTGTTTGCGTATGTGGAACGCACCCGAGGATTAGGCTGCGTCCGAATCGCTTGTCTAGGGCTATTGTCTAGGTGTTCGTCCATTACAACTACGCGTGACGTAGCCGTAGCTCTAGCTCTAGACGCCCATTTTGGACACGGCCTTAGGCCCTGTCCGAATTACTTGGCTACGGCTTGGAATTATACACAAGTCTGTGTGATGTGGCTGCAGCCACTACCATAGACTTGTGTGTAATTTCAAGCCGCAGCCAAGTATTCAGACAGGGCCTTACTATGATGAACAGTGGAAATGTCTGCTGCCCTCAAGAGGTCACAACATTTGTCCGAACAGCAAACGGTCGGAGGCAATAAAGGAGGTGCTTGTGCGTTTGTACCGATACCCAGATGTCCAGTTTGATTTTTCCCTACGCCTTCCCATTTCCCAGCTGAACACCCCGCCGTTAATCTATCTCGACAACTCGGCCGAGGGGGCGCGAATTGCCGTCCCTCGTGATTAGGCATGTAATCGTGTATTATTCTTCCAACTGTAATAAAAAAGCAAAACTGTGGGGTAACTCTTTTCTATTTGCGCCCCCGTTCAATTGTCGTTCCCACCGGGGCGATATATTGCGCTGATATTGCCGTGGGCAAAGGAACGGAGGCAGTGGTTCATAACTTGATATTGCTTGTAGTCACGGCGTGTGACTGGACAGCAAGGTTCATTTTATTATTCTCCCTTCGTTCCACCCGTCAAAGGTATAATGTAAGTTAGGCCCAGAAATGTCCAGAGTGATACAGTACAGGCACGCTAAAGTTTATGGGGACGGTAGTAGTTTCCCCATAATGAATACAGTACTACTAAACCCCTCAAAACAAAGTTTGGAAATTTGTGTTTGGTCGATCATATCTCTGTTGTTACTGTATTATTAGCATTGTATGATATATCATTGGAAAGCCTGTTCATTTCCCTTTACAATGATGTCCCATTTGTAGGAAAGAGTTCCATATCCGGCCATCACTTTAGACCTTGTGCACAAAGTCTATGGGCCATGAGTGAAAAAGTCAAAGTATATTAAAAGAATAAGTTGAATTTTTTCCCCCTCCTTAATTGGTGTTTCTTCATCAGATTTACACTTTTGGTAGTTTTTAAGTCATATTTAGGGAAAATAAGTGATGGCCGGATATGGAACTCTTTCCCGTTTGTATAATGATCAAGCATGTGTGGGATGAGCGGCACATGTAGATGGGTCCCAAATGAAATGCGACAAATTTCCCCAAATGTATAGTAATCGAATTATTACCAAGCAGATTCCATAAAATTAATTGCACCTCACTTATTCATGTACAGAATCTGTAGAGAACGTTTCCGAAACCAGGCACTCAAAATTTGTTAGGCCTCCCTCCAATTCAAATTAGTTTTAACCCCAACCCAACCCCCAAAACAAGTTCGTCTTAAAACAGCACATAACCTGCAGTTTGCAACCACAGACAATCACACATAAACCACTGCTAACGGCCCAGAAAAGAAGCATATACCAAAACAGTTACAAACAGCAGTTTCACAAGCTAATCAGAAAAGGTATAGCCGGAATAACTATATAGATCCATTCTGATCATATGCAACAGCTACGAACAATATGAGAGAGACTGGGATTGCGGGTAACACCATGTGAAATAGATCTCTTCTAGGAAGAAGTGTGGTTCTGAAAAAGAAAACCGGGGTGAGTGTGTAACTAACTCGACGTTTCGGATACGTGCTCTGTGCGTGTTGTGGTTTTTTTTTTGCCGAGTTTCATGGTGTGGTAGATCGTTGCTTGCCTGTGCAGGCCGGGCTGGATAGAGGTTTCTCCTGCTGAAAACCGACACTGACGGCAAAAGCCCGGGGGTTGATGGTATACATCAGCTCAAATTACCAATAAAAAGACACATAAAAAAACACGACCCATAAAAATGCCCATTTTCGCATCGAGTAAAAGTAAAATATGGGGGGAGTGTCTCTTGCAAGCAAAATCCCAGATGTGTAGCCTGGATGTAAGCCGGGACCACATTACATTCGATACGACCGAAGCTTAAATGGGATCTGTACACTAATAACCTTGCAACGGAGATATGAAATTGGCCCGAATTTGAAGCTAAATGTCACGCAGATTGCGAAAATTAATTGAAAGTACTTTTTTGAGGGACAGATTTAACATGTAGCAGGATTCCTGGAAGATATACATGTATTGCAAGACGTTTCCAATGACAAAAATAGGGAAATTAGTATATAAGGAGAGAAGTATGGTTTGGAATCGTGATCTTTGAATTAAACAGGTGCAGTTGCGAGTAGAGCGTACATTGGGTGCAAAATAACGCACTCTCTGACCTGAATTCCCAGGAAGATGGAACAATTGGAGTTCTGTCACCCCGTGGTCTAGGGTGGGGGGGGGGGGGGGGGGGGGGTAGGGAGATATACCCACAGTGGCGCACCCAAAGGGGTTCGGGGGCTTGACAGATTTTCTTTGATTTTACTGTAACTAAGACATTTAAAAACTATCCATTTGTAAATCAGTTATCTGGGATTAAAACTGTTCTTTTGAAGAGTTAATTTCATTTTTGAAATAATGTAAATTTGGAACTGAATACTGTTCATTCAAGGCAGCTACATAAATATGTGACGCAAAGAACGTACACTTTTTTATTGGGCCGTACCATTTTGTATGTGGGGAGTATATGCATGTACACCCACATACGTTCGTCTTTTCCAAAATAATTGAGATTATGTGTTGTTTAGAGAACAAACAATTACTGAACTTAACTATATCTTTGTTTCCCACTTGCAGCTAGCTATAAACCAGTGTCTGTGTTTATGCATGCCCTCGTGCAAACATGTTTTGTTTTACCCATTTTGTGAATGGAGTGTGCAGAGCCACATTTCAGGGCCGAACACACAGCTACACAGGGCCAGTGTTAATCCAATTTAATAACCCAAGACCTCCGTGGTATACTCTACGCGCCAGATTTAAACTGTGAAATTAAGTGAACTAAAGTGGGGTCAACAAATTCATATGCACCGCCGTCGTTCACAACTTCAGCTGCTGCACCCACCCAGAAGTAAACGGGGTACCTGTGACGGGCAGTGATAGTTATTGATAAGCCCGTGTGCGTTAAAGGTATAGTAGTGCACACCGATTGGTAATCCTCCAAAATGTTTGTTACTATATTATTACGAAAAACCTTACTATAGACTGTAAGTTAATATAGTCTCAATCATCCTGTGAAATGATAGCATCAGGTGTGCTGTCGTTGTCAAGAAAAGTGGAAAATATATATCGTTTTCTAACGATTGCCGGCCGGAAAACTGCCCTCTATAACAAATGTAGCCTTTAGTCAACGCAAAACTTTAAACAGGTCAGTGGAACGATATTTCCTATAAAATACTAACCCCCAAATCCGCCCATTTCTGAAAACTGCAACAATGCCCAATCATGTACACTATAACTTGTTTGTTTGGCGTGATGAGATGGGTAAAAATTACTGAAATTACGCTGTGATTTAAACAGAGCGTTCCAAATGCCAGTTCTTTCTTAACATTATTTTGTATTAAAGAAAAGAGCATCGGCACAAGTTGATTAAGGGTGGAGTGGTTAATCTGTGGTCGGGTCAGGCCGTTGAAAAGCCTGGCCAAGCCCCTCGAACGCCCGGGCCTTTGGGCTTCTATAAAACCCTGATTGTACACAATAAACTGCCATTAATTCTGGAGTCCAGCCGGCTCCAATTGTTCACCCAGACTTGACTGACAGCTGAGGCATCTTTTGATCCAGCCGTGAATGGGTACAGATTCGTGTGGGAGGGGCTACAACCAGGCCTGGCCTGACAAAGGCCAGGCTTTATTGATTAGTTGATGCTCTATTGTTAGGTGATTTGTGGCTCACAATATTAGCAAGAGTAAAAGCCCAAAGGTCCGGGCATGGCTGGGCTTTTCAAAGGCCTGGCCCGACCAAAGATTAACCACTCCTCCCTAACCTGGCTCAATAATGTGCAATGTGCGCGCCTTATTGTTGACACGTGAAAATGCTGTCTTCAGTTTAATCTCACTGCTGGTAATACAGTCTCTAGCTTTTCAAAACCATTAAATCTATTATTTTAAATTCCCCATGGCAATTATTGTTTATGAACAACTTTTTTATGCAAATCGCCCATCACAAGGCCAAGGGCCACTCGAGGTGTGGGCTACAGAGGAAAGCGTGGAAGAACCAGCCCCCCTCACACTGAAACAAGACAAGATAAGGGCGGATTGCAATGCTGCAGTCTTAGCCGGCTGGCTTATAGCCAGTCCGTTATTAGCCGGCTATCGCTCTTAGACGGTCTTAGATAAGACGCTAAACTTAGTCCATTGCAATAACTCAGTCTTTCCTAAGCCTACAGGGAGTAATTATTTACGAACAAACGATCCATAGTTACCACGATATGGCACACGGTGGCGTGTTTTGCAAAACAAATATGTCAATCGCAAGATTGATCGTCGAGGAAATCTGTATTTACGATACAACTCTCCACGCAGTGCTCTTCTATGTAAATGATTAATAGCTATCACCTGAAAAGCCATTCTTGGGATCGATTCAAGAGTACACATATTTCAATATCAAATACATCTAATAGAAGAAAATCATGCCCAGCTAAACTTATAGACCACCGCGCCAGCCCAACGAAGGCTAACTACTTTAAGACTGTCTAAACACTTAGACTGTGTCATTGCAATGGTCTTACTTATAGACCGTCTGCCAGCCAGAGCTTTAGGACCGGCTAACGCGCAGAGACAGCTTTAAGACCGCTTATTGCAATCCGCCCATCTCTTCACAGTATGAATAGGGTCAGGATGGGTAACTAGTCCACTGCAACGCATATTAATAATGCCTCTACCCATATTATGGCATTCATACAATACGATACCAAAATGCAGAAGATGCACAGCCCTTCTACCGAATGTTGAGGGCGGTAACTGGCCTAGCAAGGAAAGTCAAGGAGGGGGGCACGCGGAATAGACAATATCGCAAATACCGCCTGGTTCAGACGTCACAATGGTCAAAAGGCATTGTGGGAAGGAAAAGCAGTCTCATTCCTTCCCACAATCCCTTTTGACCATTGTGACGTACGTCTCAACCAGGCGGTATTTATATTTGCGAAGAAGTCTATACACGGTCCAATTTTATTGCAAAGCACAAATATTTGCTTCGCATGAAAAGTTTTTGTTGCGTTAAAAAGTCGAGCACCAACCGAATTTCGATTGGATGTGATTTCTTGTGACTGGTGTTCAGCTGTTGTTTGCTTAGCATGAATATCACATGGAGTTTTAGCTGGTAACGTATTTTTACTAAGCAAGAATTTTGTGTGTTAAGCAGCTTTCATGAAATTAGCCCCCAGGAGAAGTAATCTGTACGCGACAGAAGAAAAGGAGCCAAAAACCAGCACCTCTCCTCGTCCATATGCGCGTTAGTTGGACCACAAAGCGTGGTAAGATCGTGGATCGAGGTTTGCTCATACCATGGTCCTCTTTAGTCATGGACATGCTTGGCACAATAACATACTGCTTAGAAAATTGTCTTGCTTATCAAAAGTCCGTTGTGAATCTGACAAGAGCAATATACACCACGTGCAATTTTGGCGGGTAACATGTGGTTGCTTAAATGTAGTATACATCATTTGCTTTTGCTGTAATTTTCAGATAAATGGATTTGGGGGGTTAGTATTTTATAGGGTGCTATAGAAAATACTGCAACGCTGACCTAGTTTTGTGTGCATAGATGCTGGGAAAACCGTTGTCTGCGTAGAGAGAACAAAATATGTTCTAGTAGTCTGGTTCCCTGACCATATTTAGACAAAACGGAGCAATTTATAAAGGGAATTATCAGGTCAGGGAACTAGACAATTTCCAACGATTGTCGGCCGACAATCGTTACTTAGAAAAATGATATAAATGTCCACTTTTCTTGAAAACGACAGCACACCAGGTGCCATAATTTCACAGGATGATTGAGACTGCTATTTACTTACAGTCTACATAGTATACGGTATTTTGTAATAATTCAGTAGTTTTGTTTTGTGATGTTTGCAAATGATGTATACTACCTTTAAAACACTAAATGTAGATTTGTGCGCTTAGCAGCTAGGCCCCGTAATGTGAACTCATGTGTAGAAGGAAATGCAGTGTAAACAAATGGAGTACGTGCGCGTGCGGCTTCTGGTATACCGTCCATCAAGCCTGAGCATTTGGATCTGAAAGATAGCACACTGACGAGGAGGACTGCGCATCTTCAACGCAGGTGGCCACGACACAAGCCCTGCATGCACAGAGCCTGCCAATACCTTTACCGAGACACCTTTTATCAGCATCGACTAGTTCTGGCCACATCTTGAGCAAACCTTAACACGCATCGACCAGTCATTATTTACCACTGCCAGGGGTCTGCGTCGAGGAAAAGTCGGTTAGGCTGAGAAACTCCCTCGATCGGCCTAAAATCTTGGGCCGGGCTTCGATCTAAAGGTCAACCAAGCAATGACATGGGAAGGATTACAAGTGCTTAGGTGCGCGCGCACAGCCTGGGGTGATATTCATATTAATTCCAAGGCTATTTTTGGCATGGGAAACCAATCGGCCCCAATTTGAGGTCCATCGCTTGGAGCTCATTCATGGATTTAGGGCGACTTAAATTAAACTTGATAATCCAAGTGCCCCTCCCGGGTCAGAGTGATCGAAAATTCAAAAATATTTAACCCATTTATTTTCGATTTAGCTTGCACTGCAAAAACTGCGCGAGTTTAACAAAGATGTAACATTTGGATTTAAGCAGATTTCTTGTAGCCCTGTTCGTCTTTTTGTAACCCTTTAAAAATTGAAGTACGTTATTTCGTCAACATTTAAATTCAATGCATCAAATTCAACCCATTTTCACAATATTCTGTTTTAATCTGAAGCAATTCTAGTTCCGTTTGTTCTAGATCAGAGTACTTGTTTTCAGAGTACGCGATTTCTGTCAATACCCTGGTAAACGTATATGAAGTATAAGTTTTTGGTGGCTCGTGTCGTTTTTGTCCGATTTCTTTTTGCCAAGAACAGATAATAACGAGATGGGGATTGAGAGACGTGTTTTTAATAGCATGGATTCCAGGTGTTATCCGGTGGGGAACACATCTTGCATAAATTAAGCGACTGCTACAATCTTGTACTCAGGTTCCGTGAATTGAGAGTTGATGACGAGGAAGTACAGCTGCCGGCCTGAAGGGAGATGTATGGAACATTCTTCGGATCGATCTAAGTCTGATAAACATGGGCCGGTCACGACTGTACGAACGGCGGCGTGGGGGAAAAAAGGAATCAAATGTTACCCGGCACAACGAAACAAGCGGAAAGTCGCACTACGGTATGCCGAGTTACATGCGAACCTATTTTTGGCTGGGAAGTCGATTTCGGGATTTTAGAGGGGCCAAGACTCTAACAGTCTAGAACGTTATAGCGGGCCCCATAAATGAGCTATAGCAACACCCAGTACATCAAATTAAAGTTTATTGCACGTACTTTCAGGAAATCTTAATGTTCAACTTTTGCGACTTCCCACCTGTTTTGTGGGGCCAGGTCACAAATACGCTGGCTGGTTGTGCTGCGCCTGAAACATCGAGCGAGGCCATTAGTCTAAAAAGATAGGACTATAGCTGAACGTTTCGGGCACGGGGGGGAAACATCTGCCTTCTTCGCTGGGACTTGTTAGCAATGATCGCTGATTCAAAGGATTCATAGATTGGTTGGGAGCCCCTGGTCAAATTCATCGCAAAGAGATGGGCCAACATCGGGGAAAATGAAACTTGATTCAAGCAAAGAAAGCCCGCCCTTAGGCGCTGAGGCATGAGGATTTCGCTACTTTCTTTTGAAAGTGAACAGGGGAAAGGTGTGTGGGCAGGTAGGTGCGGATCTGGTTCTAAATGTTACTTGGCTAGATCAAATGGTGTTCAGGGTTATGACATCAAATTATATTTAAGGTGTGACGGGATTGTTTTTTCTATACAATATGCCATGAAAATGTTTATTATTTTCTTACAACGATCAACGCGATGATAATCTAGAAATGTGTATCAAAAAACGAAACTGTTTTATTATCAATGTTGAGACAATGTGAATAACCCCCAGTACCTTCCAATGATTTTCTGACCAAAACGTTTTATGAAGTTATTCATTCCCATTTCCTGAAAGGGCGGCTGGAAGTCAAAATCCACCGAGTGTGCGCATCTTTACGAAATGTCAAAATTTAGGATTTCCTTATAAGAGGGTTCCAATCTATCAGGATAAACACCGCTGTTTGAACACCTCATTATGTAATTTGCGAAACAATATATCCAAACCTCTCGCGGGGGACGATTAGGCGTGCGACCGGCTTTCTGCAAAGTAGGCCCATGTCATATCACGAGCTATAGGCCTAAACATCACATCCAATTCCGACAGTTCTTGTTTACGGAGCAAGCCAGTTCGCCGAAGAAGCCTCCAGCACCATAATATTAGCTCGTCTCGGTGTGAAAGTTTAATCGCCGGGGTGCTGCCCCCGGAGGACTAATAAATAAGATGCGATCGAACGTGTCTCGACCTTTGCGATGATGTTTCCTGCCTCTCCCCCCCCCCACCCCCATCAAAAAACCACATAAAAAGACCGTTGCTGTCGTGTGCCCGGCTCGTTAGTGGTTGCGTTGGTTTTCGTAGAGGCGGTTGGGCTTAGAATTGAATGCGATTGTCGGATGCTATACTACCTTGGGTGTATAATATTAATTATTGAAAGGCCTATGGCACTCTTCAGTGCGAGTTTCACGCGGCAGAATAAAGGCTTGGTTGAAGACTTATTGGAGCACCGACACCACGAACTGACACTCTCTAGCGCGTGAGTGCCAGGGCGCGCACGTATTTTACAGAACAGAGTAATTTTCGTTTTCACGAACTGACAACCAATTAGGGGAGCGCGCGCTAACCACATTTTCATTTTCACGAACTGAAACCATTCTTAATTTCACGAGTTTAGAGGTTTTCAGTTCAAAGTTTCTGTAAACCCACAAGTATACAGATGGAGTAGATTTGTGTCAAAGCTTTTAAAGCGTTTTTCTTGGAATGGTATTTCCGCTACATGCTTGCGTGTCAATTCGTGAAAGTCTTCTCTAGCGAGTCAGTGCCCGATGTGCGCGCGCACACCTGGGTGTCAGTTCGTGAAACCGAAATTTACTCAGTACGCGGTTTCACGAACTGACACCCAGGTGCGCGTGAGTGTCAGTTCGTGAAAACGGTGACGAAATCTGTAACGTACACACACACAGTCGTACTTCCCCAATACGTCCGAGGACAATGCTTTGTGTTTCCTATTGTTCCTTTAATATAACCAACCCCCATAGACTAAGCACGTATCCTTACGTTCGAGGACCGATTTCAACAAAAGACTCTACGTTCGAGGACTGAAAGGTTTCTTTGTGTTTCCTTTCTCCTCTTGTCCTCGGAGATATATACAGTGCACGTACACACACACAAGTGTGTAAACACCGGCAATCGCGGACCTCCTATTGTCCCTCTTTTGTTTATACTCTAACTTTTTCGGAAGGCCTCCCATTGGTTTTGTACACGATTTTCAATCGTGGACCTTGACATAATCGCGGACCCTATTGTCCTCTTTGTTAAAGGTCCACGGTCTGAATAGCTATACAAACGCACACACACACGCACAAAATACTAAAAATAATAAAGGCATGTCTTTAAAAAAAATAGTAAAAGCCACAACGATCCTGTCAAAAATGGACAACATAATTCGTGTGACAATGACAGAGTCGGTAAGAGCATGGAATCCACATTTACGGCTCTGTCGTACATGGGTCTTTGAAACCCCTTTAACTTCCAAACAAAGAACCGACAAACCGCTGAAAGAATCGCGATGAGGGCGCTGTTCAAGGAACAGGGTCCGCCCGCAAGTAAACTCAGCGCTCATAACATTTTGTCCTCGTCATAACTGAACACTGAAGCAAAACAGCCGCGATAGAGTAACGTGCCGGAATTTTTTTTGGGTAAAACACGCTAGCTCTAAAATCCATTTCAAATCTCACGTTGACGCATAGCTGAATTGTATAGGCCTAAATCTAAAACAAATGTAAACATGCATGCTTGCGGAGGAGTAAAAAAACATACGAATTTCCAGAAATGGAAAAAGAGTAAAATGGATTGTTGTGGGTCATCCTGCGACGGATGGCCCAGGAATCAAAACATTATACCCGAGAGGCTATTTCACGCCGTGTTGGTGAGAGAAGTGTTTATTTCAAGTTCAACGACCAATGGTGATGGTTGAACGGTCGCCGCGAGTTGCGTTCGACTGAGCTATGGTTGATCGTCACCACGTCTCCTGCATTATTCAAATCAAACCACTCCAGTGAGAGCCACGTAATCCTAAGACCCTTCAGACTTTTGGCAGTAGAGAGTGCCTGGATAACATGAAGTGCGCTTGAGTTGGACAAGAAGGTGATGAATTCTTTCCTCGGACTTTCCATATCAAGGACAGTCTGTATGACCGGCTTGGTGTAGTTATTCAATCCGGAAAGGATTGACGCAAAGCCGTTCAAAATTGAACAGGATTACTGTCCAATGTCAAACCAATGCAATGTGAAATTTTCCATGGAATGACGAGGACGTTTAATAAGGCATTCAAAAATCTGCCTTATTCTTCTATTAAAGGGAAATTATGTTGGTTTGTTACAATGGTGTTCACACTGCACATACCATTGTGACAAACCATGTTTCCCAGAGGTTTTTTTTTTTTCGAAGAAGAGCTAGCCTATTTAGAAGAATTTATAGAGCCTAAAAGTTAGGGCTGTTCATTTTCGAATAATTTAGTATTCGAATAATTTAGTATTCGAATAATTTAGTATTCGAATATTCAAAACTGGGTTTGACTGAATATTCGAATATTCGAATATTCGATACTCGCTGATCAAGTACAAGTACATTACAAGTACACCACAAACTGTCAATACAACCACGAACTTTGGCTTAAAATGTCCAGCTGCTTTCCAGTATATCCGGCTTCTTCCAAGCCAAAATAACATACTGTTAAAACGTTTAAATTTGTCAGATCAAAAGGCTTGTCACAAATTAATGTATAGAGTGATAATTCATGGTAGAAAACCCCCTGAAAATTCACTAGACTACACACATTACTACACCATCAGGTTTTTGTACAATTTGTTAATACAGTATTTTTTTTTAGATTTTCCTCCGAAAAAGGTACAGAATTAGGCAAGAAATAGCTCGTTATCTATCCCACAAATCCTGAATGACAATGATCTAACCAGAAATGTGCGATTGCGATATTCAGTAATTATATTCTGTCCAACAGGACTACAAAGTTATACAATACATATTTTTCAAACCGTCCTCTGGAACGTCCATACGACTAAGCCACAGCGAAGCAAAATAGCTCAAAGTCCCAAGAGGTTTCTTACACTCCACGTACAGTCCCAAAGTGTGGTCCAGCAGTCGCCGAAAAACGGGGTGGTCCGGCAGTCGCCGAAAAACGGGATGGCTACCAACCACAACCAATTGCACTTCGGCCACTCAAGACACCCAAGAGCCAAAACACACATGACTGTCGTTTTTTAATATTTATATGAAATTACTCTCATTCAATGGAAAAATAATCTGCATCTGTGATGCAAACTTGCAAAATCCTGCCGACTACGCCAATTGTAACCGAATGGTTTTTGTTCTATTTATTTAAATATTATGATGGTGGAATATGGGAGATAAGCACCCAAACCCCAGATAAATATCAGGAAACAGAGATGCAGATTATTATAAGCAGGAATGAGAGACTTGATTTACAAAAATATAGAGATGATTTGATTCCATTTCAATTCCATTTGTATTTCAGTCTGGAAATCTATCTCACTTGGCACATATGCACAAAATAGAAAAACGACAGTCGATACGGTTTGACAATAAGGCTTGGGGTGCTTTGGCAAGCACAGGAAGAATGCTCAGCTACTGGTGTACATCAGTAAAAGTGCGATAACATCCACAAGGGTACACTGCCATTGCCAACGTCCACAGTCCTCAATATTGATGAATTGCCACCCGGCAAAAGTCGGGAGCAAAAGATATTTATAATAAATTTCAGCCGTCTGGCTATAATTCAAAATGATACAAAGCACTGTACTAATTGCAGCGTACTTGCAGGCAAAAGGCAAAAATGTGTATAAACGGGCAGCTAGCACACCGTTCTGACAACTGTCCACACTGCGGGCTTTACAGCAGGAAAAAGCAAAGCTCTACCGCAAGGAGCAGCATATATATTGAAGAAAACAAAGGCTTGCACCACACCTATTCAAAAGCTGTGAACATACGATACGGTTATGTAATCGCTATAAAAGGTGTGAACTGGTGATTTAGAATACTGACATTACGTTCGTGCAATGCTGCAGTGGCGTGACACGTATGAGAGAGGGCGCACTAGAACTTTATATAGAGGGCGCACTAATGGCAATAAAAAAATAATGTGCATGGAGTAAGTGACAGTTGACGAAATGTGGACTGGTCACAAGTGCATGCCGCACCGGTAAAAAAACATTGCACGTAAAAGCACGCCGGTGTTTTACGTATGGCGATTGATATTATGGACCTTTCAAACAGCATTTGTTGATTGCCCCTATTGTATCAAGGGTTTTACGGACGGGAACAATAAACCTCCGTCCACAAAAAGTTGCGATTAACAAAAATGTGGCATTTGACACTGCTAAGCGCCGTAAATTTTCTATTAAAATAGCATCAGAGTCGTATCTGTTTGTGCATATATATCTTTTTGAATATTCGAACTGGCAAAATGGTTTTCGAATATTCGCTTGACGATCGAATATCGAATATTCGGGACAGCCCTACTAAAAGTCGATCCAGATCAACCCTAAAAGTTGAAGGTCAACAGGCCTTATTCGAGGTTTACCCTTAGACAGGCGCTAGGGATAGACGTTTTACTTACATTTGTATAGAATTTGAATGACAAAAATCCACCTCAAAGGTGGCCACGACGCATGAGGCACATAAGCCTATTTGGTAACAAATTCTACTCGCCTGATTAAAGTCAACGACCTGGGGCCAATTTCCTAAAGCTGTTAAGCACAACAATTTGCTAAGCATGCAAATGCTTCCTTGATAAAAAATGGATTACTAACCAGATTTCCATGTGTGGAATATTGCTTTTGACTGGCATTCAGCTGTTGTTTGCTTAGCATGAAAAATAAATGGACTTTTGGCTGGTAACCTGTTTTTACTAAGCAAGACATTTTCATGCTAAGCAAATTTTTGTGCTTAACAGCTCTATGAAATTGGCCCCTGCTGACAAGAGCGCGGCAAGCCAATATGCCCCAATGATTTCAGGCAAAGGCCTAATGCATTTTTTTTTCTCCAATGGAGAAAGGCAACCGGTTGCCGTTGAGCTTTGACAACTTTCGCCACACGGGGGCGCGCTTTGCAACTGCACGAGAACTGTGCAGCAGCTGGCGCTTTTTTTTCCGTAGGCGGGTGAAGCAATAATCATGAATAATTCAGCAGTTTTGATGAGAAAGTTATGTTTATTCATTATAATAGAACAGAACGTCACAACATTGTTAGTATTTAGTCAACTAGTTACATTAAAGGGACACATTGCTTTGGATTTGGCGATTTGGGCTATAAAAATGAAATGGATATGGTTGGGAAGCTTTTTAAAAAGTAGAATATAAAGATTCACATAACTATCCCTTCAAATTGCGTGGTTTTTGTTTAATTTGGTGACAAATAACGGTCCGCCATTTTGTAGAACCAAATGTTTGACTCCACAAAATGGCGGACCGTGTTCACCAGTCGTTTTTCCAGTCGTATTTCCAGTATAAAGACTCTTACAGCGTATTTTTGCGAATGATTTAGACCGTGGTATTTACTACTGAAAATAAGTCTATGTTTCGCGGGTCAGATGTCAAGGGTCAGCGGCAATTTTTTTGTTTTGTAATCACTACTCACTAATTACAACACATTATACGTGTTTTTTTGCATGAACAACTCTTATAAAACATAAGGGACATTTCGAAACAGCAAAATTTCATGACATTTGAAGGCAATGTGTCCCTTTAAATCATTTTAAAGAACGGCTGTTGTCGAGCTGCTACAGACTATAGTCCTACTCGTGGATAGTGGGATGGGCTATGGATCAAAACGTCCCTAGTTCAAATCCACCTGTACACATTTTTCTTTACAGTGATATCTTTGGGATATTTTGAATTTAAGGGGGAAAAGAGACCGAGAACCCACGGAGTTATTCATCAAAATTGCTTCACTCGCCTGCGGAAAAAAAATTCGCGTGCAGCTGTTGCTCTCACAGACTGCTCAAAAGAGGGCGCGATGATGAGGTTATGGGCTTTTCAGCCAGCAAGCGCACCTGCCTCTTTAATTGGTCACATTTGTATGACACATTATAATGACAAGATGCACAAAAGGTATACGACAGCCAATATTCAACTCCACTATCAACTTTCTGGTGATAATTTCATTCAAAAAAATGTTAATTTACCGAGTGCAATCCATTCCATTGACGTACACAGTCCATTGAAGCCACAGTTATCACAATCAGACGCTTCGGTCATTTTAATGCATATTAATATTGGTGCTTATATACACATGTAACAAAGCGTCTCATACCCGCATTACTTAAAGTTATTTATTTGTGTAAATATTCTTGTGTTTGTATTTTTATATAGGCTGTAAATATTTTGTGTATGTAATTATTCATAGGCAAGTTTTAAAGGAAACATGCTTCTCAAATTGACCGGATCACATTTTATTTCATAAATAAATTCATTTATATGTATTAAATGTGAATTACAAGCCAAACTGGTTCAAGTGAAGTTTTAGTGTGATTATTTGCCGCTCAAAAATTTACCCCCCCTTTTTGAAATTTGTTGAGACTCAAATTGAGGGCGCTGTTCGTGACGTAGACCGAGGCACCGAAATTCATGGATCAACTCGATAGTCTGGACCCGGCCCGTATACACACACTAGGTCTACACGTGCAATTTCATAAGTTGCAACAACAACTAACATCGAACTTACCCTGATTTTCTCCCTTTTATTTAGCGAAGGCTCCTCGGGGAATGGGCCGTTTAACTGCATTTGCCTATATCTTACTCACATCTGGGAACTTTGTTGGGATGGCAGTGGACTTGTGAGCATATTTTTAATGGTCATCCCAAAGGATTTGAAAATACCAGTATCGAAACACGACGGCTCAAAGTGGTCGCTACATAACGCTGAGAAGCAGCTGGGGCCGGACCACTACGCTCTTGTCACCTTCACTTTCGCCGTCAAAATTCTCCGATATTTCGTATCAGTTGGAAATAAATGAAGGCTTACTCCATCTGTCGTTGTTTTGCTGCACCGAGCAGCCACACACCTTGTCGGCATGGCCGAAAAACCACTATATTTTGCTTAGATTTTGGACGAAGAATTTTCGCCGTACAATGTACACACAATGCATACCCGTGATGAATGGGTAATGTGCCTCGATCTACGTCACACACTTATGTTAATGAGGGTCCCACTCAGGGGGCGGAGTAGCTTGGACAAACATTTTCAAAAATTGTTTTCTCATATTTAATCTGGGAAATAATGGTCTCTGGACACAAAATATCATTGTCAAGATAATACTTTATTGTTTTAAGCAGGAATAATGCAATATAAATCCTAAATCATGTTCCCTTTAAACTGTTTGGGCACACCCTGTGTAAAAAATGTAATAACTATTAATCCGGCGCAATGTACATATTTGTCTATGCAGGTTAGTCATTTAGGCTATGGGCTCCGTGCGCCGTCGAATGAGGGCGCTGTCCACATAGCAACCGCACTTCCGTGGGCAGTACGTCGCTGGTATCCGCACCGCGCTCCTCGTTCATTTGATACTCGTATACCAGTGGGATTGCTTCGTCTGTTTGCCGACTCTCGATAATTGAGTTTTCAATAAGAATATCACAGCGGGAACCAGTCACTTAAATTGAAGTCAGGGGTGCGTTTTGGCGGTCACAAACAGCCATAAACCAAGAATTGGTTCGGTTGCTTCTTGTCGGTGAATTTCTTTGGGAATTTGAAATAGGTGAAAATTACGCATTATAATGAAATCCCCAAATCTCCAAAGTGATTAAACAAAGAGAAACAACAGAACCAGTTTTCGGTTATGACCGCCAAAACGCACCCCAGGTAAGAGCAAGTTCGATCAAGGACTATAGTTAACCATAGTTCGACTAACCCTGATCGAACGCACGCTAGTCGACGATGGTTGGACTAGTCTAGTCAACGATTCGCGACCAGCCTACCGAGGTTGGTCGCGTCGCTGGTTACCAATAGCCGTTTTAATAGCACAGTGCAGGGAGGACCAGTTATCAGAAAAATGGCGAAAAAACGTAAATATTCAGCAGCAGTGAGCGATCGTTTTTTGTTACTTTGTCTTTCTTTTAACATGTTAAAATAATGCACACGTTACCACTTGAGACATTGTTGATATACTGAGCAAATATCGTCCGTGTCGCTTTCATCTATGAACTCGTCAAAAACGTAAAAAGAACTGGCCACCGCCATTTTCTCATGGTCGCGTTGACATGACAATAGTTCGACTAGAGTCGTTCGCACTTCAACTTCAGTGCTCATGCGCGACGTACGTCACGAACCAACCACTAGTTAACCATTGGTCCCTGATCGAACTTGCTCAATGATGGCGTCGATATTGACCCCCCAACTCGCCTTTTCTTTCCGCTGAGGGGGTAGTTGTGCACGGAGCTCATACTCCAGGTTGGAGAGAGGCAATGTATAAACAAGTGATTTGCCCAAGAACACAACTCCCATCATTTCACCGCACAGTATCAGACAACGTAACCATTCAATTTACCACAGTACATTGCTAAAAAGTTCAGTCGACATGGCAACACATTTGACAAAGATTTTTCAAAGGAAAAACGATCTATATTACCGTTTGCCTGGCGAAAAAAAAAATCGGTCAACAAGTTTTCATACACCGAATGTTCATTGACGATTATTACTTATTATACAGTCAACATCTCAACTAAACCACAGGAAAACTCCATCACTGCTGCGCATTACATCATGAAAATACAAAAACCCAGCAAATTTAAGTATTACGAAAAATTCAAGAATGTTTTCGTCATCCCTTGCACTACGTAATGGTTCCTAAATACGCACTTCATCGTCATATCCATACAACGGAACCTATAAACACATCTTCGATTGCAGCGTCTGATACCATCAGTTTTTCCATTCTATTATTCTATTATTGGGCCCGATGCTGTTGTCAATGTTTGTAGGTTTGTTAATTAACCCAAAGCGTGTTATGGGTTCCAAAGGACACGACATGAATGCGGTCTGCAGGGCAAAATGCCTTCAGCTGGCAGACACAAACGCCGTTTTTCAATTTCAGAGGAGATTGTTTGCATATTTCCGAGTCGTGGAGGTTAGTCTTGCTGAGAAACGCAGGCCGTATAGATGATATCACATAAGCGACTTAGCAAACAAGTCCATGATGATAACCATCTTGAGTTTTTTTTTAGAATCTCTTCCGGCTACATAATTACTTAGCTGAGCGCCAAAACGTCGGAGATTTTCCCGATATGAATCTCCAGGATTGAGGTGACGATTAGAGATTGCGACAGCTACCTTAAGCGCACCATCGGCTACATGGAAATTAATTCTTCTGGACTGATAAACACCGTCTAAACTGATTTTTGGTTAACAGAAGACTTGTGGGGCAAACTGCTTGATTTTAAATTCGGGTTTTGTATTTAGAATCATTCCAGACTTGCATAATCGCTCTGATACAACTCTGTTCAAAGTCCTACCCTTCGAGTACTTTTAATGATTCCAATATCACGTCTTTCCTCAACGAGCTTTCCCTTTATTTAATTCTGGTTGAAGAAGTTGATGAGTGCGCCGTGATCATGGACAATTTTACCGTTCCCGATCCACCCAACCTGAACACGGGCTGGCCGCTGCCTGTCCAAATGCCGTTAGCTTTATCGTGGTAGTGCTGGTCATGATGTTGACGATTGTAGGTAACGCGTCCGTTATACACGTTCGTGAAGACAAAATTACACTGACATACGAACGTATACAAACTTCTATGTGGAAGCCTCTCGCTGTAACCGACTTCCTGATCGATTGGTTTGACTTCCATACCAGGATACGGAATATACTGGAATCTCGAATACTGGCCATTTGGCACCGTCGTATGTTCTCTTTACCTCTTCTGCAGCAACACCGTCCTCCATACCACCTTCCTAACCATTCTTATAATCGCAATTGACCGTTACATATCCGTAGCCCACCCAGTGAAACACCTGCGCCCGCGTACAGTCGGACACGTCTCACTTCAGATATCATTAACGTACATCATTCCTCTCTGCGTCTGGGTTCCATACTTTCTCCTATGGGACTTCGTCTACGATGGCCCCTTCACGGTGGTTTATCCTTACCGTTGCTAACCACTGTACAGTGTACGCCAGCAACATCTATACTTCACCACACGGCGACGATTCTCGTTCTGAATCCCGATGCTAGCAGCCACGCGTGGTTTTAATACGTCAAAATCTACCGACGAACCATCTAGGCGAAACTCATAAAGAATAGGACAAAAATGAGAGCCATTCGCGAATCGGCCAGTTGCAGTAATCAATTAGCAGCGACGCCTGATCACGAGGAAGTGGTTGTGGAGTTTTCTAAGGACTTCGGGGCCGGCAGCGCACTAACCCCGGTCCGACTCCGAGGTTCTCCGGTGCTGCTTGCTATGCGTCCGGAAGCAGATCTCTTCAAACAACAGCCACGCGACGAAGCTTTCGAACCGAGCGAAACGAGCCTCCATTGGAAATAAGTTGAAAAACTTTCATGGGCTATCGATCCCTGGTATTATGTTTTTAATGTATTGTAGTAATTGTTTGTTTGTACATATACATATATTTGTTTATATGGTAATACCGAATAAAACCAATCAATCAATCAACCCGGCGCAATAGCCGCGCGTAGGACACGTCCGCCGAGGACGCCAGACCGTCTACCACACAAAGAGCCGGCATCCCTCAAGGCCCTGGCGACACCAATGCCGCGAGAGTGCACGTGAAAACGCGAGAAAACCATCGAGCCCCGAGGACCCTGTCCCTTATCTTCGTGTTCATGATTAATGTTTAGTCTCCCCTGGGCTGTTGTGCTGGTGCTTTACAGATACTGCACGCCCCTCTTTGTTTAAATGATGACTGCGAAGAAATTGTTTTAACTGATAATGCATGTTGTCACCATCCATAGTCAGTATCTTTTTATTTGTTACACCAATTCCCAAAAGCGCATCTGGTAATTCCGTACGGTACAGAAACCCCCGAGAAGACCAAAACAAAGTCACTGTTTTAGCAGTGGAAGAGAAAACAATATTCTGGAGAAAAATTATGGAATCGGGTATAGGAACTGAAAACTATTGCTGCCAAAGGCGGGATTCGAACTTGGGTCCGGTTATAGGGGTGGAAAGCAGGGGCGTACGTCCCCCCCCCCCCCACATAAAAAAATCGTCCCCCTCCCTCCCCCGGAAAATTAAGAAATATACTGGGAGCGCACCGGCACTGTGATGCAGGCCTCTGTGGGCGGAGATTCAATGGGGGTGGTCATATTCACAATGGACACCAACAGAAATTACACTCGTTATAAACTATGTACAAAATAAGTGGGAATACCACGTTCACTCCATTCCACAGTATAAAACAAAAGGGCAGTTTAGAAGCAAAGTGTGCGTTTATCAGACGATAAGACTGATGACAGATGCTGGTGTTCCTCATTCACACGAGCAGCGCCATGAATCCTCTACGCGAATTGAATTCACATGAATTCTAACATGAATTCTGCTACGCGACCGCCAACCCGCTTCAAAGAAAGGCTTTCCTCGCCGTGGGCTTCTGGCGCTGGGGGTTTTCGAAACGCTGGCTTCGTCTTGGCTTCGGCTTCGTCTCCGACTTCTGAATAACTGAGAAGCAAACAAAATGTAAATATTCTAATTTTTGCTTTCATAATCAACCGAATGAATGTTCCTGAAGCAGAACATGCACCAAAATGTATATTTCCATTTGGTTTGCTTCTCAGTTATTCAGAAATCGGAGACGGAGCCGAAGCCGAGACGAAGCCAGCGTTTCGAAAACCCCAAAGATGAGATTTTTATTGACTTGAACAAATATTCCACCGTCTCACATCCACTTCTAAGAAAGGGACTGCGCTTAACAAACTACTCTTGTGACGTCATTATTCAGAAAAAGTGTCGATTATTTTTAAGAATGTACCTCACTCAGTTTAATTAGAAGTAGTGTACACGATTATAGTAATGCTCCCAATTTTTTTAAATAAATTATTACGAAATACCTGACTAGACTAAGTGAAATGATGGCACCTGGTGTGCTGTCGTTTTCAAGAAAAGTTTAAATTTATATCGTTTTCCAACGATTGCTCCACGTAACAATCATTGGAAACTGCCCTCTATTGACCAAATGTAGTTAATCCGTGTTGTGTCAAAAAACGGGTTAACAATCTGAAAACGGGCCCACGCGTAGTGTAACGAAGCGACGCGTTGTAAACAGTGCATGCAGCGGATCTTGGACATTCCGCTCGGCCTCAGCCTCTGTATACATGTCATGTGCTATTTTACAAGAGGGCGCAATAACAAATGCCGCCCGACGGTTGAAAACGAACGCTGTTTTTCGCCATCCAAGAACGCAAAACTTTGAACAGGTCAGTGGAACGATATTTCCACTAAAATACTAACCCCCAAATCCGCCCATTTCTGAAAATTGCAACAATGACCCATCATGTACACTACCTCTAACTGTATATATATATTTTTTTAAATCGACACAGAAAAATACGACACAATCGACACAAAAAGTTGCAATTTTTATATTACAACTCCACGCATCTCGAAAAATCAATCTAGCTGGACATTCTAATTGTTGATATTAACAGTAAGAGCTGTGTATGTTGGCAGTCTTGTGAAAACAAAAATTGTGAAAACAAAAATTCTTGTTACCTTTTCTTGCTTTTGTCCCACCATTTCTTGATCTGTTACAGGGGTCCACATCGGCTGGGGCCTTGCAAATCAGAGAGTACATGTATATCTGATTCTGCCGCTTCGCAATTAATTCATCATCGGATATGTCCAAAAATATAGGGTAGGCCTACATTGCACTGGTTTGAATCATAACGCATCCTAATAAATTGGCCTCTGTCTCGGTTGTGTCCTTTTTACAATATTATCTGGAAACGTATTCCAACTCGGAAATGTGTACAAATCGTCATCACTGGAAGACATTTTAGCAGAGCTAGCAGAGACACGTAGGCCTACAACGCACGATATGACTGCAAACGCCATAATTGAATTGGATTGAGCGCGTTCAAGAACCGAACCTTTTATTCCATTGTTTCGTTACGCAACAAGGGGATCAGACGGGTAAAGCTTTCGCGTAGCTAGCTCACCACTGATTAAACTACTCTTGTGACGTCACTCCATTTAGAAAAGTGTCGATTCTTTTTCAAGAATGTACAGTTAAGTTAATTGACTTAATTCATCTCATACCTCAAAGCATTAGTAACAATGGACACGTTTTGTTCCCTTGAAATCTTGACAATAGGTGAAAGGGACGTAGTTTGTTTAAGTCGAAGAAACGACTTAAAAGGTGGACATTCTTTGATTCGAACGGGCTCGGACATTCCAATCAAAGAATGTCCACTTTATCGTCGTTTCTCCTTAACATAATGACTTCATTTACTTAATTCATCTCATACCTCAAAGCATTATTAAGAACGGACACATTTGTTCCCTTGAAATGTTGACAATGGGTGTGAAAGGGACGTCGGAGAAACGACTCAAAAGCTGGACATTATTTGATTGGAATCAAAGAATGTCCACTTTTCAACTCCTCAACAGAGCGAGGGAAAATTTGAATGACTTTGGTTTGTATAAGTAACCACTTTAGAAAACAAAGGTGGAGGGGCCTGAGTTTTTTGTAGTCTAACAACCTTTTCTCAAAGGCCAGAAGATAGCGTTGTATGCCACCAGGTTAGACCACCAACCTTAATTGCCATTTTACATTATTGTATGTAGTCGTGCAAACACAAACACGGGCTCCAATAATTTTGTCTAGATATTTATTAAAATTCCGACTATATAGTCACATTGTGCTTAAAACTACGTGTCGTATACATGTGTTTGTCAACTTGGGTGCTCAAATCTTTATCTACACATTACCTCTGTGATCATGAAACTTTCCTCCGTTTCGGACAATATATTACATGGACAGGGGTTCGGATGTACATGTACTGTCCAGGAAACATACTCATCGGGGAGAATATACTCACCAGGAAGAATATTTTTCGTCACAGAGAATATACTACTCGGGGGAATATTTTACTCGGGGAAAATAAAACCCCAGAACTGCATGCACTAAGTCTGACGTTAATTTCAAGAGAGCCGAATATCATGGCCAATCATGTTAACAGCCAGAATACACCACTCCACGTGAACATTACACAACTCCCGTAACTGAAAGACATGCTTCCAGTTCCTGCCTTCGAGCAGTTGCAGTCTAGAGTACCGAAGTGATGACGTCAATTCAATGTTTGGAACCATAATACTTTTTTTATTTTATGTCAATGTGTTTGCATGACTGGCTGTTAACAAAGGAACAGTCGAAATCTCCATTTGTTTGGAGCCAGTTGTCATGCCAACTGACGTCAGACTTCGGTACTCTATTCCTAGCAAGATATGTGACCACCGCCCCTCTTGTCCCTATACCATAATATAATATAATATAATATAATACAATACACACTCCAGACTATTGTTATAAACACATCATGGTCCCCCCCCCCCCCCCCATCGACCGGGTATCTGAAAGGAATTCCTGAGATTCTGGGAACAATATGACCAACTCAAAAGAGGGAGGGGGGGGGGGGGGGTTCCCTGTCAAATGCGATGCCCAATCACATCGGCCGTAATTCAACGCGCAACTCGCGAAGACTGGCGGGCAAGAACTAACTTTTAAACTAATTCCATGGGAGAGTTGTATTTCTGGGCGCGACTTTTTCGTCAGAGTACCGGCTTCAATTCTTTATATTGTAAACAGAGCACAAAACAATCCGTACACACGCACAGGTTGCACATTCTATACCGCCTACCTGATTTTTAAACAATGGTCTTAAAAAAGGTGTCATAAATATATCTGATAATAATCAATATCTATTTTAGTGATCTGTTAAATAATTACGGTGTAGTTTTAGAAGCTATTATACTATTTACAAAACGGTAGAACTCGTAAAAAAAATAGCACGTCAACTATTACACGGGCAGTACATATTGACCAAGCTCCACTGAGAAGAACCTGTATATTGTACGGCTTTACAACACGGTGTTAACGCAGTGTTTAACATCGTGCTTACACAATACTGAGGAGGTGTGTGCCCAGTGTGTACAGGGTGTTCACAATGCCCTTTCATGTATATCAAAGTAAATCATCTTTTACTACTGTCATGAGTTCCCTGTATAGAATGGAAATAGAACTTCAAGTCGTTCCTCATGCAGAACACATATTCACCCCTTTTCGTAAATATCAATAATGCCCCTCAGAGACTTAAAATCATAGAAAAAAATGCATAAATAGAAGTAATTCAACAGACAACTACTTTTGGTCACAATATGAAGAATAACATTTAAATCAATCAAACGGAATGAAAAAAAGAGAAACGAATTATCCACAGGATGAAATTTACACACTTAATTAAATTAAAATTTGATTTAAAGAAGTTCCTTGTATGTGGGATTTGTTAAATTTCAGAGTATTATTTCTTGTCATATTTGTAAAATTGTTTTTCATTTGTAAAGACTAAACGAACATTAGACACAACAGAGACTGAGATGTTCACATTTGAAAGAATTTGAAGTCCATGAAAATACTGAACCTTGTTAAAAGACATGTTGAAATAAAGATTCCAAATTGGAAGTGGTTGGTGGAAGGACATCCTTTTTCAGACTTTTTACAAAGCACAGAAGCGCATGTCTCAATACAAAGGACATGTCCTTGGATCTCACGCGAAGCGGGAGGGGTACAATTTACCTGGGTTGAGGGGGAGGTGGTGGATATGGATGACGTTCTGACAACATCTGTCGCTGTATGTGTTCATGTTGTATTTGCTGGGCAAGTACCTCAGGGATCGGGGGCCTGTAGAGTCTACCAGGTGGCATTGAGGGCGGAGGAGCTCCTATGGCCGCTGCTGCGGCTGGATTGATCATTGGGTGAGGGGGCTGGGGTATAGAGAGAGGGTTAGGCGGAAGGTGCAATGTAGGAGTTAAGACTGCTGGTCCAGGCTGATCTGGAAGTACCCCTCCACCCTGAGACAGGTACGTATGATGGATGTGTTCCTGGGGATGGAAGTGAACATGGGTGTGAGAGTGGGAATGAGAGTGGTGATGTGGGGTAGGAGGCCGCCCTGCAGCAGCTGCTGCAGCGGCTGCTGCAGCAGCAGCTGCAGCCCGTGGATCACCCATCAATGCCATGCGCTCCAGGTGTATGCGTTCTGCTGTCAGACGGTCCACAGAGAAGGCGGAGTGCTCCGGGCCATGCATGCGCAGGTGGTGCTCAGCGTGCGCACGCTCTAGGTTATGAGCATAGGCATTAAGTTGCTGTGGGGAAGGCATGGGTTCCCCGGGGTGATGAGGGTGTGGAGGGTAAGCCACCAGAGGCGTCCCTGTGGAGGTGCGTCCCACATACTGCTGCTCATAGCCCGGTTTCAGACCGCGCTCGCGCATCTCGCGTTCCCAAATTTCCATTTCTCGCATCTGACGTTCCTGCTGCACCCTGAAATCCCGCTGTCGGAGACTCCGTTCCTGGAGCTCTCGCTCGACCAGATCAATTTGTGCCTCCCTGCTCCCCAAGGCATACACCTGTTCCAGTTGGTACTGGAGCATCGGATCTGGACCCATCAGGTTGCTGGCGGGGTTGCCCGGCACGACGGCTGAGTGGGGCCGGGCGTACTCGCTCAAGGTACGCATTGCCGGCAGGTCCTGGCCGGGGTAGCCCGAGTACCCTGGGGACCCTCTGGGTGGGGGCATCTGCATCTGGCTCTGCTGCAGCCCATATGAGCCGGTCACCTGGGCGTCGGCTGTTGTGTTCTGTGGTGGTGTATCAGGCTTTTTCTACAAATATAAAGAGGAAAGTTGATATACTGGACAATCGTTACAGACAGGAAAACTTGACCACATCTATGTAATTTTTTCCAACACTGGCCTCTCATAAAATGGTTTAAGACTGTGATGGGAAAGTCTAGGGGGCTACAGCTCTCTCCTTAAATTCCGGTCAATCCCCTCCCCCCGCAAAAAAAAATTTACCAAAATGTTTCAACTTTTATATTTTAAAAATCAGGTTCTCAAAATGTGGCTTCCTTTATAAAAGGTGGTTTGATTTTACCTTTACAAATGTAGCCACAAAGTAAACTGGCAGGAGTTGGATTTTAACCTGCAACCTCCAGATTACGGTGTTCTACTGGAGCTACATGTATCTTGCCCCTTTGCTGGTGACTTTGATTTACTCCATTTGAATACTGATCAAAATTACCTCGTCACTTTCTTTTGTGGCTTGTTTGATGACTTTTTTTTTAGTGTGATGTTTAGACAATTTTAAGGGGATTTTTGACGTGATATTGTGTTACCGCATGTTTGTCAGTGCTGCTTGGCCTTCTCTGGCGACCATTCTCTCTCCCTCTCGCATCCTTCTCCTCCTTGGATGTTGGCTCCTTCTTAACCAATGTCTTTTTCCCCTCTTTCTCTTTAGCAACTGCTGCTGCTGCTGCTGCTGCTGCTGCTGCTGCTGCTGCTGCTGCAGCGTTCTTGGCTCTCTTGGCTGCCAGCTTGGAGCTGTCTAGGGGCGAGAACACCATGTCTGTCCGACTGCAGGAGTTCAAGCCACGATGCCAGTGACGAATGAACCTGAATTTTGTTTTAAGATGAAGACACATCAAATAAGCGTTTTCCAAAAAAGTGTTGATACTGTCTATGTTTTTGAAAGTTTTTCAAAACACTCTCACCGTTTAGAGAAACTGCAACACTCAAGTGGCTATTCTGTAAAGATTTGACTGACAAAAACAAGAATGTCCTTCATGTGCATCAGTTTAAAAAAAGGTAAAAGAATGCAAGTAAAAATGATAAGAATTTCTGAGAAATCGTCTTTAGGCAGGAGTCTGCTTACCTTGCAGATGAGCTGACATGGTCAGTACGATCAACAACAACAGGATCAGGAGAGGGCATCCGGGGATAAACACCCTTGTCCTCCTCTTCTTCATCGCTGTTGGATTCCGCAGGCTCTTCATCATGCTTCTCTACCTCCTGCTGAGGGGGTTTCTCTGGACCAGTCTCCTCAATTCTCTCTGTTTTCACAACAACAGGGTGGGCTTTAGGCATGTCAGGCGGCCTGAGAGGATCAGGTGGCGGCATCTGGTGCTCTCTGTTGGGTTTAAGCGAACGCTCGGAAGACATCTTGGGGTGCTCAGCATATCTGGAAAATTCTCCAGACCTGTGACGCTCTTCCACAGGTCTAAGAGATTCTGAGGCCCTGCCCAGCTCTGCAACTCGTCCCAAATCTCCTGGCCTAAAGGGCTCTCTTTGTCTTTGTAGCTCGCCAAGTCCGGGAAGTCCTAGTTGTCTGGGATGTTCTCCTGATCTTGGTTGTTCTTCTGGTCTAAGTTGGTCTCTGAGTCTTACATGGCCCCCGAAACTGTGCCACTCACCATATCTAGGATGTTCCCCCATTCTAAGATGGTCAGCAGGTCTAGTGTGATCAAGAGGTCTAAGTGGAATGTCACCAGAACCATGATGGTCTCGCGGTTGATCTCTGGGTCTTTGATCTTCAGGTCTCAAATGTTCCATTTTAAACACTTCTTGATGTGAAGCTGGCTCTTTATATCCAGGATGTTTTTTTGGTACCTGAAAGTCTTCCCGTCTGTCATTACTATCTCCAGACCTTGGGAAATCATCTCGTCTTAAGTGTCCACCTGATCTGGGATGATCAATTATCCCTGGACGGTCTCCTGGTTTAGGATCTGCTGGCCTGAGATGGTCTTGAAGGATTCCCGACTTTGGACCTTCCCCTGGTCTAAGATGATCACTCGTTCTTACGCTGGTATGTTCAGCAAGGTTTGCACTGTCCAAGGTTCTTAAATGGTCACCAGGCCTGACATGCTGACTAGGTTTTAAATATTCACCATGTCTCAGTGGTTCTCCTGGTCTGAAAAGCTCTGGTTTCAAGTGCTCTCCAAATCGTAATTGCTCCCTGGGATCCAGTTGACTCCCTAGAGATCGCTGTCTTGACTGATCCTCCAATGATCTGAGACGTTCTTCTGAAGGTTTGGAAGATTCTTTTGACGGCGTTGACCTATCCTCCGGCAATTTAAAATGACCTCCAAGGGGTCTGCTATGCTCTAGAAGGGGATACCGACGTTCAGTACCTGGCCTAATTTTCTCCCCTGATGATCTTGATGGTTCATTTGAGAGCCTCAAGTCAGATGGAGGTCTACAAAAGTCAGGAGATGACTTCAATTTGGGTGATGGACCCGAGTCCTCTTGAGATCTCTCCTCTTTCTGCGATTCTGAAAGCACCGCTAGAGGCTTGGGGCTGTACGAGATGCTGACAGGCATTCTGATATGGCCAGCGGCTCTTGATCTTTCATCAAGTCGTCTGGATTCCTCTGAAGTTTGTCTAGGAGTGCCGCTCGGCTGTCTCACACTGTCATCTGAGAGATGTATACGCTCATCCCGGCTTTTGAAGTAATCTATTGAGTACCTGATCTGCTCTTGATCTTCTTTGGCACATTTTTCCTTTTCAGCACTCCTTGGGTTGGCCTCTAGTTTTTTCAAGAGTTCTGGAGGGGAGCCAAAGCCTTCCGACGGGAATCTTGATTTGTCAGTGGGAAGTCTAGATGGGAAGCCTTCTGAAGGGGGACGTAGACTGGGAACAGGTGGTCTGAAACTGCCATCAGGGAAGTACAATCTTTCATTAGAGCGCAGATAGTCAATAGGATGTCTGAAGCGTTCGGAAGGTTGCCTGCTTGACTCCATGGGCATTCCTTGTTGGTTAGAGAAACGATCCGGTGTCTTCAAACGAGGAGACCCAGAGTTGTAAGTCTCTTCCATTTTGTCTGGCCGGGGTTCTTTTTTGATTAGCGGTATAGGCTGATGCTGATACATGTCTTGCTCGTCTAGCTTCTCAGTTTTTATAACTGGCATCGGGGGAGGCCGATAAAATCCTTCTGATTTGGCAAGCGATGGATTGTTGGAACTTGGGTGGCAATTAAAGGGGGACTGCCTCAAGGAGACCGGGCCAGGATTCTCAAAGCGTTGGATGACTGAGAATGGTTGTGATGAGGGGGTTGCCCGACGACTTGTTCCAATGTCATCTTCGTTGCTCTCCAACTCGATCTTCTCTTCTTTGATTCTCACGACGGGTATGATGAGAGCGACGGGATTGACCTGGTCCTGGCTGTCCGTCTCTACCGCCGGTGAGGGTGATCTGGATGAAGAGCTGGCATCATCTGACATGCCTTCCCCTTCAGGGTGGCTGGATTCATCATTTGCATTGGTGACACTGTTGCTGTCCGTGGTTGTCATTGCATCCAGGTCATTGTCTGAATTTGCTTCTAACCGGTCCAAATCCTGAGGAAGGAAGAACATCACATATGAATTTGAAAAAGGAATCTCAATCAACCAAAGCATGCAAAATGGTCCATGAGTAATCTTGTTTGATGAACCGCTCTTGATGTAATTATTTGTCTGAAAAAACACTTCAAGCACAAAAGTAGTGCTAACAATAAGACACGAGGGCAAAAGTACTGGATTCTTACGAACACCTTCAATGCAGTCTTACGCATACTGTGGAATAATTTTTCTCAAGAGGCTGATTGTATCGGGATAGATATTATTTGCCAACTGCCCCAGATATTTTTTTCAAAAAAACAAGCTTCTTGTCTATACATGGCCATCAAACCCATACGTGGAAATCCCAATTTGATAATCACAATTTGATAATCCGTTTGTATGTAATCCCACGAGTGGCTCCTCTACAGAAACTGTGTACTGCTTCCTTAAGAAGCACAGCTGCCACCATTTCAAACTTCAAATTAGTATTCAAAAGGTGTATTAACCCTGCCAGACGCATCAGATTGCATACTTTGTCACCTTGCCGTGTGTGGAGAGTCCAGCAAAGTGGAGCTGTCAGCACAGGTGCACTGTGCTGCGTCTGGCAGGATTCGGGTTAATGTCAAACTACAGGATTATCATGTATGCACTATTAGCTACAGTAGGTATAAACATGTTATGTGTATTATTTTTTCTTATAAGGCAATATCGACACTCTACTGATAATCCCAATATCGATGCTGAAGGCTGTATATTTTTAATTCTGCTTTTTCAATATGAAGTTTTTAGTGGACTATTTGAATACCGTAACTTTCCAGAGCAATTTGCATATTCATATTTATTCGTAACTTTTCAGAGTAAATTTGCATATTCATATTTATTTCATGAATTGTAACAATAACAAATGTTTGGTTGGCAGCTTTGAAGAAGTGCATGAAATAGTCAAACTCACCAGTGTGTCTGTTTCAGGAGCGGTGGCATCATCCGCCTCTTGTTCATCTGTTCTCATCTCTTGTTCCTCGGCCATCTCTTCTTCCGCCTCATCGTCGTCGTCCTCGTATTCCTTATCTTCTTCTTCATCTTCCCCGCCTGGCTCCTGCTTGATAGAAGGTGTGGAAGGACTCTCTGGCTGATCTGTGCCGGGCTCATCCTGGGAACGAAGCCACAGCCACGATACATAATTTGGTTGCTTTTACAGGCATCAAACGCGACCCAACCCAACAAAATGAGTCACAAGTGGCCAGAGTTACTTTTGAGTTTGGAAATTGACAGGAACTGTCAAGGTTTTCACCCACATAATGTCAATATTCATCAGGATGTCAAACTGAGTGATATATCAAAATGAAGAGCCAATTATGCTTTATCCAATGCAAGTAAAAATCTAACAAGTCAAAAAATGACCTTGAGACTCATTTCGTAGGATCCGGTCACAAATGGGATTTGAGGCTTTGCACCTTTGACCTTTTTACTGACAGCTCGGAAAGCGTGGGAAAGGCATACCTTACACTGCATTGTAGAACAGCTTGTTCTAAAATTCTGTACAAAATCTGGCTAGGTGGGCCATCTGTGGTGGACAGAAAACATCGACAGACATTTGCAGATGCACCATATGAAGTGATTAACTCCAATAAGAGAAGTATGGTTCTGGAAAGAACCAAAAGTATTTACTCAAAGTTTCAGTCAGTATGGTATGCTCTGACAGTTCTCATTTCTCCTTATGACAGTCAGAGCACACTCACCTAAACATTGACAGCCAACAGGCAGGAGCTTTACCGAGGCACATGCCTCCAATGGCCAATTTCATAGAGCTGCTTAAGCAAAAAAATTGCTTAAGCACAAAAAAACCTTGCTTAATAAAATCAGGTTAGCAGCCAAAATCCCATGTGATTTTTATGAGAAGCAAACAACAGCTAAATACCAGTCACAAGCAATATACATTATTGAGCAAGTTTTTGTTTGCGCTTAAGCAAATTCTTTGCTTAAGCAGCTCTATGAAATTGGCCCCTGGTCTTAGCCTTGATGCCCATTGAAATGTTCCCAAAGACAATTTGATTTTCTAAGACAAACGCACTTTGCCAAGGAAAAATTCCCCTGCCCCTCCAAGAACAGAGTTCCCGACGCTAGTCAACACCTCTTGGTTCTACTCAGGACCACATTTCTCTCTGTAGAGTTTAGTCACTTCGCACGGAGTATCCCGCGACTTCTCCCAACCTTTTATTAACCACAACATCAACAATTTAAAGGCTCTACCGAGGTTTGAGCAAAAGCAGCGGCAGTTGGACTCGAGTCTCATCCTCACCTTGAGCGTCTTCCCACTGGACTTGCTGCTGCTGTCGCTGGAGGTGCTGAGAGTGCTTGGGGAGTTACAACGTTTCTCCCGTTTCCTCTCAATATTGACTGGGCTACACGGCTCACTGACACTGCCATGTTTGTTGCGTCCACTGCGGAGTGTTGAGCTCACCTACGAGATAATTCGTAAAATACATTTTCTTAAAAAATTTACATCGTTTTGTTTAGGGAGGAGTGGGTAATCTGTGGTCGGGCCGGGCCTTTGAAAAGCCCAGCCATGCCCGGGCCTTCTGGCTTTTACTCTTGCTATTATGAGCCACAAATCACCTAACAATAGAGCATCAACTAATCAATAAAGCCCGGCCTCTGCCAGTCCAGGCCTGGTTGTAGCCCCTCCCACAATAATCTGTACCCATTCACAGCGGGATCAAAAGATGCCTCAGCTGTCAGTCACGTCTGGGTGAACAATGGGAGCCGGCTGGACTCCAGAATTAATGGACAGTTTATTGTGTACAACCAGGGGATTATAGAAGCCCGAAGGCCCGGGCTTTCCAGGGGCTTGGCCGGGCTTTCCAGGGGCTTGGCCGGGCTTTCCAGGGGCTTGGCCGGGCTTTCCAGGGGCTTGGCCAGGCTTTTCAACGGCTTGGCCCGACCACAGATTAACCACTCCACCCTTAGTGTTTTCTTTCAGTATTGTTTCGACAATCATCTGCTATTAAACTAGCATCCATGAAATTCAGTTCAATCTTGTAAAAGGATCATCATTTACTTTTCTAATTCCCAGAATTGCTTTTCACTGGTTTGAAGACATTGCTGCCGAAATGTTGCAACAAAAGAAAGACTTTTGCACACAGAATGTAAGGAAACAAAGTTGAATCATCATGAAATAAGAGCAGTACCGTATTTAGGAAATCAGTGCCCACTGTTAAAGTACCATTTCTTGGGGTACAAACAGAAGTGAACTTTACATACTGCTTTAATTATAAAACTACACTTAAAAAATATAATATTTTCACTGAATAAATATTACACCAATAACCACTACTGTTCGTACCCCCCACAATGGGGATATAACATCTCAGAAGTCAGGCCTAAATCTCACCAGATCTCTCTGTCTCCGGGTGCGGAGTTTGTGCCTGACGACATCGTAGGACTCCCCTTCTCTGACGGGTTTGAACATGAATGCAGGGGGATTCCGAGGGTTCTCGATGGGGGGTAGCTCACTGTACTTCTTGAAGCTGAGCCGGCAGTTGGTGCACAGTAGGATCCGCTCTCTGGATCCGTGGTGCCAGTCTTTGGAATCTGCGTTAAAATAGTGGACTTTAATGAATGTGTGTAATTTTGGGAGCATTTCACCACACCTGTTATATCACGGGGGAAATTTAGGGGGAAAAAGGGAAAAAAAAAAATTTTAAAACAAAAAGCCAGCTGACATCTTGGAAAATGAGCCTTGGGCCATTTACAAAAAAAATCTTTCTTAAAAAAAGCAGGCAGAAGAATATTCTCTCATAATTTAAGACAATGGTCCTTGTTAAAGCTGATTCACCGAGATTTGTTTTGATAAGATGATCCCCCATAAGGGAAATCAGCTTCAACACCATACATTTTTATTCATGTTTGGTCTTGGTCTCGGAAGTTGTGGTCTCAGTCTCAAAAGAGCTGGTCTGGGTCTTGGTCTCCACAGCCTTGGTCACGGTCTTGGTCTCGGACATGATCCTCTGTGTAACTTCTGTTGCTTTTCCGTACTTGTCCTTGGTTTGTCCTGTTTGTGTTATTCCTTGTCAATTTATACATGTAACATAAGTTTATTATTCTTTGTAGTTTAGAACCAGTGTAACCTATGAAAATACCATGAAAATTTCATTTTTCTACACGTCAATGGGCTTTTCTACTTGACAAGCTTGCTTTTTGGAGAAGCCCACCACTTAATCTTATCCGTTTTATAGGCCTATCTACTATGACTGTAAATCTTTTGTTTGTTTTTTGGATCAAGTGGAAATAAATATGAATGAATAAATATGAATGAATGAATGAAGGTCTCGACTACAACACTGCTCCCTGCATTCTAGGGCGTTGGTAAGGCAAACTGACAGATGCTAATGGGCTGATTGCAGGGGACTATCTTTTGCAGTGGTTGTCCAAGTACATACTTGTTGTGAAGCAGTGCCTACAAGCGTAGCTGCTGAAGTCTCTCTCGCTGTCATCGCTGTCCATGTCACTCTCGCAGGCTGAGCTCAAGTCCACTGCAAAGATGGAAGAGAGAAATCACAAGATGAACCCTCGCTACGATAAGCCAGTTCGCTATTCCAACATGCACAATGACGTGGGTCACGGGTCATTCGGGATAACTAACTTGCACGTTTGAACACGCAAGGGGGGTCGCACAATGCGCACGTGTTACATTCAATCAGAAGGGGCAAGCGCTTATTAACGTCACATGCATTATGCTAGCCATTTTATCACAAATAACCTTTGACCTGGACTACTTCATCAAGATACCGAACTGGCTTTATGTCAACAATCAGTGATCAGGTCATGTGGTCAAAATGTTAGATACATCATTATCATCACTTGCATAACATAGACCCCTTTTACGGATAGCCCAGAATTGTGTAGTGAAGGTATATGCATATGGTACACTGCAAAACAATTCGTGCACAAAAATACCATAGGCAAGATATTAGTGATGGAGTATATGAATGCGAAATGAGGTACATGTACAATGTACCTTTGATTTAATTAATGTAACCGGGCTGTGTATTTACTCATAGACTCCGGGCATAATTGGCACTTAGGTTTTGTCATGTAAAGAACCACTTAATACAATTAAACTACCAACCACAATTTAAGGTATCTGTTTTACAACTAAGATGAAAGATTACATAGCTGCCAACATTTGAAAATTCCAATTAGTAACAAAATATCGCGGCGCAGCGCAGCGCGGAACAGCCTTTGACATGTACATGTACATAATTTGTACGTAATTTCAATGTTTTTCTTTGGTGTGGCCCCACAGAGTAAAGTATCATAATAAAAAAACATCTCTCAGTGCTTTGTAGGTAGGCCCAGCTGATTTGGCTCCCTTTAAAAACTAGCTGTCAAATTCATCACTGTATTTCTTACTATAAAATTGTCCTTTCTGTCTACCTTTGGAAGCCATGAGAAATGATGAAATCTCGAAAAATTCTGTAAAGTTTTCAAACTATTAACAGTTAAACTTGACAATCGCGATGTATGCCTAGGATAACGTTAAACTCACGATGTGCTGTGCTGTGTTCGTGCACATGTTTTCCCACATTTTCATCACGTTCATCAAGTGCTATTTTTCTTCCCGCAAAACAGCGAAATTCTCACCGGCTTATCTACTGTAAAAATGTCCTTTCATCTATTTCCTTCGACAGTCTTGTTTCACAATACAATCTCAGAAAGTTCGTAAAATGTTGACAGTTCAGGACTGCAGGAAGCCATCTTGAAAATACATGCAGGCCTATACAAGTACATCACGTGCATTTTGTCACTGGCTCCCACACCTTTTTCCATATTTCTACATTTGACACTGGTACCCTGACACTCAGTATCGATACTGAACAAATCGATGTTGGCAATATTTTTCCAGAGTCGTTGATGGCTATAATGCAGTATATTTAAATGGTCCGGTATCGATTACTATTTACCTAAACTTGAATACGAAAAATTTGTTAGACTTTTTAATGCTGAAAGAGAATCGTTACATTATAAACAGGTTTTTCTACTTTTCTAATGCGGAAAAGTTGAAATTCGTAATTTTTAATAGACAATTCGTATTTTCGTAATTCATAGTTAAGTTCGTAATAATTACGAAAAGTTCGTAATGGTTGGCAGCAATAAATGTGCTATGCAGGGCTACACCCACCTTGACATGATTAACCTACTCGAGAAATACATCAAGACTCCGGCCAAGCAAGTCTGATGTAAATTCTGAAAAACCTTACTCACAGAATTCGTTGGAGGGTGGTCGATTCGCCCGGGCACAGGTCTTGATCCGACGGAGCACACTCTGTCTGCGATGTCGACGGTAAATCCTATGGCCAGACGCCTCGGGGGACTTTTTCCAGTAATAATAAAACTCCACGAGATCACCCTTATCAATGAAAAAAAAATAATAATCATGGATAACTCTCATGTTTAAGATATATTTTTGTTTGCTCTGAAGTGATTTTGTTTTCTAATTTGAAACATTTTCCAACTCCGGTGCTTTTAGGTTCAAGATTACATACTCGTTCTTTGTGGGGAAGTAGTTCCTTGCGAATACGGAAGAAATTCTTGCCGTACTGCCGCAGTCCCTTCACAAACATTTTCTGCAGAGAAAAAAATTAGAGAGATTTAGTTGACGTGAAATCATTCAAAAATGTGATGAGATCAAGCAAAATCAGTCTAAAGTAGGCCCTGGGCAATTTTGACAAATTCATTTGTAGCGTACTTCAAGCTCCGTATTAGTGAAAACCCCATGTGAATACAACCTTTGGTTAAATAGTTACAAATATTTGAACAACAGCACATTAAAACAAAAGAAACTGAGAAAATCAAGTTTAAAGTTACAGTACTTTAATTGAGTCATTTTTTAGCACATTTATAATACATATTTTCATGTGAAAGAAGAATGTTTTTCCTTTCTGTTTTTGTAAAAAAAGTCAATTTTGATTTTTCCACTATGAACATATTTTGGCCCATACCTCAAAACAAGGACTGCCGAGTTCAGACTGATTTTGCTTGATCACATCACATATTGCTCTCAAAGCCTATCATTACCTGCTGCAAAAGGGACTTTATGGTGGAGTGGTTAATCTGTGGTCAGGCCAGGCCCCTGGAACGCCCAGGCCTTTGGGCTTCTATAATCCCCAGATTGTACACAATAAACTGCCCATTAATTCTGGAGTCCAGCCGGCTCCCATTGTTCACCCAGACGTGACTGACAGCTGAGGCATCTTTCGATCCAGCCGTGAATGGGTACAGATTCGTGTGGGAGGGGCTACAACCAGGCCTGGCCTGGCAGAGGCCGGGCTTTATTGATTAGTTGATGCTCTATTGTTAGGTGATTTGTGGCTCACAATAGCAAGAGTAAAAGCCCGAAGGCCCGGGCATGGCTGGGCTTTTCAAAGGCCTGGCCCGACCACAGATTAACCGCTCCTCCCTTAATACACAAGTCTGAGTCAGTTTTTCCATCTACTTCTTACCGTTTCCTGCTCATTCCATTTCTTGTCCACAGAGCGAGGAACGCAGTTCTTGACCAGTGACTGCAGAGCTTTACCACAGTTGTAGTTGTTTACATGAAGCTGTCGGATACAAAGGGAAACACAAAGACGTGAATACACGTGCACATCATCTTATCATCGGTATTGTAACGAAACTCATTAATACTCCCCTATGGCAGGGCTGTCCCGAATATACCGGATATTCACTATTCGATCGTCAAGCGAATATTCGAATACCATTTTGCCAGTTCGAATATTCAAAAAAGATACATATGCACGTACATATACGACTCTGATGCTATTTTAATAGAAAAGTTACGGCGCTTAGCAGTGTCAAATGCCGCATTTTTGTCAATCGCAATTTTTTTGTGGACGGAAGTTTATTGTTTCTGTCGTTAAAACCCTTGATACAACAGGGGTATGCAAACAAAATGCTGTTTGAACGGTCCATAATATCAATCGCCATACGTAAAACACCGGCATGCTTTTACGTGCAATGTTTTTTTACCAGTGTGGCATGCACTGAAAAACTTGATCGGCGAGTATCGAATATTCGAATATTCGGTCAAACCAGTTTCGAATATTCGAATAGTAAAATATTCGAATAGTAAATTATTCGAATAGTAAATTATTCGAATAGTAAATTATTCGAATAGTAAATTATTCGAATAGTAAATTATTCAAAAATGAACAGCCCTACCCTATGGTTTGACTTTTCCAAACCTTTCAAAATCTGCTTACTGGCAAGATGGCTAAAAAATAATGATGAACCGTTTAAAACACTCCAGAATTTGTTGCTACTGCACAACCACACCTTTCAATACCCTTTGAAAGGTATTGAAACGTAGAACAATTGGGCTATGGTATACCAGTTTGTTCAGAGAGTTGTGTTTCACCTTTCGAAACCTTTCATAGGTCTCTTTTATCAGACAGTTTTCTCACCTTTCAAAACCCTTCAGTCCAGCAAACTTGAAAGGTTTTGAAAGGTCTGACAATTCTATGGCAACTGCACTGTACATAGGAGGGTTAAAGTCCACCTTTCCACTGCGACTGATAAAATCCGGAAAATTTTTTGTTAACTGTTAGTTTGTTCACAAGGCCTGATTGGATCGCAGATTTCATTGTGGTTCACACCAACCCCATACCTCTTTGGGTTTGTTCTAAGAACACTGTAGAATCCTGTAGAATCCAACATAATCCAACATAATCCAACATAATCCAACATAATCCAACATAATCCAACATAATCCAACATAATCCAACATAATCCAACATAATCCAACATAATCCTACATAATCCTACATAATCCAACAACAGCAAAGTGTGAAGCCTGCTGAATCCAGCACAATCCAATAGCTATTAACAAAATATCTTTAACCCTTTCCTTACCACATTGTTTATTGGCTTATCTTCCCCAGTACCACATTCTTTGTTCAGTCAAGCATGAAACCACTTACGCAGAAAAAGCAGGTGACTGCTTGTTGAATGTTGTATTTTCAACCGAAGATTTCACCCTCAAGAATTGATTGAAAAGGACAATGCTGTGTGTAAAATTTGTTCCATGAAAATTTCTCTTTCATATGGTGTAAAAATGAAAGTCGTAACTGCTAAAAGTTACGGGTGTTTTCTCTTCTGGCCCACTTTATCAAACAGGAAAGTTGTTTGTCACATGAACAATTGGCACTCCATACACATAACTGTACAGGGAAACTTCGGATACAGTTTCCTCCAAATATTGTAATGACACATGAATTTGATAGCACCACTGGAAAGATCCGAACAAGCTCTTTCTGTTGGTATAAAGGTCATGTACGGACAGCGAAAAACACAAGTACTGCAGTTCGTTGAAACATGGTGAATATATTTGTTTGGATACTCTGGTGCGTGGTTTCCTTGTCAAGTAAACTCAAAATTGATAAGCAACAGGGGTGATGTGGCTAGCTGGTAAGGAAAGGGTTAATTCATGGCTCAGATCAACACAATCAAACAGACTTTTTTTCACTCTTGGCTATCATTGGATTTACCACATTTAAGCACAGAATCTTTAAAAGGTAATTACAAAATGCTTATACAACATGTTTAGTTGTCAATCCCAAAATGTGCTTCAATATGTGTCTAATGGTGAGATGAGGCTATAAAAAGATATAGCGGCTAACTTCACAGAGCTGCTAAGCATAAAAGAACTTGCTTAGCACCAAAAAGTCTTGCTTATAGCGAAACGGGCTTACCAGCTATGAGATTTTCATGCTAAAAAAACAACACTGGCCACAAGAGGTATACAGTCGAACCCTGATAATAAGAGCACTGTTAATACAACATCCTGCTTATAACATGGGAAAAAAATAAATCCCGAGTCTTTGTTTTTCTTTGTTTTCCATTACTGATGATACAAGGTACCTGTTATAACAAGGTAAATTGTAAAGTCCCAAGGACCTTGTTATAAAGGTGTTCGACTGTCACATCAAAATTGGGTTAGTAATCCTGTTCTTACCAGGGGCCAATTTCATAGAGCTGTTAAGCACACAAATTTGCTGAGCATGAAAATGTCTTGCTTAGTAAAAACAGGTTACCAGCCAAAAGTCCATGTAATTTTCATGCTAAGCAAACAACAGCTGAATGCCAGTCAAAAGCAATATTCCACACATGGAAATCTGGTTGGTAATCCAGTTTTTATCAAGGAAGCATTTGCATGCTAAGCAAATTTTTGTGCTTAACAGCTTTATGAAATTGGCCCCAGGAAGACTCTTCATGCTTAGCATTTTCTATTTTTCGTTGAGCAGCTTCAGACTACTTACACAGTGCAGAGCGTTGATGGTCGTGTCATCCTTTGAGGCAACTTCGCATCCTTCCTCCGGCGAGCCTCCATCACACATTCCAACGAAGGCTGCCATGCTCCTAGCATGCAACAGGAGTCAAAATATCCATGAGAATTTCACAGCGTTGGCAATAATTAACCTAGATACGATTTGAAGCTTTGCATGGTGGGTGCGATATGAGAGAGACTGGGATTGCGGGTAACACCATGTGAAATAAATCTCTTCTAGGAAGAAGTGTGGTTCTGAAAAGAACTGGGGTGAGTGTAACTCGACGTTTCGGACAGTGTGCTCTGTCCGTCCTCAGGACACAACCTCACACTCCTGAGGACGGACAGAGCACACTGTCCGAAACGTCGAGTTACACACTCACCCCGGTTCTTTTCAGAACCACACTTCTTCCTAGATGAGATTTATTTCACATGGTGTTACCCGAAATCCCAGTCTCTCTCAATAATTAACCTACAGGCTTCAATTTGATGGACTGTGCATTTCTGTCGCTCATTCCAGAGCCTTGCTATAACTTTTGGAGGTTGCGGGAGTCTTGACCCCTTGTTTTGAGAAAATGTCGCTCAAAGTTTGTGACCTGCACACCTAGCCTGCGGTCAAAATAGAAATCACACCCAAAAAATATTTCGAGATCTAATTTAGTTTTTCAAACTTTGGGATGTGATAAAAAAAATTATCCAAATCAAAAAAATGACTTTTCAGTGGAAATTTTTGTTTTTGATCGCAACTCAGAAAGCCACGGTGAGCCCTTCTGCTAGAGGCATTAGTAATGCCTTGCAGTGGACTAGTTACCCATCCCGACCCTATTCATACTGTGAAGAGATCAGATTATCTTCAGTGTGAGGGGTTGGTTCTTCAGGCATGCAACTCTTCAATTTCCAAAAACGCAGAAAATAAAATGCGAGCGCGTAGCGCTAGCATGAAGCTCTAGTCTTACGATGTCGTGCAAACATGTACATGTAGGTATAGTGTCCGTATCCCGATGTATTGTATTGTATTCATTGACGCGAGAAAAAAAATGCGGAACCAGACTATCAATCTATAGTCGATTGAGGGTGCTCTAGAGACTAGTTCATACAATGGCAAGACTATACATGTACGCGACAGAATGTGTACGGAGTCTGTGTCCTGCACCTTTCTATGTAATGTATGTATACAAAATACAGAGCCAGACGATGTGCGCTAGCAATATTGGTCATGTTGGTGGACAATTCCGCGGTCGGCACGGTGGGAAACGAGCTGAAGCGCGGATTTTTTTCACGGTTGGATTTTTTAAAAACGCGGATCCGTGGAAAAATTGCATGCCCGATAACTCACACTTTCCTCTGTAGCCCACACCTCGTGTGGCCCTTGGCCTTGTGATGGGCGATTTGCATAAAAAAATATAAAAAAATTCTGTGCTGCCGGTCATGTTTATTCCTGGATGTAAAGAAGCAATTACAGCAGAGTGTCTTGCTCAAGGACACATAACCATGAACCCCTACATATAACTGTGTACACATTTAGCAAGAAGCAACTGCTGCAAAGTGACTTGCTCAAGGACACAAGCACCTTGCTGTGCTCAAATCTCGAGTTTCCGACACGCTAGATCAATGGGTCTCCGTGCTCCATGAACCAACCGTAACGCTCACAATCATTACCTTGCAGCCTGAAGATACATCTTGAGGTCTATATCGTGAATCAAAGGCCTCCACGTCAGTTCTTCATGTTTGGTGATCATAATCTCTCCGGGCTGCGTGACTTTGGGTCGGAGTTCAGGCAAGACTGCCTGGTGACTGGGACCGACTCTAATCTCGCCCTGGGTGCTTGCAAGACGCCTAAAAAACCAAAAGGGCAAATAATTAAGATTTGATGTTAATTTTGTTTTTGGAGGTTTTATGCCTCTCTTTAAGTTTAGCTTCCATCACTTGAATTGTTTCCTGAAATGCTGGTGGAAGTGTATATCCCTCTTTGGCAACAAATTCAAGTTCCAAGTTTAAGTGTGCAATGTGAGACCATACCCCTCCTTTTCCGCCGCAACAAAAAATTTGACAAAAACACTGTGGTGCAAGTGGGGGATAAAAATAATACGGCACGCACAGTCCGTAACAGAATAATAAATCATGGCTTTGGTGATTATAAGTAGCCTAAAATTCCACTGATGTTGTACGAGAATCCGTTTTGGAGTTTTTTTTAGGAAAAGAATAGCGCCTAATTCATTGACTACTTGCTGAACAACTAAATATATACATACAGTCCGACAAATGATAAGTCTAATTGAGGTACGTTATCCAAAACAGCAGGGCGATGAGATCTAATCGGGTCAGTCATTGTTGAGATCAAGGTTGTTTTTACACACGTAACAAGGAACTAACATCTAAGGGTGGAGTGGTTAATCTGTGGTCAGGTCAGGCCGTTGAAAAGCCTGGCCAAGCCCCTGGAACGCCCGGGCCTTTGAGCTTCTATAATCCCCTGATTGTACACAATAAATTGCCCATTAATTCTGGAGTCCAGCCGGCTCCAATTGTTCATCCAGACTTGACTGACAGCTGAGGCATCTTTTGATCCAGCCGTGAATGGGTACAGATTAGTGTGGGAGGGGCTACAACTAGGCCTGGCCTGGCAGAGGCCAGGCTTTATTGATTAGTTGATGCTCTATTGTTCGGTGATTTGCGGCTCACAATATTAGCAAGACTAAAAGCCCAAAGGCCCGGGCATGGCTGGGCTTTTCAAAGGCCTGGCCCGACCACAGATTAACCACTCCTCCCTAAGATGATTTCATCCACTTCAACCATGCCAAACCCTCATGCAATCCCCCCCTCCCCATCTCTTCCCCGATGAACCCACCGTGTCTCCGGGTTGTAGCCCAGGATGTAGAAGAACGTATCCGGCATGGCCTTGAAGTCTTTGGCATTCTGAATGTCCTTGAAGTGCTTGACGTTACCCTTACCCCTGGAGTTGAGAAACAGACGGACAGAATATTTACAAACTGCTGGGCAATTAGACTACAACATGACAGGAATGATATTTCAAGAAAAAGGCTCAAGAGTTTCAAAGTTCATTTTTTTTAAATTTTGATCTATTTTCAAAGCGGATATGTAAAATAAATTGTCGAGAAAACTACCAACAGATTCGTAAAGGGGATTAATCACATTTTATCTACTGACCTTTGAATAATTTTAAACATTGAGGATATTTTCTTAAATGTCCAAGAAGGGATTTTCTTTTGCAAAGAACATCTCGTTATCAAACCTTAAATTGATTGGTATACAATCACCCTAACTTTGATAGTGAAGATTTGAATTTCTAATGACTGACTTACAATGTAGTCTCGACCTTTTAGGCCCCGAAGTCCATTCTCGCCCCGGTATGTATACCGGGCCCCGGTAGCCAAACCGGTTTATTTTAATCCTCCCAAACCAGGTTGGATACTGGTCCAGCCTCTACTGGAAGCCTGGCCTGGTTTGGGAGTCCATTGTGTCCAGTTCCTGGACTGGCAAACTCCTTCTGGACGCAAACAATGGGGTGACTTTAATCCGTTAATAATCCCCCACGGGCGAACAAAGGCCTTAAACATTCGCTCAGTTTCAAAGAGTTTTCCGGCCAGACAGATTTGACCGCACAGCGTTCACACTCCAGTCATCACCTACACATACACGTATTATTAGTCAGTCAATAAACTCTCCATTGTAAACGCTCTAGAGAGGGCCAGGCAGCAGACTTGCCAAGCTCGACCGCAAGTCTATTCATTAGAGAGTGGCTTTGAAATACCGACGAGCAAGGGGACTTGTACCGGTCCGGGAGGGGCATAATACCGGTCTAGGTTCAAATCGGTTTGATACCGGGTCCGGTATACATACTGGGCGAGATTGGATTTCGGGCCTTAGTGACAGTTGCCGACAGCAAGGGACAAGAAAACATTCCAGATTTGGCCGAAAATTCATACAGTTACATGTATTACTTGCGAGACTTTTCTACTCACCTCAAGAGAGAGACGTGGTAATTCTCTGTCGTGTCCGATACAAAGAGCTCTCTACTCTTAATAATGGGGTCTTTGGTGACCAAGTCAATCCCAGAATCTAAAATAGAACGCACAGTTTTAAAATAAAAAGTTTCATGGCAATTATATTTGAAGCGAGCTTCTGTTTCATTTGTTTTATTTACCCGTTCCTATTGGTCGAGAGCCTGTCACATGGGTGGTTTTAAACGGCCGCTAAAACTCCAACCGCTAAAACTCCAACCTTCTTTTTGCTGCAAGAAGCGTGGCACCTGAACCAAAACGTCCAGCATGAGCTAGTAAGCCCAGTTATATAAGATGCCGCGCGAAATGCATGTGGTGCTGCACCATTTGTGCACTTGTGTAAAATAAACGGCTGTTTGATGTACCAACTTTATAGTGGGAAAAAAACAGATTATCAAAATAATTTTTTAATTGTAAAGTAAAATTCAGTTGCATTTCTAGTAAAAGATTGTGGTTTGTGTGTTTATAGAAAAAGAAACTAGAATTTTCTGGTGTTCACAAAAAGACTGTTCTATTTCTTTTCCTTGCCCCACACCTCTGGATCACCAATGGCAATAATAATTTGTTGCTTAGTCTGGTTCGGGTTGTTTGCATTATCTTATTACTGATAAAGAAGAGAAAGAAACAAGGTAGTTTCACCGAGGGCCCCTGAACATGGATAGAGAAAAAAATCAAAAAAAATAGCGGAACGGCAAAGTTTACTTACCACAAATTTTGGGAATTTTTGCTAAATTCTGGCTTTTTTGCATACACATGTATTCCCTTGGTTTTAAGCCCTGTCCGCACTGGACTTTTTTGGTAAAACTTACCGAGACGATGGGTACTTTTCCCATTTTAAGTCCAGTTACTTTTCCTGAGTCCAGCGGTTACTTCTACCGGGCAACTGCTGCCCAGGAAAACTGACCAGGTAACTTTTCCTGAGATGATAAGTCCAGTGCGGACAGTGCGAGTCGGTAAAAGCGGCTCAGGAAAGCGTACATCCTGCCCGAGCGCAAGGTCATGCCTCACAGGGAAACCACGCATGCGCTTTGCATTGTTTCACCGCGGTGCAGTGCATATGTGGGAAGTTTCCAAATTCCAGTGCGTTGTTCCTCTTTTGGTCGCAATCATGGCAGATTTTATTATTGATAAAGTCGGAAGTTTGATTGGTGCTAAAGACGTAGGTCTGCGTGTACACATCGGCCGGAAAAATGAAAAGGCACGCGTGATTTGGGTCAATCGCGTCAATGTAGAAAGGTCACGCAAAGCGGCCTCATGAGTCGTTATATTGACAGCTCGGTTACTTCTCCCACGGTCTCGGTAAATTTTTCCCATGTCGAAAGTCCAAGTGCGGACAGTGGTCACATTTGACCATTTTTCATTTTACCATCGTCTCGGTAAAACCTTCCAAAAAAAAAGTCCAGTGCGGACACGGCTCTATTCAACAACAGGAGTTTAATACAAAAATGATATCACCCTCGTAACCTTCCAGAATCTTCAAAAATCCATCACTTTACAGTAACAAAGTGGTTACAATGTATACTGTTTCTACTTTTAACCCTCGCCCCCTAGGCATTTTTACTAGGAGGCTTCCTCAACCTGTCAAAAACCAACACTGTGCAGTATACCTACAGTGTATGGCACATTATTGGGGCATCATAGCTCCATGTAAAGTAATGGTGCCAAGGCCCTACAGTACTGAACCCATCAAAACTTGACAAAACCTGCTGTTGGAGTTTGCAAGGCTTGGGGTAGTTAGGGTTAAGAATCAAGGCGCATCATATCAGGGGTCAAATTTCAGGTAAAAATCAACTAGACAACTGGGCTAGTAGCACAAAATTTGTACTAGACCAGAAGGTATTTCACAAGACCAATGGTAAAAATAAGAACACACAGTGTTTTGAATGAGTGTGCTGTTTCGATTTTTCCCCCCTTTGTCGACCTTGTTGGGGGAGGGGTTAGGAATGCTGTTTTGATTGAAACTCCCTGCCTCAAAACTAAAAATGGCCATTCCGGAAATTATGAGCTTTTTCAGTTCACCAGATTTTGAAAAAGAATGATTTTTAATGATAGCATTTCACGCAGTGTATGGGAAAAAAAACCACTAGACCACCGGACTAGTTGAGTCAAGAGTTCACTAGACCAACGCTCAAATTACTGTACTCGGTCTTGCGGTCCAGTGGATATTTCAATCCCTGCATATTCTGTTTTAAATACCGTTTCTCGTCCCCCAACACAATCACCACGTCCTACCGTTTTCAGTATGCCTGTCTTGGACCAGGAGCTGGTAGACGGAGTCGGGAACCTCAGACTGGCGGTGAAACCACTTGACCCCCACGATCACATTGTCTCGTTTACTCTAGACGAAGAGTGAGAAATTCTTTCATTGTTCAGTGGAGTCAGTTCGATGCTTCTGCACTTCGTGGTTGAATCCAAATCCCTCTGAATAATTGACTTGACCCAAAATGTCAGGTGTTTTTTTTATTCAATTTATTTTTAGAGTGCAACTGTGTATTTGACTGATCCAACATAATATGAAATTTTGAGAACATGAAATTTGTAAATTTGTAAGCAATCGGGGTTTACATGTACATAATGGTAGAGTCCATGTATATGACAACTTTACAGCTTTTCAACATAATTATTAAAAGCCCAAGGCCCAAAAATACGTACTATGTACTAAGGGTGTGCATTGGAACCGGGTACCCGATTACCCGACCGTTCATGTCAGGAACCGGTTTCAGATTATGGAATCGAGTACCCGTACAACTTTACAATATCGCATAGTTACTTCCCACACAATGAAAAAGGAAAGGTTCTGAATGTTATTTGTCGGGAATTTTCAAAATTAAAACTGGACTACATGTATGTGGGAAAACAGCACAGATTTCACATTTATGACGCTCACGAAAGTTGACAATAAAGGGAATTTACTGGTCCTGGTTTTTGCAGTCTGGGTATGGATAAGAGCCTCGACGAGACATAATAGCATGCCTCGATCCACACAATAAATACAACTGTATAAAGCTTCCGGACAAGTCTGTTGTGATGATGCCGGTGCATGCGCGTGCCGGCGCACACGCAAAGGTGGAGAAGTGATCATGTTTTAATACTGGACAGGCATGACTGGAGATTTTCAGAATTTGGACTGAATTCAGAGAAAGATATTATTACAACTTCCGGGATTGGACGTTTTGGGTTGGGTTTCTTTAACGGGTACCCGGGTACCCCGTATTTTTTTCAATCGGGTACCCGGTTCTTTTAATACCCGTAAATGCACGCGCTTGGACAAAACCTTAAACTACATGTATTGGTGCGTGGACATTTAAATTTTGCAAGTGGGATACATGTATTTCGACCTCCACCCTCCTAAAGGATAATCACGATCATGAGCACTACACATACACGTACATTGCTGTTTTCAAAAACGCTCAAACCACGCTCCTCTGCTACCTCTGTGTATTTCAATTAACCCTAACCTTCCCAAATCCTCAAAAATCCTCTTTGCAAAATGGAGGAATATGGAGGATTGAGGGCACTTGGAAGTTGATGCATCGGAGGATTTTGCAGGATTGAGGTTACTAGGGGTTTTCGCCCCTGCAGGAATATGGAGGATCCAGGTTATCAGGCTCAATGTGATACATGAGGATTTTGGAGGATTGAGGTTACTAGGGGTATGCAAAAAAAACCTAGAGGATTTTGGAGGATTCATGCTATGGTCCCCATCAGAGGATTTTGGAGGATTCAGGTTATATGGAGTTTTAACACTTTGAAATCAGAGGATGTTGGAGGATTCAGGTTACATGGGGGGAAAATGATGTAGGGAGTTAGGGTTAATGAAACCTTACCACTCTAAAATCTTGAATTGTGCAGATGAAGTAGGGCATGTCAGGCCGAGGACTCTCTACATACACGCTGTCTGTTGGCCAAGAAATCAAGTATCAAATCAAATCAAATCAAATCAAATCAAATCAAACCAAATCAAATCAAATCAAATCTCACTGAATCAAATCTCTCCGAACTGACAGTCTGCATGGGCAATTCCACCATCACTAATAATATTACATTTTGAGACTATCATGTCACTTGCATCCGTTTCTTTCAGGGGTGAGATTGGCCAAATTTGAAAATTCCACGAAATCCCCCACAAAATCTACGAAAAATCCACGAGGACCCCAGATCAACATATAGTTTGTATTTGCCGAATAAGTCAACCCCCTTAAAATATCCGTTTTTATTAGTCTATATCCACTTTTACAGGTAAAAACACCTTTAGGACAACACCTCAGGAATTCCAGATTGCAAAAGAGATTCTTTAACCCTCCCTCTCTCGATGCCAAAATGGAGCCAACTACCCTACCTATCAAAACCTATCGAGTGACAGGTTGAAACACACAAGCTGTTGGAGAAGAAGGGCTTAGGTTTTTTTGATAGGTTATGATAGTTATAACAGTAGGGGGTTAACAATTCTAAAATCCCAACAAAATATCCTGAAATCAGAAAAAAAAATCCTGACAAATCTCACCCTGTTCTTCCTCATTTTTGTTGGAAAATGTCTACCCCTCAGTAAAGACTACATGTATAAAACTGTTGGCAGAGATAATGGCAAGAATATTTATGAAGGTAAACTGCATAGTCCTCCAGGAGGTCATAGCATGACTTTTAGGGCTAGAAAATAGTCTACACATACCTCCTATTGAGTAGGTCGTACTATGATCCACAGTCATGTAAGAAATTATCTCTCCATCAGCGTCCCGCTTGATCCGGGACGACACGCTGTTCTTCCGGCCGCCGGACATCGGCTTCATCTGATGTGACCGCTGGGGAAGTCCCTCCTCTGCCTTGTGGGACTCCATGGAACGTTTACGGCGTGGGTGTTGATGGTGGGTGTGGCTGCTGCCCTCATCTCCGCCCTCTCTTTTCTCCCCCATGACAGAAATTAATGCAGCAGCGTTGATGATAAACCATTATTTTAACACTGGATTCTGTATTTAAAATAAAAAAAGTAAATTGTTTACAAATACATGTACAATGTATGTATGCTGTAAATTCTTAGCCCTCCTACTGTTATAACTATTATTTATAACCTATCAAAAAACCTAAGCCCTTCCTCTCCAACAGCTTGTGTGTTTCAACCTGAAACTCGATAGGTTTTGATAGATAGGGTAGTTGGTTCCATTTTGGCACCGAGAGAGGGAGGGTTAGTTTTCACAAAAATGTAGATAAGGTAATGTTCTGTGATAGGACCCTTTTATTATTTCCAATCATGTCAATGATTTCCAAATAATGAGACAGGACACAAAATTCTAGGGCTGGTATGTACATTGTACATACATGTATGGTGTATACGGCAAAGATTTTACTTAAACCCTAACGTACATAAATCCATCAAAATCCTTCCCCCGTTTTGGAGGATTACGGCGTATTCAGGATACCTCCATATTGAAACCTGGGAGATTTTGATGGATTGAGGATTGTAAGCCAAGCCGAGACCAGGCTTTCGAGACCGAGACCGAGTCCGAGACCAAGGCTTTCGAGACCGAGACCAACACTTGCGAGACTGAGACTTTTGCAGGCCGAGACCGAGACCGAGACCAGAACTTCCAAGACCGAGACCGAGACCAAAAAGGAAAACAATTATGGTGTTTAATAAAGCCAATTTCCCTGATCGGGTGTTGTGCCCTGCTTTCGATCAAAAGGTTCAAAAACGCGTAAATGATTATTTGTGCTAACTCGTACGAAAGGTGAACATCGGGGATCATCTCATAAATTTATATACATGTATATGAAGTCGGCTTTATCAAGGGCCACTATCTTTAATTATGCAAGTTATATAGAATTAAGTGTTCAACTATAAAGACTCACAGCATACACACATAAATTCAAGGATTCCACAAATTTGAGTTATTTATTTCATCTCTGGTAAATACATGTTTGTAGTTGGGGCTTTGAGACCTATGGCACTGTGACAGACTAATTTCTCCAAATATTATTTGCATAAAAATCAAACTGACTAGAATTGCTGATTGTCCTAAATGGAAAATGACTGGCTTTTCCAAAAAGTTCAAATTGAAACGTGGAATACTGCTTTAAGAATATTAGTGAACAATTTATTTAAAAATAACTTGATGGCATCACTTGCAGTTTTATTTCAAACACAACACTGACTGGGAGAAATCTGAGATTTTAAAATCCAGTTTTCCTATTTTTTTTACGAATAACAATTATTTGATTTCATCGGAAGTTCCCATCCAGCTATAAACAGTCACGCCAACAAAAAGTGATGAGTGAGGTTCCGCATGAAATGCCCTCCCAATGACTGGATATAGTTTGCAGGTTTCAGTGACCACTGGGTTTTTACAAAAACTCACTCCAGAGTTGTAATGTGGGGGAAATAGTGAAGTACGGTACATGGGCGATGCACATCCGCGGGTGCCAGTAGTCCAGTACTCCGAATAAAACAAGCCGCATATACTGGTCTCCTTTTCCGGCTTCAATCTAATTCTTCTCAATGAAAACTTGCACTACAACGTCGTTTATGTTTGGAATGAAGATTAGATTTGTGTGGCACATCGCACATATTTTTGCTGTAGTCTCGACGGGTCTCATATCAAGGGTAAAACCCGAGACCGTGGCATCCCAGACCGAGACCCGAGGATTCGAGACCGAGACCAGCCCTCCCGAGACCGAGACTTTGTTAGGACGAGACCGAGACCGAGACCTCAAAAAAAGTTGTAGAAGCTAATTTCATGCCCACACATACTCTTTGTGTCCTTATCTATCTGTCCGGTAGGTTCACGAATTCCACAGGCATGCAACTTAGACTTTAAAAAACGAGGAAATTCCAATCTTTACAAGCATTTGTACAGTGTTTTTTTGCAAATTTCAATGGCAGAAGTATGAAGTGAAAAATGAGGAAATCAGCTGATCCGAGGAAAAGTTCCATGCCTGATTCCATATGCTACGCTGGCCGACGTTTTTCAGGAAAATGAACTCAAAAGCAACGTTAAACTTGTAGACTCTTTTTATCAGTTTCATACCGAGTTTACCATGTACACGGGGCACACGAATGTACATGCACGTGCACGTGCACGTGCACTCGCACGACCTCCGAAATTCTGCGATGCTGCTGCGTGCAAAAACAAGCGTGCGGAGTGCTTGCGTATGCGTACGCGCACACATACGTACAAACATACTCGGTATGAAACTGATGAAAAGAGTCTACAAGTTTAATGTTGATTTTGAGTTTATTTTCCTGAAAAACGTCGGCCAGCGAAGCATGAGGAATTCGTGAACCTCTCGGACATAGATATTGGACATGAAAGAGTATTGGCGTGAAATTAGTGTCTACAGACGCTTTACAGTCACTTCGCCCAAAAACCACATCGCCCTCAACCACTTCGCCCTCAACCACTTCGCCCAAACGCCACTTCGCCCAAACGCCACTTCGCCCAATTACCCCTTCGCCCAAATGCCACTTCGCCCAAAAACCACTTCGCCCAAAAACCACTTCGCCCAAAATCCACTTCGCCCAAAAACCACTTCGCCCAAAAACCACTTCGCCCATGCCCGATCCGTATGCCCTTTTTTCATTTCATTAGTTTGTTACATAAATTGTACATCATCCCTCATATCAGTTAAGATGTTAGAATATAAATGTTTGTAAAAAATTACGATATAAATTTTACGAATTTTTTATAAAAACCTCCGGAATACCGTACCAGCGCTCTATACTACCATGGAGGAAGGTTCCTTCCTCCATGATACTACCCTATGTTGGCGGTCTCCCAAATTGTCAGTATCTTTGTTTGGGTTTGGGTGGGCGCTTGTCAGAAGTCATAAAATCGTAATAATTTGAATGACCACTTGATAAAAATAATTGACCTATCGCGGTGGAATCGCGTCAACGCAGCTTATGAATTATTGTCCAATCACATCAATTAAAATTCCACGTGGAATGCGCAAAATCTGAGACAAACAAAAATTACCACACAAAAATCCCATAGGGTTGTCTAAGGGGCGTGGTTAACTCGTAAACGGCGACAGGTCAATTGCCTATAAAACTAATAAGAAAAGAAAAGCATGGTCACAAAAAGGATGTCACAACGCAAATAAAGTTTTGAATGCACCATCAAAACGAAATAGAAAACAAAAACAAACACATTGGGAACAAAATCTTGGGTGCTTAAAAATTGGGCGAAGTGGTTTTGGGGCGAAGTGGTTTTTGGGCGAAGTAGTAATTGGGCGAAGTGGTTTTTGGGCGAAGTGGCGTTTGGGCGAAGGGGTGATTGGGCGAAGTGGGAATTGGGCGAAGTGGCGTTTGGGCGAAGTGGTTGAGGGCGAAGTGGTTGAGGGCGAAGTGGTTGAGGGCGATGTGGTTTTTGGGCGAAGTGACCGACAACCCTACAGACTACAGTGAGGTAAAAATATTGTAATTTTGTTTCTATTTTCTAATTTGTTTTGGCTACTTCCAGTAGCTTCATATTCTGGACTAGTACATATGCCTACTGCCTACTGAGTACTGGGCTAAAAAAAAAGGCCTGCCCTTTTATAGTTTTACCATGGAGGTAATGCACTGCATGCAGTCTCTGCACGAACGAAAATTCACACAAAGACAATGAAATTGTTCAAGTAATTCCGTACAGTTGACAGAGCGATAGGCCCAAACAAGTAACGTTTTGAGGTCAGTACATACCGGGTAATTACTCTCATCGCCAATTTTTCCTCATGGACGCAAATTCCGCATAAAATTCATCTTTTAAATGTCCATCAAAAATAACCTTGCGACCGACCGTCACTGTTCATATCCGACTTACTAATAAGCAATTTGCCAACAAAAGAGGGCGCTATTCGAAGCGCAACCAAGAGCTCTAGAAGTTCGATATCAAGGACCACCAATGGTTAACTAGTGGTTGGTTAAGGTTCGTGACGTAGCGCATGAGCACTGAAGTTGTAGTGCGAACTACTCCAGTCGGTGGTCGAACTATTGGCGGTAGGCGGTGGCTAGTTTGTTTACGTTTTTAGACGAGTGCATAGATGAAAGCGAGACGGACGATATTTGCTAAGTATATCAACAATGTCACAAGTCGACATGTTCAAAGAAAGAAAAAAAGGAACAAAAAACGATCGTTCACTGCTGTTGAATATTTACGTTTTTTCGCCATTTTTTGATAACTGGTACTCTCTGCACTGTGCAATTAAAACGGCTATTGGTCACCAGCGATGCGACCAACCAGCTCGGTAGGCTGGTCGCGAATCGTCGACTAGACTAGTACTAGTAGTCCTCCATGGTCAACCATCGTCGACTAGCGTGCGTTCGATCAGAGTTAGTCGAACTATGGTTAACTATATCCTTGATCGAACTTGCTCATTCAAAAAGAGAAATAATAGACTGGCTCCCGGCACCATTTCAATTTATGGCATGGACAGACTGCACATCTTTCACGCATGTCCATGACCGGAAGCTGCTGCCCTAGTTGCTTGTGTAACCCAGAATCCAATGGGCCTGTAGTGAATAAGCAACTGAATGTATTCCAAATTGGGCGGATTCTCAACTGGGTTTAAGGACATTATTGTGGCAGAGAATAATGTTTCACAGTCAAGCATAATAATACACAAGTTGGGTATACCTTACTTCCAAAATTTAATATCCAAATAAAGGCGCCTGCGGGAAAATTATTGGAAGCTTGGACTTAGGAGAACTTGGACAAGACGTACGTAATGTTACGCCATGTTTACGCGAACGTCGAACGCCAAGTTCTGACATTCTGATTGAATTTAACACGTGCGCGTTGTGCGACCACCTTTTGCGTTCACACGCGCGCGTTAGATCACGCGGGTCATTCGGGATAAAATTAATGCCATTGTGCACATGCGCAGTTGAAATACCGAACTGGCTTATGACATCATACTGTGTTTATACCATGTATGCCAAGTGTGGATATTCGGAAAGATTGTGCACCTAATTGTTCCCCATCCCCCTCACAACAGTAGTGTTTTCATGAGAAATTCCACATGGGTAAGCTGCGCCTCATCTTGAAGATACGCTAGCAAGACCGGATCACTAACATCGAGGTCCTTGAAAGAGCAGCGTGTTCCAGTGTAGAGGCTAACATCATCAAGGCACAACTACGCTGGACAGGCCATCTTTGTTAGGATGGAAGACGGCAGGCTTCCCAAGCAGATGTTATGGTGAACTCGGCCGAAGATGGACAACTCGGCCGAAATTGTGAAATCACCATGGGCGCCATTGGCCGCCATTTGAGAGCAAGCAAAATCATCGGTCGAAAGTTGCGCGCTATATGTGTTTTGCATACATCTGGCAATGTGGCATACATCATGTCAACTCACTGCTCGGCGATTCGCTGCAAAAATCGGCAGAAAAACTGCCCGGAGTTGTCATTTTTCCGATTTCCCAAGAATAAAGAAAGGTAATTATCTATCGATATTGGAATAGGCCTATGTTGAAACTGAAAGTATAATTTTACGGTTTTTCTAGACATAACGTTAGACCCGGTAGGCTATTCATCGTATCGTTTAATTAAAATAATAGTACAATAGTACGTTAGCCTATTTGGGTCGATTTGTATTGCCATTTGCACTCAAATTTTAAGAAGGCAAAAATTCTGGGGTGGGGCAGCGTGGATATGGTTGGAGAATAAACATTAACCGATGAGAGCATCAGAATAAAGATTTTGTTGAAAAACTAAATATATTTAGGCCTAATTTTAACTCAGTCATGATACTTTTGATAGGCTAGCTCCAGACAAGCCCAGGCCGAGGCCCCCTTGGCCCTATGCCTAAATAGTACAAGTTACAACTGGCATGTGCATGCTATGCCTAACCATAGAAGAAGGAACGGCCTAAACATGGCCTAACTTGTGTCTAGCATTTCTCACAGATTTTGTTTGTTTTCTTGTTGTTTGTGTTTTGTTTGTGTTTCTATTTGTTGATTCTGTATTTTGGTTTTATTTGTGCTTTTGTTTGTTTTTTTGTTTTTTCTGTGTATTCTCTTCTAAGACTGGAGCTTAGCCCAGTAGGCAAAGTAACTAAAAAACATGTTTAGCATCCCCACCAGCTTCCTTTTTGGAAAATGAGGAAAATGAGGTGAAAAAACCCAAAATGTCACCGATCCATCAAGAAAAAATATACTTGCCAGTCAGAACTTCTAAAACCACTGTAAACATGTTCTCTTGTCCAACAGTTCTCTTGTCCAACAGTTCTCTTGTCCAACAGTTCTCTTGTCCAACAGTTCTCTTGTCCAACAGTTCTCTTGTCCAACAGTTCTCTTGTCCAACAGTTCTCTTGTCCAACAGTTCTCTTGTCCAACTGTTCTCTTGTCCAACAGTTCTCTTGCCCAACAGTTCTCTATCATTTTTGTGTATTTGAACAGTTGAAAAACCTGTGGTTGTCCGAAAATTAAAAAAAATATGGCGGCCTTCTTGAAAATAAAAAAATATAAATCCCTCCTTCCTCTTTTTTTTTACTTTGCCTTACAAAAATAAGGATGCCTGGGTCTTGGTGATTCAGGATGTAAAATCAAACAGTCCAGGAAGGCTCCATTTGAAATCGCAAACATGCAATTTGATTCAACCTCAACCAATTCATCAAAATATAATTCAGCATTTCCCGAGACAATTTTTGTGTTAATAATTCTATTTTTCACTCTTAACAGAATATATATTTAGCTGCTTCTTGATATCCACAGATGCGACTTTTTTTTTAATGTAAGAGTATTTTTTACTAAGTTAGAAAATCCTTATATTATATATGTATAAACTATACAATTTTCTGTTAAACTTTCAATGACAGATGCCAACGCTAGGTACAAAGAACTAGACGTCGTGATCTGGTTGGAAGAACCCCTTGGTATCTATACAGTAACTGTTGGCTGTGCTCCAAGCATTTTAAGACCAATCGGTTTGTAAACAGGCAGAAACAGCGACTGGTTAAGTGGAATGCCATACCTACCCTTTTTGATGTCCCCAACCCACCGAAGCCAGTAGCTACAGCAAGGCGCCCTCTGAAGCAGAAACTGGAGCTTGGTGGTGATGACTTGGACACATCCATAAAGCATGCATAAGGTAATTCATTTACACTTTGACCTGCCTTTCTAAGTTCTGTAGGTGTTTTGTTTTGTTTTGTTTTGTTTTGTTTTGTTTTGTTTTGTTTTGTTTGGGGAGGGGTGGATAAAAGAAGAGTAATATGGATATGATAGCCTTGGGGACCAAAATGACAGTTGTTGACCAAAATGAACAGTTTGGGGGAGGGGAGGGGAGAGGAAGGCAGTTTGAGGTCATACAATTCTTTTTTTGTGAGGGGGTTTGAGTCTAGGCCGCCCCGGGTCCCCCTGCCCCTCCCCCCCCAAAAAAAAATCTCTCCCCAACTATGAATCAGACATACTTTAATGGGTTAAGTCATTCCAATAGTGCCTGTTCCCATTTCAGTTTCCTTAATACATGTAGCAACTGGGTGCATAGTACTTCCCCCACAATTGATACCATGATCAATACAAGTGAATGTTCATTTTCTTATTTCTATTTGATTCATCTTTATATATAATAACACCATGTGGGTACTTTTTCAGTAAAATTTAAACATCTTGGTTCAACATTGATTAGTTTCAGTGTGGCCCATAACAACAAAGACATGTATGCAAAATGAGAAACTTTCCAATAAAACATTTGACTGATGAAAACGGGTGGTTAAAAGAACGTGTTGATTGTCCATTTTGAAAAAAAGTTAAATTCCATTATATTACAAGGATGATCTTGGAGTGTCCTTGTTTAGCAGGCAGAAACTTTGCATTCACCTGTTTTCTCTTCAAAGTTTACCATTATATTTGTTAAGTTTCTAAATTCATTTTGGCAAACATTTTTTCTCTTTCAACCTCAGTTTCTGATGTAGCCCATGACCATCCTTATGGAAAGCATTGCACTGATGGAATTCCCACATCCCATGAAAAGCTTCCTCGACAGGGACAGCAGAGGCCAAGTAAGCAGAGCAGATCTCTACAGAAGGAACGGGTGAAAACAACCAGATTAAAGCAGAGGTCAAACGTCTTCAAACTATGCTCACTAAACTGACTGTAGGTGGGAGGTGGGCAGAGCATAGGTGATATGGGTGCTACTCAGTACTTGAAAGAGCCATCATTGTCGTTCTTTGCTTCACAGCTGAGGAATTCAAGTCAGCGTGTGAAGGCAAGAGGCAGGAGATGGTCATATGCTGACAAAGTAATTGCATTGTCTCTTTACCATCAAGGTCCTAGAGCATACCAATTATGTAGCAGAATATTCACACTCCCCTCTGTATCATCTCTACGAAAATGGTTACTTAATAGTGTTCAGATTTTTTTTTTTTTTTTTTTGGGGGGGGGGGAAGGCAATCGGGGACAGATCCAGGATTTTTTGCAGAGGAAGGCCGGGCTTGACGGGGTTTTTATTCTTACCCGTAAAAGCAAAATTAAAAGCAAAACCAACCCCCCCCCCCCCAAAAAAAAAAAAAAAAATAGATAAATAAATAAAATACAATAACAAATAAATCAATAAAATATAACAAAACAAACCAAAACAAAAACTGAACACCAAAAAAAAAAAATGCAGGCCGCGAATCTTTTTTAACCCAGGAAGAATTAAGGGAAAACAAACCCAAAACAGCGCCTAATATTTCAAACCTCTGGAAGCGCTAAAGTTTAAAAAATTTATCCTTTTTTTCTTAAAATCATAAACAAAAAATGTTTGATTTTCAGAAAATCTTTCACAGGGGTCATAAATGTGACATGTACCGCGCTGGAGCATGCATGCACAGTACGCATTGCATTGTTTACATCCGGGTATTTTGTCTAGCATTGCTTGCTCGAATGGCGCCCATACCCACCCATGGTGATTACAACGCAATGCGCGTATTCGCCGTGCAGTTACCCATCTTGCGCCGCTACGCGGCGCTATAGGATCTTTTGTATTAGTAAGCGTCACCAAGGAGGCCAATACAAGCGGTACAAAGATCAGCTAAAGCAAACCTTGAAAGCCTGCAACATCCCTATTGAGACCTGTGGGAAGAGCTTGCCTAAAACCTGGCGTGCTGTTTGCAAGGCTGGAATCGATTGGTTTAGTGCTCACCGCACCCAATCTGCCACAGACAGACGTATTCGACGTCACCAGCAGATGCAAGATCCATCCACTGATGCTCACATCTGTCCTGACTGTGGTCTTTCCTGCCGATCACGAATCGGCCTGTTCATCAGTCACCGCAGACGTCACCAATTACATCCGATGTATGCGCAAGTCATCGTCATTAGTGACGGACTACCAGAGAGAGATGTGTAAATTTTTTAAAATCGGCATTGTAATTTTATACAGGAAAGCAGTGCCCCGGGGTGGGGTTTTTGGTCACTTCCGAAGTGACAATCCCCACATTGGGGGTGGGACAGCCCGGAGGAGACAACCGCATAGGTCGTTTTATGGTTTCTCCGACAAAATATACATTATGTGTTTATTTTAAGGATTGTTTTTACTTCGTATAGTGTAAAGGAAACCGATATTGTTTGCTCATGAGTTTGAAAGACCTATAGTCTTGGTGTTTGTCACAGAAACAGGCAGAAATTGACATGATCCAACTTGTATAATGAAATGCATGACGTACCGGTACCACTGAGAGCTGTTCTGTCCCCACCTGGCGATGACTGCACGAACTATAAAGTATAGACGGTGTGACATCATCATTACGTCGTATATCTATACCAAACGTCTTCGGTTCAGAGACATACATATTGACGTGGAGCTAGATGTTGCCAGCTGGGCCTACTTGTTTTTTGGTGCATAAAAATCCAATTACGAAGTGATTCGCTTGGGGTTTATTAATTTGATGGAACATCTGGAGTCCAAGTATTATAGCATGACATATAGCGCCACCTGTTAAATTTCCCAGAGTAACAAGTACTCTCGCTGAATCTGACTTGGGAATTAATTGCCGTTCATTGGTAATGTTCGCGTTAATTTCATATATTTTAATCAAATCACATAAATGTTATATCGCGTTTGATCACGGTGTTGTTTCCAACAGTGCCGGTATTGCGGGACGACTATGGCACGCACGCAGTACTTTCAAGAGATGTTTCGCTTCGTTTTTCGAACCAAACCGTTGCTTAAGGGAGCCTCAACCACTCTGCGGCGATGTTTGACGACGATCGATCTGGCCTTCATCGGGATAGGAACCATGCTCGGCTCTGGCGTCTATATCCTGACCGGGGAAATAGCTGGAGCGCTGGCGGGACCGGCAGCCGGTTTGTCATTCCTTCTTGCCGGCCTGATAGCTTTCCTCAACGGGTTCTGCTACTTAGAGTGCGCCGTGCAGCTACCCGAAACGGGAGCGGCCTACGTGTACGCGTACGCGTCTCTCGGAGAGTTGGTAGGCTTCTTAGTCGGCTGGAATGCTATAGCAGGTCGTACATTAGCATTGGTGTATTTAGGACATGGATGGAGTGCCTATTTTGACCATGCTATTGGAAGCTACATCCAAAATGCCACCATCAAGTTCGTTCTCGGGGGAGAAGAATGGGACACGCCCCTTCTTGCCAGCTATCCTGATTTCCTGGCCGGGGCGGTGATCCTTGTGGCCTGCATTCCCATCTTACTTGGGTCGGCCATATTTTCCAAAGCCAACAGCGTCTTCGTCATACTCAACGTAGTGACACTCTCTCTTGTCTTTGTGGTTGCCATAATCTACGCGGATTTCTCTCTCCTGACAGTACACGGATATTTCCCCCTGGGCTTTGACGGCGTACTTAACGGTGCAGTAGCAGCATTTGTGGGATACTGCGGGTTTGAGGCGATCGCCTTCAGTGTAGAAGAAGCCAAGGACCCAAGCACATCCCTGCCCATTGCAATAATCACCGCATTTGCAGCTTCGATCTTAGCCTACGTCGCCGGAGCTTTTGCGGTTACCATCTTGACCGATTACCAAAACATCGACTTGAAATCTCCTTTTGTGACGGCGTTTCAATTCGTCGGTCTGGAGTGGATGAAGTTCGTAGTGACAATTGGCGCACTTTGCAGCATGACCGGAGGGGTTCTGAATAACTTCTACTGCCTCCCCCGTTGCATCTACCCAATGTCCCGCGATGGGCTCCTCCCTGCTACACTCTCACGAACTCTCGACAGAACCCAGGCACCCGTCTTGGCAACAATCTTGGGAGCAGTCATTACCATCGTTTTAAGTGTACTCTTAGACATTGTACTAGTGATCTATCTGGCGTCCCTCGTGGTTTTGATCGAGTTTGCTATTACCTGTATGGCGGTGGTTATCCTTCGCTACAGACCACCTTTAAGAAGTGTATATACAACCCTGGACGGCACAGATGAGGGCACCGAACCAACCTCACTCCTTCAGATGACTGCCCGGCCTCACACGCGCTACGGTGTCAACGAACTGAATGACACTCTGTGCCAAAGTGGCATGGATAGCCAACAGAAGTACAAGCCTCGCGCTTATTGTTTGTTTTCAAACTTCTTTGCCACGTTTCTAAAATGGATCAGAGAGAACCCGACAAAAAGTACAGTTTCCTCACTTTGCTTGCACCTCCTGTTCGAGTTCCTCTTGGTGGCGCTGTTGACTGTTAAGATGGAGGAATTGAAACGGCGTGAGGGCGCTGTAGTTATCGGTGTTACCGTGAGCGGCGCCCTTTCTCTCATCGCGTGCTGTCCTTTGTTTCTTCTGCCCCAGTACGACCAGACACTTTCATTCAAAGTAAGATGCCCAGGCTATTTTTATAAACCTGTGGGGAGTTTGTTGGGCCGATGTCATATGAATATCCGACTCCCATGAATATCCGGCCCATGATACATTAAGTTGCAACACAATTATGCTACGTTTTCACAATGAACACCTTGGGCAATGGCATAACATTTAACCTCATCCCAACCCTAACCCAGACCCTATCCTAAACCCTAACCGCCTTCGAGCTTCCCAACCTCATTCACAGCCTCCTCAATCTTACCCTATGTTTTTCATTGTTTAGGTATGCGGGGCATACTGAGTATGCGCAGTATACCCAACAAATCGGATTTTCATGGAGTCTGATATTCATGCGATATCGGCAGCATGAGATCTGTGGGGCGCTCGTTAATGAGTACCAGGTGGAGTTTTTTTTAGCTCCAAAAATTGTTCACAAAGTGAATTGGGTTTTAACGTTCATATGTACTCCATATCATTTTCTGTCCAAAATTCAATTTAAGAAAAAGGCCAGGTGCCCCGGGTTGGGCCATTGTTTCTGGCGTAAGTTGAGTCGATTTCGTCGAGCATAATTTCGGACAAATTGTGATTGTCGGAAAGATCAGAAAAGTACAAATATAATCCGCCGTTTCTCTGAAAATCATTGACGAAAACACTTCCGGGTACGAAAGTTTGGTTCGGAAAAGTCGTATCGCTCGAAATCGGACAACACACGTAGTTTTTTGTCCGTCAATGATTTTCAGACAAAAGGCGCACTTTTCAAGGGATGCTTGGGGACATTATATTCTACTATTTAATGATCGTTCCAACCTTTGCAATTTTAGGGGCAACTAAATTTGTCTTCCCCCTTTATTATATAGGCAATGTGTTCGCTTAATGGGTGCATGCACTGAACTCTCATGCACTACCCAATACGACTACCCGCCGCTGTTTATAAGCGAGGTTTGGACATGTGGCGGTAGTGTATTACCGTATTATGTAATTCCGTAAGAACACGCTATACTTGAATAAAAACAGCATTAGCCGATTTGGCCGAGCTGCCTTTTGTTGTTGTTTTTTCGTATTATTTTCTAAGAAATTTGGTTAAACAAGGGTTAGAGTAAACTTAAAAGGGAAAAAGTCCGAGGGAAAAAGTCCGAGAACCAGTTTCGGCGCTCTACCTATTACAAATGGTCAGTGGTCGGCCTATTGAACACACGCAATATATTCGTATTTTTAATCTGGATCTGCGTTGGTATGCTCTGCGTGTCCAGGGGAGGATCCAGGATTTTCCAAACGGGGGGGGGGGGGGGGCGTGGCGTGAAATCTACCAAGCAGCTAATGATGAAGGCTAGAGGGGTCTGGGTGCATTTTCCTTCTCGCTCCCTCTTTTTTCTTATCTTTTTGAGTCTCTCTCCCTTTCTGTCTTGTGTTTTTTGTTTTTTTCCTGAAGGAAAAGGGGGCGTGCGCCCCCCAGGACCCCCCCCCCCCCCCCTGGATCCGCCCCTGGTGTCACATAAACAACCCTTTCGAAAGCATCAATGGCTGTAAAACAAAACAAAAACAAAGAAACAAACAAAGGAACTACAAGTTCTGAGTTAATTTGAACTCTTTCTTATTTATTTCAGCTTCCTTTGATGCCATTCCTACCATTGGTCAGCTTACTCTGTGACGTCGTTCTCTTGGTTCGGTTCGATGGCTTGGTATATGCAGACATTCTTATCTGGATGGGGCTAGGTACGCTACACCTATTCGCGAATGGGCTAGAGGGACACAAGATTAGGGCCGAATTACTAGTTAGCTGCGGCTTGATTACACACATGTCTATGTGTGTGGCTGCAGCCACATCACATAGACTTGTGTGCAATTTCAAACCGTAGCCAAGTATTTCGAGCACGGCCTTATTTTCAACTAAAGGGCACGTGGATTTATTGTGGCACGCCCCAATTAAGCATTCCAATGAAAGCCTTAATTATTTTAGATCAAATTTTGACGAGGATATCTACTACACTGAAAAGAAAACTGCGGTGTTAGAATATACACCATCTGTATAGACTACTATTTAATTTAGCCCTTCCGTGCAGGGTGTATATTTTGGGCAAGAATTTCAGGGTTCATTAACTTCAATTCCGGGATTAGGATTCAAACCAACCATTTCGGAGAAAGCCAGGTGCCAGTGGATTAATTCATTCTTGATGTTTAATTGTTGCAATTAACATAACACAAACACAAATGGTTGATTTCAATTTGAAAACCGAAAAGAGTGTCATTTAATTCTGCCGTGGGGTCTATTTTAGGCAACGGTATCGGTATTACTCAACGCCTTAATTTGGAATAATAAAATAACATCAGTTGCTATTGGTGTTTCCTTAACGCGCTACAGATTCTAAAAACCCTTCTGAATGGACGTTACCCATCCGGTTGCAAATGTAGTTGCTGGTGTTATTTAATTAACACCAAAGTTAACACCCAAAAGATTGAAATGCATTTAGTGTTAATAATCTAACACTACCGTTTTGGCAGTATGTTGAGGCGGAGTATTTTTAAGGGAGGGCTTTTGCTCTATTAAGGGTTAATTTGACAAAGATATGCATTTTATGGCTATTAATCATGTGTTACCATAAAGTAGGAGCAAAATGCTTTGCAGCGATACATTGATTGCATTCCTCCAGTCATGCATCACTGAGCACCATTGTTTGAAAAATGGTATGTGAAAACCCTTTTGGGACAGTTCATGGTCAGATATGAGCAGCACATTCAGATATGGCCTGAGGGAAATCTAACCGTTTGAAAGCATGTAATACGTACAAGATGTTTATCAATTGATGATTCTGCTGAATTATGCACCAACACCTTTCACGTGTCCACCTCCTCTTTCGATGCAAAGTCCACAGCGGCGGCGCATGTCGGCCACAGCTCGTCTCACCATTTGCAGAATCATCACGTAAGATTTCGACCTCATGTCGAATGCGGGCTTGTAAATCCTGAAGGTTATGCGGTGGATTGGTGAACACTTTGTTCTTCAAATACCCTACAAGAAAGTCACAAGGAGTCAAATCCGGTGACCTGGCCGGTCATTCCACAGGATGATTCAAAGCAATTACTCTGTCCCCAAAAAGTTCCCGTAGGCGATTCCTGACAACGATGAGTCTGTGGGCAGGGGGCACCGTCTTGTGCCCACCACAGATGTCGGAAGATACCATTTCCTTGCCGTTTGAAATGCAACTCGAGCTGTGGCACAACACCTTGATTGATCGTCAGCAGGTAGACCTGGCCATATCCGAATGTGCTGCTCATGTCTGACCATGAACTGTCCCAAAAGGGTTTTCACATACCATTTTCCAAACAATGGTGCTCAGTGATGCATGACCGGAGGAATGCAATCAAGGTATTACTGGAAAGCATTTTGCTCCTACTTTATGGTAACACATGATTAATAGCCATAAAATGCATATCTTTGTCAAATTAATCCTTATTGTCAGAATTACCTTTTTTCTGGGACACCCTGTATAACGGCTTATGGTTGCAGAGAAACAAGATGTTTCACGTAACAGATTTGTGCATTTTTGTATGAAAAATCTATCTCTGTAACTGCAAATGCACTTCCATTTTGAGCAGTGCTCTTAAGTGTGATTTTGAGAATAGAGGTTTTCGACCGATACGAATTCTAAAGGTTTTACTGCTTGAACTCGGCAGGACTCATCGTCTACTTCGCATACGGCATGAGGCACAGTTTGGAGGGTTTGCGTAGAAAGGAGGACGCCACCAACGACAACTGAGACTTACACGGCCTCGTTTACACCTGTGGATAAAGTTAGTTTGGTGCAAAACAGGAACAGAAAATTCGGGGCTAGAGAGGAACATGCATTTTGAGAATATTGTTTTTAAACATTTAGTTTTTAATCTTCTTAGTTTAGGGGAAAATGGACTGGGGAGGAGAATGTGCTTTTCAAATCACTTTTTTTCGGCGTACAATAAGTACAGAAATCGTGTATGCCGGTGTATTTTTTCAAAGGTTTAGAGACGCTAGGGTTGCAAAGGGGTGAAAAGTTCCCGGGAATATTGGGAATTTTGGGAATTTTGGGAATTTTCAATTATTGGCATTATGTTAAAAAATAGAAGTATATTTAATCATCCAGAAAGCTAATTAACACAATCTTTAATATTTTCCCCAATTATAAGTGATGTTTACAATTAGATAAGTGCTATCAATTAAGAATAGGGCTTGTTTTAATGTTCTTATTACAGATTTTTTCAGTATTGAAAAGGAATGAAAAACAGAACACTTTCTTGATCATAATAGGTAATTTGTCAGGCAATTCATGTACAGAATTACTTTTATCCTAAGATTATTAAATAATGTCATCATTACATCCCCGTTCATGTTCAAAATATCGACCGAATGAATATAAAACCAAACTGCGCTATTCTATCATGTGTATGTAATAGTATGTTTGGGCGCATGTACACTGTAATAATATGTAGGAATAATTATGTATTACGCAGGATTGTACATACAACGATCACGCTGTACAAATACCGTAAGTGATAAAGCGTTTACATAGGTTCGCTGTGTATATACAATGCAGTGACTATTAC